>CM060912.1:475847159-476496325 GCA_030737875.1 Allium sativum | reverse complement strand
ACATGGAACCTGTAAGAATATATCACGGCGCATGGAATAAAGTATAATAATAACATATTTTGACATAAAACAGGCGAGACAGTGCATAAGCTGAAAACTAAACATCATAGCAGTGGAAATTCCAAATACAGCTTATGTTCCACATCATCATTATTACAACTTTTGAAAACTGTCTCTAAAGCAAAAGAAAGGAAAGGTACACTACTAATCCCCAAAGTGGTGACCAGCAGCGACACAGGGAGAATATCTATATATATCATACATGGAAGCCTCCTGCTCGTTTCCGGTACAGTTACTCGTGCATACCACCTAACCTGTCTCTAGTCTACTCGTTTAGGAGCACCCAGATTAATAAGAAGAGACATAAAACTTTGGGTCAGGCAAAAGTCCGGTATGAGTGATAAGCAACAAAATAGAGCAATAACATGTATAATTCAATCATACCTGAACCTGCAACCAAAGAGTCAGCACAACATACCGTACAATACTCTAAGGTTACAGTAGCATAGGGTGTAAAGAAAACGACGGAGGGGGCGTGCATGTCACAGTGATAACAAAGAAATCAAGCATAGCAACCATCCTCACATCTCTCACTCAGTGCGTAAAGCATACGATACCCATTACTCTGTTCACCTAATCCTTCGGGCCATGACGTAGTCCAACCCCGTATAACTATCACTACAAGCCCCTAATCCATCTCTTAGTGGTGAACCAAAATTATGGATATTGATAACCCCTTTGGACACATCCCACATCAAAGTCCAACCATGAAGTTAACTCATTGGTTCCCAACTGGATCCTAAGTTCTACTTCCCATTTGGACTACCTTTGTATCTCGGGTTCTGGTCGTCTCCGGATCGGTTCGGTCTTCTCTCTTCACTTTGCTTTGGATCGGTTTATCCATGTCAACTCCTCTGGTTCGGATCGTGGGCATCCATTGGGTTCGGGTCGGATCGTGGTGCTCGCCCTCCATCGGATCGGTTCGTGCTTCCTTCGTCAGATCGAGTCGTCGCACATGACCAGCTCGTGGCTCATCCTCTCAAGCGGATCGGTTCAGATGAGTACACAGGTTCGGAGATGGGTCGGATCGTGACTTCGTGGCGCACTCTAGGAGAACGGGTCAGGTCGGAGCTGCATGGTGCTCCACAGTTCGGATCGTGCTCCCCTTCTCCGATCCGATCCGGTTCGGCTAATTTCCTGCACTTCTTTCCAGCAACTATTTTACACCATTCGACGGCGTTTTCGACCATCTAACTTTTATAATCAATCACAAAACATACCATACAGTCATAGAAACATGTATAATCAACCATTAACACGAAAACAATAATTCGATAGGTTAAAACGGATCAAACATAGCCAAAAACACATATTTTCCCTTAAGCATGTTTAAATAAAACTAATGATATGATTAGCAATTCTTATCCAAATTAGCCCAAATTTCTATCAGAGCTCTAAAATAATATTTTAGAATTTTACAAATTTTTCCAGATTTTTCTGAGGTCTAATTTCGCTAATCTTCGCTAATTACCCTAATTAGCCGTAATTATTGAAAAACAATGCAAATCACTCACCTTTGCCACAAATTAAATTATAGATCTAAAATATCCTCTGTTTTGGGTCGAATCCCAATGCTTAGCAGCAGCTCCAACTCTGATTTGACACTAATCTTCCTTGATTTGGTGTAGATATTCTTAATTAGTGATTAGAAGGTGATTTGGGGTGTTTTAGAAAGTGGACGCCATGGCTAAACTTGAAGGAACAAAAAGTGGTAGTTGGAAAATGACAGAAACTGAATTTCCTAACCCTATCAGCCTTCCCATAATCCTAATCCCGAAATGGGTTATGGGCCCACTCACTAATCACCCAAATTAGGCCCGGTTAAGCTGTTTTTCACCATCTGAAACTTGTTTCAGCCATATCTCCCAAACGGTGAGTCCGTTTGGCTAATGTGACCACTCTACGAAAAGGTAAATCATTATCTGGATCTAATGGAAGTGGTTTCAGGTCAAAAATCCTTTCCAATCAAAAGTTATGACTGAAACAAGATTAGCTAGGGGCAAAACGGTCATTTAAAAATCGGAAAAAATCGTGAACATGGGAAATGACCCCAATAGTCATCTCCCAAAGTTACATGACCATACGACTTCGCATGTGAAATAAATAAATATTCTACGATCGTCTAATGCATAGAATGCGGGTCGTTACATTCTTCTCCCCTTAAGAAATTTCGTCCCCGAAATTCCTTAACCGAAACATACAAAAAATTCTGCATGCCTATCAATCATTTTGAAACAATAAAACATGCAAAACAAACAAAACAAACCTATCCTAGCATGCGGAAAGACTAAATCGAAACTCAAATCTTACCAGGCGAAGAGTTCTGGATACGTTTTCCTAATGCTCTCCTCTGTCTCCCAAGTATAGTCATTCTCATTCTCACCCCACTGTACTTTGACTAGTTTCACCGCTTTCCTTCGAAGTTGCTTCGTATCGTTCCCAACAATATGCATAGGTCTGCGGTTCCCAACCGCCTCGGGTTCAACCTCGATATCATCCAACTGATCAGGTGAAATAGTTACACCGGGGTCATGTACGAACTTCCTTAACTGGGAAGCATGAAATACGTTGTGAACTCCTGCCATCTTGTCCGGTAACTCAACTTTATATGCCAAATTCCCATCTTGCTCGAGAACTGAAAATGGACCAACAAACCTTGGTGCTAACTTACCTTTCTTACGAAAACGAATCACATTCATCAACGGAGAGACCTTGACGAACACCAAGTCGTTAACGAAGAATTCCAAATCTCTTCGTCTCTTATCGACATAAGTCTTTTTCCTATCTTAGGTAGTCTTTATTCTCTGTTGGATAACCTTGATCTTGCCTGAAGTCCCTCTTATTATTTCTGGTCTAAGCTCAAATTTCTAACCATTCTATAACCAACATGATGGTGCCTTGCATGGTCTTCCATACAAAGTTTCAATTGGAACCATACAATACTGGGCTAATAACTATAACTCAACCAGATACAAATGGCCATCCCATGACCCTCCAAAATCCAATATATAAGTTCTCAAAAGATCCTCTAGTATACGATTCACTCAAATACCATCATGACCTGACCTAGTCCTTGGTAAACCATCAATATAATCCATTGAGACTTGTTCCCATTTCCATTTAGGAAATTCTAATAGTTGTAACAACCCACTAGGCTTCTTTTGCTCAGCTTTAACTAACTGACAATTGATGCATTTGGACATAAACTTCCCAACGTTCTTATTTATCCTTTCCCAGTGGTAGGTCTGATCCATGTCTCAATACATTTTGTTACCACCGGGATGTATAGTCAGTTTCGAGTGATGATATGCTCTAAGCACTTCATCTCTCATTCCGTCTACGTTGGGTACAACTAGTCCCCAATTCTTTCGAAGTCATCCTTCTCGATCAAATCCTTGCTTGATCATTCTCTTTCCATCAATACCTGATTTCCAATAGGTTAGGATCGTCCTTCTAACTGGAACCAATCTACTCAATCAAAATCGATTTAATCGTCAAGCTTACTAGCGTTTATGAATCCAATTGGGTCTAAAATCACATCTTATGATATACTCTACTTGCTTCCAACCCAGAAACATAACCACTAAACTGGCATGCCTCATACTCAATGCAACTGTTACCGCACCTAAATCCTTTCTTATGCCCACTCTGCCCCGTGAAGTCATGAAAAATTCACTGCAGTGGCTCATAGCCTTACTATGATCACTCTACCCCATGGAGTAATGACTACCCCACTACACTGATACGTAGCCTAATGTCCGTCTATACTACCATCTCTTTGTTCCCCATCGCTAGAACCCTACAGGTGATAGTCTACTCAAGAGAAGAAAGATAGGGACAAACATAGCAACCATAACATCCATCAAACTAGTCCTACCTATCACCTGCTAAAGCCATGAGCACGTCGACACGTACATAACTAGTCTAACCAATCCCAATATTTCGATTCTTCTGTGTCTGGTCCAACCAACATCAAGAACTAATGGAAGCCCAGCCTCCAAACGGACTATCGTACGTCCAACGTACGTTTTATCCTCCAAGGATAACTAGATCATGTCCAACGGATCCAAGGTAATGGGCGTCCTCAGATACCCCTGCTTTAGGTCCACCTAAAATACTTGAGTCCAACCCAAGTCTATCCATTGTCTTGCTGCCCTCTCGAGTCCAACTCAAGCCAAATCCAATTCCTTGCAGCCTTCTCGAGTCCAACTCGAGTCAATCTATAACTCAGACCCAGTCTTGAGTATCCATTATCGAAAAACTCTAGTCCAACGTGAGTCGTCTCCCTATTCGTTGCATCTCCAAGATCAATGAACACCCATGTTCTTTTACGAGTTCAAGTCCAACTTGAATCGTTCTAATCTTCGTTGCATCTTCCATGATCAACGAACACATCCTATTTCTTCAAAGTTCCACTAATCAGCTAGGGTCCTAAACAATCCATTTTTTGCATCTTTCTCGAGTCCCAATCGAGCCATCTCATAACCCTATCGAATCTTCCTCGGGGCAGTCTATACCATTGAATAGTCTTATCATGTCATGGCTGCACATCACTCCTCGAGTAAACCAAGATATCATCCAATGAAGAATCGCAACAACTATTTATCTCTCATGCAAACCATCTTAGTCGAACTCGACATTCCCTAAGCACAAGCCCCAAAGGCCTAAACCAATATTAGACAAGCACCCAAGGAACATCTCCTCCGAATTCGGACAATCCACGTGAGGTGATACTAGCAAAACAACTAAGCACTGGAGCACTAATTTGCCTCCTAGAGACAACTAGAACTTATTACAACGATAACCTCTCAGCTTCCTTAACTCTAGTTACTATCTCCATCACTAGGTAGTTACTAATACCACCCTATTACTTTAGAGTAGATCGACTCCCCTTGTATATCGGCTCACCGTTCAGTCTGTAAATAGAAAAAACGATTAACCATCCTCTTTGTGGTGTTAATGCGGTGTGACTTCATCCTTAGCTATACTAATAGTATATATATATATATAGCTTTTGAAAACCAAAATAATCACAAATACGCGCTCTCATATACATATTATCTCTCCCTAGGTTAACTACGCAACCTAGAGCTCTGATACCAAATGTGACGTCCCGCCCCGCACCAGCCGGCATTTCCCATGAAAGTGCGCTATGCCAATGTCCAACCAACATGGCATGGTCGCCAAAGAAAGGAAAAAGAAGAGAACTTGCTGGTGAACTAAGAAGGAACATGTAAGAATATCTCATAGCGCATGGAATAAAGCATAATAATAATATACTTTGACATAAAACAGGCGAGACAGTGCATAAGCTGAAAACTAAACATCATAGCAGCGGAAAATCCAAATACAGCTTATGTTCCACATCATCATTATTACAACTTTTGAAAACTATCTCTAAAGCAAAAGAAAGGAAAGGTACACTACTAATGCCCAAAGTAGTGACCAGCAGCGACACAGGGAGAATATCTATATATATCGTACGTGGAAGCCTCCTGCTCGTCTTCGGTACAGTTACTCGTGCATACCACCTAACATATCTCTAGTCTGCTCATTTAGGAGCACCCAGAGTAATAAGAAGAGACATAAAACTCTAGGTCAGACAAAAGTCTGTAATGAGCGATAAGCAACAAAACAAAACAATAACAGGTATAATCCAATCATACCTGAACCTGGACCTGCAACCAAAGAGTCAGCACAACATACCGTACAATACTCTAAGGTAACACTAGCATAGGGTGAAAAGATAACGGTGGAGGGGGTGTGCATGTCATAGTGATAACAAAGAAATCAAGCATAGCAACCATCGTCACATCTCTCACTCAGTGCGTAAAGCATACGATACCCATTACTCTGTTCACCTAATCCTTCGGGCCATGACGGAGTCCAACCCTGTGTAACTATCATTATAAGCCCCTAATCCATCTCTTAATAGTGAACCAACATTATGGATATCGATAACCCCTTTGCACACGTCCCACAGCAAAGTCCAACCATGAAGTTAACTCATTGGTTCCTAACTGGATCCTGAGTTCTACTTCCCATTTGGACTACCTTTGCATCTCCGGTTCTGGTCATCTCCGGATTGGTTCGATCTTCTCTCTTCACTTTGCTTCGGATCGGTTCGTCCATGTCAAATCCTCTAGTTCGGATCGTGGGCACCCATTGGGTTCGGGTCGGATCATGGTGCTCGCTCTCCATCAGATCGGTTCGTGCTTCCTCCGTCGGATCGGGTCGTGGCACATGACCAGCTCATGGCTCCTCCTCTCAAGCGGATCGGTTCAGATGAGTACACAGGTTTGGAGGCGGGTCCGCACTCCAGGAGAACGGGTTGGGTCGGAGCTGCATGGTGCTCCACGGTTCGGATCGTGCTCCCCTTCTCCGATCCAATCCGGTTCGGCTCATTTCCTACACTTCTTTCCAACGACTGTTTTACGCTATTCAACGACGTTTTCGACCAATCTAACTTTTCTAATCAATCACAAAACATACCATACAGTCATAGCAACATGTATAATCCACCATTAACACTAATTTGATAGGTTAAAATGGATCAAACATAGCCAAAAACCCATATTCCCTTAAGCATGTTTAAACAAAACTAATGATATGATTAGCAAATCTTATCCAAATTAGCCCAAATTTATATCAGAGCCCTAAAATAATATTTTAGAATTTTACAATTTTTTCCAAATTTTTCTGAGGTCTTATTTCGCTAATCTTCGTTAATTACCCTAATTAGCCGTAATTAGTGAAAAACAATGCAAATCACTCACCTTTGCCACAAATTAAACTATAAATCTGAAATATCCTCTGTTTTGGGTTGAATCCCAATGCTTAGCAGCAGCTCCAACTCTGATTTGACACTAATCTTCCTTGATTTGGGGTAGATCTTCTTAATTAGTGATTAGAAGGTGATTTGGGGTGTTTTAGAAAGTGGAGGCCATGGCTAAACTCGAAGGAACAAAAAGTGGCGGCTGGAAAATTATAGAAACTGAATTTCCTAACCCTATCAGCCTTCCCATAACCTAATCCCGAAATGGGTTATGGGCCCACTCACTAATCACCCAAATTAGACCCGGTTAAGCTGTTTTTCACCATCCGAAACTTGTTTCAGCCATATCTCCCAAACGGCGAGTCCGTTTGGCTAGTGTGACCACTCTACGGAAAGGTAAACCATCATCCGGATCTAATGGAAAGTCAAAACTCTTTTCCAATCAAAAGTTATGGCCGGAACAAGATCTGCTAGGGGCAAAACGGTCATTTAAAAATTGGCAAAAATCATGAACATGGGAAATGACCCCAATAGTCATCTCCCAAAGTTACATGACCATACGACTTCGCATGTGAAATAAATAAATATTCTATGATCCTCTGATGCATAGAATGCGGGTTGTTACAATGTTTAGGAGGAAGACAACAAGAAAAAAAAATGGTTAAGGTAATTAATTTAAATAATTTCTTACTTAAATTCATTTAACTTAATTTTGTATATACGTATGTATATATAAGATCTTGTTAACTTATTTATGTATATTGAATTTTTGCGAAGGAAGTCAGTCGAATAAATCATAGATGCGGGATATCTAAATCAGGATTTAAAATGGAATCAGAACATATCGCAATTAAATATCACGGTGAGTAAATCTCACTCACCGCTTTATTTAGAATTATTTTCGTTTGTTAAAAGTAATTGTTTGTTGCTTTTTTGAATGCTTTCTGGTTATTTTAAATATACATTAGTTATTTAGGCTTGACTATAATATATATATATATTAGGCGGTTGAATTGTTCCCGCAGTCTCATTAGCGGATGCCCGCGGTATCATTAGCGGTTGATTTCCCTATGCGCCCCACAATATATATAGTGGATGACCTTCTATACCATGATATCCTGCCTCGAAGCAAGACGGTATTATTTATGTTGACTAACATATGTGGATGCAGGAAAACAGGTTGGAGGGATCCAACTGGATTCCTCAAAAATATATTATCTATTTGTTTGCATATATACTGTCATATATGATGCGTTAGAAAACCTGAAATTAATAATTGGTTGTTTTGGGTGTTTAATTACCACTGGGCCTAAATGTTGAAATTTAAAAATATCATGGAAGGGAAATTTCCAGTTTTAAAAAGGAAATTCTATTTTTATAAAATAGAATTTGAAATTTGAATAGAACAAAAATATTAACTTGTTTTGAATAATTTAAACAAGCATTTCATTTATAAACGAAGTTCATAAAGGAAGTGAAATGAATTATCATTGGAAAATTCAGGAAATATAAATACAAGTGTGAATTTGAAAAGGGAAATTTATTTTTCCAAATTAGAAATATTTATTTCAAATGAATTTGAAAGCAAGACTTGTTTAATATATAAACAAGTGATATAAATGGTGTTTGTAAATAAAAAGGAAAAATCATCAATTTGGATAATTTAAATATTTAAATTTCAAATGTGAATTTAAATTGAGAACTTAGAATCGTTTTAAATAATAAACGATTAACTTTATTCCGGAATTCGGAATTTAAAAGGAATTGAGTTTCAAATAGATTTGAAATGAAAACTTGGGTTAAGATAATATAATAAACAAGTTAATGTATGAACGATGTTTATGAATTAAGTGAAATAAATTATCGTTAGATAATTTAGCGATTTAAATCCAAGTATGAATGTAAAAGCGAATTGGAAAACATGTTGAAAATAGAACGATTGATTATATGTTGGGAATTCAGAATATAAACTAAATTGAAATAAGTTTAAAGGATTTATAATTGAAATTCGATTTACATCAAATTTATAAACAAATTTGTTACAAAGGAAATTCGAATTCAATTTAGGAGATTGAAGTAAATGAAATTATAACCGAGTAGTGAAATAATCGACAATTAGAGATAAGTTGAAATATAAGTTGAAATAAATTGAATTTGGATAAGTAAATATTATACAGATATGGAATGAAGTGTTAGAAGAATATAAATAGAATGCTTGACAAAAAGGTATGTTTTCAAATTGAATATGAGATTTTATGCGCCGTATCGGCAAGCCGCTTGGCTGTTTCTTTTTCTTTTTGATTGGAGAGGGCCGGTGTGGCAAGGTTTGAACTTTCCGGTAACCCCGTACAAAGGAGGTTATAGCGAATTTTTCCAGAAATTTAAAGAAGTTAGAATATTTTTAAGAAAATCTGGTAAGTAGAGATCTATATATTAATATATAAAATTCGATAATGAAACGAACCTAAGATAGAATATTATAAACGAAATGGAATTTTATAAAATCCTGGGAGATATACATTTTAAAATGAATGATGATTTAAAAGAAATAGAGTTAATCAAATAGAGTTAAGCAAAATTAGAAACTAACTAGAGATTAGTTAAGTTGAATAGTTTTCTGAGTATCGATCTGATGTTAGTTTCGGCCTTCGGGATTGATACTTAGAGAGTTGTCCTCTTACTAGTTTACAGTTAGGGACCAATAGTTGTGGAATGGTAGTGATGCATGAATAAGAGATGGAAATGTTTTCCAATATTAATAACGTATATTTTCTAGATATAGAGAATAAGAAAATGTGAACAAATATATATATATATATATATATACATATATGATGATTGATCGATAGAATTTCCATTTGGAAATAGGATCGTTGTGTGTACACGGACATGTTTCATTTGATAGTTAAATCACCGACTATCAATGTTTTGACCATTTTCCGTTGTTAATACGGAGAGACCGGTTAGATTATTATCCGAAGAACCACTCTGTATTGGCATAAGTTTTGCAAACTAAGTATGCTTAATATATTGAAGACGGAGTAAAGTGCAAGGGCTATTGTATAAGTCCTAGGTAGAGATTGCCTAGGATGGATGTACGGAATAGTGCCTTCGGTTTCGTTCCATCCTAGAACGAACGTGTAGGGACGAATGTCTGACAGAATATTTCCAATGATCGCATTTTGGACTGTATAAATATATATGGTGGCGATGGATTTATTCCCTTAGCATAATATCCAAAATATATTGTGCAAATCAATTAATGATTAATGGATCTGATATTGTGGCATTCAAAGTAATTGTGTTATCAATAAATGAAAAGTAAGCGTAGCCTCAGGCCTCAACAATAGGGAAATGACAAAAATTGGGTAGGCGGCATGGCTATGTGGGTAGCTCCCATTAGGGTGTTTCATCACCTATCTATAGATTCATTTAATTCCTTACTCTATTTGATGCTGTCCCATTCGGGAAACGGTTGTTGATCCCAACCGTTGGTGATATACTTTCGATACACTCAAGCGAAATAAGTGGTCGGTCATGTGTGGCTGAGTTGCAAGATGTTCTTGTTGAACTCGATGTATTATCCTCTAGAGCTACACTAGCGAAAGGTGGTTCCATACCTTGTCATAGTTGGAAATTCATTACCCAATAAGCGCCCACGGTTTTGATTGTATTTATGTATGTGGAACGTGATGTGCAAGCGTTCCACTAAGATTCTATTTATTTGATTTAGACACTATTGTAATATCAAAAGAGTTTTGATATAAAGATCATTTTGAATACTCATAAGGGAAAACCCATTCCATGTTATATGGCGTGGTCTTATGAGATATCGTTTATTCCTAAAGCTATTTAAAATTGTTTACTCATACCTGTCCCATGATTGACCAGAGTTTATTTTCTATGTTTTCCCTAAAACTCTTGGGTGCCTAAATTTGTACGGGCAGTCAAGTAGTTCAGGTATTCTCAGATACTTGGAGGAGCTTGGAGTAGGAGGCTTCAGCGTTAGCTATCTAGTGTTATTTCCGTTGTATTGTAAGTGTTGTACTATGATATGATGTATGTATATACAGTTAAAATTTTGCATTTCAAAAGCTTTTATATATTATATTTTATTACGCTGCGACGTGAGATTCTGTGTTGTTGTTTTATGTTCTTCTTCTTCTATTCTAAGTTTCTATCTTATTTATTCTCACCCTCTATCTTCTTTCAAAAATGATTCGTATTTCTATGCAATTTGGGTTGGACGTGTTGTGTATTTAGTCAACTCAGATAGTATGGATTTGCGGGACGTTACAGTTACAAATTATTTTTCTAAATAATTTAAAATATTATCTTACTTATGATTTCGAACATATAAGTTTAAAGTTTTAATATATAAGCTTATAATATATAGTTATATAGTTTTATAAGTTTTAAATCTTGTAACTTTATAAATATTTTTATATAACACATTACTATGTTTTTATACTTTAAAAATTCTATTTTAAACACTAGTTTTTATTTCAAGAATTTCCAAAATAATACATATGTTTAAACACTTGAAAAATAGTTTTAAAAAATAAAAATATGATACATATGTCAACATACATAATTGGCTATGTCGACATACAACTGTCATAATTTCAATTTTGAAAGGAAGTGTCTTTTCACTATTTGTAACATTTCTAAAATGTTGCAGCCATTGAGACACTATAAATAGGGGATGATTTCAATTTTTTTAATCATTCTTCTTCTCCATCTTCACCCCTTTACAGACCACCATCAATATACATCATTTTATTGATTTCTGCACTTATACGTTGCTGATTCCTACTCAAATTATTTCAAACTTCTTCCCTTCTCAATCTCTATCAAATACTCCCTGAATTGAAGTGCTATTGAAGAGTTCTAGGGATGTTGTAATCATTTAGGAATCATTTGGGAAAGGATGTGTTCCTTGTAGCCCTGAAATCAAGGAAAGGGAGCGGTGTTAACCTTGTAGCCGTGAAATCAAGGGTGTTTGGAGTTGTGTTAACCTTGTTGCCATGAAATCAAGGGGTTGTACTTGGATATGGATAATAATAAAACTTTGCGCAATCCAACATTGCGTGGCACTTATTTCTGTGTTTGTATTTGATTCTGTGTTCGTGATCATCTTTGGTGTGTGTGATTCATATAGTAGATCAATTAAGTTTAAGATTTTCATAAATTCCCTATAAACATTATTCACCCCCTATAGTGTTTGTTTTGCCTTAAGATTCACATTCCCTAACAGGAAAATGGTTGTACGGTATATGGTAAGTCCTGAATACAGTCATATATGTCAATATAACAGTAATACGTGGCTTCTGGATCATATCTATGCTATTATGAGTGGTTTTAATCGATACGCCAATCTATTACTTCATCAAAACCGGAATGGAGACTAATAACCCAAAGCAAGCTTCAAAGACACAAAATGTCTATAGTCTTACTTAACTCTCAGCCATGATGACACATATCCACCTATGCCTTGCCAATGCGAGAATTATACAGTCATAACACTCTAATTGCCCATACACACAAACATATAAATAATGGACCATTGGTTTACATGATAAAAAGGGGGAAATGTATGCATAAAAGTACCACAGAGGTAAGTACCGCGAAAGTAAGAAAGAAAGGGTATAAATATGTTCATAGATCTGAGGAACAACCCTGCAATCAGACCGTCAATGTGGATTATAGCCATTTGGTTCTCTCTAACAAAAAAATTAGGAGTATATCATAATAGTGACATATAGGTAGTACATATAGAAAAAAAGTGTAACGACCCGGAAAATATGAACCAATTTAAAATTTTTAAATTGGCTAAAATAGTGGATTTTAAATAGCTAATATAAATATTTTAAATAATATAAATGAAAAGTGAGTTTGAATCGACGTTTGGAAATAAATATAATTACTTTGAATTATAAACAAGGCCTGAAATGGCGCGGTAGTTTCAAAATTTGAATTCAAACTTCGACTGACTGTACCGGGTGCAAAACAAAACGAATTTGAGCAAAACCAAAAATATTTAAATCTGTTAGTGAATATCTTTCTAACGAATCTGAAAAAATCGAAGTTTCATAGTGGAAAGCAAAAGTTATACCCAAATGAATTTTCAGAAAGGTCGCTATGGAAATTATATAGCCCGTGAAAATGGCTATTTTGCAAACGACCTCAGAATTCGACGAAACCACTTTTGTTGGATCCTGGATGTGAAATTATTGCTAGGTTTCAAATTTCATAATTTTTGAAGCTAGCATGTGAGCGTGGCAAAGGAAAACGTGTTTTGGTCAATTACAGTTAAATTGGATCGACCAGAAATGGGCCATTTTTCAAACAATCTCAGAATTCGACGAAACTAGTTTTGTTGGGACCGTATCGTCAAAACATAGCTAGATTTATTTTTAGGGAATTTTTAGAATCAGTTTGTGGCCCTGGCAAATTGAAATGTACGTTCAAATCAAATATTGAATGTAATATATTTTAATTTGAATGAAAACTGACTGAAACAGTCGAATGGGCCTACGAAACATATCCCATTGTGTTCGGAATGGGGGTAAAACGCTAGGGACGACATTCGTTGGGTTTGAATTGGTGTTCGTGGGTGTCAAGGGGTATTTTAGAAATTTAAAAATTTAAAAATATAAAAATATAAAAAAATTAACGGGCCAATCATATTCATTCTTTCCATACACGTTGACCCACCTCTCTCCCCGATCCTTCTACAGCGAACGACGGAGAGGCACTCAAATCTTCCCATCTCGATTTCTCTTCCGTTTCTCAGTGGAATCGAGCGCTCTTGGATCCATTTTGAAGCTTATCCCCTCCTCTTCAAATCCATATAAACATCACTGCACCTCGTCTCCTGGTTTGGCCGAATCACCTCGCCGAAGTCGGCCTGTTTGGAGCGCCGCCGCCATCAGCAGGGACCATCGAAGTGGATCCCACCACCACGCGCGGAGGCGCCATTTCCCCCTCGACGACGCTGTGTGCTCCGATTGTCCAACCCCTTCACGGATCCGACGAAAAATCCAAACCCTTGCTTGAACCACTGACTGAAAGGTACAGTTTAATTTACTTAAACTGATCTCAACTTCTAAAAGCATCGCAAAGTGATTTATATTTGTAAAAATCGTATCTTTTTGCTATGTGGTCGAAATCCAGTGAAACAAGAGACAGTGGACTCGTGTGGACGTCTTCTACATTCTAGAAGAGAACGCATATTTTTATGAGCCTTCTGCTATTTTTGGTGGAGTGGAACCCAATGTGAGATTTCTAATTTATAAACGATATGGAAAACGACGATGTATAAATTATATAGTCGATGTATGAGTTATATAAGCGTAGTACACCTCTTGTATAAGCGTTGTATAAGTTGTGCGTTCGATGTATAAGTTGTATATGCGTTGTGAAAATTATATATGTGTTGAAATAGAAGTGAAATGCTATATATATATATATATATATATATATATATATATATATATATATATATACGCCCCTCGTCCACAAACCATGGACGATATTTATTGGTTGTGATTGGTGTGGAAATTGGTTGATTACGAATGGTTGATTGAAACTATTTGTGGTTGAAATTGATTGATTGTGGTTGAAAAATACCCGTTTGTGGTTGAGAAATATTTGGTTGAAACCACATAGGATTAGTTTGTGGAAATGAAAAAATATACATGCCACCTGCGTGCGAACTAAATGCGTGATTCCCCATTATCAAAAGCTGTGAGGCTTTAAGGTAGAGCGAGGAGCCGTACTAGGGACGGTCCCGGTTTTAACTACCCTGCCGTTATGCTGCCGAAATTTTGAATAATATTCATGTGTTAGAATTATTTTCATGTGTTGAAACTATATTCATGTGTTGAATAGAAATTCCTTTATTGAATGACATTCATGTTTTGAAATAAATTGTTTTGCAATAAAAATCACCTTTTTATCTATTTATATAAACTATAGAAAACCTTCATGTGTTGAATCGAAATTCATTCATTGAATTGAAATTCATGTGTTGAATGGTATTCGTGTTTTAAATATAAAAATCACCTTTTTATCTATTTATATAAACTATAGAAAGCCTTCATGTGTTGAATCGAAATTCATTCGTTGAATTGAAATTCATGTGTTGAATGGTATTCATATTTTGAAATAAATTGTTTTATAATAAAAATCATATTTTTATCATCTATATGAACTATATAAAATAGTCGTGTTTTGAAAAAAATTGTTTTATAATAAAAATCATATTTTTATCATTTATATGAACTATAAAAAATAGTCGTGTTTTGAAATAAATTGTTTTACATTAAAAATACATTTTTATTATATACATGAATTGTTAAAAATAGTGAAGTGTTGAAATAGAAGATAGTTAGATAAAAATATCATTTTTATCAAAGGTATGAAAATCATATAGTTTTGAAATCGAAGAATCGATATATAAATAAATAGAATTGAAATATACCGAATAACGAAGCTGTAGTTTGTATTTTGAAACTGTGATTTCAAACGATTAGTGCGGGAGATCCGACCATCGGATTTTCCCAAAACCACCACCGTTAGGTTCACTTTGGAAATATCTTTCCAACGGCACCGACTTTGTAAAAATCCAACGGTTGGATTGTCTGGGATGTTTAATTCAAATCTGAAGAAAAACAGCGCCAGAATCGATTGTATTTTTATATATATATATAAATATAATTATATTAAATCGAATAACGACGCTGCAGTTCGTATTTTGAAATCGAAACTTCAAACGATTATACCGGGAGATCCGACCGTCGGATTTTCCCGAAACTGGAACCGTTGGATTCGTTTTGAAAAGATCTTTCTAATAATATAAATTTTGTGAAGATCCAATAGTTATATTTTCAGATATGTGTAAATCAAATCTGAAGAAAAACAGCGCCACAGCCGCGTTATGGCCCGACGCGTCGTTTGAATAAATTGGCTATTTTAAAATAAATAAAAATAGCGATAAATCATTAAAAAATATTATAAACGATATGGATGTGAAATTTAGAAATTAACTAAAGGTTAGCTAAGTCGAATGGTTTCCTAGATTTTGATCTGATGTTGGTTTCGGCCTTCGGGGTTAATATTTGGGAAATCTTTCTCTTACTGATTGACGATTAGTGACTAATGAATTGAAATGATGCGTATGTAGTGTTTGTGTAGCACGTGTTTATTATATACGCGAGTTGCTCAGAAAGACCGGGTTTATCCCATTCTGAATAACTGAATCGACGATAAGAAATCGAAGATGAAGACGGTGGTTGAAGACCGGAAATCTTCACCTCGTTTGGATGGTAACTGATGTCTTGATTGGGAGGCATCCCGAAATATGGATAATGAGTGGTGATCGTTCAGATGTACGTGGAGATCGATGGGTTTGCGAGGTATATAGTGCCTCCGGTTTCGTTCAGACCCAGAACTGACTTTCAAATGGACTGTGTGTCTGACATGGGAATTCATTCTGTGCGATAGATAACCATCAGTTGCATGGTGTGAATTGCCTGTGTGACATGCTAAGATGCAGTGATCAGGGCTTCTGTTGAAAAGCAAAGTCTTGTGGTGATGATCAAAGCACCGCCTGTGTGGCGTAGCTTTGTGTATAACGTGAATTTGCGAGCCTCACACCCCAGTATGAACCAGAAACGGGAGAGGACCTCAGGGAGGACATGCGTTTCTTTCTTGCTAGAAGTGGCGTCAGTGGTTTTACACGCCCTGACGAGATTGACTTATGTGGTTGTTGCTGCTGCGAGGCGCCTCGGTTATATCGGTCGATCTGGGACCGATGGAGTCATTTGTTGGCTTATTTACACCCCAAAGGGCGGGGAAACGTATTGTTCAGGCACTATAATCCACCCCATGTGGACCGGCCCTGTCTCTCCAAGGGGCAGTTGCGTCTGTTCCGGAGGCTCGGGCTAGAGAGTCTCGAATTCGGTAAGGACTATCTTTTGCCTTGGTTCATGACGGAAATCCAATTTCCAAATACGTGACTGTGCGGTTTTGATTGTATACCTATATATGGCGACATAGTGGTATGGGGCATTAATGCCGTCTATGATTGATAGTTATGATTCGAAATTGTTTTTGAAACATATAAACACTAGTAATAATATCAAATGCTTTTGTTTTATTCGTATCAAGCATATTTTGGCCATTATAAGGTAAAACTCTATCCTCCGGTTTGCTTTGCATTGTGTGATGGGAACTGAGTCTTATAATGGCTTCATTTTTTTAAAAAGCATTGCGATGTTTAAAAGAATGATTTGTTTTAAAGCACTGGCAATCCAATGGAGTAAACCCGTTCCATGAAAGTGGCATGGTCCTGTGATTAGCCATATTTTAAATGTGTTGAGTAGATTTCTCATACCAGTTCCATGACTGACTCGTAGTTTGTTTCACTTTCAAACTCAGGTGCCCCTTTTTCTACACATGCAGCCTTGTATTCGGGTTTTAGCTGGCTTTCTCTGGATAGCTGGAGCTGAAGATGGATTCCATCATTTATCTCTTTTTATGTTGTGCAGCTCCTATTGTACATTATGTTTGTTTTCCGCTATAGACATTTATGTATAGCTGAACTGTATTTGTACTAAGTATGATCCTGTATACTGTGTAACTCTGATGATTATGTTTATCCAGTATATTCTACTGTGCATTATCTGGTGTATTTATTTTATTTCTGTTCTGCTATTATCTGTTTCTGTGTTATATTCCAAGGATTACCCTTGCCGCCGCCAGTACGGGGTTTGGGGTCGTCTCAACGTGATATCAGAGCTTTGGTTAAGCTTAGCTCTGGAATATAACATATTAATGAACTCGTCAGAGATAGAACCAGTAGTGTTCTAGGACGGGTAACTCAATACAGATAGGATCAGTAATATCCTAGTATGAGTATAGCATAATCAGAATAGCTCGTTAGAGATGGGGTCAGTAGTGCCCCAGAGCGAGTCAAGAGTAATATGTTTTTAAATAACGTATTTGTGATTATATATAAAGTCTGGTTTTAGAAATATGATTTTTGAATATATAAAAGATATATATTTGAAAAGTTAAAAACGAATTGCTTGTTGTTTGTGTTGTGCGATAGTAAATTGGATTAATTAAATTATTGAAACGATAGTTAATTTAATCAATAAGAGAATAATTGTAGAATTTATTCACTTAAATTACACATTGAAACTGATTAGAAAATAGATAGAAATATATACTTGTGCATTATATATGTTGGAACAGGTAATTGGATTAGCTGTTGAGTAAAGAATTTATTTGCGTGCCCGAAAAATAGGTAAACCTTAATGAGTTGGATGCGAAATATTATTATATCAACTCCTGTGAATGCCATTCGATGTGGAGTGCTGGTCGTTCTGTGTGAAATAATAAACATCGCCATAGGATAGTAACAATTAATTTTGAACTACACTGCATGGCATACTTCTTGAAGATAGGCATACTTCATCATATACCACATAAGCATTTGGAGCTGGTGTGATGAGGTGGAAGATTTACCATACGAGCGAGACGCTTATATGGCGATGACTATATTTTACAGGTTGAACTAATGACTGATATGACCATATAAAAATGTAACGATAAATTGCCAGATTAATAAAAACCCTACATGGGTCTGGAGTTGACAATAATCACGTCTCTCTAGTCATTAGATACGGCACATGGATTATTTATTTCCCACACGGGACGAGGTGACGAGGATTTATCCTCTGGAGCAATTAAAATACACACTCCCTCAGGCTTTGACAGGGTGACGAGAATTTATTCTCTGGAGTTATTATCTATACACGCTCCCCTGTAAACACCAGAATATATCACTATAAATATGTGTTTGCTTATTAGGATTTATTGGGTACCTAATACGGCCCAATAAATTTCCAAACCTCTCCCCGTACAAAGGAGGTTATGGCGAAATTTTTCGAAAATTCCGGGTGTTAGCCAAATTTTTGAAGAATTTGAAAATTCTCAGAAACTGAAAAGTTGGAGAATGGAAGCCAGATTGAACGTAGAGTTGATTAATCAAACCACTTTCGACTTTGTTCCTTTTCGGGGATGAAAAGTTTTAAGTGGGGGAGATTGTAACGACCCGGAAAATCTGAACCAATTTAAAATTTTTAAATTGGCTAAAATAGTGGATTTTAAATATTTAAAATAAATATTTTAAATAATAGCAATGAAAAGTGAGTTTGAATCGATGTTTGGAAATAAATATAATTACTTTGAATTATAAATAAGGCCTGAAATGACGCGGTAGTTTCAAAATTTGAATTCAAACTTCGGCTGACTGTACCGGGTGCAAAACAAAACAGATTTGAGCGAAACCAAAAATATTTAAATCTGTTAGTGAATATCTTTCTAACGAATCTGAAAAAATCGATGTTTCAAAGCGAAAAGAAAAAGTTATGGCCAAATGAATTTTCAGAAAGGTCGCTATGGAAATTATATAGCCCGTGAAAATGGCAATTTTGCAAACGACCTCGGAATTCGACGAAACCACTTTTGTTGGATCCGGGATGTGAAGTTATTGCTAGGTTTCAAATTTCATAATTTTTGAAGCTAGTATGTGAGCGTGGCAAAGGAAAACGTGTTTTGGTCAATTATAGTTAAATTGGATCGACCAGAAATGAGTCATTTTTCAAACAATCTCAGAATTCGACGAAACTAGTCTTGTTGGGACCGTATCATCAAAACATAGCTAGATTTATTTTTAGGGCATTTTTAGAATCAGTTTGTGGCCCTAGCAAATTGAAATGTACGTTCAAATCAAATATTGATTGTAATATATTTTAATTTGAATGAAAACTGACTGAAACAGTTGAATGGGCCTATGAAACATATCCCATTGTGTTCGGAATGGGGGTAAAACGCTAGGGACGACAGTCGTTGGGTTTGAATTGGTGTTCGTGGGTGTCAAGGGGTATTTTAGAAATTTAAAAATATATAAATATAAAATAATTAACGGGCCAATCATATTCATTCTTTCCCTCTGCGTTGACCCGCCTCTCTCCCCGATCCTTCTACAGCGAACGACGAAGAGGCACTCAAATCTTCGCAGCTCGATTTCTCTTCCGTTTCTCAGTGGAATCGAGCGCTCTTGGATCCATTTTGAAGCTTATCCCCTCCTCTTCAAATCCATATAAACATCACTGCACCTCGTCTCCTGGTTTGGCCGAATCACCTCACCGAAGTCGGCCTGTTTGGAGCGCCACCGCCATCAGCAGGGACCACCGAAGTGGTCCCCACCACCACGCGCGGAGGCGCCATTTCCCCCTCGACGACGCTGTGTGCTCCGATCGTCCAACCCCTTCATGGATCCGACGAAAAATACAAAACCTTGTTTGAACCACTTGCTGAAAGGTACTGTTTAATTTATTTAAACTGATTTCAACTTCTAAAAGCGTTGCAAAGTGATTTATATTTGTAAAAATCGTATCTTTTTGCTATGTAGTCGAAATCCAGTGAAACAAGAGACAGTGGACTCTTGTGGATGTCTTCTACATTCTAGAAGGGACAGCATATTTTTCTGAGCCTTCTGCTATTTTTGGTGGAGTGAAACCCAATGTGAGATTTCTAATTTATAAACGATATGGAAAACGACGATGTATAAATTATATAGTCGATGTATGAGTTATATAAGCGTTGTATACCTCTTGTATAAGCATTGTATAAGTTGTACGTTCGATGTATAAGTTGTATATGCGTTGTAAAAATTATATATGTGTTGAAATAGAAGTGAAATGTTATATATATATACATATATATATATATATATATATATATATATATATATGTATATGCCCCTCGTCCACAAACCATGGACGATATTTATTGGTTGTGATTGGTGTGGAAATTGGTTGATTACGAATGGTTGATTGAAATTATTTATGGTTGAAATTGATTGATTGTGGTTGAAAAATACCCGTTTGTGGTTGAGAAATATTTGGTTGAAACCACATAGGATTAGTTTGTGGAAATGAAAAAATATACATGCCGCCTACGTGCGAACTAGATGCATGATTCCCCATTGTCAAAAGCTACAAGGCTTTAAGGTAGAGCGAGGAGCCGTACTAGGGACGGTCCCGGTTTTAACTACCCTGCTGTTATGCTGCCGAAATTTTGAGTAATATTCATGTGTTAGAATTATTTTCATGTGTTGAAACTATATTCGTGTGTTGAATAGAAATTCCTTTATTGAATGACATTCATGTTTTGAAATAAATTGTTTTGCAATAAAAATCACCTTTTTATCTATTTATATAAACTATAGAAAACCTTCATGTGTTGAATCGAAATTCATTCGTTGAATTGAAATTCATGTGTTGAATGGTATTCGTGTTTTAAATATAAAAATCACCTTTTTATCTATTTATATAAACTATAGAAAACCTTCATGTGTTGAATCGAAATTCATTCGTTGAATTGAAATTCATGTGTTGAATGGTATTCATATTTTGAAATAAATTGTTTTATAATAAAAATCATATTTTTATCATCTATATGAACTATATAAAATAGTCGTGTTTGGAAAGAAATTGTTTTATAATAAAAATCATATTTTTATCATTTATATGAACTATATAAAATAGTCGTGTTTTGAAATAGATTGTTTTACATTAAAAATCACATTTTTATTATATACATGAATTGTTAAAAATAGTGAAGTGTTGAAATAGAAGACAGTTAGATAAAAATATCATTTTTATCAAAGGTATGAAAATCATATAGTTTCGAAATCGAAGAATCGATATATATATATATATATATATATATATATAGAATTGAAATATATCGAATAACGAAGCTGCAGTTCGTATTTTGAAACCGTGATTTCAAACGATTAGTGCGGGAGATCCGACCATCGGATTTTCCCGAAACCACCACCGTAGGGTTCGCTTTGGAAATATCTTTTCAACGGCACCAAGTTTGTAAAAATCCAACGGTTGGATTGTCTGGAATGTTTAATTCAAATCTGAAGAAAAGCAGCGCCAAAATCGATTATATTTATATATATATATATAATTATATTAAATCGAATAACGACGCTGCAGTTCGTATTTTGAAATCGAAACTTCAAACGATTATACCGGGAGATCCGACCGTCGGATTTTCCCGAAACTGGAACCGTTGGATTCGTTTTGAAAAGATCTTTCTAATAATGTAAATTTTGTGAAGATCCAATGGTTAGATTTTCAGATATGTGTAAATCAAATATGAAGAAAAACAGCGCCACGGCCGCGTTATGGCCCGAAGCGTCGTTTGAATAAATTGGCTATTTTAAAATAAATAAAAATAGCGATAAATCGTTATAAAATATTATAAACGATATGGATGTGAAATTTAGAAATTAACTAAAGGTTAGCTAAGTCGAATGGTTTCCTAGATTTTGATCTGATGTTGGTTTCGGCCTTCGGGGTTAATATTTGGGAAATCGTTCTCTTACTGATTGACGGTTAGTGACTAATGAATTGAAATGATGTGTATGTAGTGTTTGTGTAGCATGTGTTTATTATATACGCGAGTTGCTCAGAAAGACTGGGTTTATCCCATTCTGAATAACTGAATCGACGATAAGAAATCGAAGACGGTGGTTGAAGACCGGAAATCTTCACCTCGTTTGGATGGTAACTGATGTCCTGATTGGGAGGCATCCCGAAATATGGATAATGAGTTGTGATCGTTCAGAAGTACGTGGAGATCGATGGGTTTGCGAGGTATATAGTGCCTCCTGTTTCGTTCAGACCCAGAACGGACTTGCAAATGGACTGTGTGTCTGACATGGGAATTCATTCTGTGCGATAGATAACCATCAGTTGCATGGTGTGAATTGCCTATGTGACATGCTAAGATGTAGTGATCAGGGCTTCTGTTGAAAAGCAAAGTCTTTTGGTGATGATCAAAGCACCGCCTGTGTGGCGTAGCTTTGTGTATAACGTGAATTCGCGAGCCTCACACCCCGGTATGAACCAGAAACGGGAGCGGACCTCAGGGAGGACACGCGTTTCTTTCTAGCTAGAAGTGGCGTCAGTGGTTTTACATGCCCTGACGAGATTGACTTATGTGGTTGTTGCTGTTGCGAGGCGCCTCGGTTATATCGGTCGATCCGGGACCGATGGAGTCATTTGTTGGCTCATTTACACCCCAAAGGGCGGGGAAACGTATTGTTCAGGCACTATAATCCACTCCGTGTGGACCGGCCCTGTCGCTCCAAGGGGCAGTTGCGGCTGTTCCGGTGGCTCAGGCTATAGAGTCTCGAATTCGGTAAGGACTATCTTTTGCCTTGGTTCATGACGAAAATCCAATTTCCAAATACGTGACTGTGCGGTTTTGATTGTATACCTATATATGGCGACATAGTGGTATGGGGCATTAATGCCGTCTATGATTGATAGTTATGATTCGAAATTGTTTTTGAAACATATAAACACTAGTAATAATATCAAATGCTTTTGTTTTATTCATATCAAGCATAATTTGGCCATTATAAGGTAAAACTCTATCCTTCGGTTTGCGTTGCATTGTGTGATGGGAACTGAGTCTTATAATGGCTTCATTTTTTTAAAAAGAATTGCGATGTTTAAAAGAATGATTTGTTTTAAAGCACTGGAAATCCAATGGAGTACACCCATTCCATGAAAGTGGCGTGGTCCTGTTATTAGCCATATTTTAAATGTGTTGAGTAGATTTCTCATACTAATCCCATGACTGACTCGTAGTTTGTTTCACTTTCAAACTCGGGTGCCCTTTTTTCTACACGGGTAACCTTGTATTCAGGTTTTAGCTGGCTTTCTCTGGATAGCTGGAGCTGAAGATGGATTCTATCATTTATCTCTTTTTATGTTGTGCAGCTCCTATTGTACATTATGTTTGTTTTCCGCTATAGACATTTATGTATAGCTGAACTGTATTTGTACTAAGTATGATCCTGTATACTGTGTAACTCTGATGATTACGTTTATCCAGTATATTCTATTGTGCATTATCTGGTGTATTTATTTAATTTCTGTTCGGTTATTATCTGTTTCTGTGTTATATTCCAAGGATTACCCTTGCCGCCGTCAGTACGGGGTTCGGGGTCGTCTCAAAAAGTCATTAAATATAGGCATGACGCCATAAATCTCCTCACATTAGTTATTATATCCCCTGATGTGAGTGCCATCCGCTTAAAATAAATAACCAATTAAATATCACAAAAACATCCCATACCATTGTGTGCGACTTAAATGTTTACACACTGCTTATCAGTTCCATTCAATCCCACATTATTCTATGTAGTGAATTCAATTAATAACCAGAGAAGTATTATCGAAGGTTTCATATGAGATGGTCTTATAACTCCATTTATTAAAATTTCTCATCACATGGAACTTAAATACACCAAATTATATCAAAGATGTCATCATTGTTATATAATAAAATTACCAATCAAATCCATATCTACGGTGAATCATTCATGGTATTAAAAAAAACATAATGTAAAATTTAGAAATAAAGAAATCATAAATAATATACTAGCTCGATTCAGAAATATAATAAATTATAGTAAAAGATTTCATTAACACTTAAATCAAATATTCAAATAATATATAAAACATTCAAAAAATTTAATATATTTTTAATCAAATAGACATATTTGCCAAATTTTGAATTATGTATAAAGATTTTATAAACTTCCCTTTTAAATTGCTCAAACAGTAATAGTACTTACATATTTCCTAAATTTTGTATACTTATTTTTTTTAGTTGACAATTTGAATATAAATATATTTTTCGTTTCACCAATTTATAACTTTCCCATGATAATGAATCATATTCCTAATCTTAAAGTAAACATTACTTTATATACTCTAAATCCTTATACAAAAAAGGAAAAAAAACTAAACTAGGCAACTACAATGTATATTATCCAAATAAATATAGTTGTCAAACTACTATGTCAACATTAACAAAAATACTTCATATCATTTTTTCCTGTATGAAATTAATTACTTAAAAAATGAACAAAATACATGTTCTAAATGGGAATTTTATGTGTGTGAGTGTGTGTGTGTATATATGTATTAATGAATTTCATAAATAATATTCTTAATAACTATGCCACATCAACTAAAATAATAATTTCATATCTACAATTATTTAAACTAGCTTGTTCATTAGACTTAACTCTTGTTAACATTTATAAACTCTCGATTGAACTTCTTAAACATATATAAATTCAACTTCAACTATTTAACTATGATTCTATCTTGCTCATTACATTTATATCATATTTTTTTATTTTTTTAATATATATATATATATGTGTGTGTGTGTGTGTGTGCATAAATAAACAAATTACATGCTCATTAAACACCAAAAATCATATATTATTGTGTAAATTTAATCTTATAATTGTCCATATTAACTATAACTACATCCAACTAAACTAAACATGTTAATATATGGGTGAATGTGCATAAATAAAATGATTTAAACATACTCCGAGTGAGATACTCACTGATATAATGCTTGTGTTTGCACCAAAATAACCACAGCAATGACAAGAGCTTAAAACAAGGTAAAGGGATGTCAGGATAAGGAACTTTCGGTCCATCCGAAGGCACTTCATTAAGAACTACATCCCTAGGAAAGTTACAAGAATATAAGACTTCTTTCGATAGAAGAAAGCCCCTTTGATGAAGACGAAGTACATATATTCCAAAGTAATAATCCGAAACAAGCCAAAGAAAAGCTAGTTTGTAATTGTGGACCAAATGCACCCTTCGACTGATATGAAGGGGATGTCTCGGTCAAATAATCCTAGAGAAAACATCTGTTTCATAAGGAGAACCAGCCCTCCGGAGTCCTTAAAGTAGAAGATCATTGAAATCATTTTCTTAATACAAGCACTAGATCTTTCGTTTCGAGTATTCCCTTCGACAGACCTAAAGGCTTCGCGATGAGTCTTTATCAGTGAACACTCATAAGGACTTACTTCTGCTCTAGGCTGCTCGCTTCCAGTCCTGCTCGCATTAGAAGCACCAGCTACAAATTATCAAAACTTCTTTTGTTAAACCTTTATATCCACTTCCACAAAGGTATCGAGGAGAAGGCTTTAAGGGTCAACTCGTACTTATAAATATGACCCCAAGGGTCCAGAATCTGAACCAGATTTCTCATTTCTCTCACTTGTCTCAAAAATTCTAAGTTGTAAACCGTAATTCCTAAATCATTATGGGGATATCAGGAACAAATAATTTTGAATCATTGTACTATTCAAAGTTATTAATAAAGATGAATTTTATCATCAATTAAGGTAGTAAAAAGTAATTATTAAATTGTGTTTTTATTATGCTTTAACTTTGCATGCCTAAATTCCAAAAAGGGATAGGCTTATGAGATCAACAAAAACTCTTTGAAGGGTCTTGGATCTGAAATCCTTCAAAACCCTAAATATCGAAGGTTACTTAAAATGTCTGAAACTTATGAACTTTTCTGATAGCCTCTTATTGACGGCTGTAGTTAAAATTCCAAGATCTTATGGAGTGATAAGGATGTGGTATAAAAACCCAATACCCTACATTTCGACCGTAAGATATCAATAAAGGGAAATAGTCTTAGTCACCCGTTCTGTAACCTTATAAGAACCTCTAGTATATTGGATAATCACCCTAATAAGGCGAAGGTCTTCATTTAACAATTTTAAGAATATTTATATGAATATTATCTCTGACATCTACCAAGATGAGAAATAAGATGATCCAACAGTGACGAAATGCTCTTGTTAGAGATTTCAAGATCAAATTATTAGGAAACTAAATTGCATGCACAGGACCTTCAATATAAAGAGAATTTCAAAGCTAAATCTTTTGATATCTAACTACTAAATTTATTTCAATTAGAACAAGTTTTTGCGAAGCACCAAAGGATAACCATAGGGTTTAAGAGGCTTTCGACATCATATATATATATATATATATATATATATCAAACTGCATAAACAGAAATATTTGGCTTTAATGGATACTTTAACTTTCCCTTAAATCGAAAGGTACAATTCAAATAAATCTGACTTAACTAAAGGTTCTATAAGGAAATCACCACTTTGAGATGTTAACCATTTTTGTGGCTATCATCTTAAACTACCCAACAACGAGTGTTAACTCGAAAATTAGTTCTTTCAAGTTGAACACTTGAATAAACCAATTCACAGGTAATCTCATAGTCATAGAATCATAGAATATGCAGAAAAGTAAGGAACACAAGAATTTATAATGGCTCGGCAACGTGCCTTCATCTACTTATAGTATTATGATGTTTATACTATTTGATTATAAATTATAGTTGTTTTTATAGTAAGAAATATGGAGAGAAAGAAGATATTCTTGTTTCAGGTAAGTTGTCATGGTTGGAGAAGAGAGAAGATCCTTTTAAATGTCCAAAGTTTGGTTATTTATAGGAGCTCCGGAGCTTGAGCTCTTTTAGCGCATGCTTCATTCCTAGTTCTGAAGCTTGGTTCATGCCTATATGCGATACTAGAGCTCGTGATATCTCGGAGGTAGCGAGGAGCACATTAGTTGTTCATCTCGGTTTTACATGGCCGAGTCGGATATCCGTTTCGACATTGTCAAGTCGGAATCCTTGCTCGCTATAGTTGACCAAAGGTGATCTACTGGCTGTGCCCCCGAGTGTGGCAATGGTGCTGCTTGCTCGTTGCGGTTTGTTCTAAATCCATGCACATGAACTCTAGCCTCTCTCAATTTCTCTAGTATCTCTTGCAACGTGGCCTCCTACTACTCAAAGCATAATAGCACTCCACCTATAGCTTCACCCAATTCCTACCTCATCAAACAAACAGAGGGATCCCTAATGGAAGACGCTTCTTGATTGTCGTCCTCTCTTCCAGTACGGTCGGTATGAGTAAATATACAATCTTTCTTCCTCTTCACCATGATATAAAATTGAGAATGGTAGCAATCAAATTTCAATAGAAATTCAAGTAGCATGGCACCTTTTCTAGTGCACCAAAATATTAACTCGAAAATTAGTCCTTTCAAGTTAAACACTTGAATAAAGCAACTCATAGATAATCTCATAGTCATAGAATCACATAATATGTAGAAAAGAAAAAGGTACACAAGAATTTATAGTGGATCGACAATGTGCCTACTTATAGTAATCATGTTTAAACTATTTGATTACAAGTTAAAGTTGTTTTATAGTTAGAAATATGAAGAGAAAGAAGATATTATCACTTTTGTTAAGTTTCCGTGGTTGGACAAGAGAGAAGATCCTTTGAAATAACGAAAGTTCAGTTATTTATAGAAGCTTTGGGATTTGACTGATCAATACATGTAGATGCAGATTCGGTTCGGCTAAGACACATAGCAGCATCCCCGGAGGTCATGACATAATGCGTGGATCATGTTTAGGCAGTTGAATAATTCTCTAAAGAACGACCAAATTCTGGTTCAACATAGTCGAACCAGATTGGCCGACACAGAAATCAGATGTTAAAGTGATTATGGTGACATGGCACACTAAGCTAGGGAACGTCGAACTGACCTCATCGAGCCGAAGTTGTTTGAGCTGAGTTAAGCCGAGTCGGGCTTTGCCGAGCCGAAGACCATATGTTTAGAATCCATATGTTCAAGACTTTTACTACTTTAATTATGCATATTCAAGTTTGCCGATGTTCATCCTTGAGTCTTGAGCGCTTCGATAAATGGAAATCCATGACATGACTACCTTACGAAAAGATGAATCAACAACGAGTACCCTTGATTTAAACCCAAAACACTTTGTAAAACTTCCACTATGCCTGCTTGGTCTCCTAAGCCCACTTCTATCATAGTAAGTGCGCAAGCAAGTCGCTAACTTCTCATGTGTCACCTTCTTGCACATCGCACAATTATAGATCATGATTTCTACTTTTCCGTCACTTAGCTTTGCTCTTACACCTAAGCATCGTGATAGGCACCAACGTCAACAATCAACCTTCCCTTGCTTATAGTCGAATTCCTCCAGATTAGATTGATATTACGTGGCTTTAATTTTTTATGTATAAATAGTCGTGGCTTATTTTAGGATTTAGGGCTCAATTCCTTAATGAAAGAAGTATTAGTCTCGTTTGAAGGGGGATGCTTCCATCAGGACAAAAGTAATTTTCCATAATAAGAGGACTAAAAAGATTTGTCCTTAGCTTATGGCCTAGTTGTAATTTGATTTAATTTAAATTCTAAATTAATAAAAAAATCTTTGTTATCCATTTCAAATTAAAGTTGTTGACATCTATTTTTTAAATAGAAATGTAACTTCAAATCAAATTAATTCACATGTTAGTTTACAAAATGTTTACACTAACGATTGCATTATTTCTTTCAGTTTGACGTTCTCTTATTTTTCTATGGTAAAATTATAAAATAAATTTATTATGTAAGATATAAATTATCGAATATTAAGTTCAATTTTTTTAATTAAATTTACATATATTCATGGGAAAAAGAGGGGTTGTTACAATTATTTTCCCTTCGTTTTTTTTGCAAGAGGAGAAAGACCCAACAAATCCTGGCATAACTGCAACAAATCATGTTGCTCACCGATAATTAATGGATTTCCTTCAATAAGAAAACATAAAAACATGGCTGCATTTCCTAAAGTGAAAATTATATCGTTAATAACGAAGTGAAAAGTAAAGGTCTCTAGCCTTCATTTATTTACTAAAGTAGGGATGAAATGGCGATCTAGCAGCATATAACCTAACTTCATCACATACGTAAACCTAGCTCGCTTTACCACTTCTGTAACTATTGGTTGTTGACAAGTGATTTTCTTCAGTGAAATGGAGCGGTCAATGTTAAAGTCAAGATCTTCGCATTAGTCAAAAAAGAAGATAAATTATTATTAACACAATTTGAGTAACAACACAACAACAAAGTTAAATTTAAAATAAGTTATTATAGGAAGTGTGATGTTGTTGTTGAACATAAAATACACCGTCGTCCATGGTCTTGCCTCCATCTCAATACACTATATAAGAAATCAAGTTCATATTTAAGCCTAATCTGAAAATAATCAAATCCACATCTATCTCCATCTTGCATTTTAAGAGCATATTCAAGTCCCTTAGCATGTAGTGGATGATCAGTGGAAGCTAAGCAATTACAATATTTAACTTGACCGGAGTTCATGTTGTGCTTATTATATGAATTACACGCAGAAAGTTTACGCTCTGCACCAGTTTTGATCCTTCAAACGACAACTAAGCACTCCTCTCCATATTAAATGCTTGAGATGACCTACTTGGTACAACAAATGGGAAATTCGACACTCAAAATTCGACACTAACACAACATGTGTACTCATGGGTCTAAAGTACCAAAAAACCCATAAAGTTAGAAGAATGAACGTAGAGGTTTGTAACGACCCAAAAGAATTTGGCGCTCGAATTTCGACAACATTACATTATCCTGTATTACTTGCTAAAACCCAAGTATCAAATACCTGGATAGTTCAAAAGAAATGAATTAGTGGGTGAGAAGTAGAAAGAAATGTTAGAATAGAAGAAAAGAAGAAGAATAACAACACAGCAGAATCAAAGTAGAATTAGAACCTCACCGTGAAACGAATAAAATATAATATATTAACAACTCTTTACTCAAAGAAAATTGCATATATATGATTTTCACATCAGATTACACAATAGATCAATAAAACTCACACAACGGAATAATTTATTGTCGGAAAATACGGAATTACATCTCGACTCCACCTTTCTTTCTTAAGCTCTAAGCGAAACCTAACATGGAAATATACTCAGTCTCACCCAAGCATTTAAAGTGTAACATCCCTGATTTTTTATCCATTTAATATTGAATATTTAATTTTGTTTTAGATTTGGATTTGGAAATATAAATAAATTTTATATTGAATTTAGCGATTTAATAATCGATATACGATTTAATATCGAATTATCGTAACTCAGAAAACGAAACAGTTAAATTCGCAGTTAAAACTGAATCAAAACAATTCAGTCTGCTAATATGAATTCTGTATTGACTTAAAACGAAAATAATAATTTATTTTTGATAAAATTAATTATTCAGAAATTGATTTATATTTTAACGGTTTAAATTAATTCAATTTTATTCCATTTTAAAACTGATTCCGTTGAGTTCAAATAGCGTATAATCTTGAAAATGACGGTCGTTAAGTTAACATAGGGTTCCATGGTTGAAGTCAAGGGACCGTAAGATATTTTGGTTATTTAATTAAATTAAATAATCAAATCAGTTTAATTTAAATATACTGTCACCCTAAAACCAAACAAGCCGAACTAAAAACTAAGCGCAACCCTAAAAATTTTACATCAGCATAGACTTATTCATCTCGAGCCAACAACTTTGTCTCCAAGCTTCAATATCAGGGAAACAACGATTTAATGGATGTACATTGTGTTCCCCTTCTCCTTTATATAAACAACTATGGCTCTTCTTTCATGATATCCGTCTGTTCATTCAAATCAAAGCCTCAGCTTCAGTTCGAGGAAAAAGAAAAATGGCCGCTCCTCATACGGTTTCAAAATCGAAATCAAATATAGAAAAAAAAAAGGAATGAATCGAAATCAACTTTGAATCCGATGGAGGCTTCGATAGTAACTCGCGAGGCATCTATAGCCGTTGCCAGGTGAAGCACGATCAAGTCTGGAGGTTGGGGTCATCGCGATTTAGGAAGTTCAATTTAAGGGGTTCGGAGCAATCACGATTCAAAATCGAAATATCATGAAGTTCGACTTATCCTAGAAACTCGCGATTTGGGTGCAGCGTTGGGTATGGGAGTGGTTACCATGTGGCGCAGTGAAGTTTAGGGATCGTTTTATGATTTTTGGAGGTGGAAGGGAGTTAGAGTTCGTAATTTTCTGGTGATGGAGGACTGTTGTTGAACTAGGTTAGTGGTGCCTGCTGTATGAAGTCAAAGTCAAGTTTTTATGAGGTGTGCGAGTTGGGTAAGATGATGTTCGAGTGTGGAAATGTAATGAATGGAAATGGATGTGGATGAGGGCTAATATTTTGAGGTGAGCAGTGGCGAGACAGTTGATAAAAGGAATGGTAAAGTATGACCATGAAGTATTCGATGAAATGCCAAAGTGGTGTAAATCAGTATTGGGACCGTTTTAGGAGCTATGCAGGGTATTGTCGCGGATTAGTCGAGCATTTGGAAACAAACAAGGTATAGGTTTTTACAGTTTAATTATTCATAGAAGAATTGGTTTATTAAATTATTAATAGTTAATATAATTTATAATCATTTAATCGAAATTACAATGACTAAATCGTACGGTGCTCGGTTTATTTAAGGTAAGAAATTTGGATGTAGGTAAATTATTTTATAATTTAATTAAAGTTGTGAATATAAGTTATAATATTAATCTTATAAATCATATGCCTTGCTTATAAAATAGATTTGAACGAGTTGGTTCAGATTGGATCCGTATTGTCGTCAGCTAAGCAATGGAATTCAGATTGGAATAAATTATGAACTAAAAATCAAGGTGAGTGAATCTCACTTAAAAACTTATTTTTGTCATAAATTGTTGGTGTTTTGGTTGCATTGCTGTCATTGATGAATTGTGGGTATATATATATATATATATATATATATATATATATTAGTTAATTAGGCTTGGTGGTTGTCGTTATTGTAACACCCCACACCCGCTACGGTCACTCACTAAGGGAATGCCATAACATCGGTGAGTATTTTAAGTGAATATAGAACAGAAAAATTACAACAAGACAGATATAAGTAATACTTGAGAAATTAAAACATCATTTCATTCCAGCGGAAAGTAATACATGTTTGGTTACACCAAAACCATAAATAGGAGTCAAGTACATAATATCCATCCTGATAAAAACAAAAGTACATAATCCCACTACATAACCTAATAGCCATAATAGAAAAGATAAACTGAGCTTTACATCCACGGTCCAAGCTCCCAAAAGATAAATAAAGCAGTCTGATCAAAGCCCACTAGTGCTAGGCCCACTCTGAAAACCTGAGGGTTGGGAAAAAGATAAAGAAACAACGGGGTCAGACATAAGTCTGAGTGAGTCCTATAACCCTAACAATACAATCATTAAAGTAATTAGGGTATGATATAAACAAGGTACGGTACCTCTGGGGATAATGACTACACTAAGTAGCCAACTAAACACAGGATGTACTAAGATAACCGAAAAGACGCATTTATCCACCCAAGGATAATTACTAGATTGCACCACCCCAGATCTACCCACCCAAGGGTAATTCCTACACTGCACCACACCAGTTCTACCCACCCAAGGGTAATTCCTACTTAAAGGTTGATCCCACTAAGTGTACTTAGTAATTTTACCCAGTAGTTTCTTGTACCCCTAGCTGACTACATAGGTGCCGTCTGCCCCTATCTCCACTAGGTGTACCCAGTAATTTTTAATAGTAGTTTCGTGTACCCTTAGCTGACTACATAGGTGCCGTCTGCCCCTATCTCCACTAGGTGTACCCACTACTCCCCAAGCGATCGGCTCCCTACCGTAGATACCCGTGCTGGCCCCACAATGGGGTGTATCACTCCCCAAAGTGGCAACCCGATACAACAAATGGTGCACGGCTTATATCTACACGATGCAACAACGTCTTACCTACCAGCCCGGGTCCACACACGCATATGAAACCCGTTGGACTCGCGTTGCCACCGCTACCCCGTTTTGGCCTCTTACAGTCAAACCCAATATGCGTGTCCTGTCCTCGACTTGGGTCGAGCCCACAAAGATACGTTTGGGATATTGGTTGAAATGGGCCCCCACAAGCTACTACTTAAGCTTGTCATTTTATCTAGTGCATCCCACTTAACCCTTTAACCATGTCCACCTACATGTTATAGATTTTGGTTAAGTCTTTTAATCATATTTTAATTGCCACTCAAGGCCCCTACAAGCTACTACTTAAGCTTGTTATTTAATTAATTGCCACTTAAGGCACCCACTAGATTTCCACACGCCACCCAAGGCACTTACTTGATTCCCACATGCCACCCAAGGCACTTACTTAACCCTTTAATCATGTTTAATTACATGTTCCACTTTGGTTAAGTATTCTAATCGTATTTTCTATTGCCACCCAAGGCAACCCACTAGTTTCCTTATGCCACCCAAGGCACCCACTTAACCCCTCATGCCTCACTACATGCTAATTTGGTTAAGTGTTTCTTAATTAATTAAGATCGTAACCTTTATAAAGACCTCTCATATTAGACTGTCTTTTATGGCAGCTGGATATGCCGGTTGGTTCCGGGCAGCCTTACAACATAACAGAGTCTAACCTCGTGTCTTTACACTTGTCACGTATTTAGTTTATGACTAAGACCTCTCACATTGGGCCAATCATTTGTAGCCGCTGGATTTGCCGGTCGGTTCCGGGCAGTCTTATGCTACAAAAGGGTCCAACCTCGTGTCTTAGTAGATTAATTACACCTAATTAATCACCCCCATAATTTGTATTAATTATCCCTAATTAATTACAAATATTTAAGAATATGGGTAGACCTAACTCAATAGGTAAATTCCCAATTCCATAATATGGGTAGACCTAACTTAATAGGTAAATTCCCAATTATGTCCATCCACTTTATGGTATGTTTAATCATACCCACTTCACACAATTTTATGTGTTCATTAATTTTTACCCCATCGTCCCCAAGTAAATACGTTGACATGACATACTTCAAAAGAGAAGATTCCTCATACACACAATGGGTTCAACTTAGCATATCATTAGCATTATCATGGGTTTAAAAGGTGTCAACTTGTATATATGACCATAAACCCAACTTGCATAAATAACCAACCCAACTTGCATGCATCACATATGTCATAAAGATGGTAACTTGCTTAAATGTTCATGTCATAGACCTATCATAAAGGTGTCAACTTGTATACATGTCATAGGTCTAAAAGGGATGAACTTGCACATGTACTTATGTCATACATAGAGGCAAACTTGCATATGAACTTGCATCATAACTTGCATATGAACTTGCATCATAACTTGCATATGAACTTGCATCATAACTTGCATATGAACTTGCATCATAACTTGCATATGAACTTGCATAACATGCCATACTTAGAGGCAAACTTGCATATATTATGCATATCATAAAAAGAGACAAACTTGCATATGAACTTGCATCATAACTTGCATATGAACTTGCATCATAACTTGCATATGAACTTGCATAAAACCAAACACTTAGCATGCATAAAATCAATTACTTAGCATGCACAAAACCAAATACTTAGCATGCATAAAACCAAATACATATCTTGCATAACATGTTACATATAAACTTGCATATAATCTCACATATAGTTTGCATAACATGTTACATATGCCTCAATGTTCAACATAGTGTTTTGCATAGTGAGCATCATAAAACATAGCATTAAACTTGCATATAGCATAAAACTTGCAAAGCACACAACATACACTATACTAAACTTGCATAAGCACATTTATCCACAAACATAGCCATATCTTATCAAATCCTATCATAATCAATTTAACAATTGATTATTAAGGCTATAGAACTCACCACTAAACTCCAATAAGCAAACCCTTGCCAAAAATCACCCAAAAACTCTAGCCTTGAACATAAAGCTTGCAACTTGATGATGAATGCAAGCTAATGATCACTCATACAACTCAAAGATGCTTGTATGAACATGAAAGCCTTCATAGAAATAGTTTAGAAATAGGATGGAGGCTAGGGTTTTGAGTGGAGGCCATGATCATAGAAAATTTTGGCATAGTTTAGTTAGGAGATAGGATTATGATCATTTAGGGCTAGCTTAGGGACTTATTTATAGGATTAGGCAAGTGTTTTAGGCCATTAGATTAACCCTAAATTAGATTAGAGCCATCAGATCTCGGAAGCTTCCAGAAACCAGCCCCAAAACACAGCCCGAACATTAAAATGGTGCACCAGGCCAAACTGGCCGAGCACCCCCTGTCGACACCCAAGTCGACAGGGCTGTCGACTTGGTCATAGCCAAGTCGACTGCCCAGTCGACAGGGCTGTCGACTTGGGTAGCTAGGCGGGAATTTTCCCGCCTGCGCCCAATGGCCCCAATTTCGAAATTTGGACCTGAATTTTAAATCTGTTTTGAACTTTGAATTTTCTGTAAACTTCATTGGGCCATAACCGGGCCATACGGACTCCGATTCTCGAAAACTCGGACTCTATTTCGCGTATTTTTCCGAGACGAACGCAATGACGCAGCCCGTTTCCCCCAATTCTCACATCTGAGATTATTTATTCTGTAATTAGTGAATTTTAGCATTAACCGAAATTCGGGGTGTTACATTCTCCTCTCCTTAAAGGATTTCGTCCCCGAAATCTCTAAGCTAAGAAGAATGCATATCCTACCATCCAACAACCATCTACTCAATCCATCAAACACGGGCATCCATTGTCCTTAAAACAATTTCTGGTGATGTATGAGCATATGCAAAAAATGTGTGTATATGTTCCCTATCTAATGTATGAACATATGCAAACCATGATAGTGCCATGCATCCATTATGTATGCGAGAGAACCCTATCGACACATACAATATCTACATGAGTGCACAATCATTCACCAAAATGCATCATCCATATGATAACACAATCATTATACATCCAAAAATATAGCTACCTACACACAATTATATGCAATATGCAATATGAAGTGATTGAGCCGATCTAGTGTCTAGAGTGTGTGTATATGCATCCACGAGCAACCACTAGCAACCACTTGCATCCACACGCATCCATCAAACATAACCTGTCTCAAACACATGTTTCAACCATAGGTTTACCCTATCTAAAGGTCAAAGGTACTAATGAGAGGACATACTAAAGATAAGATAAGCACTAGACAAACGATAAAGGAGACGTTTAAAGGACATACCCTCAAAAAGAAATGGGTATAACGAACGCATCTTCGCTTTTGTCTTCCCAGTAGCATTGCTCTCACCTTCTCCCTTTTTCACTTTGACTAGTTGGACCTCTCTATTTCTCAACTTCCTAATCTCTGACCCAAGGATGCGGGTAGGAGCTCGTCGAATAATCACATCATGCTCTACCTTTACTTCTTTAAGCAAGCTCGGCTCTACCACCTCTGCGGTCTCATGTAGGCACTTCCTCAAATGTGACACATGGAATACATCATGTATACCACTAAGTCTGTCGGGCAACTCCACCAATGGAAGATGCTCTTCTCATGTACCCCCAAAATCTAAGATACATAGCCTAAAAAGGTCTTCTAAAATACGATTCACCCTTTCGGTCTGGCCGTCCGTCTGAGGATGATATGCGGTACTCAAACACAATTGAGTCCCTACCGCCTTTTGCAAACTCTTCCAAAACTCTCTAGTGAAGATAGGATCTCAATCACTCACTATACTGGAAGGTACACCATGCAATCCAATAATCTCTCGAGTATAAACTGAAGCTGGACATGGAACAGTCCTCTTGCTCTTCACGGGTATGAAATGGGTACTCTTAGTAAGTCTATCTACCACAACCCAAATTCCCGTATTACCCTTCCTCGATCTTGGTAACCCATCAATAAAATCCATCGAGACGCTATCCCACTTCCATTGCGGAACTTCCAATGAGTGAAGCAACCCACCCGGTTTCTTTTGCTTCTCTTCCACCTGTTGGCACACCAAGCATCTAGCGACATACTCGGCCACATCTTTCTTCATACCGGCCCAAAAGAAAACTCGCTTCATGTCTTGGTACATCTTGTCCCCACCGGGATGAATGGTCATCTTTGAACGATGTGCATCATCCAAAATAGCCTTCCTCAAACCTTCGTCTTGCGATACACAAAGTCTACCGTCTCTACGCAACCACCCCTTACCATCTAGGGTGTACCTACTCAAATGGCTGGACGACTCCCTCCTCATGAGCTTCTCTACTAACTCAACCACTGTGGGTCGTCTCGCTGCGCTCCGCCAATCCGCCCTAAAAGAGTAGGCCTAACCTCCAAGAAGGCTAGCAAACTGGGTACAAAGTCAACAGAAGGTCTAAAGTCAAACATAGTAATAAACTCTGAGCTCCGTCGTTCACCGAACCAATGAACTCGAGGACAACCTTTTTCTACTTAAGGCGTCCGCTACCACGTTACCCTTGCCATGGGTATACGCTATCTCAAACTCATAGGATGCTAAGAATCCTATCCAAAATCATCACAACTGTCCATCTCTCACGCAGACCATCCTAGTCGAACTTGACATCCCCTAAGTGCAAGCCCCAAACGCCTAAACCAATATCAGACAAACACCCAAGGGATACCTCCTTCGAACTCAGACGACCTACGTGAGATGATACTAGTAAAAATGGCTAAATAATTAAGCCCTTGCCCAACTTTGGATGTCCTCGCCAGTCTCGCTCCAAAACCACCGTTTATCCCATAACTGGCTTTGCTCAGCCTATTGAGCACATACGAACTTATTTCGCTCCTAGAAAAGACCAAGATGTCATTTACAAAGACCATCACGAACTTATTTAGGTACTCCCTGAACACCCTTCTCATCAAATCAACAAAGTATGCGGGGGCGTTCGTCAAACCAAATGGCATCACCAGCCACTCATAAAAAAACCATCCGGAGTCCTAAAGGCAGTCTTCTCTATACTATCCTCAGCCACTCTCAACTGTCGAAACCCCGTGGCTAAGTCCAACTGCGAAAATACTGAGGCGCCAACTAACTGATCAAGGAGATCATCAATCCTCGGCAATGGGTATCTATTCTTCTTTGTGAGTTTATTTAGTTCTCTTTAGCCTACACAAAGTCTGAGGGACCCATCCGCCTACGTGGCCAAAAACTACTGGAGCACCCACTCCGATATACTTCGTCTTATGAACCCCTTCTCAAGCAAATCGCCTACTTGCTTATGGAGTTCCCTCCTCTCACGAGGAGCCATGTGGCACACTGGCCAAGATACTGGTTTGGCATTGTCTACCAGATATACTCGGAAGTCAATCTCCCGCTCCGGAGGTAAGCCCTTCACCTCCTCAAACACATCCGAGTATTCCCGGACCACTCTAACAGATCGCAAACTCTCGACCGACGTGTCAAGCGATTCTAGATAACTTAGCATAACATATTCCATGGGATTACAAGAGATCTCGAGAGTGTTACCCAAGCGGGTCATAAACCTAACAACTCTCCCTTCAAAATCAAGAACGGCACCCCTACTGGATAACCAGTCCATGCCCAAAACTAACCCATAGCCTGTGAAGCCCAAAAAGCATCACATCTAAACTCAACGCTAAGTATAGAAACTTCCAAACCCAAACACATCATGGAGCCCCAATTGGGTTTGAAACAACTAAGGGATCATCTACTAAACTGGTGTCTAAGTGCAGTGACTCAACTAACAATGATGAGATAAACGAACTCGATGCGTCAGAATCAAATAAAGTTCGAACCGGATAGTAAAGGAATCCAAATTCCAACCTAGACGGTCCTATCCCCATCTGGTACACTAGCCATGAGGGAATACAACTACCCTCCAAAAGATACCGTACCTTGCCCTTGCCTCTTTGGACAACCCTAGTAAGGTGTCCTATTCCTCCAAAAGGATAACTACTCGCCTTCTTCTTCCCATTCTCCACTCGTAACCTCCCACCAAAATGAGGTTTCGTCCTTCATTAAACAACAACTATTCGAGCCTTCCTCCCATCGTCTATCCAATAGGTACCTACAAGTCCTCCTCCTTCTTGAACCAACTTCTAATCCGACTAACGTCTAAGTCCCTTGAAGTGGTTTTTCGTTCTTATCAATCTTAGAAAGATCATCTATACACGGAGGGGAAACTCAAAGCGAGAGAGGAAGAGATTCGAAACAGAGAATTCGAAAGATAAAGATATGGCTATCGGGGATTATGCTTTTCTTTCAAAAACTTTTCTCTTAAAAGACATGTTTTTGAAAATACTCCTTTCAAAAATATTCTTAGAAAATAGTTTTTCTAAAAATTTTATCTGTTCTGGTAACCTTAAGCTCTGATACCACGTGTAATACCCCACACCCGCTACGGTCACTCACTAAGGGAATGCCATAACATCGGTGAGTATTTTAAGTGAATATAGAACAAAAAATTACAACAAGACAGATATAAGTAATACTTGAGAAATTAAAACATCATTTCATTCCAGCGGAAAGTAATACATGTTTGGTTACACCAAAACCATAAATAGGAGTCAAGTACATAATATCCATCCCGATAAAAACAAAAGTACATAATCCCACTACATAACCTAATAGCCATAATAGAAAAGATAAACTGAGCTTTACATCCACGGTCCAAGCTCCCAAAAGATAAATAAAGCAGTCTGATCAAAGCCCACTAGTGCTAGGCCCACTCTGAAAACCTGAGGGTTGGGAAAAAGATAAAGAAACAACGGGGTCAGACATAAGTCTGAGTGAGTCCTATAACCCTAACAATACAATCATTAAAGTAATTAGGGTATGATATAAACAAGGTACGGTACCTCTGGGGATAATGACTACACTAAGTAGCCAACTAAACACAGGATGTACTAAGATAACCGAAAAGACGCATTTATCCACCCAAGGATAATTACTAGATTGCACCACCCCAGATCTACCCACCCAAGGGTAATTCCTACACTGCACCACACCAGTTCTACCCACCCAAGGGTAATTCCTACTTAAAGGTTGATCCCACTAAGTGTACTTAGTAATTTTACCCAGTAGTTTCTTGTACCCCTAGCTGACTACATAGGTGCCGTCTGCCCCTATCTCCACTAGGTGTACCCAGTAATTTTTAATAGTAGTTTCGTGTACCCCTAGCTGACTACATAGGTGCCGTCTGCCCCTATCTCCACTAGGTGTACCCACTACTCCCCAAGCGATCAGCTCCCTACCGTAGATACCCGTGCTGGCCCCACAATGGGGTGTATCACTCCCCAAAGTGGCAACCCGATACAACAAATGGTGCACGGCTTATATCTACACGATGCAACAACGTCTTACCTACCAGCCCGGGTCCACACACGCATATGAAACCCGTTGGACTCGCGTTGCCACCGCTACCCCGTTTTGGCCTCTTACAGTCAAACCCAATATGTGTGTCCCGTCCTCGACTTGGGTCGAGCCCACAAAGATACGTTTGGGATATTGGTTGAAATGGGCCCCCACAAGCTACTACTTAAGCTTGTCATTTTATCTAGTGCATCCCACTTAACCCTTTAACCATGTCCACCTACATGTTATAGATTTTGGTTAAGTCTTTTAATCATATTTTAATTGCCACTCAAGGCCCCCACAAGCTACTACTTAAGCTTGTTATTTAATTAATTGCCACTTAAGGCACCCACTAGATTTCCACACGCCACCCAAGGCACTTACTTGATTCCCACATGCCACCCAAGGCACTTACTTAACCCTTTAATCATGTTTAATTACATGTTCCACTTTGGTTAAGTATTCTAATCGTATTTTCTATTGCCACCCAAGGCAACCCACTAGTTTCCTTATGCCACCCAAGGCACCCACTTAATCCCTCATGCCTCACTACATGCTAATTTGGTTAAGTGTTTCTTAATTAATTAAGATCGTAACCTTTATAAAGACCTCTCACATTAGACTGTCTTTTATGGCAGCTGGATATGCCGGTTGGTTCCGGGCAGCCTTACACCATAACAGAGTCTAACCTCGTGTCTTTACACTTGTCACGTATTTAGTTTATGACTAAGACCTCTCACATTGGGCCAATCATTTGTAGCCGCTGGATTTGCCGGTCGGTTCCGGGCAGTCTTATGCTACAAAAGGGTCCAACCTCGTGTCTTAGTAGATTAATTACACCTAATTAATCACCCCCATAATTTGTATTAATTATCCCTAATTAATTACAAATATTTAAGAATATGGGTAGACCTAACTCAATAGGTAAATTCCCAATTCCATAATATGGGTAGACCTAACTTAATAGGTAAATTCCCAATTATGTCCATCCACTTTATGGTATGTTTAATCATACCCACTTCACACAATTTTATGTGTTCATTAATTTTTACCCCATCGTCCCCACGTAAATACGTTGACATGACATACTTCAAAAGAGAAGATTCCTCATACACACAATGGGTTCAACTTAGCATATCATTAGCATTATCATGGGTTTAAAAGGTGTCAACTTGTATATATGACCATAAACCCAACTTGCATAAATAACCAACCCAACTTGCATGCATCACATATGTCATAAAGATGGTAACTTGCTTAAATGTTCATGTCATAGACCTATCATAAAGGTGTCAACTTGTATACATGTCATAGGTCTAAAAGGGATGAACTTGCACATGTACTTATGTCATACATAGAGGCAAACTTGCATATGAACTTGCATCATAACTTGCATATGAACTTGCATCATAACTTGCATATGAACTTGCATCATAACTTGCATATGAACTTGCATCATAACTTGCATATGAACTTGCATAACATGCCATACTTAGAGGCAAACTTGCATATATTATGCATATCATAAAAAGAGACAAACTTGCATATGAACTTGCATCATAACTTGCATATGAACTTGCATCATAACTTGCATAAAACCAAACACTTAGCATGCATAAAACCAAATACTTAGCATGCACAAAACCAAATACTTAGCATGCATAAAACCAAATACATATCTTGCATAACATGTTACATATAAACTTGCATATAATCTCACATATAGTTTGCATAACATGTTACATATGCCTCAATGTTCAACATAGTGTTTTGCATAGTGAGCATCATAAAACATAGCATTAAACTTGCATATATCATAAAACTTGCAAAGCACACAACATACACTATACTAAACTTGCATAAGCACATTTATCCACAAACATAGCCATATCTTATCATATCCTATCATAATCAATTTAACAATTGATTATTAAGGCTATAGAACTCACCACTAAACTCCAATATGCAAACCCTTGCCAAAAATCACCCAAAAACTCTAGCCTTGAACATAAAGCTTGCAACTTGATGATGAATGCAAGCTAATGATCACTCATACAACTCAAAGATGCTTGTATGAACATGAAAGCCTTCATAGAAATAGTTTAGAAATAGGATGGAGGCTAGGGTTTTGAGTGGAGGCCTTGATCATAGAAAATTTTGGCATAGTTTAGTTAGGAGATAGGATTATGATCATTTAGGGCTAGCTTAGGGACTTATTTATAGGATTAGGCAAGTGTTTTAGGCCATTAGATTAACCCTTAATTAGATTAGGGCCATCAGATCTCGGAAGCTTCCAGAAACCAGCCCCAAAACACAGCCCAAACACTAAAATGGTGCACCAGGCCAAACTGGCCGAGCACCCCCTGTCGACACCCAAGTCGACAGGGCTGTCGACTTGGTCATAGCCAAGTCGACTGCCCAGTCGACAGGGCTGTCGACTTGGGTAGCTAGGCGGGAATTTTCCCGCTTGTGCCCAATGGCCCCAATTTCGAAATTTGGACCTGAATTTTAAATCTGTTTTGAACTTTGAATTATCTGTAAACTTCATTGGGCCATAACCGGGCCATACGGACTCCGATTCTCGAAAACTCGGACTCTATTTCGCGTATTTTTCCGAGACGAACGCAATGACGCAGCCCGTTTCCCCCAATTCTCACATCTGAGATTATTTATTATGTAATTAGTGAATTTTAGCATTAACCGAAATTCGGGGTGCTACAATTATTATATATATATAGGATGTTTCCTGCAATACTATTAGCGAATGCCCGCAGTATCATTAGCGGATAACCCTACACCCCACGAATATGAGTGGATGACCTTTTATTCCGCGATATCCTGCCTTGAAGCAGGATTGGTATTATTTTGTTGACTAACATCTGTAGATGCAGGGAAAACAGGTTGGAGGAATCCAACTGAATTCCTCAAATTTATTTACTGTCGTTTACATATTTATATGTGTGTGTGATGTGTGAATTGAATGGATTATTTGTGTGTTTGGATATTAGAATATCACTAGCCCTAGTTATTTATATTTTAAAATATCAAAAAGGGATTTTATAATTTAAAAAGGAAAGTTTACTTTTCGAAATGAAAATGGAATTTCGAATGGATTGAGAAGTATTAATTTGTTTTTAATAATAAATACAAGTAGCTAAATTTATAAACAATGTTATAAATAAATGGGAAGAAAAATTATCATTTGATAATATTGGATTTTTAAATTCAAGTTTGAATTTAAAAAGGAAAACTTAATTTCCAAAAGGAAAATTGGATTTCAAATAAGATTTGAAATAGGGGCTTGTTTTAAATGTTTAAAACAAGAAGTGAAATTTATAAACAATGTTTATAAATAAAAGAGGGAAATTTTCAATTGGATAATTTATAAATTTAAATTTAAGTATGGATTTAAAAAGGGAGATATAATTTGAATCATTCAAAAAGAATGATGAAATTTATTATGAGCTTCGGAACGTAAACTGAATTCAAATAAATCAATAAGGATTTATGATTTCGAATTCGACTATGTCGAATAAAAACAAATAAATTGAATAAAACTATTTTCAGAAGGAATGTAGAAATTATATTAATTAGAAGCTAAATCTAAATTAAATATGAAACAAATTCTATGTTTACATATATATAAGTTATAGTTATAAATGTTTTCGAAGGTAAATTAAAAAAGGAAATTTACTTTCCGCGAAGTAGAATTTGGTTTTTAAATGAGATTTAGAATGAAAAACTTGTTTTAAATAATAAAACAAGGAAGTCGGTGTACAAACGATATTTATCTTCGTTGGATAATTTGGAAGATAATATCAAAAGGCGTTTAAGTTGGAAATTTGTTTTTAAGGTGTAAAATAAGGAAGTCGATTTATAAACCGTGTTTATAAATGGAATGAAGAAATTTCGTTGGATAAATTGGGAATATATTTTTCCAAATATAAGAAATAAAATTTAAAAATCATATTTTTAAATGGGATAAAAGAGGGAATTTTTATGATAAGTAATCAAGTTTTGGAATCACAAGCTCTTATCCGTCTCAAGATAAGAACGTTGTCGATCAAGGTTTGAGAGGTAAATAAAATACACCAACTTGAACGACTTCATTATTATCAAGGGATGATATTAGTTTGAAATGGTAAAAGATGTTGTGTAACGAACAGCGATTTTCGGCCCCGAAAATCGACATAAATACCTTTGCCGTAACTCATGCCGACCTTTTAAACACCGAAAACACTGGACGTTATTAGAAAGAAATTAGAGGGTGAGATAGGAAAGAAAGAAATATTAGAATAGAAGAAGAAGAACATGCCACAGAGTCTCACATCGCAGCGGAACAAAATATAATACCGGAATAAAACTTTGCTGAGAGCATTTTTTTAAAATACTTACAATATCAGAGTACAACACATATCTGGACAGTTTGACAATCTGTCCTCATATATATAATCACACAGCAGAATACCAATCGGCTAAACATCTTCAGCTCGTCTCTGGACTTCGTAGTACCTGATGACCTGAACCTGTATACTCCGGGCTAACCCGAGCATTTACAAAACACCGGGTCAGTCTGGTGAACCAGAGTGAGAAAAACTCGCACAGCATTTAGGGTATCACACAACTTGATTTTTAGCTTTAAAATCTTTCGAAAGAAAAGGATAATCGTAAGACCAAATCCACACATAAACACGGACGGTTTTTACCTTACGATAACCCAACACATTTTTGAAATCAATATCTTTTCTGATATTATAATAATGTCTAAATACAAGAAAATAACAATCTAGTGGAACGCTTGCATCTCACGCTCCACATATATAGTATACAATCAAAACCGTGGGCGCTTATTGGAGATTGGATTCTGACCTTGACAAGGTATGGGACCACCCGCCGATAGTGTATCTCTAGAGGCGAATACACTGGGTTCAACAAGAACGTCTTGCAACCCGGCCCTCACATGACCGACCACTCATTTCGCTTGAGTGTATCGAATGTATATCACCAACGGTTGGACTCAAACCACCGTTCCCGAATGGGCAGAATCGATAGAATAAGGAACAAAAGGAATTTCTCTAGATAGGTGATTATACACTCTAATGGGAGCGACCCACATAGCCATGCTGCCTGCCCGATTTCTGTCATTTCCCGGTTGATGAGGCTTGAGGCCAGGCTTTATAATCAGCACATCACATTTACTTCGAATGCCACATCGTCAGATCCATTAGAATCACTAATTGACGTCCACAACAATACATTACGTGTTGGCTAAAGAAGTTTCCTTCTTTGCTTCCACTCTTGGTACGGTTGAAGAAATCAATATACGTGACCTTTTCTGGAAATACCCTGTCAGACATTCATCCATACAAGTCATCCAGGAACAGGATGAACCGAAGGTACTCTCCTACCGCATCCATATAGGAATCACCCCATGGATCAGTAGCGAGAAGTCCTTGCAACCCGTGGATTCCAACCACGACAGAACCACAGCTTATCTCTGGGAGCTAACCAGAGATTATAAGTGATCCTTCCGCTTATGGAAATCCACGGTCTTCAATGCTCCATCTCGATCATCTTCTGATATCTTCACGTATTTGCTGGTCGGAATGGTTTTCGAATATACATTCGATCCCGGTCTTTCCGTACCAACAACCGTATTGGTCAGATTTGATAGTCGGTGATTTAACTATCAAAATAAACAGTGTTTCAATCATGAAAATCCAATGAGTTCAGCACCACTTGGCCTTTTAATTAAAACAAATTTAAATTCAAACTTCTAGAACATCTCGAATTATAAATATAACTTTACGCTTCTTATTTATCATAAGACTTTTCTTTAAAACATGTTCATTTTAATACTTGGGAAAATCCTATATCATATCCAGTTGATCAATCTTCACTTTTAAAACATTAGCCAAGTTATAATCTATATTGGGGAATCAATTTATTTACTCGTAAAATAACACGCCAAAATATCTCTTATTCATTACCTGAAATAAAATCCATGCTTATTCTTATATAATAAAACTCAACTTTACATTTCCTCTCTAACCCGAACATATCATTATATTTTCAGCAACCCCTTTTGATTTCTCTTTTACTTTGGAATTCTTGTTGTATATTTTCCAAATCTTCATCACAGATGCTGAGTTATTATTTCTCAAATGAAATAATAACTTTACAAATTTCCTTTACCATTACAACTAATATCACTTTCAAATAATCCTGATGTTGCTCAAGTTGGGGTATTTTAATTACCTCTCAGACCTTGATCAACAATGTTCATACCTGAATATGGATATGAGTTGTAATCCAAAACTCGATATTACATTCCAGTATCAATACAAATCTCATCTCACTAATTTATTCAAAATATGGTTTCATAACTTCTTATCTCATTGAAAATCTCCTTCTCGAATAGGACGTTATTCCTTAATTTAATAATTAAGTAATTCCTTATAAACACCACTTTTAAACCTTTGCCCTTTTAATACAATTTCATTTCACTATTCGGATTTTCTTACAAAATCCTTCTTCCTTTACCATGTTTAGTTTCACAAATTCCTTTTTAAATCCTTTCGGACATTTCTCGCTTTGAATCTCTTATTTCAATTCCCCACCTTTACTTGACAACATTATTAAGTGACGTTAATTTAGAATTTGTCGATACAACGTCTCATTGCTTTTACAACCCTGATTAAAATCCACTCTGGTTTAGTCTAAAACCCTTTCTGTTCACAATTCCCTTTTTGCTTGATTCACCTATTGAGTCAATCTAATCTAAGTTGTCATGGTCGCTTAAATTCCTTTTATAGCATTGTTATACAAATTCGGTTTTTAAAATGTAAAAGTCGTTCCTAAACTTCCTTCACCTCAGTTTGATTTTATTTCAACCTTGATTAGTTATTCAGTTAAAAACTAATTCCCCAATTTCAACCATCTGGTTAATTTCTATCCCCTTGTATATCAATCTGATTAACATCAGAATTTCCTTATAAAATAAATTAATAATAAATTATGAATTTAAATAGTAAATATTTATTTCCTTTTAAACAAACCTTTATTCAAAATAAAATATATTTCAAAATCTATCCTTAGTTAAAGAGAAATTTTATAACTTCAATTCGATCGATTTACCAGACGGTAAATCGATATAAATAAAATAATTTACTTTTAGGCCATTTACTGCCGATTACCCAACCAATACTACCCATTGGTTAAAACACAACACAGGTCGACTTTCCAGTCAATGGTCACTACCAAAATCAATTACCCATCATGACAGTTCATATATGATAATATGAAAATAAATAATATATTTGAGGAATTCGGTCGGATCCCTCTAACCTGTTCTTCCCTGTATACAAATGGTTATTTCAAATCAAATCATTCAACCATTTAACTGATAATAACGACCATTAAATCCAACCACAAGCAATTCAACCAATTTAACAATTTAAACACGTTTATTTTATAAACGTGACCAACAAGGTAAGTTACCTTTATTGGAACCAATCGCTAGAATAACGATTGGTATTTCACTGAAATTAACCGATGGTTAATTCCAGTAGTTAAAACAACAAATAAATATTTAACTAGCAAACAGTCAACCATCAACAGGCAGAGCACACAAAATAAAAACCCACTTTATATAAAATGTAAATGGGGAAACTGAGTGAGTTTAACTCACATTGATTCGTTTGTCGCTGAAACTGCTCGTTTTAATTAAATTAAACTGATGTTTAATTTAATTAAAGATTCCAGTAGCTGCCAATTCTGATCAAAATCCAGCTCCAAGATGTTACGTTTGCCAGTACGGTTCCATCGTCTCTTTTTACATCTGACTTTGTCACTGTATGACCGATGTATAATTTTAATATGATCGCTTTGTTATTTAGTATTATTAAAACTTAATTAAAAATTTATTAACTAATCTCAATGTTTAATGAATCACATTTAATAATCTACTTATCTATTATACATAAGAAGGGTTAGACATGTGCTAATTAATATTAGACACTATGACATGCAGTTGGGCACGTTCAACATATAGGCACAGTAAAAAATTTGTTAGGCATCTCCAAACAATACTTAAGCACTGGTATTTAGCACACCATCATCTTATTAAGTCATATGATAAAGTAATTAAGCATATATGTTACGTGTATACAGTAATTTAGCCATACTCAAGGCAATCAGGCTTCTTAAAAAAAACGTAAACTGTACTTATGTCTTTATATATTTCCTTTCTTACATAGACGTCATAGCCCAAATATATTAACGTGAGTATAAGTTAATGATGGTCAGGTATACTTAATTAAACGGTTTGGCATAATTAAACACAACAGGGTACGTTGCCTGTTTGGGTACGCATACAATGGATTAGGCAAAATCAACTTGTCACGTACCGTATACCATAAAAAAAATTGAATTAGGCATATATGAATGGTTCGGCACTCCTAAAGGTAACCCAGGTTTCACTTAATTGTATATTTAATTAGGCCTAACATGAAGTAATTAGGCACGTTATGCTTACTGTATGTCTTCTCTGCTTTATACAAATCTGAACCCAAAAGCTACAGTAGCTTTCATCTCCTTTTCTCAGTACGCCATGTTCCTTAGCCCAACAGTCCTGTCGTTCCTTGATACCCAACTACGCTGCCTCCATGTTGTACCTGCTCACGTCCCTCACTTCTATTCCATAATCCATGATCCGGCTTTAAGCCCCCTCGCCCTCACAGTCCACCGGAATTCATCAGTCATGACCGGCGAGATCACCTCCATGCCGCGGACCAACTCCCTGAGCCTCGACCCCCGACGTTGACCACAGCTTCGCCTAACCACCCTCGAACACCCACTGGTTCGAACTCAACCTCAGGCGATTCTCCACCCTATAATACATCGTAGCCATTCACTACATAGTACTCACCAAGATTAACCATTTTTCAATTAAGAGTTTGGGAAGAAAATCAATGAAGTGGAAGCAAAATCGAAATGAATGAGGGTGGTTTTCTGTCGTTGGTTATATAAGGGTGGCGGCGGAAATGGTTCGTTATTTAGTGGAGTTAAATTTTCTTTTTGGGACCAAGAAAGAGACGCAGGGAACAGATGAATTTATACAGAAGGGATACGTGGGCGTCAAGCTTTTGTAGGGTATAGCCGTATAGGATTTCAGAATTTGTAGGTAGCTGGCGATGGAAAAGATGGGACACAACGCTTTGTCGGCAAGGTTAAAAGGATTGGCGACCAAGGAATAAGCAAACTTGGTACGAAAATCAATTGAAAATTGAAGAAAAGGACTAGGGATCTAGTTCGTTCATTTTCTGTGAAGGGGCAGCTCATTCATTGACCGCAGATCAGTGTTTTTACTCAGAATAGGGTTTACTTGGTATTCATATGGGTGAATTATATTATTATTGAAACTTCGTCGCAAAGTAACACGCCGAAACCATAACAAACAACTCCTGTTTACTGATAACAAGGCTAATCTTAGTGTAAAAAGGTATTCCGGACCCAATGGGACAAGTTTCGTCGAAATCCGAGGTCGTATGAAAAAAATTCCTTTATAAAACCGGAAATGAACATGCATTTAATTTTTTCACAATCACCAGATAAATCAACTCGAAACTGCGAAGTCTGACAATAACTTTTCGATACGAACCCAACGGCACTAATTTCGTCGCATTTTGAGGCTGTTTCACCGGTAGGCTATTTTTAGGCGTACCGCAATGCCATTTTGGATACCCAATTTGCTGATCTCTAAAAATAACAAACTATATACCTATCCTGACTCTAATCGACGATACGAACTCAACGGAATTGGTTTCGTGGCTTAATTCGATTGTCTGTTCAAGTTATACCCAAACAACCTTTTATTAAATTAACTACGCGCTATAGAAATTGAACGGGCGTTTACGGCTACCGTGGTCACATACAACATCGGTTTGCCACGCCATTCAACAACATACAATAATTTAACGATACGGTTCTAATGAAACTGATTTCGTCGAAAACAGAGTTCGTTTGCAAAATGACCATTTTAAAGGCCGATAACGATTTCCATAGCGTTTATTTCAAAATTTGATCTGGCCATATTTAACAATCTCTAACATGAAATCTGGATCTTTCTCTTTCATATGAAAATTATCGTCAATACGGTTCCAACGTTTCTTATTTCACAGAATTCCGGCTTATAACGGATTCTGTATTCTCAGTTGAAGTTCAAAACTCCATATTACGAACTGCACGCCATTTCCGAGCTCGATTTATATTATATAAATTATATAACGTTCAAACTTCATTTAAATAACGAACTCAATATTTAATTCCATTAATATTTCCAATATAATATTTAAAACAAATTTAAATATTCATATTCAAATGGTCGAAAAACACGGGTCGTTACATTCTTCCCCCCTTAAAATAATTTCGTCCTCGAAATTGCTAAGGTAAGAAAGAACGTAATAGACCCATTAACTTCTAAATCCATTTTATTTTTAAAACAAAACCAATTCAATATAGTAAATAAATATTTCAAAAAATATCGAAAATTTTCTAACATATTAAATCCCCGAAAAAATTTGGCAGAGTCTCCCCTGCACGGAGTGACATCTGCGATATCGCAGGAACAAATAATATATATATATCGACCAACGGTCGGAAAAACAAAAACCAAAACCCAAAATGTTATATTTCGCGTAGGCGTACCTTTTTGCGAGCGCTATTTAATTTATCGCGATTTACTCAATCTAAATCTGATCCTCTAAAGCCATCAGGCACCTGTTCTCAACTCAATTCACATATCAGTAACAAATATATGAAATTTTGAGATAATATTTCACTAATCAACTGGTATAACCACACCGATTGCAAAATCAAACACACAACATCAATTCATTATCAAATACAGGGTTAAATCACAAAATCCAGTTCATATGCAGTTTCATTCCAGTTTAATTATACCAGAAATTTATTCTTTATTTTGGAATTCATTTGGTCCCATTAAATTGTTGATTATTCCTATTCAAACAACCCATCGTCCAATAACAAACTAATCACAAACAACAACCAATACACAACCACATCAATCAAATCCATTGAATTCATATTCAATATCAATATTTCATTTTGGTTCCTCATATTTGAACATCAATTGATTTATGTCCGATTGATTTTCTTTTGATTATTATCTATTAAAAATTCCAATTTCCATATATGTTTTATTTAATTTCGATATCATTCTTTACTTTAATTCCATTTAACAAAGTTAAATTTTCAATTCACATTTTCAATTCACATTTTCAATTCACATTTTCAATCCAATTCGAATATAATTCAAATCAATCAAACACACAAATATCTCAATAATTTGATAAAATTATTTTCTTTTCTCTAAAAAAATATAATTTGGGCAAAATTATTTCATTTACCCTTACTTCAAAACAATATTGTATCCATTTCCAGTTTTATGCTTCTCAACACTTGAACTGATCAATAAACACAATACAAAACATTTGTATTTTAAAATTTACAAATACGCTCTCATATATGTATATACTCAATCTCGATCTAGGGTATTACTAACCCTATCTCTATCGATTCACACCACAGAGCCAAGGTTATTACTAAACCAATAGCTCTGATACCACTGTAACGAACAGCGATTTTCGGCCCCGAAAATCGACATAAATACCTTTGCCGTAACTCATGCCGACCTTCCAAACACCGAAAACACTGGACGTTATTAGAAAGAAATTAGAGGGTGAGATAGGAAAGAAAGAAATATTAGAATAGAAGAAGAAGAACATGCCACAGAGTCTCACATCGCAGCGGAACAAAATATAATACCGGAATAAAACTTTGCTGAGAGCATTTTTTTAAAATACTTACAATATCAGAGTACAACACATATCTGGACAGTTTGACAATCTGTCCTCATATATATAATCACACAGCGGAATACCAATCGGCTAAACATCTTCAGCTCGTCTCTGGACTTCGTAGTACCTGATGACCTGAACCTGTATACTCCGGGCTAACCCGAGCATTTACAAAACACCGGGTCAGTCTGGTGAACCAGAGTGAGAAAAACTCGCACAGCATTTAGGGTATCACACAACTTGATTTTTAGCTTTAAAATCTTTCGAAAGAAAAGGATAATCGTAAGACCAAATCCACACATAAACACAGACGGTTTTTACCTTACGATAACCCAACACATTTTTGAAATCAATATCTTTTCTGATATTATAATAATGTCTAAATACAAGCAAATAACAATCTAGCGGAACGCTTTCATCTCACGCTCCACATATATAGTATACAATCAAAACCGTGGGCGCTTATTGGAGATTGGATTCTGACCTTGACAAGGTATGGGACCACCCGCCGATAGTGTATCTCTAGAGGCGAATACATTGGGTTCAACAAGAACGTCTTGCAACCCGGCCCTCACATGACCGACCACTCATTTCGCTTGAGTGTATCGAATGTATATCACCAACGGTTGGACTCAAACCACCGTTCCCGAATGGGCAGAATCGATAGAATAAGGAACAAAAGGAATTTCTCTAGATAGGTGATTATACACCCTAATGGGAGCGACCCACATAGTCATGCTGCCTGCCCGATTTCTGTCATTTCCCGGTTGATGAGGCTTGAGGCCACGCTTTATAATCAGCACATCACATTTACTTCGAATGCCACATCGTCAGATCCATCAGAATCACTAATTGACGTCCACAACAATACATTACGTGTTGGCTAAAGAAGTTTCCTTCTTTTCTTCCACTCTTGGTACGGTTGAAGAAATCAATATACGTGACCTTTTCTGGAAATACCCTGTCAGACATTCATCCATACAAGTCATCCAGGAACAGGATGAACCGAAGGTACTCTCCTACCGCATCCATATAGGAATCACCCCATGGATCAGTAGCGAGAAGTCCTTGCAACCCGTGGATTCCAACCACGACAGAACCACAGCTTATCTCTGGGAGCTAACCAGAGATTATAAGTGATCCTTCCGCTTATGGAAATCCACGGTCTTCAATGCTCCATCTCGACCATCTTCTGATATCTTCACGTATTTGCTGGTCGGAATGGTTTTCGAATATACATTCGATCCCGGTCTTTCCGTACCAACAACCGTATTGGTCAGATTTGATAGTCGGTGATTTAACTATCAAAATAAACAGTGTTTCAATCATGAAAATCCAATGAGTTCAGCACCACTTGGCCTTTTAATTAAAACAAATGTAAATTCAAACTTCTAGAACATCTCGAATTATAAATATAACTTTACGCTTCTTATTTATCATAAGACTTTTCTTTAAAACATGTTCATTTTAATACTTGGGAAAATCCTATATCATATCCAGTTGATCAATCTTCACTTTTAAAACATTAGCCAAGTTATAATCTATATTGGGGAATCAATTTATTTACTTGTAAAATAACACACCAAAATATCTCTTATTCATTACCTGAAATAAAATCCATGCTTATTCTTATATAATAAAACTCAACTTTACATTTCCTCTCTAACCCGAACATATCATTATATTTTCAGCAACCCCTTTTGATTTCTCTTTTACTTTGGAATTCTCGTTGTATATTTTCCAAATCTTCATCACAGATGCTGAGTTATTATTTCTCAAATGAAATAATAACTTTACAAATTTCCTTTACCATTACAACTAATATCACTTTCAAATAATCCTGATGTTGCTCAAGTTGGGGTATTTTAATTACCTCTCAGACCTTGATCAACAATGTTCATACCTGAATATGGATATGAGTTGTAATCCAAAACTCAATATTACATTCCAGTATCAATACAAATCTCATCTCACTAATTTATTCAAAATATGGTTTCATAACTTCTTATCTCATTGAAAATCTCCTTCTCGAATAGGACGTTATTCCTTAATTTAATAATTAAGTAATTCCTTATAAACACCACTTTTAAACCTTTGCCCTTTTAATACAATTTCATTTCACTATTCGGATTTTCTTACAAAATCCTTCTTCCTTTACCATGTTTAGTTTCACAAATTCCTTTTTAAATCCTTTCGGACATTTTTCGCTTTGAATCTCTTATTTCAATTCCCCACCTTTACTTGACAACATTATTAAGTGACGTTAATTTAGAATTTGTCGATACAACGTCTCATTGCTTTTACAACCCTGATTAAAATCCACTCTGGTTTAGTCTAAAACCCTTTCTGTTCATAATTCCCTTTTTGCTTGATTCACCTATTGAGTCAATCTAATCTAAGTTGTCATGGTCGCTTAAATTCCTTTTATAGCATTGTTATACAAATTCGGTTTTTAAAATGTAAAAGTCGTTCCTAAACTTCTTTCACCTCAGTTTGATTTTATTTCAACCTTGATTAGTTATTCAGTTAAAAACTAATTCCCCAATTTCAACCATCTGGTTAATTTCTATCCCCTTGTATATCAATCTGATTAACATCAGAATTTCCTTATAAAATAAATTAATAATAAATTATGAATTTAAATAGTAAATATTTATTTCCTTTTAAACAAACCTTTATTCAAAATAAAATATATTTCAAAATCTATCCTTAGTTATAGAGAAATTTTATAACTTCAATTCGATCGATTTACCAGACGGTAAATCGATATAAATAAAATAATTTACTTTTAGGCCATTTACTGCCGATTACCCAACCAATACTACCCATTGGTTAAAACACAACACAGGTCGACTTTCCAGTCAATGGTCACTACCAAAATCAATTACCCATCATGACAGTTCATATATGATAATATGAAAATAAATAATATATTTGAGGAATCCGGTCGGATCCCTCTAACCTGTTCTTCCCTGTATACAAATGGTTATTTCAAATCAAATCATTCAACCATTTAACTGATAATAACGACCATTAAATCCAACCACAAGCAATTCAACCAATTTAACAATTTAAACACGTTTATTTTATAAACGTGACCAACAAGGTAAGTTACCTTTATTGGAACCAATCGCTAGAATAACGATTGGTATTTCACTGGAATTAACCGATGGTTAATTCCAGTAGTTAAAACAACAAATAAATATTTAACTAGCAAACAGTCAACCATCAACAGGCAGAGCACACAAAATAAAAACCCACTTTATATAAAATATAAATGGGGAAACTGAGTGAGTTTAACTCACATTGATTCGTTTGTCGCTGAAACTGCTCGTTTTAATTAAATTAAACTGATGTTTAATTTAATTAAAGATTCCAGTAGCTGCCAATTCTGATCAAAATCCAGCTCCAAGATGTTATGTTTGCCAGTACGGTTCCATCGTCTCTTTTTACATCTGACTTTGTCACTGTATGACCGATGTATAATTTTAATATGATCGCTTTGTTATTTAGTATTATTAAAACTTAATTAAAAATTTATTAACTAATCTCAATGTTTAATGAATCACATTTAATAATCTACTTATCTATTATACATAAGAAGGGTTAGACATGTGCTAATTAATATTAGACACTATGACATGCAGTTGGGCACGTTCAACATATAGGCACAGTAAAAAATTTGTTAGGCATCTCCAAACAATACTTAAGCACTGGTATTTAGCACACCATCATCTTATTAAGTCATATGATAAAGTAATTAAGCATATATGTTACGTGTATACAGTAATTTAGCCATACTCAAGGCAATCAGGCTTCTTAAAAAAAACGTAAACTGTACTTATGTCTTTATATATTTCCTTTCTTACATAGACGTCATAGCCCAAATATATTAACGTGAGTATAAGTTAATGATGGTCAGGTATACTTAATTAAACGGTTTGGCATAATTAAACACAACAGGGTACGTTGCCTGTTTGGGTACGCATACAATGGATTAGGCAAAATCAACTTGTCACGTACCGTATACCATAAAAAAAATTGAATTAGGCATATGTGAATGGTTCGGCACTCCTAAAGGTAAACCGGGTTTCACTTAATTGTATATTTAATTAGGCCTAACATGAAGTAATTAGGCACGTTATGCTTACTGTATGTCTTCTCTGCTTTATACAAATCTGAACCCAAAAGCTACAGTAGCTTTCATCTCCTTTTCTCAGTACGCCATGTTCCTTAGCCCAACAGTCCTGTCGTTCCTTGATACCCAACTACGTTGCCTCCATGTTGGACCTGCTCACGTCCCTCACTTCTATTCCATAATCCATGATCCGGCTTTAAGCCCCCTCGCCCTCACAGTCCACCGGAATTCATCAGTCATGACCGGCGAGATCACCTTCATGCCGCGGACCAACTCCCTGAGCCTCGACCCCCGACGTTGACCACAGCTTCGCCTAACCACCCTCAAACACCCACTGGTTCGAACTCAACCTCAGGCGATTCTCCACCCTATAATACATCGTAGCCATTCACTACATAGTACTCACCAAGATTAACCATTTTTCAATTAAGAGTTTGGGAAGAAAATCAATGAAGTGGAAGCAAAATCGAAATGAATGAGGGTGGTTTTCTGTCGTTGGTTATATAAGGGTGGCAGCGGAAATGGTTCGTTATTTAGTGGAGTTAAATTTTCTTTTTGGGACCAAGAAAGAGACACAGGGAACAGATGAATTTATACAGAAGGGATACGTGGGCGTCAAGCTTTTGTAGGGTATAGCCGTATAGGATTTCAGAATTTGTAGGTAGCTGGCGATGGAAAAGATGGGACACAACGCTTTGTCGGCAAGGTTAAAAGGATTGGCGACCAAGGAATAAGCAAACTTGGTACGAAAATCAATTGAAAATTGAAGAAAAGGACTAGGGATCTAGTTCGTTCATTTTCTGTGAAGGGGCAGCTCATTCGTTGACCGCAGATCAGTGTTTTTACTCAGAATAGGGTTTACTTGGTATTCATATGGGTGAATTATATTATTATTGAAACTTCGTCGCAAAGTAACACGCCGAAACCATAACAAACAACTCTTGTTTACTGATAACAAGGCTAATCTTAGTGTAAAAAGGTATTCCGGACCCAATGGGACAAGTTTCGTCGAAATCCGAGGTCGTATGAAAAAAATTCCTTTATAAAACCGGAAATGAACATGCATTTAATTTTTTCACAATCACCAGATAAATCAAATCAACTCGAAACTGCGAAGTCTGACAATAACTTTTCGATACGAACCCAACGGCACTAATTTCGTCGCATTTTGAGGCTGTTTCACCGGTAGGCTATTTTTAGGCGTACCGCAATGCCATTTTGGATACCCAATTTGCTGATCTCTAAAAATAACAAACTATATACCTATCCTGACTCTAATCGACGATACGAACTCAACGGAATTGGTTTCGTGGCTTAATTCGATTGTCTGTTCAAGTTATACCCAAACAACCTTTTATTAAATTAACTACGCGCTATAGAAATTGAACGGGCGTTTACGGCTACCGTGGTCACATACGACATCGGTTTGCCACGCCATTCAACAACATACAATAATTTAACGATATGGTTCTAATGAAACTGATTTCGTCGAAAACAGAGTTCGTTTGCAAAATGACCATTTTAAAGGCCGATAACGATTTCCATAGCGTTTATTTCAAAATTTGATCTGGCCATATTTAACAATCTCTAACATGAAATCTGGATCTTTCTCTTTCATATGAAAATTATCGTCAATACGGTTCCAACGTTTCTTATTTCACAGAATTCCGGCTTATAACGGATTCGGTATTCTCAGTTGAAGTTCAAAACTCCATATTACGAACTGCACGCCATTTCCGAGCTCGATTTATATTATATAAATTATATAACGTTCAAACTTCATTTAAATAACGAACTCAATATTTAATTCCATTAATATTTCCAATATAATATTTAAAACAAATTTAAATATTCATATTCAAATGGTCGAAAAACACGGGTCGTTACATTCTTCCCCCCTTAAAATAATTTCGTCCTTGAAATTGCTAAGGTAAGAAAGAACGTAATAGACCCATTAACTTCTAAATCCATTTTATTTTTAAAACAAAACCAATTCAATATAGTAAATAAATATTTCAAAAAATATCGAAAATTTTCTAACATATTAAATCCCCGAAAAAATTTGGCAGAGTCTCCCCTGCACGGAGTGACATCTGCGATATCGCAGGAACAAATAATATATATATATCGACCAACGGTCGGAAAAACAAAAACCAAAACCCAAAATGTTATATTTCGCGTAGGCGTACCTTTTTGCAAGCGCTATTTAATTTATCGCGATTTACTCAATCTAAATCTGATCCTCTAAAGCCATCAGGCACCTGTTCTCAACTCAATTCACATATCAGTAACAAATATATGAAATTTTGAGATAATATTTCACTAATCAACTGGTATAACCACACCGATTGCAAAATCAAACACACAACATCAATTCATTATCAAATACAGGGTTAAATCACAAAATCCAGTTCATATGCAGTTTCATTCCAGTTTAATTATACCGGAAATTTATTCTTTATTTTGGAATTCATTTGGTCCCATTAAATTGTTGATTATTCTTATTCAAACAACCCATCGTCCAATAACAAACTAATCACAAACAACAACCAATACACAACCACATCAATCAAATCCATTGAATTCATATTCAATATCAATATTTCATTTTGGTTCCTCATATTTGAACATCAATTGATTTATGTCCGATTGGTTTTCTTTTGATTATTATCTATTAAAAATTCCAATTTCCATATATGTTTTATTTAATTTCGATATCATTCTTTACTTTAATTCCATTTAACAAAGTTAAATTTTCAATTCACATTTTCAATTCACATTTTCAATTCACATTTTCAATCCAATTCGAATATAATTCAAATCAATCAAACACACAAATATCTCAATAATTTGATAAAATTATTTTCTTTTCTCTAAAAAAATATAATTTGGGCAAAATTATTTCATTTACCCTTACTTCAAAACAATATTGTATCCATTTCCAGTTTTATGCTTCTCAACACTTGAACTGATCAATAAACACAATACAAAACATTTGTATTTTAAAATTTACAAATACGCTCTCATATATGTATATACTCAATCTCGATCTAGGGTATTACTAACCCTATCTCTATCGATTCACACCACAGAGCCAAGGTTATTACTAAACCAATAGCTCTGATACCACTGTAACGAACAGCGATTTTCGGCCCCGAAAATCGACATAAATACCTTTGCCGTAACTCATGCCGACCTTCCAAACACCGAAAACACTGGACGTTATTAGAAAGAAATTAGAGGGTGAGATAGGAAAGAAAGAAATATTAGAATAGAAGAAGAAGAACATGCCACAGAGTCTCACATCGCAGCGGAACAAAATATAATACCGGAATAAAACTTTGCTGAGAGCATTTTTTTAAAATACTTACAATATCAGAGTACAACACATATCTGGACAGTTTGACAATCTGTCCTCATATATATAATCACACAGCGGAATACCAATCGGCTAAACATCTTCAGCTCGTCTCTGGACTTCGTAGTACCTGATGACCTGAACCTGTATACTCCGGGCTAACCCGAGCATTTACAAAACACCGGGTCAGTCTGGTGAACCAGAGTGTGAAAAACTCACACAACATTTAGGGTATCACACAACTTGATTTTTAGCTTTAAAATCTTTCGAAAGAAAAGGATAATCGTAAGACCAAATCCACACATAAACACAGACGGTTTTTACCTTACGATAACCCAACACATTTTTGAAATCAATATCTTTTCTGATATTATAATAATGTCTAAATACAAGCAAATAACAATCTAGTGGAACGCTTTCATCTCACGCTCCACATATATAGTATACAATCAAAACCGTGGGCGCTTATTGGAGATTGGATTCTGACCTTGACAAGGTATGGGACCACCCGCCGATAGTGTATCTCTAGAGGCGAATACACTGGGTTCAACAAGAACGTCTTGCAACCCGGCCCTCACATGACCGACCACTCATTTCGCTTGAGTGTATCGAATGTATATCACCAACGGTTGGACTCAAACCACCGTTCCCGAATGGGCAGAATCGATAGAATAAGGAACAAAAGGAATTTCTCTAGATAGGTGATTATACACCCTAATGGGAGCGACCCACATAGCCATGCTGCCTGCCCGATTTCTGTCATTTCCCGGTTGATGAGGCTTGAGGCCACGCTTTATAATCAGCACATCACATTTACTTCGAATGCCACATCGTCAGATCCATCAGAATCACTAATTGACGTCCACAACAATATATTACGTGTTGGCTAAAAAAGTTTCCTTCTTTGCTTCCACTCTTGGTACGGTTGAAGAAATCAATATACGTGACCTTTTCTGGAAATACCCTGTCAGACATTCATCCATACAAGTCATCCAGGAACAGGATGAACCGAAGGTACTCTCCTACCGCATCCATATAGGAATCACCCCATGGATCAGTAGCGAGAAGTCCTTGCAACCCGTGGATTCCAACCACGACAGAACCACAACTTATCTCTGGGAGCTAACCAGAGATTATAAGTGATCCTTCCGCTTATGGAAATCCACGGTCTTCAATGCTCCATCTCGACCATCTTCTGATATCTTCACGTATTTGCTGGTCGGAATGGTTTTCGAATATACATTCGATCCCGGTCTTTCCGTACCAACAACCGTATTGGTCAGATTTGATAGTCGGTGATTTAACTATCAAAATAAACAGTGTTTCAATCATGAAAATCCAATGAGTTCAGCACCACTTGGCCTTTTAATTAAAACAAATGTAAATTCAAACTTCTAGAACATCTCGAATTATAAATATAACTTTACGCTTCTTATTTATCATAAGACTTTTCTTTAAAACATGTTCATTTTAATACTTGGGAAAATCCTATATCATATCCAGTTGATCAATCTTCACTTTTAAAACATTAGCCAAGTTATAATCTATATTGGGGAATCAATTTATTTACTCGTAAAATAACACACCAAAATATCTCTTATTCATTACCTGAAATAAAATCCATGCTTATTCTTATATAATAAAACTCAACTTTACATTTCCTCTCTAACCCGAACATATCATTATATTTTCAGCAACCCCTTTTGATTTCTCTTTTACTTTGGAATTCTCGTTGTATATTTTCCAAATCTTCATCACAGATGCTGAGTTATTATTTCTCAAATGAAATAATAACTTTACAAATTTCCTTTACCATTACAACTAATATCACTTTCAAATAATCCTGATGTTGCTCAAGTTGGGGTATTTTAATTACCTCTCAGACCTTGATCAACAATGTTCATACCTGAATATGGATATGAGTTGTAATCCAAAACTCAATATTACATTCCAGTATCAATACAAATCTCATCTCACTAATTTATTCAAAATATGGTTTCATAACTTCTTATCTCATTGAAAATCTCCTTCTCGAATAGGACGTTATTCCTTAATTTAATAATTAAGTAATTCCTTATAAACACCACTTTTAAACCTTTGCCCTTTTAATACAATTTCATTTCACTATTCGGATTTTCTTACAAAATCCTTCTTCCTTTACCATGTTTAGTTTCACAAATTCCTTTTTAAATCCTTTCGGACATTTCTCGCTTTGAATCTCTTATTTCAATTCCCCACCTTTACTTGACAACATTATTAAGTGACGTTAATTTAGAATTTGTCGATACAACGTCTCATTGCTTTTACAACCCTTATTAAAATCCACTCTGGTTTAGTCTAAAACCCTTTCTGTTCACAATTCCCTTTTTGCTTGATTCACCTATTGAGTCAATCTAATCTAAGTTGTCATGGTCGCTTAAATTCCTTTTATAGCATTGTTATACAAATTCGGTTTTTAAAATGTAAAAGTCGTTCCGAAACTTCTTTCACCTCAGTTTGATTTTATTTCAACCTTGATTAGTTATTCAGTTAAAAACTAATTCCCCAATTTCAACCATCTAGTTAATTTCTATCCCCTTGTATTTCAATCTGATTAACATCAGAATTTCCTTATAAAATAAATTAATAATAAATTATGAATTTAAATAGTAAATATTTATTTCCTTTTAAACAAACCTTTATTCAAAATAAAATATATTTCAAAATCTATCCTTAGTTATAGAGAAATTTTATAACTTCAATTCGATCAATTTACCAGACGGTAAATCGATATAAATAAAATAATTTACTTTTAGGCCATTTACTGCCGATTACCCAACCAATACTACCCATTGGTTAAAACACAACACAGGTCGACTTTCTAGTCAATGGTCACTACCAAAATCAATTACCCATCATGACAGTTCATATATGATAATATGAAAATAAATAATATATTTGAGGAATCCGGTCGGATCCCTCTAACCTGTTCTTCCCTGTATACAAATGGTTATTTCAAATCAAATCATTCAACCATTTAACTGATAATAACGACCATTAAATCCAACCACAAGCAATTCAACCAATTTAACAATTTAAACACGTTTATTTTATAAACGTGACCAACAAGGTAAGTTACCTTTATTGGAACCAATCGCTGGAATAACGATTGGTATTTCACTGGAATTAACCGATGGTTAATTCCAGTAGTTAAAACAACAAATAAATATTTAACTAGCAAACAGTCAACCATCAACAGGCAGAGCACACAAAATAAAAACCCACTTTATATAAAATATAAATGGGGAAACTGAGTGAGTTTAACTCACATTGATTCGTTTGTCGCTGAAACTGCTCGTTTTAATTAAATTAAACTGATGTTTAATTTAATTAAAGATTCCAGTAGCTGCCAATTCTGATCAAAATCCAGCTCCAAGATGTTACGTTTGCCAGTACGGTTCCATCGTCTCTTTTTACATCTGACTTTGTCACTGTATGACCGATGTATAATTTTAATATGATCGCTTTGTTATTTAGTATTATTAAAACTTAATTAAAAATTTATTAACTAATCTCAATGTTTAATGAATCACATTTAATAATCTACTTATCTATTATACATAAGAAGGGTTAGACATGTGCTAATTAATATTAGACACTATGACATGCAGTTGGGCACGTTCAACATATAGGCACAGTAAAAAATTTGTTAGGCATCTTCAAACAATACTTAAGCACTGGTATTTAGCACACTATCATCTTATTAAGTCATATGATAAAGTAATTAAGCATATATGTTACGTGTATACAGTAATTTAGCCATACTCAAGGCAATCAGGCTTCTTAAAAAAAATGTAAACTGTACTTATGTCTTTATATATTTCCTTTCTTACATAGACGTCATAGCCCAAATATATTAACGTGAGTATAAGTTAATGATGGTCAGGTATACTTAATTAAACGGTTTGGCATAATTAAACACAACAGGGTACGTTGCCTGTTTGGGTACGCATACAATGGATTAGGCAAAATCAACTTGTCACGTACCGTATACCATAAAAAAAATTGAATTAGGCATATGTGAATGGTTCGGCACTCCTAAAGGTAACCCAGGTTTCACTTAATTGTATATTTAATTAGGCCTAACATGAAGTAATTAGGCATGTTATGCTTACTGTATGTCTTCTCTGCTTTATACAAATCTGAACCCAAAAGCTACAGTAGCTTTCATCTCCTTTTCTCAGTACGCCATGTTCCTTAGCCCAACAGTCCTGTCGTTCCTTGATACCCAACTATGCTGCCTCCATGTTGGACCTGCTCACGTCCCTCACTTCTATTCCATAATCCATGATCCGGCTTTAAGCCCCCTCGCCCTCACAGTCCACCGGAATTCATCAGTCATGACCGGCGAGATCACCTCCATGCCGCGGACCAACTCCCTGAGCCTCGACCCCCGACGTTGACCACAGCTTCGCCTAACCACCCTCGAACACCCACTGGTTCGAACTCAACCTCAGGCGATTCTCCACCCTATAATACATCGTAGCCATTCACTACATAGTACTCACCAAGATTAACCATTTTTCAATTAAGAGTTTGGGAAGAAAATCAATGAAGTGGAAGCAAAATCGAAATGAATGAGGGTGGTTTTCTGTCGTTGGTTATATAAGGGTGGCGGCGGAAATGGTTCGTTATTTAGTGGAGTTAAATTTTCTTTTTGGGACCAAGAAAGAGACGCAGGGAACAGATGAATTTATACAGAAGGGATACGTGGGCGTCAAGCTTTTGTAGGGTATAGCCGTATAGGATTTCAGAATTTGTAGGTAGCTGGCGATGGAAAAGATGGGACACAACGCTTTGTCGGCAAGGTTAAAAGGATTGGCAACCAAGGAATAAGCAAACTTGGTACGAAAATCAATTGAAAATTGAAGAAAAGGACTAGGGATCTAGTTCGTTCATTTTCTGTGAAGGGGCAGCTCATTCGTTGACCGCAGATCAGTGTTTTTACTCAGAATAGGGTTTACTTGGTATTCATATGGGTGAATTATATTATTATTGAAACTTCGTCGCAAAGTAACACGCCGAAACCATAACAAACAACTCCTGTTTACTGATAACAAGGCTAATCTTAGTGTAAAAAGGTATTCCGGACCCAATGGGACAAGTTTCGTCGAAATCCGAGGTCGTATGAAAAAAATTCCTTTATAAAACCGGAAATGAACATGCATTTAATTTTTTCACAATCACCAGATAAATCAAATCAACTCGAAACTGCGAAGTCTGACAATAACTTTTCGATACGAACCCAACGGCACTAATTTCGTCGCATTTTGAGGCTGTTTCACCGGTAGGCTATTTTTAGACGTACCGCAATGCCATTTTGGATACCCAATTTGCTGATCTCTAAAAATAACAAACTATATACCTATCCTGACTCTAATCGACGATACGAACTCAACGGAATTGGTTTCGTGGCTTAATTCGATTGTCTGTTCAAGTTATACCCAAACAACCTTTTATTAAATTAACTACGCGCTATAGAAATTGAACGGGCGTTTACGGCTACCGTGGTCACATACGACATCGGTTTGCCACGCCATTCAACAACATACAATAATTTAACGATACGGTTCTAATGAAACTGATTTCGTCGAAAACAGAGTTCGTTTGCAAAATGACCATTTTAAAGGCCGATAACGATTTCCATAGCGTTTATTTCAAAATTTGATCTGGCCATATTTAACAATCTCTAACATGAAATCTGGATCTTTCTCTTTCATATGAAAATTATCGTCAATACGGTTCCAACGTTTCTTATTTCACAGAATTCCGGCTTATAACGGATTCTGTATTCTCAGTTGAAGTTCAAAACTCCATATTACGAACTGCACGCCATTTCCGAGCTCGATTTATATTATATAAATTATATAACGTTCAAACTTCATTTAAATAACGAACTCAATATTTAATTCCATTAATATTTCCAATATAATATTTAAAACAAATTTAAATATTCATATTCAAATGGTCGAAAAACACGGGTCGTTACATGTTGAGTTAACGGATTATTTCCATAAAAGGGAATTTAATATTTGAATTTGATTATATTGAATTTTAATAATTCAATTCCATGCGAATTAAAATTGAATACAGAAAATTGATGTTTGAATTAATTTATAACAGATTATGAATATGGAATAAAATAATCGACGAGTTTGGGAAATAGGGATTTTTAAATTTAAATTCAGATAACTGGTGAATTTTAAAAATATTGAAAGTGGAATTGGAACTTATTTACTAAACGTCGTTTATATTTAATTTAATTAAAAACGAACTCGCCGTAGTGCGCTAGTTCTTAAATTGGCGATTCGAACTTCAATTGAGTACTCAGAACTCGATATAAGTCGGAATTGGATGAAACAAGAAACGCCCGGACGATTAAATGATAGTTTTCTAATGGAAGAGAAAAACCTGAATTTCGTCTTGTAGATCTTGAATTATATTAAAATCAAATTTTCGGAAAAACAGCGTTGTAATGGTTTTTAAACCATAACGATTTATTTAATAAATTAAAAGGATTTTAAGTAAATAAAATCCGAATTTTCAATTAGAAAAAAATCCGGACTTGAGCTATAAAATAAACACAAACTCAAGTGATGTAAATGGATGGGTTTTTGGTATAAAAATCAAATTTGTATTTATCGAATGAGGTTAACTAATTTCAAAAAGAATTAGTTAATAGAGTTTTGATTCAAATTTAATTTAGCTTAAAAGATTTGAATTTGCTAGTCGAGATTGGAAATTCGAATAAAAAACTTGGATTAGAAATTAGAAGCGAGCAAGGAGATTGAGTTTGAATTTAGTATAAGGGAATACAAACATATTTGAATGTGATATACTCAAATTAAAAGAGCGTTAGGCAAAAAGAGCAAATTAAGTAAGTGGTTAGCGAATTTTGGTAAAAAGGGTTGAATTGGTTGAAATGTATTGGAAATGGGTGTATATATGTCAAACAGTTATGGAATGGAGAATTTGAAGAGTATAAAGGTTATAATTTAAGTGCCCGAAAAAAAGGTACATGTTTAATTTCCATATGAGGTTTTATGCGCCGAATCGGCAAGCCGCTTGGCTTTTTGATTTTCTTTTTGAATGGAAAGGGCCTAGAGAGGCGAGTTGGGGTTTGACCTATTGACCAGTACAAAGGAAGTGCTAGGAAAAATTTCTAGAAATTTAAGAAGTTAAAATATTTTTAAGAGATTTTGATAATAGAAATCGATATAACGATATATATAGAATTCGCTATGAAATGAATTTAATATAAACTATTAGAAAGGGACAGTGATTGTGAAATTGTTTGATGGATGTTTATTTTTCCCTTTGATTGTTAAATCACAGACTATCAAAGATTTTTGACCATCGTTGTCAATACTGTAACGACCCGAATTTTCGGCGACTTTGGTTATCGACGTAAGCTCGACGTCGATAACCAAAACATCGAAAAATCCCGGTAATTAGTGAAAGAAATTAGAAGGTGAGAATAGATAAGATAGAAACTTAGAATAGAAGAAGAAGAAGAACACAATATCAGAGTAACACGAACCTCACAGCGGAACGAATAACATATAATAGATAACATAACTTTGAAATATAACAGTTATGTATACAGTAGCACTTATCAGAGTACAGCACTTACAAAACAGCGGAAATAAACTATAGCTATATGGTTCTGAAGCCTCCTGCTCCAGCTCTTCAATGTATCTGCAAATCCCGACTACTTGACTGCCCGTACAAATTTAGGCATCCAAGAGTTTAGGGAAGACAACAAAGTAAACTCTGGGTCAGTCATGGGACTGGTGTGAGTAAAACAGTTTAAACAGGTATATGAACAAGTAAACGATATCTCATAAGACCACGCCGCAGAACGGAACGGGTTTTTCCCTTATGAGAATCCAAAATATCTTTATATCAAAAACCTTTTGATATTATAATAATGTGTATGTACAAATAGATATCAGCTAGCAGAAACGCTTTCATCTCACGTTCTACATATATAGTATACAATCAAAATCGCAAGCACGTATTGGATAATGGATTTCCAACTATGACAAGGTATGGAATCACCTTCCGATCAGTGTACTCTAGGAACGATACACTGGAGTTCAACAAGAACATCTTGTAACTCAGCCACACATGACCGACCACACATTTCGCTTGAGTGTATCGAATGTACATCACCAACGGTTGGGATCAGCAACCGTTCCCGTATATATATGGGACAGCATTGATAGATTTAAGAAACAAATGAATATTCTCTAGATAGGTGATTATACACCCTACTTCGGTGCGACCGACTTAGCCATGCTGCCTGCCCGATTTCTGTCATTTACCGGTTGATGAGGCTAGAAGCTACGCTTTATCATTACATCAGATTCACTTCGAATGCTACATTGTCAAATCCATCAGAATCACTAATTGACGTCTACAACCATACATTACGTGTCAGCTAAAAGAAGTTTCCTTCTCCGCTTCCACTCTTTGTATAGTTGAAGAAATCAATGTACGTGACCTTTCTGGAAATACTATGTCAGACATCCATCTTCATTCGCTAGAAATGTCACATCGTCATACCCGCCAAATCACAAATTGACTTATCCAAAAATAACACGGGTATACAGCTAAGAGAAACGAATTCCTCCGCCACCAAACATGAATACGTTTGAACAGATCAACTTACGCGATCCATTGGATATACTCCGTCAGACCTTCGTCCAAACAAGTTGTCCTGGGACTGGACAAACCGAAGGCACTATTCTGTAAACAGGATAGCCCTTGCATTTTACTCCGTCTTCAATTATCTTTGGCATATATGATTCGTGACGCTTATGCCAATACAGAGTGGTTCTTTGGATAAAAATCCAACCGGTCTCTCCATATTAACAACGTTAAAATGGTCAAAACTTCGATAGTCTGTGATTTAACCATCAAAGAAAAACAAGTGTGCAAACAACGATATTATTCCCAGATGGAAATTATATCGAACAAACATCATTTAACATTAATCTCTTTAGTTCATTTATTTACTTATCTCCTGTTTCCTTATATTCTAAATTCTTATTTTCTTTTATCAGAAAACATTTCTGATTCTCGTTTGGAAAATATTTCCAAAACTCCTTTACGATCAAACCTTACCATTTCTTAGTTAAGAAGGAAGTCACTCAAGTTGGGGTATAATTACCTCTCAGACCTTAACTGAACAACGTTATAACTTCGAAATGGTCAAAGTTTATCTTTTAATCTTTAACAACTTCTTTACGCCTTTCTCGGATTCAATTTTACTAATCCACTTCTATATTTAAAACATTGGTTATAACGATAACGTTATAATCCCTACTTTCGAATTATCTAACTTAAATTATAACTTCTATTCTTATTAGTGAATAATTTACCTAACACTTATTTATAAATAAATAAATCTCTATTCAAACACTGGAAAGTATAAGTACTTTCCCGAATTCGATATAATCGAATTTGCCAATTAACTTTCTTCGAGAAATCTCTATTTGATTAACTCTTCTTCAAATAACCTATATTCGATTAACTCCTTCTCGAATAAACGATATTCGATAATCTCTCTTCGAATAACTAATATTCGATAACTCTTCCTTTTCAAATATCTCATATTTGAAAATCTCACTTCGATTAAACTATAATCGATAACTCCCTTCGATGAAACTAACATCGATAACTCCTTTCGATGAAACTAACATCGATAACTCCTTCCGATGAAACTAACATCGATTTATTTAACTCGACGAACTTAACTCGACTAACTTAACTTGACTCGACTAACTCGACTTACTTAGTTCGACCAATTCGATTCGATTAACTAGGCTCGACTAACTTGGTCGAACCACCCGATCAACTCAACTTATTTAACTTAACTTATTTCTCAACTCGATCAACTCGATTAACTCCTATCGAATAACTAATATTCGATCTAACTCCATTCGCTTGACTCTAGATCGCAGCGATCATAATGGTTACGCCTGACTCCCTCAGGAAACATCCGACTGCCGTAGGCTATTTACAGCCCTGCGAATTACGCTAGCAGTCGTACAAGATGGCAACTTACCCTGAATACTATGCTTGACTAACTCTGTCTCAAATAACTATATTTGATTAACCCTAGTTCGTTTTAACTCTAATCGATTAACTCTTTGTTTTAACTCTAATCGATTAACTCTAACTAATTAACTCCAACTGGTTAACTCTAACTGATTAACTCTCACTAATTAACTCCAATTGGTTAACTCTAACTGATTAACTCTAACTGGTTAACTCTATTTGGCTAACTCGACTTGACTAACCCCTTTCGAATAACATATTCGATTAACTAACTTTCGAATACCATATTCGATTAACTAACTTCGAATACCATATTCGATTAACTCCTTTCGAATGTCTATATTCGATTAACTAACTTCGAATACCATATTCCATTAACTAACTTCGAATACCATATTCGATTAACTCCTTTCGAATGTCTATATTCGATTAACTAACTTCGAATGTCTATATTCGATTAACTAACTTCGAATACCATATTCGATTAACTTACTTCAAATACCATATTTGATTAACTAACTTCGAATACCATATTCGATTAACTCCTTTCGAATGTCTATATTCGATTAACTAACTTCGAATGTCTATATTCGATTAACTAACTTCGAATACCATATTCGATTAACTTTATTCACTTTATAAAGATTTCCTTTTTAACAGCGTTTTATTCATTTGAAAAGATTTACTTTTAAATAACGGTTCTACCCTTTAAAAATGATTTCCCTTTTTATAATGTTTCCTTTCCAATTCTCTTTGTAAATGGTTTACAAATATTTCCTTTTCAAATTTATTCTTGAAATATTCTAACTCCTTAAATTCCCGGGAAAATTCGCCATAACCTCCTTTGTATCGGGAGCATCGGGAAAATCCCCAAACTCGCCACACAGGCCTTTCCATTCAAAAAGAAATGTTTTGAATTTATTTCCTTTTTGAATATCTCCTATTTATAAATATTCCAATTTATAAACATTTCTTACTTATAAATATTCCACTTTATAAATATCTCTTATTTATAAATATCCCATTTTATAAATATGTTGTTTCCAATATCACTTTGAATATTCCCTTATCTACATTCCGGTATGTTATGTTATTCAATCATATCAAATCACGATGTTCAATATCGTCCATACACACACAATCAACAACAGGTTATAATTCACATCATATATCACAATATATAAATCACAGTAAAATAACTATTGAGGAATCCAGTCGGATTCCTCCAACCTGTTTCCCTGCATCACAGATGTTAGACAATATAGATAACATCACTTTCAGTTCCATATGATATATTCTGTTAAACAGAATCAATATAGAAATTTAACTAACTGACTAGCAGTTCAATCAAACAATCAACACACAGTACATCAGACAATATTAACAGTTCTAACAATACAACATGAAATTATAAACTGTTTAGAGTTGGTGAGATTTACTCACATTGGCGCGTTAATCGTTAAATAACGGTTTGCGTTATTTGACTGCGACGGGCAATTTATTTCGCCATAAATTGTAACAAGCTCCGATGGACTTCCCGTCAGTTCCATGACATAGCCATTGTCCATACGATCTTAACGCAACTGACGGCGTCAAATTCTGATAACGTGTGAGGGAGATATTCATTTTATAAGATCATATACAATTTAAATGGTTTAAAATAAAACTAAGTTAATTAAATTCTGAACCGGGCCTCACCCCTTAAAACAATCGGCCCACCCTCATTCCATAAAGGCCAGACCCGCCCCTATTCTTCTTCTCTCCTCTTCGCTGAAACTAAATCCACTCCACGACCTATTTTACAGCCATTATAGCGACTTCAACTCCTCCCCGCTCCTCCATTCTTCAATGAAAATTACAACAGGCAATACCATTTCAACCTTCTCCAAAACCTTTATCCTCCAATGTCAAAATTTCCCATCTCGCCCTCAAATGGAAGCCACGTCGAACAGCAGTTTTGTCGTGCCCTGTCTTACAATGATCGACATTTTTATATGTCGATTTCACCAAATCTTTGAACCCAGCCTCCATTCGATCTCCTAAACCCAAATCCACCCACCATTTCAAGCATCGATGCAAACAAATCCCAAAAACACAAACCCTAGCTTATTGCCCCAGTTTTCTCGGCAGTCCAGAAGGCTGCGAGTTGCGTGAAATACATCTAAAGTGGCAGCAAATGCCTTGGTGATTCCATATATAAATGCTTCGGGATTTATAGGAATTTATATAAGTTTATTTGGATTTAAAAAGATCGAACTAATTTACTGGAGATATAAAACTGACGGCGGATTTTTGTGGTTGACTTAGAATGAAAAGTTTTAGGTTTAAGAGGAAGGTATGTGTATTTATAGAAGGTTTTAAATATATTTATATTTATTTTTATATTAATATTTAAGCCATCGCTGTTTACATTTGTTCTTAAAAATTCCTGTGATCACACCTGATATTCAAAAATCATGGAAATTGACATGCAGCTAGAGTTCGACATTACAGTCCCAACGAAACTGGTTTCATCGAATTCAGACTCCGTTTGCTCACACAGTGTATTTTTAACTATCAAAATACCGACTGTTTCTCACTCTAAAAATCCGTACGACCACACAGTGACTCTAAAAATCATGGAAACTGAACTCTAGCAATAATTTTATATTGCGGATCCAACAAAATTAGTTTCGTCGAATTCCGACTTCGTTTGCAAAAGTGGCTTATTTTTACAGCTCTAGATGGCCCATTTAAATATATAAATATATTTAAATATAATTAAATAAAATATTTAAAAATAAATATTATCGTCTATATTCACAGTGGAATACCATAAAGCTCTACTGGGATTTATAACTTGATATTTCAAATCCTGTGTTACATCGATATTCGATTTATATTTAAAAATCCCTTTTAAATATAAATAAATCGATATAAATTATAAAGGAATTCCACAGCGATTTTTCTAAAATTTGATTTGGACATATCTCAAAATCTACATGGCGAAATCCCGATTTCTCTCTTCCACTAGAAAGATATACTACACCAGCTCCACACGTTTCTTGTTTCACAGAAGTCCGATTTAAAACGAACCATGTATACTCAGTTGAAGTTCAAATCGCCAAATTACGAACTGCAGCGCCATTTCAAGCTCGATTTTAATTAAAATATAATTATACGTTCAAACTGTCGTCGATTGAATATATTCGTCAATATAATTCAACTCTAAGCTGAATTACATCTTAGGGATGACCCCATTCACAGAATATTGTGATGTCCAATATTTTTGATTATTTCTGGATTGAATATATTATTTAATTTATTATTTTAATTAAATATTCACTATTATTTAATTAACGGCCATTTAATTCTCTAAATCACTATTTATATAATTAAATTAATAAATAATTATCTTGCTAAAATACGGGTCACTACAATCTTCCCCCCTTAATAAAATTTCGTCCTCGAAATTGCTAAGCTAGGGGACGACCCTATCTACTGGGTAATTTTTTTTCTGTTTACCTCTTATCTCCGGTTTCAACTGAACCAATTAATATCGACTGAAATACTAATTTATTCTGACTAACTAAATTTTTAAAAATCCTGAAAATTTTCTAACGCCTTAGCTTTTCGAAAAAATTTTGCCAGCACTTCCTTTGAACTGGTCAATATCTCAAACTCCAACTCGCCTCTCTGGGCCTTCTTTATCCCAAAAGAAAATCAAAACGCCAAACGGCTTGCCAATTCGGCTCATAAATTCCATATCCATGTATAATATAAACTGGTACCTTTTTGTCGGGCATATCAACTCTATCGCTTCCATATGCTATCAACTCAGCATATACCCATGTTATCTCAATCAAATTCCAATCAGTTCATATTCTCAAATCCAAACCGAATTTTATTAGAACCCCAATATCAAATTTCAAATTCTTAACTCATTAACCCAATTCCATAACAGATTATTCTATCAACAAATCCGGTTTTATTTAACTTAGTTCAAGATAAATTTTAATTTATTTTTACCATTTCATTCCTTTTAACTTCATAAGTTAAATTTAAATTTCAGAATTTAAATTCCTGGGCTCATTTCAAATCAATTTGAAATCATACTGCCAATTCAAAACCTTTGAATTTTCTAAACAACTTGTTTTCTCAAAACAATTCTAATCAAAATCTCTGGTAGTAATCCACCACTTAGAACTCGAAAATCACACCGATGATACTGCGCAGTCATCATCGGAATTAATTTTCAGCGACCCAAGTGATTTCAATACTATATCATTTTCAAAACCATTACTGAATACTTCCATTTTGAAAACATTTCAAAATCTCCCAAGAACTTAAAATTTCCTTATTTTAATCCCAATTCTGATTTAATTCAGATTTAATTCATCTTATTTCATATACTTTACTTATATGAATTCTGATTCGTTATATATAACCATTTCACTTTATAATCTCATCTGATTATAATTACTACCAACACATCCTATATATGATAATATATCACATATCCATACTGTGTCGGTCCATCGTATTCAAGTGTTTATTTACTCCTACCGATACAGTGGATCAAACTGATCGACCAGAACTCATAAACAACTCAGCCTATGAATCTCCACAATATAAAACCATTTTTATATCAAATACAAATACGCACTCGAATATATACACTCAAACTCAATCTAGGGTATTACTAACCCTATCTCTACCGAGTCACGCCACAGAGCCAAGGTAATTCTTAACTTAAGCTCTGATACCAACTGTAACGACCTGGATTTTCGGCGACTTTGGTTATCGACGTAAGCTTGACGTCGATAACCAAAACATCGAAAAATCCCGGTAATTAGTGAAAGAAATTAGAAGGTGAGAATAGATAAGATAGAAACTTAGAATAGAAGAAGAAGAAGAACACAATATCAGAGCAACACGAACCTCACAGCGGAACGAATAACATATAATAGATAACATAACTTTGAAATATAACAGTTATGTATGCAATAGCACTTATCAGAGTACAACACTTACAACACAGCGGAAATAAACTATAACTATATGGTTCTGAAGCCTCCTGCTCCAGCTCTTCAATGTATCTGCAAATCCCGACTACTTGACTGCCCGTACAAATTTAGGCACCCAAGAGTTTAGGGAAGACAACAAAGTAAACTCCGGGTCAGTCATGGGACTGGTGTGAGTAAAACAGTTTAAACAGGTATATGAACAAGTAAACGATATCTCATAAGACCACGCCGCAGAACGGAACGGGTTTTTCCCTTATGAGAATCCAAAATATCTTTATATCAAAAACCTTTTGATATTATAATAATGTCTATGTACAAATAGATATCAGCTAGCAGAAACGCTTTCATCTCACGTTCTACATATATAGTATACAATCAAAATCGCAAGCACGTATTGGATAATGGATTTCCAACTATGACAAGGTATGGAATCACCTTCCGATCAGTGTACTCTAGGAACGATACACTGGAGTTCAACAAGAACATCTTGTAACTCAGCCACACATGACCGACCACTCATTTCGCTTGAGTGTATCGAATGTACATCACCAACGGTTGGGATCAGCAACCGTTCCCGTATATATATGGGACAGCATTGATAGATTTAAGAAACAAATGAATATTCTCTAGATAGGTGATTATACACCCTACTTGGGTGCGACCGACTTAGCCATGTTGCCTGCCCGATTTCTGTCATTTACCGGTTGATGAGGCTAGAAGCTACGCTTTATCATTACATCAGATTCACTTCGAATGCTACATTGTCAAATCCATCAGAATCACTAATTGACGTCTACAACCATACATTACGTGTCAGCTAAAAGAAGTTTCCTTCTCCGCTTCCACTCTTGGTATAGTTGAAGAAATCAATGTACGTGACCTTTCTGGAAATACTATGTCAGACATCCATCTTCATTCGCTAGAAATGTCACATCGTCATACCCGCCAAATCACAAATTGACTTATCCAAAAATAACACGGGTATACAGCTAAGAGAAACGAATTCCTCCACCACCAAACGTGAATACGTTTGAACAGATCAACTTACGCGATCCATTGGATATACTCCGTCAGACCTTCGTCCATACAAGTTGTCCTGGGACTGGACAAACCGAAGGCACTATTCTGTAAACAGCATAGCCCTTGCATTTTACTCCGTCTTCAATTATCTTTGGCATATATGATTCGCGACGCTTATGCCAATACAGAGTGGTTCTTTGGATAAAAATCCAACCGGTCTCTCCATATTAACAACGTTAAAATGGTCAAAACTTCGATAGTCTGTGATTTAACCATCAAAGAAAAACAAGTGTGCAAACAACGATATTATTCCCAGATGTAAATTATATCGAACAAACATCATTTAACATTAATCTCTTTAGTTCATTTATTTACTTATCTCCTATTTCCTTATATTCTAAATTCTTATTTTCTTTTATCAGAAAACATTTCTGATTCTCGTTTGGAAAACATTTCCAAAACTCCTTTACGATCAAACCTTACCATTTCTTAGTTAAGAAGGAAGTCACTCAAGTTGGGGTATAATTACCTCTCAGACCTTAACTAAACAACGTTATAACTTCGAAATGGTCAAAGTTTATCTTTTAATCTTTAACAACTTCTTTACGCCTTTCTCGGATTCAATTTTACTAATCCACTTCTATATTTAAAACATTGGTTATAACGATAACGTTATAATCCCTACTTTCGAATTATCTAACTTAAATTATAACTTCTATTCTTATTAGTGAATAATTTACCTAACACTTATTTATTTATAAATAAATAAATCTCTATTCAAACACTGGAAAGTATAAGTACTTTCCCGAATTCGATATAATCGAATTTGCCGATTAACTTTCTTCGAGAAATCTCTATTTGATTAACTCTTCTTCGAATAACCTATATTCGATTAACTCCTTCTCGAATAAACGATATTCGATAATCTCTCTTCGAATAACTAATATTCGATAACTCTTCCTTTTCAAATATCTCATATTTGAAAATCTCACTTCGATTAAACTATAATCGATAACTCCGTTCGATGAAACTAACATCGATAACTCCTTTCGATGAAACTAACATCGATTTATTTAACTCGACGAACTTAACTCGACTAACTTAACTTGACTCGACTAACTCGACTTACTTGGTTCGACCAATTCGATTCGATTAACTAGGCTCGACTAACTTGGTCGAACCACCCGATCAACTCAACTTATTTAACTTAACTTATTTCTCAACTCGATTAACTCCTATCGAATAACTAATATTCGATCTAACTCCATTCGCTTGACTCTAGATCGCAGCGATCATAATGGTTACGCCTGACTCCCTCAGGAAACATCCGACCGCCGTAGGCTATTTACAGCCCTGCGAATTACGCTAGCAGTCGTACAAGATGGCAACTTACCCTGAATACTATGCTTGACTAACTCTGTCTCAAATAACTATATTTGATTAACTCTGGTTCGTTTTAACTCTAATCGATTAACTCTTTGTTTTAACTCTAATCGATTAACTCTAACTAATTAACTCCAACTGGTTAACTCTAATTGATTAACTCTCACTAATTAACTCCAATTGGTTAACTCTAACTGATTAACTCTAACTGGTTAACTCTATTTGCTAACTCGACTTGACTAACCCCTTTCGAATAACATATTCGATTAACTAACTTTCGAATACCATATTCGATTAACAAACTTCGAATACCATATTCGATTAACTCCTTTCGAATGTCTATATTCGATTAACTAACTTCGAATACCATATTCGATTAACTAACTTCAAATACCATATTCGATTAACTCCATTCGAATGTCTATATTCGATTAACTAACTTCGAATGTCTATATTCGATTAACTAACTTCGAATACCATATTCGATTAACTTACTTCGAATACCATATTCGATTAACTAACTTCGAATACCATATTCGATTAACTCCTTTCGAATGTCTATATTCGATTAACTAACTTCGAATGTCTATATTCGATTAACTAACTTTGAATATCATATTCGATTAACTTTATTCACTTTATAAAGATTTCCTTTTTAACAGCGTTTTATTCATTTGAAAAGATTTACTTTTAAATAACGGTTCTACCATTTAAAAATGATTTCCCTTTTTATAATGTTTCCTTTCCAATTCTATTTGTAAATGGTTTACAAATATTTCCTTTTCAAATTTATTCTTGAAATATTCTAACTCCTTAAATTCCCGGGAAAATTCGCCATAACCTCCTTTGTATCGGGAGCATCGGGAAAATCCCCAAACTCGCCACACAGGCTTTTCCATTCAAAAAGAAATGTTTTGAATTTATTTCCTTTTTGAATATCTCCAATTTATAAATATTCCAATTTATAAACATTTCTTATTTATAAATATTCCACTTTATAAATATCTCTTATTTATAAATATCCCATTTTATAAATATGCTGTTTTCAATATCACTTTGAAAATTCCCTTATCTACATTCCGGTATGTTATGGTATTCAATCATATCAAATCACGATGTTCAATATCGTCCATACACACACAATCAACAACAGGTTATAATTCACATCATATATCACAATATATAAATCATAGTAAAATAACTATTGAGGAATCCAGTCGGATTCCTCCAACCTGTTTCCCTGCATCACAGATGTTAGACAATATAGATAACATCACTTTCAGTTCCATATGATATATTCTGTTAAACAGAATCAGTATAGAAATTTAACTAACTGAATAGCAGTTCAATCAAACAATCAACACACAGTACATCAGACAATATTAATAGTTCTAACAATACAACATGAAATTATAAACTGTTTAGAGTTGGTGAGATTTACTCACATTGGCGCGTTAATCGTTAAATAACGGTTTACGTTATTTGACTGCGACGGGCAATTTATTTTGCCATAAATTGTAACGAGCTCCGAAGGACTTCCCGTCAGTTCCATGACATAGCCATTGTCCATACGATCTTAACGCAACTGACGGCGTCAAATTCTGATAACGTGTGAGGGAGATATTCATTTTATAAGATCATATACAATTTAAATGGTATAAAATAAAACTAAGTTAATTAAATTCTGAACCGGGCCTCACCCCTTAAAACAATCGGCCCACCCTCATTCCATAAAGCCCAGACCCGCCCCTATTCTTCTTCTCTCCTCTTCGCTGAAACTAAATCCACTCCACGACCTATTTTACAGCCATTATAGCGACTTCAACTCCTCCCCGCTCCTCCATTCTTCAATGAAAATTACAACAGGCAATACCATTTCAACCTTCTCCAAAACCTTTATCCTCCAATGTCAAAATTTCCCATCTCGCCCTCAAATGGAAGCCACGTCGAACAGCAGTTTTGTCGTGCCCTGTCTTACAATGATCGACATTTTTATATGTCGATTTCACCAAATCTTTGAACCCAGCCTCCATTCGATCTCCTAAACCCAAATCCACCCACCATTTCAAGCATCGATGCACACAAATCCCAAAAACACAAACCCTAGCTTATTGCCCCAGTTTTCTCGGCAGTCCAGAAGGCTGCGAGTTGCGTGAAATACATCTGAAGTGGTAGCAAATGCCTTGGTGATTCCATATATAAATGATTCGGGATTTATAGGAATTTATATAAGTTTATTTGGATTTAAAAAGATCGAACTAATTTACTGGAGATATAAAACTAACGGCGGATTTTTGTGGTTGACTTAGAATGAAAAGTTTTAGGTTTAGGAGGAAGGTATGTGTATTTATAGAAGGTTTTAAATATATTTATATTTATTTTTATATTAATATTTAAGCCATCGCTGTTTACATTTGTTCTTAAAAATTCCTGTGATCACACTTGATATTCAAAAATCATGGAAATTGACATGCAGCTAGAGTTCGACATTACGGTCCCAACGAAACTGGTTTCATCGAATTCCGACTCCGTTTGCTCACACAGTGTATTTTTAACTGTCAAAATACCGATTGTTTCTCACTCTAAAAATCCGTACGACCACACAGTGACTCTAAAAATCATGGAAACTGAACTCTAGCAATAATTTAATATTGTGGATCCAACAAAATTAGTTTCGTCGAATTCCGACTTCGTTTGCAAAAGTGGCTTATTTTTACAGCTCTAGATGGCCCATTTAAATATATAAATATATTTAAATATAATTAAATAAAATATTTAAAAATAAATATTATCGTCTATATTCACAGTGGAATACCATAAAGCTCTACTGGGATTTATAACTTGATATTTCAAATCCTGTGTTACATCGATATTCGATTTATATTTAAAAATCCCTTTTAAATATAAATAAATCGATATAAATTATAAAGGAATTCCACAGCGATTTTTCTAAAATTTGATTTGGACATATCTCAAAATCTACACGGCGAAATCCCGATTTCTCTCTTCCACTAGAAAGATATACTACACCAGCTCCACACATTTCTTGTTTCACAGAAGTCCGATTTAAAACGAACCCTGTATACTCAGTTGAAGTTCAAATCGCCAAATTACGAACTGCAGTGCCATTTCAAGCTCGATTTTAATTAAAATATAATTATACGTTCAAACTGTCGTCGATTGAATATATTCGTCAATATAATTCAGCTCTAAGCTGAATTACATCTTAGGGATGACCCCGTTCACAGAATATTGTGATGTCCAATATTTTTGATTATTTCTGGATTGAATATATTATTTAATTTATTATTTTAATTAAATATTCACTATTATTTAATTAACGGCCATTTAATTCTCTAAATCACTATTTATATAATTAAATTAATAAATAATTATCTTGCTAAAATACGGGTCACTACAAATACGGAGAGAACGGTTGGATTTAATATCTGAAAACCACTCTGTATAGACATAGGCGTAGCGAATTAGATTATGCTGAAGATAATCGAAGACGGAGTGATATTCAAGAGTTGTTATGTTTGCCAGTCCCAGGACAACTTGTATGGACGAATTTCTGACAGAGTATTCCTAATTGTCACATAAGACGATTTTTCAAGGTATTACGTATGGTGATGGAGAAATTAATTTCTCTTAGCTTTTATACCCGTAATATTTTTGGTAAGATCAACTAGTGATTTGACGGGTTTGACGATGTGGCATTCAAAGTGTATGGTGGCTAGATGTTCTAAAAGATAGACGTAGCCTCAAGCTTCACAACCGGGAAATGATAAAAATCGGGCAGGCAGCATGGCTATGTGGGTCGCTCCCATTAGGGTGTGTAATCACCTATCTAGAGATATTACTTTTACTTCTTTAATCTATTTCGATGCTGTCCCTTTTCGGGAAACGGTGGTTTAAGCCCAACCATTGGTGATATACATTCTATACACTCAACGAAATAAGTGGTCGGTCATGTGTGAGCCGGGTTGCAAGACGTTCTTGTTGAACCCAGTGTATTCCCCTCTAGAGATACACTATCGGCAGGTGGTCCCATACGTTGTCATAGTTGGAATCCAATCTCCAATAAGCGCCCTGCGGTTTTTGATTTTATACTATGTATGTAGTGCGTGAGATGCAAGTGTTCTACTATTTGGTTATTTATTTGATTATACACTATTATATTATCACTGGATTTTGATATCAAAAATGTTTTGGGTTATAATATGGTAAAAACCATCTGTGTTTATGTGTGGGCTGGTCTTACTATTATCCTTTTCTTTCAGAAGTTTTTTTTCAAAGTTAAACAATATGGTTGGAGTTTACTCACACCAGTCCCATGACTGACCCAGAGTTTATTTTGTTGTGTTTTTCATAAACTCTTGGGTCCCCAAATTTGTACGGGCAGTCAGGTGTTTCAGTCTTTTACAGATACACTTGGAGGAGCTTGAAGCAGGAGGCTTCAATGTAAGTTATTTAGAGTTATTTCCACTGTACCAAATGCTATATTGTACTCTGATGATGGTATGTATATATGATATAAAATTGGATTAATTGTCAAGAATAATCCGAAGTTTAACGTGTCTTCCCACAATAATCCCAAGTTTGGATTATTTCTGAATAATCCGAAGTTTGGGGGGTGTCTTCCCATAATGATCCCGATGACTTTTAAATGTGTTATTTTAGGATCAATATGGGAAGACCCCGTCAAACTTCGGATTAATATGGGAAGACACCAGTAAATGGAATTAATATGGGAAGACACCCCCCAAACTTCGGATTATTCAGAAATAATCCAAACTTGGGATTATTATGGGAAGACACGTTAAACTTCGGATTATTCTTGACAATCAATCCTATAAAATTTTGTATTTCAAAGCTTATGTTATATAATATATTTTATTTGTTCCGCTGTGAGGTTCTGTATTGTTATTTCAGTTCATCTTCTAGCTTTTCTATTTTCTTTAACCCTAGTGACTCGAATTTCTGTATTATTTGAGTTAGACGTATGTTGTATTAGTCAGCTCAGATAGTATGGATTTTCGGGTCGTTATAGATGGTATCAGAGTTTACGTTGAGCAGACACCTAGGCTTTGGTGGGGGTTTACTCATTAGAGATAGGGTCAGTAGTACCTTAGAATGAGTTGAGTGTGTATATATATATATGAGAGAGCGTATTTTTAAGTTGATATAAAATTTGTTTTATATTATGTTGGCTTGTTTGTTGAGTAGTTTATGAATTCTGGTCGAATCGTGGGACGCCACGACGTTGATAAGAGTTTATAAACACTCGAATAGAGGAATTGACATAATATTGTTTTAAAGTGGATAAATGAAATAATTTTACCCAAAATTATATTTTGATATAAAATTGAATAATTTTCTAAAATTATTTATATATGGATGAGTTGGTTGCTATTATTATAATCAGATGAGATTATAAATTTGAAATGGTTATATTAATCAAACAGAACTTGTATACGAACAATATATGCAAATGGGATGAATTAAAATTGGATTCAAACCAAAATTAGAATTTAAATCCTGGATAGTTGGAAAATATTTTTCTGATGTATACAAAACAATATAGCCTTGTTTGGAAGGATCATTGAATGAAAAATCATTTTGAAAGTAATAAAGCACTGAAGTCACTTCATTGGCTGGAAAATAATTCTGATGATGATCCGGACATTATCGGTGTTCATTTTCGAGTATCTAAGTGATGGATTGCTGCCTTAGAAGAAATTTTGGATGGAAATTTGTTTGGAAAACAATTTGGTTGGAAAAAGTCAAATGTTTTGAATTTGAGATAGGAATAAATATATGATTTCAAACAAGGGTTTTAAAGGAAAATCCGAGTATTTGAATTCTGGAATTTAACTTAAGCAAGTTAAATAAATCGAAATGATGGAAACCAGTTAAGTAAATTGAAATTAAATATTCCCATGAAAACTTAAAGTTGTATCGGATTGAGTTATAAAGTTTGAAATACTGAGTTATAACAAACTGGACTTTTGAAAAGTTAACGGGTATGTAGCATTTCTTCTTCCTTAGTAATTTCGGGGACAAAATTCTTTTAAGGGGGAAGGAATGTAACGTCCCTGATTTTTTATCCAATTAATATTGAATATTTAATTTTGTTTTAGATATGGATTTGGAAAAATAAATAAGTTTTATATTGAATTTAGCGATTTAATAATCGATATACGATTTAATATCGAATTATCGTAATTCAGAAAACGAAACAGTTAAATTCGTAGTTAAAACTGAAGCAAAACAATTCAGTCTACTAATATAAATTCTGTATTGACTTAGAACGATAATAATAATTTATTTTTGATAAAATTAATTGTTCAGAAATTGATTTGTATTTTAAATGGTTTAAATTAATTCAATTTTATTCCATTTTAAAACTGATTCAGTTGAGTTCAAAATAGCGTATAATCTTGAAAATGACGGTCGTTAAGTTAACATAGGGTTCCATGGTTGAAGTCAAGGGACCGTAAGATATTATGGTTATTTAATTAAATTAAATAATCAAATCAGTTTAATTTAAATAAACTGTCACCCTAAAACCAAACAAGCTGACCTAAAAACTAAGCGCCACCCTAAAAAATTTACATCAGCACAGACTTATTCATCTCGAGCCAACAACTTTGTCTCCAAGCTTCAATATTAGGGAAACAACGATTTAATGGATGTACGTTGTGTTCCTCTTCTCCTTTATATAAAGAGCCATTGCTCTTCTTTTCCTCATATCCTTATGTTTATTCAAATCAAAGCCTCAGCTTCAGTTTGAGGAAAAACAAAAATGGCCGCTCCTCATACGGTTTCAAAATCGAAATCAAATACAGAAAAAAGGAATGAATCGAAATCGACTTTGAATCCGATGGGGGCCTTGACAGTAACTCGCAAGGCTCCTGTAGCCGTTGCATGGTGAAGCGCGATCAAATCCGGAGGTTGGGGTCATCGCGATTTGGGAAGTTCAATTCAAGGGGTTCTGAGCCATCATAATTCAAAATCGAAATATCCTGAAGCTCGACTTATCCCAGAAACTCGCGATTTGGGTGCAGTGTTGGGTATGGGAACGGTTACCAAGTGACGCAGTGAAGTTTGGGTATCAGTTTCTGATTTTTGAAGGTGGAAGGGAGTTAGTGTTCGTAATTTTCTGGTGATGGAGAACTGTTGTTGAACTGGGTTTGTGGTGCCTGCTGTATGAATCAAAGTCAAGTTTTTGTGAGGTGTGCGAGTTGGGTAAGATGATTTTCGAGTGTGGAGATGTAATGACTGGAAATGGATGTGGATGGGGGCTGAAATTTTGAGGTGAGCAATGGAGAGACAGTGGATAAAAGGAATGGTAAAGTATGACCGTGAAGTATTCGATGAAATGCCAAAGTGGTGTAAATCAGTATTGGGACCATTTTAGGAGCTGTGCAGGGTATTGTCGCGGATTAGTTGAGCATTAGGAAACAAACAAGGTATAGGTTTTTGTGGTTTAATTATACATAGAAGAATTAGTTTATTAAATTATTAATAGTTAATTTAATTTATAATCGTTTAATCGAAATTAAAATGAATAAATCGTACGGTGCTTGGTTTGTTTAAGGTAAGGAATTTGGATGTAGGTAAATTATTTTACAATTTAATTAGAGTTGTGAATTTAAGTTATAATATCAATCGTATAAATCGCATGCCTTGCTTATAAAATAGATTTGAACGAGATGGTTCAGATTGGATCTGTATTGTCGTCAGCTAAGCAATGGAATTCGGATTGGAATAAATTACGAATTAAAAATCAAGGTGAGTAAATCTCACTTAAAATTTTATTTTTATCATAAATTGTTGGCTGTTTTGGTTGCATTGCTGTCATTGATGAATTATGGGTATATATATATATATATATATATTAGTTATTTAGGCTTGGTGGTTGTCATTATTATATATATATATATATATATATATATATATATATTGGATGTTTCCTGCAATACTATTAGCGGATGCCCGCAGTATCATTAGTGGATGACCCTACGCCTCACGAATATGAGTGGATGACTATTTATTCCGCGATATCCTGCCTTGAAGCAGGATTGGTATTATTTTTGTTGACTAACATCTGTGGATGCAGGGAAAACAGGTTGGAGGAATCCAACTGGATTCCTCAAATTTATTTACTGTTGTTTACATATTTATATGTGTGTGATGTGTGAATTGAATGGATTATTTATGTGTTTGGATATTAGAATATCACTGGCCCTAGTTATTTATATTTAAAAATATCAAAAAGGGATTTTATGATTTAAAAAGGAAAGTTTACTTTTCGAAATGAAAATGGAATTTTGAATGGATTAAGAAGTATTAACTTGTTTTTAATAATAAAAACAAGTAGCTGAATTTATAAACAATGTTATAAATAAATGGGAAGAAAAATTAATATTGGATTTTTAAATTCAAGTTTGAATTTATAAAGGAAAACTTAATTTCCAGAATGAAAATTGGATTTCAAATAAGATTTGAAATAGGGGCTTGTTTTAAATGTTTAAAACAAGAAGTGAAATTTATAAACAATGTTTATAAATAAAAGAGGGAAAATTTCAATTTGATAAATTATAAATTTAAATTTAAGTATGGATTTAAAAAGGGAGTTATAATTTGAATCATTCAAAAAGAATGATGAAATTTATTATGAGGTTCGGAACGTAAACTGAATTCAAATAAATCAATAAGGATTTATGATTTCGAATTCGACTATGTTGAATAAAAATAAATAAATTGAATAAAACTATTTTCAGAAGGAATGTAGAAATTGTATTAATTAGAAACTAAAATCTAAATTAAATATGAAACAAATTCTATGTTTACATATATATAGGTTATAGTTATAAAATGTTTTCGAAGGTAAATTGAAAAAGGAAATTTACTTTCCGTGAAGTAGAATTTGGTTTTTAAATGAGATTTGGAATGAAAAACTTATTTTAAATAATAAAACAAGCTAGTCAGTGTACAAACGATATTTATCATCATTGGATAATTTGGAAGATAGTTTCAGAAGGCGTTTAAATTGGAAGTTTGTTTTTAAGGTGTAAAATAAGGTAGTCGATTTATAAACTGTGTTTATAAATGGAATGAAGAAATTTCGTTGGATAAATTGGGAATAGATTTTTCCAAATGTTAGAAATAACATTTAAAAATAATATTTTTGAATGGCATAAAAAGGGGGATTTTTATGATAAGTAATCCAGTTTTGGAATTACAAGCTCTTAGCCGTCTCAAGATAAGAACGTTGTCGATCAAGGTCCGAGAGGTAAATAAAATACCCCAACTTGAACGACTTCACTATTATCAAGGGATGATATTAGTTTGTAATGGTAAAAAATGTTGAGTTAATGGATTATTTCCATAAAAGGGAATTTAATATTTGAATTCGATTATATCGAATTTTAATAATTCAATTCCATGCGAATTGAAATTGAATACAGAAACTTGGAGTTTGAATTAATTTATAATGGAGTATGAATATGGAATAAAATAATAAATGAGTTTGGGCAATCAGGATTTTTAAATTTAGATTCAGATAACTGGTGAATTTTAAAAATATTGAAAGTGGAATTGGAACTTATTTACTAAACGATGTTTTTAAACATTTATATTTAATTTAATTAAAAACGAACTCACCGTAGTGCGGTAGTTCTTAAATTGGAGATTCGAACTTCAATTGAGTTATACAGAACTCAATATAAGTCGGAATTCGATGAAATAAGAAACGCCCGAACCGATTAAATGATAGTTTTCTAATGGAAGAGAAAAACCTGAATTTCGTCTTATATATCTTGAATTATATCAAAATCAAATTTTCAGAAAAATAGCGTCGTAATTGTTTTTAAACCATAATGACTTATTTAATAAATTAAAAGGATTTTAAGTAAATAAAATCTGATTTTTCCATTAGAAAAAATCCGGACTTGAGCTATAAAATACAAACTCAAGTGAAGTAAATGGATGGATTTTTGGTATAAAAATCAAATTTTTATTTATCGAATGAGGTTAACTAATTTCAAAAAGAATTAGTTAATAGAGTTTTGATTCAAATTTAATTTATCTTAAAAGAACTGAATTTACTAGTCGAGATTGGAAATTCGAATAAAAACCTTGGATTAGAATTAGAAGCGAGCAAGGAGATTGAGTTTGAATTGAGTATAAGGGAATACAAACATATTTGAATGTGGTATATTCAAATTAAAAGAGCGTCAGGCAAAAAGAGCTAATTAAGGAAGTGGATAGCAAATGTTGGTAAAAGGGTTGAATTGATTGAAATGAATTGGAAATGGGCGTATGTATGTCAAACATGTATGGGATGGAGAATATGAAGAGTATGAAGGTTATAATTTAAGTGCCCGACAAAAAGGTACATGTTTAATTTCCATATGAGGTTTTATGCGCCGAATCGGCAAGCTGCTTGGCTTTTTGATTTTTCTTTTTGAATGGAAAGGTCCTAGAGAGGCGAGTTGGGGTTTGAACTATTGACCGGTACAAAGGAAGTGCTGGCGAAATTTTCCAGAAATTTAAGAAGTTAGAATATTTTTAAAAGATTTTGATATCAGAAATCGATAAAATGATATATATAGAATTCTCTAAGAAATAAATTTAATATAAAATATTAGAAAGGGCCAGTGATTGTGAAATTGTTTGATGGATGTTCATTTTTCCCTTTGATAGTTAAATCACCGACTATCAATGATTTTTGACCATCGTTGTCAATACGGAGAGAACGGTTGGATTTAATATCTGAAAACCACTCCGTACAGACATAGGCATTGCGAATTAGATTATGCTGAAGATAATCAAAGACGGAGTGATATCCAAGAGCCGTTATGTTTGCCAGTCCCAGGACAACTTGTATGGACGAACGTCTGACAGAGTAGTCCTAACGGTCACATAAGACGATCTTTTCAAGGTATTACGTCTGGTGATGGAGAAATTCGTTTCTCTTAGCTTTTATACCCGTAGTATTTTTGGGAAGATCAACTAGTGATTTGATGGGTTTGACGATGTGGCATTCAAAGTGTATGGTGGCAAATGTTCTAAAAGATAGACGTAGCCTCAAGCTTCACAACTGGGAAATGACAAAAATCGGGCAGGCAGCATGGCTATGTGGGTTGCTCCCATTAGGGTGTGTAATCACCTATCTAGAGAAATTCCTTTTACTTCTTTAATCTATTTCAATGCTGTCCCTTTTCGAGAAACGGTGGTTTGAGCCCAACCGTTGGTGATATACATTCGATACACTCAAGCGAAATGAGTGGTCGGTCATGTGTGGGACGGGTTGTAAGACGTTCTTCTTGAACCCAGTGTATTCCCCTCTAGAGATACACTATCGGCAGGTGGTCCCATACCTTGTCATAGTTGGAGTCCAATCACCAATAAGCACCCTGCGGTTTTTGATTTTATACAATGTATGTAGAGCGTGAGATGCAAGCGTTCTACTATTTGGTTATTTATTTGATTAGACACTATTATAATATCATTGGATTTTGATATCAAATTTTTTTTGGGTTATAGTAAGGTAAAAACCGTCTGTGTTTATGTATGGGTTGGTCTTACTATTATCCTTTTCTTTCAAAAAGTTTTTTTTCAAAGTTAAACAATATGGTTGGAGTTTACTCATACCAATCCCATGACTGACCCAGAGTTTATTTTGTTGTGTTTTTCCTAAACTCTTGGGTGCCTAAATTTGTAAAGGCAGTCAAGTGTTTCAGGCTTTTACAGATACACTTGGAGGAGCTTGAAGCAGGAGGCTTCAACGTTAGTTATTTAGAGTTATGTCCGCTATACCAAATGTTGTATTGTACTCTGATTATGGTATGTATGTATGATATAAAATTTTGTATTTCAAAGCTTATGTTATATAATATATTTTATTCGTTCCGCTGTGAGGTTCTGTATTGTTATTTTTGTTCATCTTCTATCTTTTCTGTTTTCTTTAACCCTAATGACTTGCATTTCTATATTATTTGAGTTGGACGTATGTTGTATTAGTCATCTCAGATAGTATGGATTTTCGGGCCGTTGCATAAAGCTAACCAAAATCTACCTGGATCAGTCTGGAATACTTTCAGTGATAAATTAACATTACAAATGACTTGCTTAACTTTAGAAAATTCTTTGAAAGAATGGAACTCTGGTAAGACACGTCCACACATAAACATGACACGAGTTTTTACCTTACGATAAAAAAATCTCTTTTTATATCAAGATCCAATGATATTATAATGGTGTCTGCCAAGCCACAAATAAATAGGAATATAGCCGGACAGCTTGCATCTCACTTTCCAACATAATTGGTATACGTCTAAAAACGTATAGGTCGTACTGGAGTTTGGATTTCCAACATGACAAGGTATGGGACCACCTCCCGATCAGTGTTCTCTAGAGCAGAACATTGGGGTTTAACAAGAACATCTTGCAACCTGGCCACACAGGCCATCCACTCATTCAACTTGAATGTACCGAATATATTATCACCAATGGTTGGGTCCAAAAACCATTTCCCATAAGATACTAAAGTGACAGGAGAAACAAATAAGGTGATAATGCACCCTAATGGGAATGACCCACATAGCCATGTCGTCTGCCCGATTTCTTTCATTTCTCGGTTGATGAGGCTTGAGGTCACGATTACCTTTTAGAGAACATCACACCAACTTTAAGTGCCACATTGTCAGATCCATCAAATCACTGATTGAGATCTGCAAACATACTCCAGATGTTAAGCTAAAAGAATTTTCTTTCTCCTCCACCAAACTTGGTATATTTGTAAAAACCAACATAAGTGATTTTCAGGAAATACTCTATTAGATATTTTTCATACAAGTCACTTGGAACAGGATGAACCGAAGCAATCTTTTGCCCATTAAATATATGAATCACCCTAAAGAACAATAACAAGTAGCCCTTGCAATCCTTAGATTTCAACCACTATAGAATCATAGTTTATCTCTTGGGAGCTACCCAGAGATTATAAGTGGTTCTTCCATTTTATGAAGATCTACAGGTCTTCAGTTCTCCATCTTTATAAGCATCCCTGCAAGTTAGTTTCGAACATAAAGTTGGTTCGAAGTAGTTTTAGGTTCACTTCCCATCCCAGTCTCATCAAACTAACACGTCAAAAAGCAACAAGGGAATTCACTGGTAGTCGCATTTTGACTGTCAATCAAAACTGTATGGTCACGTACATCAGAAACTCAGGCCCTTTTTATTAAATCCATTCGTTAAAACCTTTTTTGGATTCTTAAAAAATTGATCCCTATATTTATCTCAACAAAACCCTCCCATTTTCGTTACTTCGAAAACACTAACCATAAACTTATCTCTTTAAAATAAATGTATTCACCAATTCCCTTCTTTATATCTCTTTACTTCGAAAATATTGTTATAGTTTCACAAGACATTTCAATATCCTTTATTTTTGGAATATGTTTACAAAATTCCTTTTTATCTCCTTTACTTTAGAAAATATTGTTATATGTAACTAACCAATTGGCATAAGATTAATTACCAAACTTATATGGATTAAAATAATGTCGAACGACATATTCTTTATTATTATTCAAGCTTCCTATTTGAGCAATTTGTTGCTTCCAACAATCAAAGGTGAGTTTTTTTAGAACTCACAACTATGCCTCAAGCTCTAAGCTTGTATAGTGTGCCTATGGCACGTATGTGTTGAGTCGTAGTGTGTAATTTGGTTTGATTTGAGTAAACATTCCATTTCATGAGTTTTGAATTTGAATATATGAATTCGAGCATAAATCTGTGTGTGTGTTTGATTAGTGTGGTACAGGTGTTTCGGCGAACAATTAAGACCTCATTATTGCTATGATAAAGTCCTTAGCCTTTACTAGTTGTCGAAACCCATCGGAATCGACTTGGCTACAAGGCTAAGCCTTGTTCTGCTCCATGTAGCAGCCACTAGTCGACTGTTCAAAATCAACCAGTTGACCGGTCTTATTAAATTCACTGTGCGTTGGTAAAATGACTAGTCGACTAGTGAAAAAAAGACCAGTCTACTGTATAGGTTGTTTCAGGCTCTTTCCCGGTCGAGTTTCGGACAATTTGGCCTTATTCATTGACTTTTCAGTTTCTATGATTAACATATTTCAGCAGCTTGATTATTGACCTTTGATTGGGTTTTGAGATATTTGTGGTGAACGATCTTATAATCGATAGTCATGAGATTTAATTTACGTTATTAAAGCGTGAATTATTTGTTCGATCGTTATTTCGATCGCTACTACATGAGATTTGCCACTTCAAAGTTATATAAAAGGGTTTTAATTTATTAGTAGATACCAAATCTATTACTAAACGGTTTCTAAATCTACTTCATTATATGAAGTTATTTTCCAAAATTTGTTTCTAATCCGACTTCGTTATATGAAGTTATTTTATAAATTGATTTACAATCTACTTGAATATATTTTATAAACCTTTTTCTCGTTCGTATGAGAAATCTAATTATACATCTTAGTAAAAACAAGGACTATGACCCTTCTTGTTTGCTTTTGACGGTTAATTCTTGGACTCGTTCGACTGAAAACTGTGGCAATGATTGTTTCGCATTTATAATGGAATATACAACTTGTTCGTAAATATTCGAGTAGAGCAAGTGGTTACAGAAATGTAGCTCGACTCTTTTATTTACTAGCTTAGCGTAGTTTACACTATACTTGATCAATTTTGATCATCGATGATTTCCAGATCATCCCAAGAAACTTTGGTTTATCCGATTATATTGATGATTTCCAGATCATCCTGAGGACCTTCGGTTCATTTGAATACATTGGTGATTTCTAGGTCATCTTGAGGAACTTCGGTTCATTTGGTCATATCGATAATTTCCATATCATCTTGATGAACTTCGGTTCATTTGGTTACATTGATGATTTCCAGATCATCTTGAGGAATTTCGGTTCATTTAATCATATCGATGATTTCCACATCATCCATAGGAATTTCGTCTCATCCTAAGAGACTATTTAGGGAACTTCGCTTCTTGCAACGATCATAACACTGTTTTGGTCTAGAACCGTGATCATTTGTTGATATCGCATTTTCTATTTTGTGTAGACTTGATGGGTGACATCATTTCTCACGAATATTCATGTTGATATCATATTATCTATTTCATGTTGATTTGATGGGTGACATCATTTCTCATGAATATTCACGTGTTGATATCGTATTTTCTATTTTGTATAGACTTGATGGGAGACATCATGCCTCGTGAGTAGCTATATCGTTAGAGTGTGATAATCTTTTATAGCATCGAGATATCTATGAGATATATTGTAGACATTTTTACGAGACTTCACAATTTTCATGTGAACATTGTTTTTTTTGCATATATGTCATTTCCAATTTATGTCTCTTTTCCTATCTCAGTTTATTATGATGAGTACAACTAGACTGATCCGTTTATTGTTTATTTTCTTATAAATAATACTCGGGTCAGACCGAGGTAGTACAGCTACTTCTCATGACTTCTAGCGGGGACTATTCTTGGTTTTTTCTATCTACATTCGAGTTGTAGTTATTGATTTTTATATGTATATGAGATAGTGACATCTTTGTATGAATATTATTTGGCTATAGCTTGTACTTATTCTTTTGTTATATAGTGGATCGACTATGACCACTATCTTTGTATTTATACTCATGTATTATATTCTTATCTTTTCTTCCTTAGTGATATGAATATCTGTGTCTGACTCTGGTTTTATTGTTCTGAATTTTACATTGCTTTTGGAATCATATATAGCCATTGTGTAACAATTTTGAACTTGAATTAGAGGTGTCGGATTTCCTCATGAGGATTTGATAAGTAAGACCACATTATCCGATACGTTTAATACTTGTTCAAATTTATTATATAGATGGTCGCTCCTCAATACCTTATTCTTTGAGTTAGTTGACACCATTGTTTGCAATGGTCTTGGCTAATGCGAGTATAGATGTGGGGCATTACAATCTACAGGTCTTCAAATGCTCCATCTTGATTGTCCTCTTGATATCTTCTATATTTACGTATTTTCTAGTTTTGAATGGATTTTGAATATAAATTCAATCCCGGTTTTTTAGTACCAACAATCAATAGTAGGTCAGATTTGATAGTCAGTTATTTAACTATCAAATAAACAACGATTCAACCATGGAAATAAAATCGATTCACTGGTTCGGTACATAGCATCACTTGGCCCCTTTAACTAAAACCTACTAACAGATGGTTAATTAAATATCTAAATCTTTAAATGTTTGGAACACATCATTTTACCTATTATTTAAGTATAAGAGTATTCACAAATCATTTTATCTACTTATATCTTATGCCATATCCAATTATCATTTGTAAAACATATTCTATAACGATTATTCACTGTGTAAAACTAGGAATAAAGTTCCTTTTCATTAAGATATAAGTTTATTAATCAAATCAGTTCAACAAGGTTATGAATTTCATCTCCAATATCATTATTCTTTCTTAGAATATTCATTTATATTCAAGAAACCACTTTCATAGCGTATTCGTTAACCCATTTGCCAATATTTAAACTTTTACTTAATAATTCCTTTTAATATAGGAAAATCATATTATAACCCTTTTTTATATAATTCAACACATATATGCATTTCCATTTATAACTTTACTATTTAAAAATGTATTGTTTTCATTACTTTAGAAATTATTGATATATTCTTAACCGAATGGTATAAGTATAGTCACACTTCATACTTAGGCTAAACAAATGTTAAATTATACGTTGTTTACTTTAAAATCTAATAGTTCCATTACATTTCTAAATCATGCAAACAGGTTGCAATATTCCTCTTATGGAAATAATAAACTATTTTTAAAATTTTATACTACTACAAACTAATATCATCCCTTGATAATAGTGAAGTCGTTCAAATTGGGATGTTCTATTTACCTCTTAGACTTTGGTCACAACGTTCTTATCTTGAGATAGATAAAAGTCCGTAATTCTAAAACTAATTCCATTTTGAATTTATAAAATCTCATTTAATTTATAATATGGATTAATAAACACTTTTCTTCCATTTGAAAGATCGACTTATATTTACCTTTCATTTAACTTGTTTACAACTCTTATTACATACAATTCTTTATCCTTAGGATTTCTTTAGACGACTTGTTTTATAAGTTGGATTCATTACAAAATCCCTTTACAAATCCTTAACCTTATCCAATAAAAGTTTTATTCCACTTGATTACCTTCTTCAGTGATTTCAACTAAAGAGGAAATCCTTTATTATTATTATTAATTAAAATAATAATTAATTACAACATTAACCAAAGTAAAAATAGTTTACTTCATCAGTAATCAACGTAGAAGTTATTAACTTCTTTGTTAACTAAAGATAGATTAGCTAATCCTTTTCAAAAGGTGCTTAAAACAATAAATAACTTCATTAACCACTCGAAATTATCTTTAAATATCGTTAATTAAAAGATTAATTGATTTGTAAGAAATCTTATTACTTTAAACATCTGTTCGTTAAAACTATATTTATTAATTTAATTAAAAACAAATTAATCTAACGACTAATTCAAATTAGTCGGTTGACTTAGTCAACTTGAAACATTAGTTAACTTATTACTGATTTCCATTAACTCTTTCCTCTTAAATTAATCAATACTTAATTAATTTAATAATATCGTACATAATTGTTTCATAAAAACAATTATCTCAGATAATTAACGCTTAGGTTAGTTTCTGACTACTAGCCGATGAAACTTGTATAAACATAAGAATGAAACAGTTTATAATTACTTTATAAATACGATTATAACTATTTATAAAACTTTTATTTTTAAATAACTTGTAAAAATCTTATTTAAAAACTTGCTCCAATTATAAAAGTAATTCCTATAACTTAAACTTCATCAATTCGCCTGACGGTAATTCGACGTCTCAAAAAGGTATAAATCTTAAAACGTTTCAGACTCAATTTAAAAACAATTACAAAAATTTCTTAAGATATCGATGGTACTAAAGAGCTAAACGACTACTACACTATCAGATTGTGAAATAAGGGTTTTTCTCATCCAATTTCACATTCAACCAAATATATTCATCATATATGATAAACATGATCAATATTAGGGAAAAATCATGTTGGATCCCTCCAACCTGTCTTTTCCTGCACCACAATTTCATTGTTCAACAAATATCATAATATATGAAATTTAACAACTACTAGTGAGGAATCCATTTGTATCCTTCCAACCTATTTTTGCTGCATAACAAACATGTTACCTGAAAATAAAATCATCCATTTCAATATACAAATATAATTTTCAATAATCAACCAATAACTGCAATCAAAGCATGCATCTTTTAATTTAATATGCTTATATTACTGTAAACGTGACCAACAAAGTAAGTTACCTCATTTTTTAATAATCGTTGAAATAATGATTTGATTCCCATTAAATTAAACGAACGTTTAATTTAATCAATTCATCCAATATATATATATATATATATATATATATATATATATAGATAGATAGATATATAGATATATAACACCTTAAACAATCAACAAACATAGCATATAAATTAAAATCCTGACTTATATAAAAATATAAGTGGGTCAAACTGAGTGAGTTATACCTACTTGATTCCATTTGTTGCTATAGCGATTCATTTTCAGTTAAATTAAATGAGCATCTAATTTAACTACATTTTCTAGCTAATTCTCGCTTTGTCCAAACTAGCTCCAGAATATTGTGTTCGTCAACATAGTCCCAACATAGCCTGTTTCGTCAAATTTTGATAAGATATTCATGAGTTATAACATTTATAAGCATACGATTTAATAAAATAATTAATTTTCCTTAATTAAACTAATTACTTTGTATTATGTTAACAGGCCCTATTTTCTCTCATTCTCGTACAAACTGCTTCGTTCTGGAAGACATCGACCCAAGCACGAAACTTGTCGCCGCACACACCTCAGAACATCGAAAGTTGATCTAGCATCGCCGGTGCATGCGCCTCAACCCACTCTTCCGACCCGAACCCCGCCATGCCAGACCCCACCAATCACCGGCAGTTAGCCAATAACCGCTACCGCTGTCGAGTACATTTCTGTCCATCACTAAAACCAATATCTAATCGCCGCCGATCATCAGAAAGCTCGCCTCAAGTTGAACATATTTGTTGTTAGGAGACTCTTGGATTAATTCATGGATTTGAAGAAACTGAGGAAGAAGGTGGAATGATTTCGGTCGTTCATTTGTTATGTACATAATAAGGTTTCCGAAATAGAGATGAACGAAGGCGATTTTAAAGGAAAATGTTGCTTTCATGTACAGTGGACCTATTGGAAAAAGGACAGACATGTTTTTTTTTCTTTTTTTTAGATTTAGACTTCGTGAGCACGTGAAATTCTGTCGATTTTTTCTGAACGAAAAGGACATAAAAAGATTAGTGATATTTAATATTATTATTATGAAGTGACTAAAGATTTTCTTTGGCATATTATGTTCGACATTTTTAACTCATACGATCCCGTATGAACTCTGATTGTGACGGAAATTGTGATCTTCGAATAACTTAATATTCTGGACGCGATGGAACTAGTTTTGTCAAATTCCAAGGTTGTTTGCAAAAATTCCTTTATCACAACGTGAATTGATACGCATTTAAATTTCACATGATCACAAAACAAATCCAATTGACTTGAAACTTGAAACCCTACAATAATTAACCACTATGAATTTAATAAAATTAGTTTTGTTGAAATCTGAGTTCATTTGAAAATTTGTTGGTCTTAAGTTACATTTTAAATCGATAAAATGATTAAATAAAAATCTATGCGTTTACTATTCGCACGATCAAACAGTAAGTCCGATCGATACGAAAATAGAAATCATATAATAACTTGCTAATACGAATTCAATGGTACAAGTTTAGCCACATTCCAAGGCTGTACTTCCGGAATAGTATTTTACACATAAAACAATGTTATTTTGGACATCAAAATACCTGATCTCTAGAAATAACGAACTATATACCTATCCTGACCCTAAACGTCAATATGAATTCAACGGAACTAGTCTCACGTTTTAATTTGATCACTAGCTCAAGTTACATACAAATTCCTTTTAAAACAAATTAAATTAATTTAATTAATCGCTATGGTTTATAAACGATTCCATAATGACTTTCTGAAAATTTGATTTGAACATAACTAAAAATGTATAATATGAAATCTCAATTATTCTCTTTCATTAGAAAAAAATAATCAATTAGATTTTGATGATTCTTGTTTCAAAGAATTCTGACTTATATTGGATTAGGTATATTCATTTGAAGTTAAAAATGTAAAACTATGAACTACTGCGATGTTACGAGCTCGTTTTTAATTATACGTTCAAACTTCATTTATAACAAATAGTTTCCTTATAAAAATCCTTTTATATTTCCAAATCAATATTTAAACTAAATATTCAAACTTAACGGTAAAAATCTGGGTCTTTACATTCCTCCCTCCTTAAAAGAATTTCGTCCCCAAAATTACTTAGATAGGAAAAATGCTACAAACCAATTATCTTTTCCAAAATTTATTTAGTTTAAATATTCCGTTCCACTTTCTGAACTTTTAGTTTTATCTAACCCAATTAATTTAATTGAAAAACCAATTCATTATTCTTAACAGGAGTTTTCAAAAATCACTCACTTTAAAATTTCGAAATTTTTTGGTATAGTCTTCTCTGTACGGAGGGACTTCTGCGATATTGCAGGAACAACAAGTATATATATATACATCGAACCACGCAGTAGGAAAACCCATTTCATAAACCAAAATTTATATTTTGGCATAGGCGTATCTTATGTAAGTGCTATTAAGCATACTCACTCAACTTATATTTAATTAATGCAACCAAAATCAATCCTCATAGCCATCTAGTACCTGTACTTAACTTAGTTCATCATGCAAGTAACAATACATGAAATTTTAAAGAATACTCCATATATCAACAAGCGTAACTATACAAATTTATTATACTGGAATTCATTTCTTTAATTTTCAATTCATTCAACTCTTTATTAAACCAATGATGAATTATATTCAACAAATCTAACATACAATAAACAAACAATTCACAACCAACTAAAGCCCAATCATTCAATTTCTTATTAAATTCAGCTGGTTTGGTTAAATTCAATTAATATTCAACATTATTATTTTGGTTTAACATACTTTAATATCAATCAGTTAATATCTGATTGATTTTGATTCGATTATTATTTATTCGATTTCCAAATTCCAAATCTATTTTATTTAATTCCATTCAAATCAATCAAACAACCAATGCTACCTTAATTTGAGGAAATAATTTTTGTATAAAAATATAATTTGGGCAAAATTATTTCACTTACCCTCTTTCCAAAATACTAGAAAAATAATATAAAAATAATTTTATATTCAGTTACAAATACATGCTCTGATATATAAATATACACACACACGCACACACTCTCATACTCAATGTAGGGTATTACTATACCCATCTCTATTGAGTTATGCCATAGATCCAAGGTTTCACTTAACTATTAGTTATGATACCAATGTAACGACCTGACGAAATTCGATGTTCGAATTTCGACAATAATACTGAATCCCGTATTACTTGTCAAAACCCCAAGTATCGAAAACTCCAGATAGTTGATAGAAAGAAAATTAAATGATGAGATATGGAAAGAAAGAAATATTAGAATAAAAGAAAAGGAAGAAGGATCAAACTAACACACACAACATAGAGTCTCACATTGTAGCGGAGTAAATATAATATAAAAATAACTCCTTATAAAGAACTTGTATAAAATACTTACATTCATCTGAGTACAACATGCAACTAATATATCTGGATAGTTATAACAACTTGTCCTTATATACATCATTACAGCGGAATAATTATTATATACTTCTAAACTCCTCCAGCACATCTTCTGAAGTTCATAGCACTCTATCCTGAACCTGTAAAACTCTGTCTGGCCATAGCATTGCAAATGCCCTGAATCAGTCTAGTGAACCAGCGTGAGAAAACAAACTAAGTTTATATGTGACATCCAACTAATTTAAAGTTAAAAATCTTTTTTAAAGAAAAGGTTAATCGTAAGACCAATCCACACATAAACACAGACAATTTTTACCTTACGATAACCGAAAACATTTTAGATATCAAATCCGGTGATACTATAGTTTTTCTATCAAAAGAATAACCACCTAATAGAAAGCTTGCATCTCACGCTCCATATATTTAGTATACGATCAAAAACCGCATGGCACTTATTGGAGAATGGATTTCCAACTATGTCAAGGTATGTGACACACTCCGATAGTGTACCTCTGGAGAGTAATACACTAGGGTTTAGCAAGAACGTCTTACAACCCGGCCACACATGACTGACCACTCATTCAACTTGAGTGTATAGAATATATTATCACCAACGGTTGGGCCTACATAATGTTTCCCAAAGATAAAGAAGTGACAGAGGAAACAAATGAACTTTTCTCTAGATGGTAATAATACACCCGAATGGGAAAGACCCACATAGCCATGTTGCTGCCCATTTCTTGGTTGATGAGGCTTGAGATCACGATCACCTTTCAGAGAACATCACACTATCATTGAATGATGCATCGTCAGATCCATCAAATCAATAATGGATGTCCACAAATATACTCTGGGTGTTAAGCTAAAAGAAGTTTCCTTCTCCGCCATCAAACTTCGTATATTTGTAAAAATCAACGTACGTGACTCTTAGGAAACACTCTGTTAGAAATTCGTCTATACAAGTCATCCAAGAACAGGATCAACCGAAGGTGCCCTCCTACTGCATCCTATATAAGAATCACCCTAAGTATCAGTAGCGAGTAGTATTTGCAAATACATTGATTTCAACCACGAAAGAATCACAGTTTATCCCCAGGAGCGACCTAGAGATTATAAGTGATTCTTCCAATTAATAAAGTTCTATGGGTCTTAAAATGCTCCATCTTGATCATCCTCTTGATATCTTCCATGTTTACGTATTTGTTGGTTCGGAATGGTTTTTGAATATAAATTCGATCCTGGTCTTTTTGTATTAACAATCTATAGTAGGCCGATTTTATAGTCGGTTATTTAATAATCAAATAAACAACAATTCAATCATGAAAATAATGGATTCACTGGTTCGATACATAGCATCACTTGACCCCTTTAATTAAACCCAATTAACAGATGGTTAATAAATATCTAAATCCTTAAATGTTTGAAATACAGCGTTTTACCTCTTATTTAAATATAAGAGTGTTCTCAAATCATTTTATTTACTTAGAAAATATCTTATGCCATATCCAATTATCATTTGTAAAACGTTTGATATAATGATTATTAATCGTGTTAAACTAGGAATAAAGTTCCTTTTTATAAAGATATATAAGTTTACTAACCAAATCAGTTCAACAAGGTTATGAATTTCATCTCTTATATCATTACCCTTCCTTATCATATTCATTTATATTCAAGAAATCTCTTTCATAGAATATTTGTTAACCCATTTGCCAACATTTAAACTTTTACTTAATAATTCCTTTTATTATGGGAAAATCAAATTATAACGCTTTTATATAATTCAACTTATATATGTTTTTCCATTTATAACTTTATTATTTAAAAACGTACTACTTTCATTACTTTATAAAATAGTGATATATACTTAATCAAATGGTACAGTATAGTCACACTTCATACTTGTGCTAAACAAACGTTAAATTATACATTGTTTACTTTAAAATCTAATAGTTCCGTTACATTTCAAAATCTTGCAAATACATTGCAATATTCCTCTTATGGAAATAATGAACTATATTTAACATTTTTCTATCATTAGAAACTAATACAATCCCTTGATAATAGTTAAGTCGTTCAAGTTTGGGTATTTGGTAACCAGCCTTTTGGTCTAGTTCCCAAAAGCATACCAGGCCCACTCGACTCAGCTCGCCGCATCACTCCAGACTGCCTTGCCTCATATTGCATCGCTCCACACTACCCTGCCTCATATTGCATCACTCACACTTCCCTGCCTCGCATCGTATCAATCCACACTTCACCTCGCATCCCTATGACACTGCATCTCTCCATACCACACTCAATAGGAGCATTGCATCCCTTAGGATGCAGTGTAATCGCATCCCTCATGATGCGATATTATCGCATCCCCCAGGACGCATTGCAATCGCTTCCCTTTTGATGCGAAATTATCGCATCCCTTAGGATGCAATGAGATTGCATCCATTGGATGCGATACCACCATTATCCCTCCTTCTCGAAAGCAGATGAACCGCTTCCCTTTGGGATGCAAAAATTCGCACCCCATCTGAGAGATGCGATTTGCAGCCTCGATACGGGGAGGGGTGCGATTTTCTGACTTATATTCTTCTTGGATGCGAAATTCTGAAGTGTGGCCCCCCAAATCTCAACTATTCCCACCTAAGCCACTATGTATAAATACCCCTTTGCTCATTCTTCACAAGGGTTGGATTTTGATCGATTTCATAGTTGTGCAAGCTCCTAGGACACCATTAATGGCAGCATATCTCTTGAGGAAGAAGAAGATTACATCATTTTTTTCAAGATATAGCATATTAAAAGTATGACTCCAACATACATAGAAAGACTTGTAAATGAAGGTCATGATGATATTCAATGCTTGGGTATTTGTGAATAAAGATATCCTTCAAAGTGGACATAGGTCCTTTACGGACCGAACCACTATAAACCTCTATGTTATTTACTACTTTTTGCACTTTAATTTTCCACATGCGAAACACAAATTCTCGAGTTTAGAGAATCTTCGGGTGTAATGACATTTTTTGCCGCTAACACTTTGGTGCTTTCACTGATAACTTGAACTCGCTTCTTTCGGTTCACTTCCATCCTGACATCGGCGCGCTGCTTATGTTTCTTCTCAACCTACCACTCAAATCTGCTTATGATGGTTAAACGAGGAAAGAACCCAATGGTCAAAACCTTCGCAGTTGTCGACATTGGCTCTTCTCAAAAACCCCATTCAATGGGGAACCCGACTGACATGGATCATCCCCCCTATGGACTCCATTACTCCTACAACTCAAGGCAGCTTTACTCGCTTAATAAAAAATTGGAAGATAGGTCTCGAGAGCTCAATGAAACATTGAAGACCAACATTAACCTGATGGGTCAGCTTTAAGAAAGTCAACGTCTCGTCGCTCAACTCTAGCTTGCTCAGAACAATGCTCGGCTGCAACTCAATGCCTCAGAAAGTTATTCTTCTGATTCTTAGAGCTGAAGCCAAAGAAAGAGAATAACTCTCAATGCCAATGCCCTCGCCAACACTAATGCTAATGTCAATGGCAACAGAAATAGTAATGGATCTACCATAACTTTCAACGAGGGAACGCATCAACGCGATTGTTCCCGGTTGGTTATTAATGATGGAGCAGGCCCCAATAATCGACCCCTCCTCGATAGGACCAAACTATTACTGCTTTGAACTTGGAGCCTATGCTTTTGGCAAGTCAACATGCTTAAGTTCCACCTAATCAGAATCAACTGGCTCAGCCTCGCCAAGCATATCAAAATCAGGCAAACAATACTGAAGACATGCATGAGGATGAGCCTGATGTTCATCAAAGAAAACGTCCACGACCAGGACCCCTGAGGTGAACTATGACCACTAGATTCCACCAATGGAGGTTCAACGTGCATATCTCCCCGACATGATCCGAATGATCGAAGAGACATGCGAGGGAACGTCAATAACATGTAGGAAACCGTAATGACGCGTAACCCCTTCACGATGGTCGTGCACGAAATCGAGTTGCCCTAACACTTTAACATGCCACACCTCGCACTCCATGGGGGAAAGACTAACCCTTGTGGCTTTCCGAATCACTTCGAGTGGCACTGGACTCCATTCGGGCCACTAACGCCATTAAGTGCAAATGCTTCCCGGTTTTCTTGGAAGTCACAACTTTACTCTGGTTCACCCTGCTCCCGGCTTAATCTATCTCCACCTTTGACCAACTGGCTATGGAAATTATCAAGAAATTCAGGATGCATATTCCCATACCAAGGAATACTCCCACTCTATCAAACCTCAATCATGGCCCAACAGAAACCCTTAAAATCTACCTCAAGAGTTTCAACACCGCCCTCACTGAGGTTGACGATCCGGAGTTGTGCACAATCATTGTTCAGCTTGCCAAGGGTGTCCTTCCTAGATCCAAGCTTGGATCGTGGATTGATAGGAAAAAAAACAAGGACTCTAGAAGCTTTCTATGAAAAGGCCGGTCAATTCCTGTGTCAAGTGGAAGCACGACGCAACAGGGATGCCCAAGACAGCCACCTTAACAACCCACACACTGGCACCGTCGAAGACAGTGTCAAAGAAGAATCTTTCAATGAGGTTACGCGGGAGGTCCCATACTAGCCCAAGCCAAGCAACAGCGAACCCGACGGTCACAACAAAAACCGGGCTCCTAGAGATCCAAGAAGCATGACCGCTTTCCTACTTACAGGAACTACACTTCGCCCAACCGAGAGTTGGAGGCCAGCTACCTAGAAACCTGTAACGTAGTTCAGTATAAGAATCCCAACACAAGGGAATCTAACGACCGCGAGAATAACTCCGGCAAGTATTACGGATTCCACAATATGTTTGGGCACAACACTAACGACTATCGCGACCTTAAGGATGCGATTGAAAAGAACATCTGTGAGCAATGTCTGGACCAGTACATTCAGAATCTTGTTCCTCCTGAAGCAGCCACGGTCTCTTCAGCTCCCACTCTTCCTCTAGCTAGTGCTGCCCCAAGGCCGTCCAACCAGAGACCACGTGGCATCGTGATCAGTGCTATTTGCGATGGGCCTCACCACACACATGACAACTTTTGCAAGATGGACGAGTGTGCCAGCTCCATTAAGTATGCCAGCTACGAAACAAGCTCTTCCTTGGACGAATTTATCCCCGCCAAGCTCCAAAAGATGATGCAAGATGATATTACCTTCCATGAGGGACTACAGGAATAGAGATCCCAATTGTAGACCCTTTAGTTATCTCTGCACACATAGGTCCAACCTATATTTGAAGAATCCTCATAGATTCTGGAAGATCAGTCAACTTTATCTTCAAATCAGGCAATGATCAAATAAAACTTGAGGCCAAGGACTTGAAGCCCTGCCATGCCACGATCCACGACTTCAATGGTTCTTCAACCTACCCGTAGGCATGGTCTACCTTTCATTTGAACTAGGAGATAGGGATCGGAGTTGGGTCTGAATCTTTACCTTCGTGGTCATCAACGTCATCTCTCCCTACTATGTCTTCTTTAGACTCCCCTTCCTTGCGGAATTCCAAGTCTGCATGTCACCATGGTCCTTTCTAATGAAATTTCTGACAAAGAACGAGATCGGTACAATTAAGCGCGACCAAGCAATTGCAAATGTCTGCTGTCTAACTGAATGGAAGGATGTCATCAACAAAGTGAAGGGCTAGACAATGCCACCACCTTCCTGTGCCAAGACCGCCTCCGCATAACAATCAAAGATATCTAAGTTCTGGCTCAGATGCCACTATCATCTTTTGGATGATCTCTATCTAGGGGAGGACGAAGAGCCCTACTTCAAGAGGGCTACCTCGGTAAAACCAACAGTGGATGTTTCGATCAATCCCACCAACCAGATAGTGGTCTTGGAAGTAGGATCGCAACTCCTCCCTACGATAACGGAAAAGCTCATGGATTTCTTAAGGGCCAACCTCAACGTATTTGCTTGGACCTATCCAGACATGTGCAACATCGACCCAAGAATTGCTTACCACATGCTCGGTCTCAACCCGAAGCATCTTACAGTCAAATATAAGCATCATATCTTGGAAACTAAAAGATTGATAGCACTTACGAATAGTCTACTATATAACGACTTCATCTGTGTCGCCCTCTAGCCCAAATGGGTCTCCAACCCGGTCTTGGTCAAGAAAGTGACTTGAACAAAGACTCCCCAAAAGATTACTTCCCACTTCCAAAGATCAACCAACTAGCTTATTAGACAGCCGGCTACCAGCTCCTCTCCTTCATGGAAGTGTACTCATGATACAGTCAGATTCCAATGTACCTTCCAGATCAGGAACAAACTTCTTTCATAACTGACCATGGGCTCTACTATTATGTCTTCATGCTCTTCAATCTCAAGACTGTTGGAGCCACCAATCAGCGACTGGTAAACCGCATGTTCAAGGACCAGATTGGGAGATCCATAGAAGTTTATGTGGATGATATGCTCGTGAAAATGAGGGTATCGAACGACCACGTCAACAACCTCGTCAAAATGTTCAGTGTCCTCTGTCAATATGACATGAAACTCAATCCCTTGAAATGCTCTTTTGGTGTTGCATTGGGAAAATTCTTGGGTTTCATTGTTAATTCATGGGGAATCGAAGCCAACACCATAAAAATCTAGGAAATATGGGATATCCAAGCCCTTGGAACATCAAGGATGTTCAAAGTTTAATGGGAAAGTGGCCGCCCTATGTCAATTCATCTCAAAAGAAACTAACAAGTGCAATCCCTTTTTCGAATTACTCATAAAAGGGAAGCCCAATTTCACATGGACATCGGAGTGCGTGACGCATTCCAAGACCTCTTGAATCACTTAGAGCGACCACCTATCTTGTCAAAACCCGTGGATTATGAAAACTTATATCTCTATTAGTTGTTTTTGTGCAAGTAATTAGCTTTACTCTTATGTACATTGAAGATCATGTCCAACGACCCAATTACTACATCAACAAGAGATTGACATGGGAAAAGAAGAATTGTCCAAAGCTCGAGAAACTTGCTTACTTCCTTTTGATCTCTTCTCGAAAGCTACGACCATACTTTCAGTCCCATCCAATCATAGTCTACGCTGACAAGCCGCTACGACAGGTCCTGCAACGACCTGAGGTGTCTAAGCGACTTTTGAAGTGGAACATAGAACTGAGCCAATTTGAGATCACTTTCATCGCTCATCGAGTCATCATCGAAAAAGCCCTTGCAGACTTCACAATGGAGTTCATAATTCCCAAAGAGCCTTCTACGGAGGACAGTGACCCTCTGAACACTCAATGGAAACTATTCGTAGATGGATCCTCTAATAGTCAGTGCTCTGGCACTGGAGTCGTACTCGTTACCCTCGACGAACACTCAATTTGTTATGCTCTAAAGCTCGAACTCCCTTCTACCAACAATGGTGCAGAATATGAAGCCTTGATTGCTGGACTTAGAATTGTAATCGAACTTAACATCAAGGCTATCCAAATTTACTTCGACTCACAACTCATCGTAAGCCAGGTCCACGGTGATTATCAAGAAAAGGAGGCACGACTCGGTACCTACCTTTCTCGGGTCCGTGAACTGCTCTCCAACTTCGACGGCTACTTCATCACACACATCCCTCGAGAACAAAACCAAAAAACTGATTCTTTAGCCAAGCTGTCGACCTCTAGGGATGTGCAACTCTTGAGGCTAGCCCCAGTCAAAGTGCTCGATTCTCCAATCATTGATCAAATGCAAACTGATTCAATCGCAACGATGGAGATCAAGCCCGAGTCTTGGATGATACTGATAAAGAGCTACCTACAACATGGTATCCTCCCTGGGCACTATAAGGAAAGATGAGCAGTCATTCACAAGTCAATCTCACTACATCATCCAAAATGGAGTGCTCTACTGAAAAGGATTCTCTGTTCCATAACTCTAGTGTGTAGCCCACAACGACACTGACTGTGTGCTACTATATGTGCATGAGGGAGAATGTGCTGACCACAATGAGTGGAAAACTCTGGTAAGGAAGTTTCTGAGATATGGTTACTACTGGCCCACACTCGAACAAGATGTTGTAGACAATGCCCGCAAGTGCCACAAATGCAAAAGGATTTCTAAAATTCTAAGGGACCCGCCTACCGAGATAACACAAAAGGTCAGTCCTTGTCCATTCGCCATGTGGGGAATAGATATCATCAGAAATCTTCCGATGGCCGGACGAGGTGTATGTTATGCTATCATTGCAGTTGATTACTTCACCAAATAGGAAGAAGCCGAGACCCTTACCACCATCACCATCAAGAAGGTGATCAAGTTCGTTATCCACAACATCATCACCTGATATGGAGTCCCCTAAGCTATCATTTCAGACAACGGGACCCAATTCGATAGCATTGAGTTCTGCACCTTCTTCCAACTCCACAAAATCAAAAAGAAATTCTTAGCAGTAGCTCATCCTCAAGCCAATGGAAAGAGGATGTTGTTAACAAAGTGATCAAATCCATCAATAAGAAGCATCTGGAAAAATTCGAAGGCTTATGGGTAGATGAGCTCCCTCTGGCCCTATGCACCCACCGGGCCACCCGTAAGTCAACGACTGGCTATACTCTTTTTGCTCTCGCCTATGGATCTGAAGTTGTCATTCCCATTGAGCTCAAACTCCAATCTCATCGAGTCACTTACTATGTTCTGAAGACCAACCAAGACCTTCTCTTGGAATCATTCGACCTACCCAAAGAGAAAAGAGACGAAGTTAAATTCAGAGTTTCCGCTCAATGTTAACAAGTCTCCCGATACTTCAACTCTAAAGTTCATCTGAAGAACTTTGACGTTGGTATTCTTATCCTGAAACTTATCTTTCCTATACCGACTAGTTTCAGTCCTCGGTGGGAAGGTCCGTACATCATATAACGAAGGCTTAGAGACGGAGTCTTCATGCTAACGACTATTGATGGAGCTGAACTCCCAAGGGCATGGAATAGTGAACATCTTCGCTGCTACTTCACATAGCATAGCGTAAAGATTTACTGCTTTCAAACCATGTTTTGTTTTCTTCAAATTCAAGGCATCATAAACTAAAGGTCGTAACTGCCAAAGTTATCAGTAAAGAAAGTTTCAAATGTCTATGTTCTTAGTGTGTTTACTTTCTACTAGTACGTTTGACCAATAATAGAACCGAGTTGCACATACGAGCATACAACGCTCGATTGACACCTTAAAGCATGGAGTCGATCCCCTAAACTCGAGTCTCGAACCAACGACGAGGGCGAGTATAAATAACTCAACTCGAGTCTCGAACCAATGATGAGGCTGGGTCTAAATAACTCAACTCGAGTCTCAAACCAACGACGAGATCGAGTGTAAACAACCCTATTCCTAAGTCTCCAGAATTGGGGGTCGCCCATTAATCGAATGAGTGTGACATTGACCGCCTGTTTGGCTCCATCCGACCTGAAGAGTCTGGATCTAGGCTACAACTGGCGAGTCAATGACGCCCTCGAACTCTAACTCGAATGAAACGACGAGAGAGCTTAAAGGACGAGCCAAAGACGTACGTGCCTTCTCAAGATTCGGGATCAATGATCCCAGGAAGGCGCCGACAAAGGAGACACTGAACCAGAACTCCTCGTGACTCGGAACTACCGACCAAGGGAAATATCGAGAACAGAGTCGATACATACAATCTTCACACAACTTGGAAATCTCAAGAGCGAAGCCTTCGATTACGTTTTCTTAAGTGTAACAACAAGTATGTTTGCACAAGTACAAAAACTAGAAAGCATAGACGGATGTTTGAACACTTAATACAAAACGTTGTATAAGAAATGTAACAACCCAAAATTCTCCTTACGGAAAATCTCAGATTGTTTTGAGAACAATACACATCAGAACACAGAAGAGAAGAACATTTCAATTGCTTTTACAACGATTACATCAGAGTACAAGAATAAGGGTACATAAATAAATACTTTACAATGCGAAACTACAAAATCAGAGTTTACAAATTTACAAAGCAGCGGAAATAATAATAATATGCGTAGCGGAAGGCTTCTATTTTCTGGACACAGCTTTAAGCTTCAACCCAGAAATCCTGCTAAAGATAAGAATCTGCAAAGAACCAAAACTCCGAACTGCCCGTGCAGAAAATGGTGGGCACCCAGAGTTTAGGTGAAGAACAATAAACTCCAGGTCAGTCGTGGGACTGGTGTGAGAACTAAAAAAAACAGTTTAACTTGAATTTAGAGTGTGCGTAAACAGGTAAGTTATAAAGAATAATGCAATGCTTCAGAAAGTGAAACCATTATAAGACTCATCCTTTGCAACGTACGCCGAAGAATAGAGTTTCTCTTATAAAGGTTAAAACATGATTTATATGCAAAAGTTATTTTTATGTGATAAGTGCATGGTGTAGAAACACAGGTTTGAATATAAATATAAATCTAGATGGCATAATATGTTATGTAAGCGGCATAATACATTATGTCACCTTAATAATATAAAATCAAAAACCGTAAGCTCGTATTGGAAAGTGGGAATTTTCAGTACGATGGCTCCTGATTCGAAAGGTCTATCGCGTCGTGTATCTCCACGGCCTACGTCCCAGCAAGAGAAAACACCGAAATACACGTCCGCACTATCGTGGATATATAAGTATACCGCGGCATACGTCCCAGCAAGAGAAAACACCGCTATACTCCATCCTTTGGGAGTAGGGGGGTCTGTCCTATCCCATCATCTCGGTCGACCGAATCATCCTCATCTCTAAAGTAAACTGACCTGACCATCAGTTCACCATCATACTGTTGTGTGTGAGGATCGCGAGGTTACGTTTTAAAAACACATAGCTATGCTAATTAAAGCTGCGTTTTGTTCGTCATTCACAAGGCTCAGCTTTCCAACAAAAGCCTTGATCGTAGCATTTTTAGCATGCACATCGTCAATCCGTCATTGATCATCTACCAATATATAACCGGGTGTTAAGTGAAGGATAAATTCTCCACCACCAGACAGTTATACGTAAAACAGAGATCAACAAGTACAATATAAAGGAATACCATGTCAGACACGCAATCCATTTATAATTCCGTTCTGGGTCTGAACGAAATCGTATCCGTTCAATCTCCAAGTACGTTTGGATGATCACTAATTTTCCATCATCTTGAGTGTACGGCCCAATCAAGATCTCTATAACCATCCATACGCATATGAAAATTTCACGGTCATCAACCACCGTCTTCGTCGCCGACTTTAAATCGTCGTATGAATTATTCAAAATGGGTTGAACCCGGTCCTTCCGAATAACCCGCGTATTTTATAAACAAACGTTATAAAAGTCATCCAACGCCTCATTCCATTAAGAATACTTGTTCTTTTCTTTGGAAACTCTCTTCTTAAATCTAATAAAAGATTTATTAAAACTCTAATTGGTTTTTAATCTTCCAAAATCATTGTTAAATGATTTCTCAATTTTAAGAAATAAATCTTAATTTTAAGTGGGATGTGGCTCAAACATTGCTCACGACAAACCCAAAATCATACTTCATTTTCTCATTTCAAATAAAAAGATTAATTCTTTTTATGTTTACCGTATTTCATGTTACTAAAATAAAAGAAAACTTTTATTTATAAAACATCGTTTATCTTTCTACCTTAAATAAAAGAAAGCTTTTTATTTACATATTCATATCTTGAATAAAAGAATCACTTTTATCATCAATATATATTCAGCGTTTTTAATCTTAATAAAAGAATTAACTTTTATTATCAAAGCTTATTCGACGTTGTTAACTTTGATAGAAGAATAAACTTTTATTATTAAACATTTTCAATGTTCTTAACGTTAATAAAAGAATAAACTTTTATTGTTAATCTTCTTCCAACGTTCTTATTCTTAATAAAAGGGTAACTTTTATTTTCAAGCATTTTTCATGTTTCCAATTCAAATAAAAAAAAGAGTTATTTTAATTTCATGAATAAGCTTCTTTTTATTCATATTTCACATGTTATAATAATGCTAACTTTTTATTCGTATTTAACGTTTTATAATAACGCTAATTTTTCATTCTTATTTACATTTTATATTGACGTCAACCTTTTATTCATGATTCACATTTCACATTGACGTTAACCTTTTATTTCTATTTACAAATGTGAATATATTCACCGTTCAATATTGCTACACTTATTTTCAAAAAATATCATCCTTATACTATCGTCAAAGCATCTATTTTTTTTTGATACGTCAACGCTTATCAAATTTCTCTTTTAATTTCATTTTGTAAACATAAACAAAATTTATCTTTTTGTTTTGATTCGTACGCATACATCAGAGCTTAATTTTTATTTTGATTCTTAAACGCTAATTAAAAATCCCAACTTCCTAATTGGGTTTTAAACGCTAATCAAAATTCTACTTTTTAATTGATTTCCAAATGCTAATCAAAGTTCCAACTTTTTAATTGGTTTTCGAATGATAACCAAAATTCCAACTTTTTAAATTTTGTTTTTGAATGTTATCTAGACCTTCATATTGTTATGAATAAATAATAATATCATTTCCAAAACAATAAATTTTGAAAATTAAACTTCTCATATTCAATAATTAAATAAATTAATTAAATGGAAATATCCTTTCGAGTGAAAACCTGCGCACGACTACTTACACGGCTTAATTCACTATAAATAAAAATCAAAATCCCATTTTGATTATTTTCACAAATTCCTAATCGGAATGAGACTCAAACCAAATACCATTTATTAATGGGTTTCAAACAATGTACTGGCAACATAATGAATAACATTTAAGTGACAATCCAACACAACATCCAATAACATTCAAATTACACAATAACAATCATACAACATCAAAATCACATTCACGTAACATTCAAGGAACAATATATTAAACGTGCACTTGAGCGATGTGTGAAAATATCAGCTCAATCAACACATATGAATCAGGTAATCCATATGCGGCAGTGTGACAAATTTTCAATTATTATAAACAATAATAAATTAACATTTACTAGACAGTTACAGCATTCAAATTCAAACATCACAACAAAACAACAAATCATCATTTCACATCTATAATTCACAGACAGATATTAAAATACATTTAATAACTAAAAATAAATAATACGGTAAAAGAATAGAGTGAGAAAAATAAAAGTTCTCACCTTGCTTTCATGTTCTGTACGGTTCAGATCTGAATTTTGACAAAAGTTTAACTTGCTCAGAATTGGTTCTAGTCCGTCTAGGATTGTAGATCTTGGTCTCACGAATCCAACGGATCTGAAATTACAATTTTCCGAGTTCGTATGGATTAGTTATGACTTTATTTGTAACCATTATATTTCGGATTAAATTAATTAAATAATATAAAAAAAAATCTACCCTTTCTTCCTTAGAAAATTTCGGCCGTGGATTTTGGGTGTTCTTCCAATCTTTGATTGAACTTTGCCGGCGATAGGAAGGACGATAGGAGGCGCGGTTAGGGGAACGTCGGAGAGGGGAGTGCCACGCATCGGCGGCCAGGCTTGGGCGGCGTTCGATCGCCTGCTGGAGGCGGGGCGGGCTTCGACGGGCGGCGGGTTTGGGGCGAGGTGGCGGTCGGCTCAGGCAAGGACTGGGGCGAAACAGGTACCAATGGAAAGAGGAGGGGAAGGAGAAGAGAAAACTCCAAAGGGCGGGGGTCTGACGTTGAGCGGTGGAGGCGCAAAATCGCCCTGAAGGTTTGAGCTCAATGAGGGTTGGCGGCTAGGTTTTCTGGATTGGGGACGATGGAGTACGTCGTATACGTACCGTATACAATACCGTATATATATTAATTTATTATTACCTTGGCCCAATTAAGCCCGTTACTCAACTTTCTCCAATTCAGGTCCAACCAGTGTCGTTCCTACCTAATAACTCGCGTTCTGAACTCATCTGGACATGTCCCGCAGGCCCATTCGATCGTTTCAGCCCCCGTTTTTCAGTTTTAAAATTTAAGTCATGAATTAAAATTCAAACGTACATTAAAACTCACCGGGGTCACAAAATAACTCTAAAAATTCCCGTAAAAATATTTTTAGCTATATTTTAATATTTCGAATCCAGAAAAATTAATTTTACTGAATTCTGACCCCGTTTGTAAAAAGTCACTTTTCTAAGTCGTACGTATTTTAATATTACAATACCCATTCAAAAAGCTGATTTCTGAATTTCAAAACATATAAGTGCTTACAGTCATTTGTAACTGAAAACATCCTTCCGGACTCATTGGCGATGGTTTCGGGTCCAAATTCTTTATATGCAAAAAGTAAGTTTTGGGGTCATTCAATTATGTAAGGAATTTCTACAGCGTTTTTCTGAAAAACTGAATTTGTCATAACTAACAAATTATTAATTAAAATCTGAATTTATTAAATTCATTAGATAAATATTTTCAATATGCACCCAACGTGTCCAGTTTTTCTCCATTCTGATTTAATATCAATTTTATATAATTTTCCAAAGTTCAAAACCAAAATTTGAAATTACCGCTTCTTTAAGAGTTCAGAATAGACTTAATATATATAAACTAAATATTTTCAGCTATTATAATTTAAATGAATTATTTAAAATTAAAATTTTAAATTCTTACTCAACTTCTAAACAAATTTCTTTAAAACAAAACTTTAAATTTGCCCCAAATTTCTGGGTTGTTACAATATCCCCCCCTTAAAAAACTTTTCGTCCCCGAAAAGGTACGTAGTAAAAAAATTTGTTTTATTATTTTATAACAATATCTTAATTTCAAAATTTTATTTATCATCTTAAATTCTAGAAAAATTTCAACATAAAACCTCCTTTGTACTGAGAGTATCATAAAAACAAAATTTGCCACAAAGGGCTTGATAAAACAAAAGAAAAAGAAGAAGAGGATTAGGAGAGAGGATGAGAAAAGCCAAGCAACGGCTAATAAAATCAAACCCCAAAAATAAAAAGAAGAATGAGGATAAGAGAGAGAAAAAAGCCAAGCAACGGCTAGCCAACGGCTCATAAAATCAAAAACCCAAGGCATAGTAAATATGTACCTATTTTGTCGGGCAAATAATTTTATTCCTCTGCTTCTAGCCTTCTTGCTATGACCTGCTAAATCACATGTATCTACTTGTATGCAATTTCAAACAATTTTCAATTTTAGTTCAAATTTTGATTCGATTTGCTTTACTTAATCATTCATTTTCTTATATGAGTTTTAACATGCAATACTGATAAATTTTAAAAACCACAAGGCATCAAGTCATACATATCCATACATCCATACAAGCATCTGCATATACGTGCATACAAACAAAATCCTAGTTTATTATAATAGAACTTAATTTTCCTAGGAAGTCATGCCCCCTTCTTGCATAATTTCCAAAGTAGATCGCTCCTTACTTTTGGATTTCTGACCACCCTTCTTTAATGGGCAATCACGGGCTATATGCCCTACCTCTTTACATCGGAAGCACTTCTTCTCTTTTCCTAACCTTCTGGATTTCTTTTTAACCTTTGGGCATTTATCCGCAAAATGTCCCGTTTGTTGGCACTTGAAACAATCAATGTCCATCCTTAACCACTTCTCCTTTTTCTTCTTTTTGTCAGGACACTGAACTGCATAATGCCCTTCTTTTCGGCATATACGACAATAAATACCCTTGTATGATCCTAACTCTAGCACCCTATCTTTTTCAGCCTGTTGGTGAGCCCTTCTGGCTTGTTTTGGAGTCATCCAGAATTCAATACTAGATAAGCCATAATCGTCCGTATTCTACATAATAATTTAGGATTTGATCAAAGGGACTTACATTAATCTTCGTTTAAGAATCATATTGATTTGCACTTAACCTATTTACTTTATAATAGTTAATTTAAAACTTGGTTCTTTTTCCAATACTTTTATTAATTGACTTAATAATCACACATCTCAATCAGCAATCAATTAGGTGATTAACTTTCGAAATACATAACTTTATATATAAACATATGTTTAAAATCATGTTTCAATGCCAAGTCACAACAATAACCTATGCTAAGTTTTGGTTCTCACACCAGTAAATGGAAATATATAGAAATCCCACTTTCACACTCGAAAATAAATATTGATGATGTCTAGCTCATCATCAGAATCATTCCGGGCTACTAGAGTGTGATTCCTATATCTATCTTGTATACGAGACTTCATATATATGCGGGCCATGCATACATACAAATTCTACTAATACTCAATAGTCCAAAATAAAATATAATACTCAAATACTTATAATAAACTATAATTTTAAAACTAATTTTATTTTAATGAAAACACCCTTTAGACTCATCCTAGGATACTACTGATCCTATCTCTGACGAGTCATTCTTATAGGATATTGCTAATCCTATCTCTGATGAATTCTTTCATTCGATTCTAATGTGTCTTGTTCTCGGGCTTTGTAAAACCAAAGCTCTAATACCAAATGTAACAACCCAAAATTCTCCTTACGGAAAATCTCAGATTGTTTTGAGAACAATACACATCAGAACACAGAAGAGAAGAACATTTCAATTGCTTTTACAACGATTACATCAGAGTACAAGAATAAGGGTACATAAATAAATACTTTACAATGCGAAACTACAAAAATCAGAGTTTACAAATTTACAAAGCAGCGGAAATAATAATAATATGTGTAGCGGAAGGCTTCTATTTTCTGGACACAGCTTTAAGCTTCAACCCAGAAATCCTGCTAAAGATAAGAATCTGCAAAGAACCAAAACTCCGAACTGCCCGTGCAGAAAATGGTGGGCACCCAGAGTTTAGGTGAAGAACAATAAACTCCAGGTCAGTCGTGGGACTGGTGTGAGAACTAAAAAAAAACAGTTTAACTTGAATTTAGAGTGTGCGTAAACAGGTAAGTTATAAAGAATAATGCAATGCTTCAGAAAGTGAAACCATTATAAGACTCATCCTTTGCAACGTACGCCGAAGAATAGAGTTTCTCTTATAAAGGTTAAAACATGATTTATATGCAAAAGTTATTTTTATGTGATAAGTGCATGGTGTAGAAACACAGGTTTGAATATAAATATAAATCTAGATGGCATAATATGTTATGTAAGCGGCATAATACATTATGTCACCTTAATAATATAAAATCAAAAACCGTAAGATCGTATTGGAAAGTGGGAATTTTCAGTACGATGGCTCCTGATTCGAAAGGTCTATCGCGTCGTGTATCTCCACGGCCTACGTCCTAGCAAGAGAAAACACCGAAATACACGTCTGCACTATCGTGGATATATAAGTATACCGCGGCTTACGTCCCAGCAAGAGAAAACACCGCTATACTCTATCCTTTGGGAGTAGGGAGGGTCTGTCCTATCCCATCATCTCGGTCGACCGAATCATCCTCATCTCTAAAGCAAACTGACCTGACCATCAGTTCACCATCATACTGTTGTGTGTGAGGATCGCGAGGTTACGTTTTAAAAACACACAGCTATGCTAATTAAAGCTGCGTTTTGTTCGTCATTCACAAGGCTCAGCTTTCCAACAAAAGCCTTGATCGTAGCATTTTTAGCATGCACATCGTCAATCCGTCATTGATCATCTACCAATATATAACCGGGTGTTAAGTGAAGGATAAATTCTCCACCACCAGACAGTTATACGTAAAACAGAGATCAACAAGTACAATATAAAGGAATACCATGTCAGACACGCAATCCATTTATAATTCCGTTCTGGGTCTGAACGAAATCGTATCCGTTCAATCTCCAAGTACGTTTGGATGATCACTAATTTTCCATCATCTTGAGTGTACGGCCCAATCAAGATCTCTATAACCATCCATACGCATATGAAAATTTCACGGTCTTCAACCACCGTCTTCGTCGCCGACTTTAAATCGTCGTATGAATTATTCAAAATGGGTTGAACCCGGTCCTTCCGAATAACCCGCGTATTTTATAAACAAACGTTATAAAAGTCGTCCAATGCCTCATTCCATTAAGAATATTTGTTCTTTTCTTTGGAAACTCTCTTCTTAAATCTAATAAAAGATTTATTAAAACTCTAATTGGTTTTTAATCTTCCAAAATCATTGTTAAATGATTTCTCAATTTTAAGAAATAAATCTTAATTTTAAGTGGGATGTGGCTCAAACATTGCTCACGACAAACCCAAAATCATACTTCATTTTCTCATTTCAAATAAAAAGATTAATTCTTTTTATGTTTACCGTATTTCATGTTACTAAAATAAAAGAAAACTTTTATTTATAAAACATCGTTTATCTTTCTACCTTAAATAAAAGAAAGCTTTTTATTTACATATTCATATCTTGAATAAAAGAATCACTTTTATCATCAATATATATTCAGCGTTTTTAATCTTAATAAAAGAATTAACTTTTATTATCAAAGCTTATTCGACGTTGTTAACTTTGATAGAAGAATAAACTTTTATTATTAAACATTTTCAATGTTCTTAACGTTAATAAAAGAATAAACTTTTATTGTTAATCTTCTTCCAACGTTCTTATTCTTAATAAAAGGGTAACTTTTATTTTCAAGCATTTTTCATGTTTCCAATTCAAATAATAAAAAAAGAGTTATTTTAATTTCATGAATAAGCTTCTTTTTATTCATATTTCACATGTTATAATAATGCTAACTTTTTATTCGTATTTAACATTTTATAATAACGCTAATTTTTCATTCTTATTTACATTTTATATTGACGTCAACCTTTTATTCATGATTCACATTTCACATTGACGTTAACCTTTTATTTCTATTTACAAATGTGAATATATTCACCGTTCAATATTGCTACCCTTATTTTCAAAAAATATCATCCTTATACTATCGTCAAAGCATCTATTTTTTTTTTTTGATACGTCAACGCTTATCAAATTTCTCTTTTAATTTCATTTTGTAAACATAAACAAAATTTATCTTTTTGTTTTGATTCGTACGCATACATCAGAGCTTAATTTTTATTTTGATTCTTAAACGCTAATTAAAAATCCCAACTTCCTAATTGGGTTTTAAACGCTAATCAAAATTCTACTTTTTAATTGATTTCCAAATGCTAATCAAAGTTCCAACTTTTTAATTGGTTTTCGAATGATAACCAAAATTCCAACTTTTTAAATTTTGTTTTTGAATGTTATCTAGACCTTCATATTGTTATGAATAAATAATAATATCATTTCCAAAACAATAAATTTTGAAAATTAAACTTCTCATATTCAATAATTAAATAAATTAATTAAATGGAAATATCCTTTCGAGTGAAAACCTGCGCACGACTACTTACACGGCTTAATTCACTATAAATAAAAATCAAAATCCCATTTTGATAATTTTCACAAATTCCTAATTGGAATGAGACTCAAACCAAATACCATTTATTAATGGGTTTCAAACAATGTACTGGCAACATAATGAATAACATTTAAGTGACAATCCAACACAACATCCAATAACATTCAAATTACACAATAACAATCATACAACATCAAAATCACATTCACGTAACATTCAAGGAACAATATATTAAACGTGCACTTGAGCGATGTGTGAAAATATCAGCTCAATCAACACATATGAATCAGGTAATCCATATGCGGCAGTGTGACAAATTTTCAATTATTATAAACAATAATAAATTAACATTTACTAGACAGTTACAGCATTCAAATTCAAACATCACAACAAAACAACAAATCATCATTTCACATCTATAATTCACAGACAGATATTAAAATACATTTAATAACTAAAAATAAATAATACGGTAAAAGAATAGAGTGAGAAAAATAAAAGTTCTCACCTTGCTTTCACGTTCTGTACGGTTCAGATCTGAATTTTGACAAAAGTTTAACTTGCTCAGAATTGGTTCTAGTCCGTCTAGGATTGTAGATCTTGGTCTCACGAATCCAACGGATCTGAAATTACAATTTTCCGAGTTCGTATGGATTAGTTATGACTTTATTTGTAACCATTATATTTCAGATTAAATTAATTAAATAATATAAAAAAAAATCTACCCTTTCTTCCTTAGAAAATTTCGGCCGTGGATTTTGGGTGTTCTTCCAATCTTTGACTGAACTTTGCCGGCGATAGGAAGGACGATAGGAGGCGCGGTTAGGGGAACGTCGGAGAGGGGAGTGCCACGCATCGGCGGCCAGGCTTGGGCGGCGTTCGATCGCCTGCTGGAGGCGGGGCGGGCTTCGACGGGCGGCAGGTTTGGGGCGAGGTGGCGGTCGGCTCAGGCAAGGACTGGGGCGAAACGGGTACCAATGGAAAGAGGAGGGGAAGGCGAAGAGAAAACTCCAAAGGGCGGGGGTTTGACGTTGAGCGGTGGAGGCGCAAAATCGCCCTGAAGGTTCGAGCTCAATGAGGGTTGGCGGCTAGGTTTTCTGGATTGGGGACGATGGAGTACGTTGTATACGTACCGTATACAATACCGTATATATATTAATTTATTATTACCTTGGCCCAATTAAGCCCGTTACTCAACTTTCTCCAATTCAGGTCCAACTAGTGTCGTTCTTACCTAATAACCCGCGTTCTGAACTCATCTGGACATGTCCCGCAGGCCCATTCGATCGTTTCAGCCCCCGTTTTTCAGTTTTAAAATTTAAGTCATGAATTAAAATTCAAACGTACATTAAAACTCACCGGGGTCACAAAATAACTCTAAAAATTCCCGTAAAAATATTTTTAGCTATATTTTAATATTTCGAATCCAGAAAAATTAATTTTACTGAATTCTGAGCCCGTTTGTAAAAAGTCACTTTTCTAAGTCGTACGTATTTTAATATTACAATACCAATTCAAAAAGCTGATTTCTGAATTTCAAAACATATAAGTGCTTACAGTCATTTGTAACTGAAACATCCTTCCGGACTCATTGGCGATGGTTTCGGGTCCAAATTCTTTAATATGCAAAAAGTAAGTTTTGGGGTCATTCAATTATATAAGGAATTTCTACAGCGTTTTTCTGAAAAACTGAATTTGTCATAACTAACAAATTATTAATTAAAATCTGAATTTATTAAATTCATTAGATAAATATTTTCAATATGCACCCAACGTGTCCAGTTTTTCTCCATTCTGATTTAATATCAATTTTATATAATTTTCCAAAGTTCAAAACCAAAATTTGAAATTACCGCTTCTTTAAGAGTTCAGAATAGACTTAATATATATAAACTAAATATTTTCAGCTATTATAATTTAAATGAATTATTTAAAATTAAAATTTTAAATTCTTACTCAATTTCTAAACAAATTTCTTTAAAACAAAACTTTAAATTTGCCCCAAATTTCTGGGTTGTTACAAGAAAAGTCAACTAACACTTCCGTTCGCAACCAAAAGCAAACTACATCTAGCTAGTTCTTTTTCTAACGAGTGATATACGTGAAAACCACATCATGCCTCTAAAAGCGAGGGATGTACTTGCATATCCAATCGACTTACATAGCCAAAAGCTTTCTATAAAAATCATTCGGGCAGTTCTCCCTCTTCCACCTCCTCCTACTCTTTCTCCTTCCTTTTCTTCTTCTTACTCGAGTCACCTCTCAAAAGCTCATCAACCTTCCTCTTCTTCTTTCTAGAGTCGCTCCCTCCTTTCCTTTTCCTCTCCTTGGTCGGAAAAGATGAAATTAGGGGTGCCAGTGGAACTTGTTCCTCTTCATCATCACCACTCGAAATCTCTGTGATTTCCTCATCTCCGGGCAGGATCGATCTCATAGGTTTGGGAGTGACCTCGCTGGAGAGAGAGTATTGCAGGTGTGCCCTCTCCTATTTTCTACCAGGCCTTCTTAATAATTTTCTGCTACGCTGCCTTTCCAGCCTTAAGCTTTTTGACCTCGGCCTCTTGTAGCTTCTTGAATATGTCATCAGCCTCCTCATTGGAAGCCTCGGCATTAGCCTTTTTCTTTACCTACTCCTCCACCTTAGTTGTGGCCACCTTCTAAGCCTTCTTGGCCTCTACCAATGTTGTTTATCACATCGGCTCGTCAGCTACCCTCTTCTCCTCATGCTCCTCAGACTTGGCGAGAAACCGAGCCCTCTGTTCTTTGACCAAATCATGCATCATATACTTACTCGCCTCGATCGGCACGGCCATCAACATCTCTTTCCTATCTCCTTCCAGCATTTCTTCACTCGACTGCTCCCCTAAGCCTTCCTTTCCTATCTCGAGATGTACGGGTTGTGTTGGTCCAAAGCTATTGTCACTTCTGCTCTGAAGGAACCTGCACGGCAAAGAGGAGGGCTAATTAGTCTACTGCATCTTCGTGTTAACATACTTTTAAGCACTCGTGGGAATACGACTTACCTACCAACAACTGAGGTGCAACTTCGGTAGGCATAGTGCTTCCACCAGTTGGTTGAGGGAAGCTCCCTAGTCCCAACCCTAGTTGATCGGGATTATGCACAGCTTCAGCGGAGGCAAGGACCTGTGGACCACTTGCAGAGATAAATGGGGTTGCTTGCTGTTGCTAGGAACTACATCTAATGAACTCATAGGCCACCACCAAGCTGTTAGTGGTCACCATCTTTCCCCTTCGTTGTAGTAAGCTCTGACTCCCTTGCTCTCTCATCATCCTCTCTCAGCAATTCTCTTCCCTCTTGTAGCACCAAAAGTTCTTTCTTATCCAGGTGTTATAACATGAAATCAGTTTCATCCACTTCCTCCACATGCCGCAGATCAGCCTCAAACTCCAGCAACCTATCCCAAACTTTGGCCAGTGCCCATGAGTAATCTTCAACCTAGGAGATTCTGCAAATTTAAGCGCTTTGACGTACATTCCTTATACATAAGTCTTCAGATCCTGTTATACCTTGATCTCAACATCCTTAATCTCATTCTTGAGCTCCTCCACCTCCTTCTAGTGCTTCGCTCTTATCCCATCCATCTGGCTCAACACCTCTCTGTTATAAGCCTCAGTAGCCTCCTTGTTCTTCTTGTCTTCCTCCAGTAGCCTCTTTAGCTCAGCGTTCTTCATTTATAAGCCTTTGGGCATCCTCATTTTCAGCCTTTAGGCTTTGGTTTTCCTTAACCAGAGCATCATTGTCCGTGCAAAGGTGGTGCACCTCTTTGTTTTCTTCAAGCAGACGACGATTCTCCTTCACTAGACTTTGATTCTTTCCTTTTAGAGTCGTGTTGTTAGTTGTCAGCGAGGTCACGGTGTCTTTGAATGTCATCGCAACATCTTGTACCTCTTTCTCCAACATCTTGTACTTCTCTCCCAATTGTGCCATTTCAACAACAGAGAGTTAACATCTAAGCGTGTTACTTGTATACGTTGAAACAGTTACAATCCAAGGACGTGTCTTATGCAACTCATCGCCCTGATTTCGGACGCTGGCTCGCTCAGCTTCAAGAGACTACCGCAAGTTTTGAATCTCCGCATTCTTTCGGAGCGGAAGATCAACTCCGAGAGATGCCATGCATATTTGTTGAATTCTTTGCATTGGTACTAGGCTGCGTGCAATTTCCTCCATACCTCGTTAGTATCCTTGCAAGGGATCGGACAGTTATCCGGCATCAATTTCAGCTCCTCAAAATAACACTTGGAAAACATCTCTATTAAAAGTGCCTTCCTCAACTCAGGAGTGTGCTTCAAGGCTTCTGTCCCTTCCCCGGACGAGGCACCTTCGATGCCCTGTGATCTACCAGCAATGTATCTTTACTAGTGGATTTACGAGCAAGCACCACTGATGGAGCAGGAGAAGGAAGCATCGATGTTTTTATTCTTGTGCCCGCAATCTCAGGTCTTGAATCTGTCCCTGAAGTTCGAATAATAGGTGATAGGGTTTCCGAGTGTCTTGGTTGTCGGCGATCACAACTGCAACCATGGGAGCGAGAAGAGGATTGCGACGAATTAGTCGTTTTCTTAAAACTACTTATTACCACATTGACCTTAGTATCTACCACTAGTTCTATCTCGAACCATTTCACTTACACGGAGCAAACTCAAGATAAGATTCAAGTAGCCTATACACATGAATAAATGCTTTGTCATGCAGTGTTTATGAGTGTGTGCCCTATGTGTACTCTCCATAGACCGCCTATCTGGATGGGTTATCTCCCGAATTGTCGATGATAGACTTCTAGAACTTGTGTCACTAAGCCAAGATAAAGGGAAATCAATTGGGACCTTATCCAAGTCCTTAAATTGGTTCGCTCTTTCCAACGACATAGTGTTCTAAAAGGTAGTAACCAGGGAAACCGGCCTAGCCGACATTCCTGCTCCCGTTTCAACAGTCGTAGACGTGACAAGGGTGGGTAGCAGACCCTCTTCTCCAGTTATTGCCTCAACATTACAGGCGTCGCCTCCGCTAGTTCTTTCCTGAGTCTTCGCGGCCTTGTGTCGCTTGGACACGACAAGAAGCGCTTTCCTTTTATAGCCCGGAGAACTCTATTCTCCTTCAGATTCAACCTTCCCTTTTCCAGCGGCAGTTGTCTAGAACATTATATGTTTAACGGGAAGTAAGCCCGTCCGGCGAAGAGCCTCCTAGGTGTCGGGGGAATCCCGTTACAAAAGCTCAAAGTTAACTCGGAGCCTATGACTCAACTAACTTCAAGCCAAAGAAATGAAAAATACTTACTTCCTTCCAACCAGCGCCTCGCAAATCCAGGAGGATAGAGAATAAAGAACCGTTTGTGCTTGAACATGCCGAGTCTAATTCACGATCGCTCGATGAATCAGGTGTTGTTTATTGCTGCTAGGTAATACAAGGAAGACACGCTGGTAACTCCCCTCTTAATCTAAAACAAGGATCAGGTGTCCTTTCTGGTAGGTTCAACGGCAGGTGCCGTGGAGGAAGACCTGTCCATTTAGATGAAGCTGCGTTGGCGCCAAACGAAACTAACATAGCATATCTTGGACGAAGCCGCAAAACGGGGGCATGCACCCATAAATGCACATATGCATTTTCCTGGCAGTGTACCCCTGTTGAAGAGCCTGCGCCCTGTCCCCCTTTTCGGGAACGCGAACATCAGTCCAAGGTATGCTGGATCTTGCACAAATACGCCTCAATGCACCTTCATCCACACTCAAAGGCCCCCAGTTCGATGGGCTATCAACTATAATATATTTCAGCATTGTATCTGAGCCTCGAGGGAAACTCCCTCTTGGATATCTACATTCTTTTCCTCCTCGGGGTTCGCCTCAGTTGCAGCGGTTCCTTCTGGCATCGACGATTCAGTCAGGTGCTTGGTCGTTTCTTGCAAGTCTTTCGGTTGCAAACCCTAGTCGGGCGCTTTCGATGAACCTAGGAGTGAGAGGGAGTGGATTCTTCAGAAATCTCAATTTTGTTGTCCTCTGAGTCGGTACTGCTGGTTGTCCTAGATTTGGATGGCAAGTGCTAAGAACCTTTAGCTTCCAAAGTCTGCTGTTTCTTAGATGGTCTTATTTCCATTGTTAGTTATAATTTTAATATAGTTGCATTAGACATCGCTTTGAAAACCTGTACTCCTCGTGTTGGTGTAAACTAACATGTACGTGCAGTGAAGTGCAATGCTGATATGATTATAATCAATGAATTCGGGACACGGAGATGATCACTGATTCTTAAAACTGTAACCACGTCGTCAACCGATATCGCTGGACTCGCGTCAAGTCGTGGCCACGTCGTGATTGGAACTGGGAAACGAATCTAAAGTTCGACAGTTCGGTCTCATATTCATAGCTCGAGTTTTTGCTCTAAATCCTATCTAGGCACAAATAATGGCAAAAACGACGCAAATTCAACAACTAGACTGCTTGTGATTCAAACTCCTCATTGCGAATGATAGGATGCGTTCAAACTAGGAATGATCAAATTTCCTAAGGACTGAGAATGTGAAAATCGCGCCCCCAACACATGGAAAAATCACATTCATCGTATCCTTGGAGGACACGCATCACAGCGCACCATGCCAGGACTTGTATTGCATCCTTAGAGGAGGCAAAGTCTCATATCCAACAGATGTGAAATCTCACATCCCTCGGGTGCGAGAAATCATATCCCTCGGGTGCGAGAAATCGCGTCCTCCGGATGCAAGATCTGGCATCCTTCTATTTCTAAATCTTGCATCCCTCGGATGCAAGAAACCACATCCATCAGATGCGAGAAAATGCATCCCAAGGATGCGATAAATTGCATCACTCTGATGTGAATCCTCGCATCCCTAGGGAGATGATGCATATTCCTCTTCTCCTAACTCCTTCTCCCTCTCCTTTGCAAACTGCGCCTGCATTAATGCGTGATCGAACCCCATCCAATAATATCGAGCTCAACAACTTATGTTCAACGTCCTCAAGGCCTGAATTTGAATCCAATCAAAGTCCAAATCGAGATTCCTGGGATTTGAAACCCACCTAATTAGTTCGAATTCATTCACTTGGGGGAAATATCAAGTTCCTAGATGCGAAAAAAATGACAATATGTGAATGGAGGGGTTGTTTCACGATGTTATATAGGGGAGAGAAGTAGGCCTCGGCCTATCCGAGCATGATGCGTCCCTTCGTGGATGTGAGAATATCTAGTTCCTAGATGCAAACAAAATGACAATGGAGGAATAGAGGGGATGTTTCACGATGTTATATGTGGGGAGTGGAGCAAGCCTCGGCCAATCCGAGCATAACGCGTCTATTCGTGGATGCGAGACCTCGCATCCCCCTGGGATGCGAAGTGCTATCTGTAATATATATATATATATATATATATTACCTGTGTATTATATGTTTATATACATACACGTTTATAAAAACAGTGGATGAATGAGGACGAAATTTCCAAACTTCGAGATATTTCTGACTCGCAACTCTGGCAATGACCGTTCATGTGCATTGTCGATGTTACGACAATCGACAACGATCCGATCCGCTAACCAATCGTACGCTCATAAGTCTAAAAGACTCGAGAACCTACGACAAATGATGAATCCAAGATTTGATATTGTTTTTCAAAATCTTGCTCGCGTAGTCATAAGCCAACAACGCACTCACTATACATACTTTATTTTCAAACTCCGATCGCACCACGCAAAATCACATGAAAGTTCTTGAGCATATACATGACGCTATGTTGACGATGACTCGTTTACATTACAATGTGAAAGGGAGTCGATGGCTAACGTCTAATTTCATGTGTAGACAGGAATTTGATGTTCAACAAAGTTATTGATGGATTGAGATTATAGATACGCTCAACAGAATGATCACGACCAAGTATTAAACAACTTAGAGATCTCTTTTATTTCCAGAGGTGATCTTTTCAACTCGAAGTACATCATGTCAAGACAAGATGTACTTTGGGGGGAAGTGTTAACCAAGCTTTTGGTCCGGCTCCAAAAAGCAAACCAGGCCCACTTAGCCCGTCGCTTGGCACCATAGCCCAATGTACTATAGGTCCAAGCCCAGAAGGAGTCTAGCGAGCGTTGGCGTTACAACACCTCAAAGTGAAAATATCACATCACTCCACACGACCTTGCCTCATATTGCATCACTCTACACTGCCCTGCCTCATATCGCATCACTCCACCTCGCATCCCCTTGACGCTGCATCCCTCTACACCACACTCCCTAGAAGCATCGCATCCCATAGGATGCGATGACATCACATCCCTCAGGATGCGGTGTAATCCATCCCTCGGGGTGCGATATTATCATATCCCTCCTGATGTGATATTATCGAATCCCTCATCATGTGATATTGTCGCATCCCTTAGGATGCGATGATATCGCATCTATCGGATGCCATTCAACCGTGCTCCCTCCTTCCAAAAAGCAAATGAACTACATCCCTTAAGATGCAAAAATTAGCACCCCGCCCGAGGGATGCAATTTTCTACATGGATGCAGGAAGGATGCGATTTTCTAGCTTTTGTGCTCCTGGGATGCGAAATTTTGCAGTGTGGTCCCCAAATCTCATCACTCCTAGCTAACCCACTACCTATAAATACCCGCTTGCTCATTCTTTGCAAGGGTTGGTTTTGGTTGATTTGACGGCTCTACAAGCTCCTAGGACACCATTAATGGCAGCTTAGCTCTTGAGGAAGAGGAAGATTACATCATTTTTTTCAAGACAAGCATATTAGAAATATGACTCCTACATACATAGAAGGACTTGTAAATGAATTCCATGAGGATATTCAATGCTTGTAACTCTTATTTGCGAATAAAGATCAATAAACTCCTTTAAATTGGACGTAGATCTCTTATGGATCAATCCACTATAAACCTCTGTGTTATTTACTACTTCCCACACTTTAATTTTCCGTACGCGAAATGCTAATTCTTGAGTTTAGAGAATCTTTGGGTGTGACGACATTTTTCCATCAGTGGTATTTTATTTACCTCTCAAACCTTGATCAACAACATTCTTATCTTGAAATAGATAAAAGTTTGTAATCCTAAAACTGTTTCAAATTTTGAAATCTCCAAATCTCATTTAATTTGAAATTTGGTTTAGTAAACACTTTTCTTCCATCTGAAAGATTGACTCATAATTACCTTTCATTCAAATTGTTTAAAACTCTTATTACATACAAATCTTTATCTTAGGATTTCTTTAGACGATTTGTTTTATAAGTTGGATTTATTACAAAATCCATTTACAAATCCTTTACCCAATCTAATTAAAGTTTTATTCCACTTGATTACCTTCTTAAATGATTTTAATTAAAAAAGAAATCCTTTTTAATTATTATTAGTTTAAATAATAATTAATTACAACATTAAATGAAGTAAAAAGAGTTTACTTCGTCATTAACCAATGTAGAAATTGTTAAATCCTTTATTAACCAAAGGGAAATTAGTTAATCCTTTTAAAAGGTGCATAAAATAATAAATAACTTTATTAACAACTTGATAATTGTTTTTAAACACCATTAATTAAAAGATTAATTGATTTTTAAGAAATATTATTATTTTTTAAACATTTGCTAGTTAAGACTATATTTATTAATTTAATTGAAAACAAAATAGTCTAATGACTAGTCTCAAATTAGACAGTTGACTTTGTCAACTTGAAACGTCGTTTAACTTGTTACTGATTTCTGTTAACTATTTCCACTTAAATTAATCATTACTTAATTAAATTAATAATATCATACTTAATTGTTTCAAAAAAACAATTCTCTCAAAAAATTAATGCTTAGGTTAATTTCTGACTACTATCCAATGAAACTTGTACAAACACAAGAATAAAATTGTTTATAATTACTTTATAAATACGATTATAAAAGTATATAAAAAAATTATTTTTAATTAACTTATAAAAATATCATTGAAATAATTCTTGTAACTTAAACTTCATCGATTCGCCTGACGACAATTCAACGTCCCAAAAAGGTATAAAACATAAAATGTTTCAGACTCAATTTAAAATCGATTCCACAAAATTTCTTATTATATCGATGGTACTAAAGAGCCAAACGACTGCTAAAATACCAAACTATAAAATAAGGATTTTGTCTCATCGTATTTCACAGTCAACCAAATATATTAAATTTGTATGATAAACATTATCAATACTAGTACGGAATCCCCGTTGGATCCTTCCAACCGGACTTTTCCTACACCATAAGTTCAATATTCAACATATATCATAATATATGAAATTTAGCAAACTATTGGAGAGGAATCCAGTTGGATCCCTCTAACCTATTTTCCTACACCTTAAATATGTTACTTTAAAACAAAATCATCCACTTCAATATATGAACAAAATTTCAATAGTCAACCAATAAAAGCAATCCAAGCATCTATCTTTTAATTTAATTCGCTTATATTATTGTAAACGTGACCAACAAGTTAAGTTACCTCATTTGGTAATAATTGTAGAAATAATGATTTGATTTCAATTAAATTCAACGAACGTTTAATTTAACCAATTCGTCCAATATGTATATAATTATTCACCACACCTCGAATAATCAACAAACATAGCATACAAATAATAAATATGCAATATGATTCACAACTTGTGGTATTCCAGGTTCGAAAGGAATAGCAAACCAAAGGAACTCGATTGACTTCCTATCTTAAGCAAGTCGAGAAGTTGTTACGAAATTTCGACCAATATAGAAACTCTCACATTCCTAGGGAAGAAAATCAAAAAGCAGATAAGCTGGCAAAATTCGCTAGTTCAGACAACTCGAGTGAAATTGGTTGGTTCCAATAAAGACTCTTAACATCCCGAGCACCGAGCAGATGGACATCGACCAAGCTAAAGCCGAGCCTGAAAGAGAATCTTGTATTACTCCTATTAAGAACTTCCTCCTACACAGTACGCTTCCCGAGGAAAGAAACGAAAGACGAGCTGTCGTACAGCAGGCCTCCAGGTATGTTGTCCAACAAGATCAGCTCTACAGATGGGGTTTCTCCGTGCACATGTTCTGATGTGTAGCCCATGACGATATTAAAAGGATACTTAAAGAAGTACATGAAGGAGAATGCGGCATGCACACCGGGGGGAAAACTCTGTCCAGGAAAGTATTAAGGTATGGTATTTTTGGCCGACTCTAAGTAAGGATGCAGCCAATTACTCTAAACGATGTGATAGGTGCCAGAGGTTTGAGCAGGTTCTATGATCACCACCAACTGAGATCACCAAATAATCATCTCATGACTATTCACCGTATAGGGGAATAGACATCATTGGAACCTTGCCCATTTCGAAAGGGGGTGAGGTACGCGATTATAGTAGTAGATTATTTTACAAAGTGAGCCGAAGCTGATTAGATGACCACGATCACAACAAGGTGGGTCATTAACTTCATTGTCAGAATATCATATGCCGATATGGGATACCTCAGACTATTATTACAGACAATAGGACTCGGTTCGATAGTTCAGAATTCGAAGTTTTTTGTGAAAAATATAGCATTGATAAGAAATACACCGCGGTTCCCCATCCGCAATCTAATGGACAAGTCGAAGCAGTTAATATCATCAAATGCATCCTGAAAAAGTGACTGGAACGAGCTAAAGGCGAATGGGTCGACGAACTTCCCTTAGCTTTTTGGGCATATCGGACCACCCATAAGACTGCTACTGGAAACACTCCTTTTGCTTTGTCCTATGGATATGAGGTTGTCATCCCCATCGAACTTGAAGTTACTTCCCATAGAACCACATACTATGACCCCATATCGAACAAAGCCCTTCTCTTGGACTGGCTGGATCACTACAACAAAATATGATATTTATAATGCCATTTAATAACACATTATACTGAACTGTTATTATTTACATTTAATTGTTTACTTTCCAAGTCATTTTGTTTTAATCATACTACGTAACGCGCACAATTTCTAACCCCTCATTTTGTCTCCCTCCAACTTCGTGAATTCTTTTCCCCCTCCCTCAAAAATAATTTATCCTCCCTCCAACAAGCAACGGTTCATCCTTTATGTTTATGAAACCCTAATTTTCGATTTCGATTTTTGGTAAGTCGTGTTCTCCGTATCCCCACTACTGGATTTCGACATCTTCTTCAACCTAACAATCGATTTTATTGTTTAGAGTATCCTCATTTTTTTTTGTTTAAATTCCATCACATCATTCTGCATTTTATCCTTTTAGGCTTTTCTACATGCTTGTGTTACTTGCTCTTTGAAATTGTCAGTTGAATGGATAACCGCATCAGATCTGGAAGATGAAAGTGCATATGGGGTAAAGACTTCATTAGTCCTTTTATAAATTGCTTTGATCAATTTTTTTGTTAGAAGTTTAACCTATATTTTTCAAGCAGATGCCGAAAGCTCATGCAAAGGCATGGGAAACTTTAAAGGAAATAGTTACGGTTACTTATTATGAAATTTATTGCATAAAACTCCTATTTGAATGTTTCTGATTCGTTTTTATATTAATTTCTGAATTTTTTGTTGTGTAACAACAGACTGAGAGATAATATATATATATATATATATATATGATTAATTAATTAAGTGTGGTTGTGGGTATTTTGGATGTCAATTTACCAAGCTATGACATGGGAAGTTATAGATGCACTTCAGGATAATCAAATGTGGTTTGTGCAATTGACATACATTACAACATTAACATGTATTGCTTCTCTTATTGAAAATATGTTAAATGTTTTGCCAAAATATGTAGAGCTGCTCATGCATTTTGGTACCTAGAGGTTTTGACGTTCGTGGTGTTCAAGGAATGATATTGGCTGCAAAATTTGCTACATAAAATAAAATTCCATTTTTGGGGATATACCTAGGAATGCAGATCTATGTAATAGAATATTCTAGATATGTATGTGCATTTTTTAGATAAATTGGTACCACCAATAGTTTATTTTAACACTCCTAAGAATGTTTGGTTTCTCATGTGATTAGATTATGGGCTTGGAAAAAGCAAACAACGAAGAATTCGATGCTCAAACTTCACACCTTGTAGTAGTTTTCATGCCTGAGTTATGCGATAGCATAACTATTTGATGAAAAACCAAGCAACCTTAACTATTTATTAAACTTAAAAGCAAGAACCACAAAATGCCGATGTGGATCATTCCCTGCTTATCCATTTTAAAACCAGGCGATTAAACTAATCCCCAATTTTTTTAACTTCCCTACCCTTCTGCAACGTGTCATATTCATACTTTTCTTGCATCCCCCTTATTCGCGTAACCGCTGCTTGTCACCTGATCTTCAAACCATTTACCTCCTTCGTCTTCTACAAACCCAATCAAGCAATGCTCCCCTGAACATGGTTGTGCACAACCCAACTTCTTCTACGTTGGTTGGAACCTTGCTACTACCCTGTAAACGGCCTAATCATCAAGGCTCATCTACCCCCTTTTCAACATGACCAGTCCTGCCACCTTGTAAACAACAGACTCCACTCAGACCTCCATTTTACACCGTAGATCGGTCGAAATGAGGTAATTTCTTTATGCTATCATTTTACATGGTTGTACCTTCATTTGGATGGCAACAGCTGACGAAAGTACAATATATTGCTTTTCCATATCAATTCCCTACAATTGGTTTCCTTCCTCTTTCATTTCCTTATTTCCTTTTTTCAGCGGGTTAAATTCCTCTATTTGTAATCTGTGTTACACTCTCTACACTTTTTCAATTTCTGTATTACAAACCATCTGCATTGGACATTGTATAACCGTTTACTATATCCACTGACTATGAATACCAAGTTTTGTGCATTAAAACTGGAATATATTTTTAGAAATATGTATATGCTAAGGGTATGTACGCTACCGTGCAGGAGGTTATATTTTTTATGCACTTATGTTGTGGCTACATTTACATGTACCGATATTGTAGAAGGCTTAACGTATGACATGATTCACATCGATGGCTCAGTACACACGTGAATGTCGGCTGTAGGTAAGATTTCCAATTTATATTCCAACTGCATGTATAGCTATTGTCACCTAACTGTTCTGCTACTTAATGTTTTTATTATAGATATAAGTGTTTTCCGACACTACTGCTGCTGCATCTGTCTGTGCAAACAAAAAAATGACACAGTGCACTTATTCTTTCCCGATCGTAGTATTTATGTATGGTGGATGAATGAAGACTTCTGGAAACTATAATGCAACTAAATATACATGTTCAGATTCACATGTGCACACTAGATCCATTATTGAGTAGTTGTCTTACTATATTAGACGTGGTCCATACTTCAACATGCAACATTGCCACACAATGATTATAGTAGGCATATCCTAGTAAGCATATAGGTTTTGTATGTTGGGATATACTTCCTTTGTAGAGTTATCTACAATATTTATATGATGTTTGAATTCTTAGATATGCTTGATGAATTCCTAACTATTGATGCAACCATATATGGTGTTATATCAGCCATGTGCCTAAAATAGTTCAGGAGGAGTTATTATGGTTATTTTGCAGGCTCGGCCAAAATGTTAAATCTAAATACTAGGTTTTATTTCATATAAGCATTTTAATTAAAAAAAATCTGAAATACCTTGATCAAATCCCATAAATTGAATTAACTTACATTTTCCTTTGTAAATAATTTGATTGATATGTTCAATAGATGTTATTAATATCAAATGAATTATATTAAGAGTGCTACTATTCACACCCCAGTTTACACTTTCGGTCAACTTTATAAATTTAATACAAATGATTATTTTTTATATTCTTCTGTCCACCATATATTATTCCTTCAATCAACTATTCATCACCGTACTTCTCCTAAAAAACACGTACTTCTCTATAATTTCAAACCCTAAACCCTAACAAAATCAGATATTCTTTTGTGCCTAATAGAGATGGAAGATGAAGATAAAAAAGTGGTTGGAATTACTTAATTTTTATTATTTTCTGTTATGACATAGAACATGTTGTTAGGGTCTTTTTATTGGTTAGGGTTTTCCATTGCATTTTAGAATATTTTTTCCACTCCATTAGAAGATTCAAGCTTGGAGGACATTGAATTTGACGACATTTTAATAGAGAATGACAATAAATTTTAACTTGTAGGGTTTTCATCTGTATGACTTATGTGTCTTCTTTTATATATTGATATAGTAATTTTTTGTTGTTGTTTTATAGATGGAGTATTTGAATGATGATAAGTTGGATGACTTATTTGAATTATATGCATGACCTCATATGTATGATTTATTTGAATTATATTGATACAATAATTTTTTTGTCGTTTTATTGATACAGTAATTTTTTTTTATCGTTAAGGTTTGTTCAAGACCTCATATGTATGACTTATTTGAATTATATGCACTATGTCTGTATTAGATATAATGCCTTAGAGGTGAACAACTCCTGCTATTCTTTAATGGATTTTAAGTTTAGACTAATCTTCTATTACCCACTTAAAATATATCCTTTGAAAGGTTCAACTTTTCAATTTAAGCTTCATTCAGTGTGTTTTTCTTGAAACACGACTTTGTTCTAAACCGACTAATTAACAACCTTAAAAAGGGAAAATTAGGAGTGGTGGCCGATAACCTCACTTATATAAAGACTAACATTTGAGTCTTTTAAACAAAATTCTATTTGTCAGTATTCTGTGTAGCCCTCCTGAGCAAGATTGGGTGTTCGACCCTAAAATATATGGTATTAATTTGCTACTGTATGCAAACTTTTTAAATTACCACAATGATATTCATGCATTATTTTTACTAGCTCATTTCCATATTATCACGCTCAATATGATTTATTGACCTAAACAAAACACATCTCATTACTTTTCTAACTATAATGTTTGGTTTTGGTTCAAAAATTTAATCTTCGTTTTTAAGTTTCATTCATAAATGAATACCGATTTCTAATAGTTAATTTTGAAATCCTGAACATTATGGTACGTAGTTGATGATTAGGAAAAATAAAATTAAAGGATTGAAATATTGTATTGATTGCTGGTTGAATTTAGTTGGAAGTACACATTAATTAATCTCAGTAAGGAAAATTTTCAAATTATTTGATGTTTACGCATACAAATGAAAATTAATATCTTTTGTTGATGAAATTTCTAATATAACATGATAGTGAATGCGTTGCTGACTATGTTTTAACATTTTGTTCTATTTGCGTGGATGTACCTCTTTAATGAATATCGTGCATACTACAAATTAATTTTAAAGCTAAACCTGGTACTTTACATGTAGAGAAATGCTATGGACAGTTGCTTTCAAGAAATTATCCATGCCACTCATCGTGCAACTAGCTGTTATTGTGATAGTGGGGCCTATATATAATAAAAAACTGCATAAAAGTAATTATATACAAACCTTGACCAATCACTAAGCAAGTAACATGGACAGTTGCTTGAAAGCGACCATCCTAGCATTTTTCTTACATTTATGGTATTGTCAATTATCTACAATTTTGTTCGTGTCTTTTGCAATATAATTGCTTCAATGGGCCAAGAAAACAATAAATGAGTTACCATGTTTTTTAAAAACCAAATATTTACAGCATTTTTCCATAAAGATACACTATGATGAGTGTCTTGCATGAAATTACAGAATACAATTTTGACTAGTGTAATTTTGAAATGTGGGCCTTCTCTAAGATGTGGTTATGCTCTTATTATTTGACCGTAGTTGATTTACTAGAAATTAACCTGTATCATATCTGTTCATTTATTTTTATTTTAAAATTCACAATAAATCTCTTGAGGAAGTCTTAATGCGGCTTCTTTTTTTACCAAAAAAATACATTGGCAAGGTATGTTATTTAACAGTATTTTGAGTTATTTAAATGTTATAAATAAGGTCTTCCATGGTAACCTGCAAGCTGTTATTTTTTTTTCCAATCATGCAGGAACTTTGGTCCAAGCTGCAGGAACTGATTCCAAAACAACAAGGTGTTATTTTCTCATTTTTTTATGTTTTTTGCTAAGGTATTATGTGTCTTTAGTGAAGAAATTTGTAATGCAGTATTTAAAGTAAGGTTAATATTACATCTAGCTTTTTCTTTGATTTGGTCAGTACATACCCATCATATGATTTTTAACTATACATCATGTTCCCACTAGACAATGCTTGGTTTCATCAATGTCAAAACTTCAAATATTTGTTCAACCATTAATAGTTGAAATTATGATATCATATGTTCTCACTAATTTGATAGATTCTCATAATATATGGTCATTAAGTATGAAATTAATTTCTTTTTAAGACATTTGCATTAAACCCTAAGACATTTGCATTACTACTTGGCTGAAAAGTGATATAAGTAATCCGTCTCAGATGATGAAGTATAAAGCAAAGGTGGTGGTTGCCTGATAATGTGGCCTGAGCATGTAAAGCTGACTGCGACATGCTTACACAATGGTAAAATGTTGATTGTATGGTATGCAAATTGATATTTTCTGTGGGTGGACTGCATGGTGATAGCATATTGCACATCTGACACTACTACTAAGGTTGCAACTTCAATAGGTACACGAATGAAAAATGTGTCACTTAGACATAAAGCATGCTAAACTGAAACAAAAAAGTGTTGTTAAGCAAGGCGTAGTTAGACTAGCCAAGCATAATGGCAAGTCATGAAACACAACATGCTTGATTTTAGATATAGACCGTTATGTATTATTGAATTTTGGTAAATCAAGTTAGTGGAACTACAACTTCACGTACCTAGAATGTGCATGTTGGGGAGAGTCACTGGAGCATAACTGAAGAAAGCAAACTAAAAGGATACATACAAGGTATAACAGTTTATGTGAAGTTAGCTCTAGATCTACATCTCTTTGGGCATATCGGACCACCCATAAGACAACTACTGGACACACTCCTTTCACTTTGTCCTATGGATTTGAGGCTGCCATTCCCACCGAATTTGAACTTCCTTCCCACAGAACCACATATTATGACCCTTTATTGAACAAAGCCCTTCTCTTGGACTCGCATGAGATATGATTGACTAAAAGAGAGAAGAGGCTAACTTTCGCGCCGAAGCCCAGTGACGGAGGGTTGCTCGACATTATAATAAGAAGGTTCAACACAATACCTTCGATGCTGGTGATCTTGTCCTAAAGAGGGTCTTTACGACTCCCGTACATATGGGGCCCAAGTGGGAAGGGCCCTCTGTCATTCAACATAAGCTTGATAATGGAACTTTCAGGATATCGATTGTTGATGGCGAGCCTTTTCAGAGAGCATGGAATGCAAAGCACTTACGACCTTATCTTTCTTAGGATTTTTTTAATTTATTTACTATTTTATTTGTTTTTGTATTATAATAAGCGGTGATTTATAGCTCACAATAATTTATGAATAAAAGGCTCCTTTCCTGCTTTGATTTATCAACTATAATCGCTAAATGTTGTGATTTGACTGACACCAGGTCAAACATTGATGACTTGACATGCCAACCCATGACTAAATGGGTCAGTTTCATTGGAAAACAATAAAACCTAGAAAAGTCGATACAAAACTTAGACAGATTGACCAAATTTCGGGTCCTACTTTATTGACTAAAAGTAAGGATGACACCAACCCAAACACAATGACTAACTGTTTGAAAATAGCTCTAATTCCCTTGAACGAGTATAAGCGACGAATGAGCATGAAAGGTGAACCCCAACAAAAGACCGCTCGATCCTTAGAACTCTAACCCTCACCGATCAGAGGATGAGTATAAAAGACTAAAGATACTCCTACTTAAGGGCGCTTGGCTCCCAGGGAATCAAATCTTAAGAAAAATTGGTGAATTTTACGACCATACCAACTCCCCACTACGCTGGGGGCAAAAGGGTCGATGAATAGCCCTCGAAGGTCGATACAAGTTGGAAATGTTACTCCATTTCAACATATTAGCAACAAATACCTAAAAGAAAGAGAAAAAGCTCCGATTTTAGTTAATATTAACATAAATTGCTTACAAAATGTTGTTACATGAAGGTACAACCAACTGTCATCTACAAACTACATTACAAGTCTTAATAACAACAAACGCGAGGGACACACATGCAAAAAGCTTCCAAAGGGCCTAAGAACCAATTTCCTATGGAATTATTTTAATATTGAGGTGGTTTTTCCCCACGCTTGGTCATGTCTTCCAACTCCTTTTGCCTGATCATATCCAACATCTCCTCGGTGGTGGCCGACCTAGGCTTCGACCCCTTACGCGTGGAACCAAAAGAAGTGGGGACTGATGCTGCACCTTGTTTTTTTGGGTCAGTTGTATCTGTGAAAGAGGGTACGTTGACCGAAGAAAGGATGGTCGGGGGAATAGGTTGAAGGGGCGGAATATTCAAATGTTCTTCGGATGGCTCGGGCTTCATGGACAAAACATCTTTCTCAGTTCTAGCTTTAATCTCGATCATGGAAGAATGATTCCCTCTCTGTCTCTCTCCTATCATCTTGACGTCACCATCTTTTGATGGCTCTCTCTCGCCTCTTTTCTCCTCTTGGATTCGACTGTCTCCCTAGTGCCATCCTTCTCCGCTGCCGCAGTTCCTGCCTCGACATCCCTCTCCGCCAATGAATAACCTACAACAGGAGACATTAATAACGACTAAATAAACAAACTTGGAGTAAAAGATAAGTGAATAAGTTTACCTACGAGATTGGGCCTGGTAGGCTGCTCATCCGCATCTCCGGATGGGTCAACTGAAGTCGAACCCGTCTCAATGATTGTGGAAGGAAATAGAAAGGGTGTCTAAGCCTGGCTACTACTAACACCTCTTTCGAGGACCGACTTCCCCTTTGTTCTGCATCCGCTGCCTTCCTTTCTCTTCCCTTCAGTTAACACAGCTTATTCATCATTATTCAAAAACCAGTTCATTAAAGCCTCCTCGTTCACTGGTTGTCCTTTTGCTACACTCCTCCCCTCTTTTATGAAAACTTTCCAAGTGTCTGTCAAAACCTTATCGTAACCCGTTATCCAAGACAAGTTCCTATGACGAAGGGCCCTCGTAAAGAATGTAAGAGCTTGGCCCACATGTCTCTTCTTCATGTTAGATATCTCTAGAGCATGCCCGGCTTTGATGGTACAGATGTCTATTTCATGTTGAAGCCGAAGTTATTGGTAGATTCTATTGCAGCAGCAACATTCTCCTCGGGCCGCTTTTTATCCGACTCAGATGAACTAAAAAGGGCTTTAAGATTTTACACTTTTAAATCTAGTCGACCTCCCTCGCCCTTCAGTTTTTCTACCTCCACCTTTAAAGCATCGCACTTCCAGTTCTTCGACTGAAGATGGGTGTTTAGTTCCTCATAAGCTTTCCTGTATTCCTCCTTAGTAGTCTCCACCTGCGACTCAAACTCCCCTATCTTTCTTTCAAGCCGACTAACGATTTTCATGCCTCTTCAAACTAGCATTCTTGGTAGGCATGCTCTTTAGTACCCCGCAAAATTTCCTAGCATAGTCATGCATTACATCATATTAGGATAAAGCATGGTCAAGGTTAGTTCGGAGTCAATGGCGAAAATTCAATGATTAGCTGTAGCTTGGAGGCAAGCCCGATTTCGGTGAAAATGAGGTCAGGGAAGGCCTGCTCTAGCTCTTTAATGTAGTCAACAGAAAATGTGTTAGGAGAAGGATCGACCGGGGGTCTGGAACGATTTAGAATGACCCAAGAAGATTCGGCCTCATCACCGCCCTTGGGGGTCTTACCTTGGGTATGAGGAGGGGTTCGATGCTCGGGGGACTTATGCTCTTTTCTTGGACTTTCTCCCATCTCCTTCTCCCCTTCGTGTATCCGCTTGTGCTTTTTCAAATCCCTTTCTCTTTGCTTCTCTTGTCCTCACTCATCTTTTTCTTCGTTTTCTTTCTTCCTCTTTTTGTCGTTGTCTTCATCATCGTCATTTTGGCCGATTTGTTGCAAAGATGGTCCAGCTGGTCCGCCATCTACTGAAAGGGAAGCAAAGAGATCATCATAATATTCGATGTTTATTTCCCTTGTGAAAAAAATAGTAATTAGGCAATGAATATGACCAAGATTCAACTTACGCAAGAGAAAATGGTACTATGACATATCGTGCCGGTGTTGTGCGATTAAATTACTTAGTCTCATACCTTTAATATCTTCGGGCTCGGCAGGGGCAGAAACTTCCCTAGATTGGGTGGCGAAGAAGTTTTCGAGATCCAAAATTTGTGAAGAGATAATATCATCGGGAATCTTCTAGTTCTTTAGACCTTGAAGGTGGGAAGTTGTCTGTTACTCCTACAAGCCGTGAATGGGAAAAGGAGGTTTCAAATGTTGCTCGATAGGATCTTCCTCGACCAACCCTCTTGGACCTCTCCCGAAGTTTCCTTGACGGAGCCTTTTTGCCTATTTGGAAGGTCAGCCTCTCAAGACAATCTCATTTTGGTAGCAGACGTCTTCCCCAACTTACGGAACTTCTTTTTTCCCTCGAGTAGGGGGAGGGTGGAAGATTCCCCGATCTGGCACTCCGTTTGTGCATCATCTGAAATTCCCTTCTGGCTAGGAGTGGTCGAAGAAGAAGACCCCTTTTTTCGAGGTCCCAATGTGCAGTTCTTGTTTAGAAGACTGTATCAATGTAGATGAACATTGGTCAGACAATTCCAAAATTCTCATTGCTTAAGTGTCAGCTTAGACAATTTTTTGAAGCGTTCTTCGAACACTCCCTCATCCGGTGTCTTCGGCTTTTCTCTTGCAAAAGAAGCAATTTATATAAGAAGTTTCATCATGGACATAACAAATAAAATTGGGAACTTACTGCATTGGAGCCAACGACGAGTGCATCCCTGCTACTGTTTAACACAGAACCAATCATATTTTGTATCCCCCACCTTTCTCGGAATTTCTTCGACAACTTTGCGGGCAACGTCGAAATAAAGATGGGAAGGGGAATTCTTTTCCTAATGCTTGAAATCAAAAAATAAAGCTACGTGATCGAAGGTTGGGGGTATCCCAAATGCCTCATGAACAAATAATATAGTGATAGCAGATTGCCATAAGCAATCGAATGAAACTATATCAGAGTTATTCATTCAGTGTAGGAAGTCAACAACAAATGGAGGAAAGGGAGGGATAGCCCCAACAGTACACATGGGACAAGACAGTGCCATAAAATCTTTCAGGGGATTATGAGGGCGGTCCAGTTCCGTAGGAAGAGAGACACCCTTCTAGAGGATGTTGTACTTAGCGGAAATATTTTGTAAATGCTTGAGGGTCATCTTGCTTTGGTGAACGTCCAGTGGATTTACTAAGACCAACACATTCGAAAGTGTGTCGGGCGCTACAGAAGTGGATGTTGTTCCGCTCGACTCGGCCACTGTATCAGGAAGAGTGGATGATTGTGTCGGCCCTTCCCGAGTGCCAACACCCGAATTAGACTCAAAATTGGCCAAAGGCTCAGGGGAGCTATCTACTGTAACTAGATGTGACAGTTCTTTGCCTTTGCTGGGATCTTGTTTGCAGAGATCGAGTATCCTGACCATGGTGATTGACCAAAAAAAAAGATTGTTTTAGAAGTGGTTAATTCTACCTTACAAGGTTATTTTTGTAAATGACGATCACAAAATCACTTTTGTCCTTATATGCCAGACTGTGTAATGATCGCTATCATTATTTCTACCCTTTCAAACATGGCCACATGTCCAAGGATTTGACAAATCCATATGACGATTTGAAAAGGCGGGGAACCTCTCCACATTCATACCATTTTGGCACGACAACCTCATTACCTTCGGATTTTCGCCACAATGGTATCAGAATCACCACTGCAGGTCGCATCCCCTCCGACTCTGGCAATCCGACATCATTGACTCCGACCATGGACTGCATGAAATCCGAGTTATGACAGGGTGGAAAGAAAAGAAATTATGAACGGAAATTACGTCGGTACATGTTAAAAAGAAATGAGAAGGAAGAATTGGTTCATACCTGAAGAATTAGTGGAAAAAATGATCTTGGTTGAAGATGAAGATAATCTCACTGTTTCTTCTCCTGAGTAGTAAAAGTTCGGAGTACAAAGTGATAAAAAGAAGAAGTAAAAAAGAAGTGATGTGGGTCATCCTCTTATAATACCGTAGAGTAAGTCTTCATATTCAAATGATATGACCGTTGGATCAGATTCAATTGACGTGTCAAACCATTAAACAAACCAGTATTTACTGAAGAGACGCATGGCAGTAAGGCTTCATTATTACCTGAGCCGACGCGGAGTTCCGAGGCATTTGATAGGTCATTTTCGGTCCACGAGGTTCATGAAGAGATGGTCCGAGCCAACCTTTATGAGGTTTTCATATCAATGCAAAGAAAATAATTCGGATTGAACCCGTTCAAAGCATGCTCCATACTCAACGCAACATATTTTGGAGGGCAAAGTGTTGATGGGCCTTTCGGCGAGCCCGTCAAGGCTCATTGGCATTATGGATCCATGCCAAGGGGGCCTGAACGGAATGGCTATTGTTTAGAGATGGGAAGGTTGGTGGGCGATCCGGCTCGAGCTCCTTTAAGCTTGATACAAAAAGTTAGCATGCAACCCGATCGGGACCCACAATTAATTCTACTGAATGAGTCAAGGCATATTCAATTCCAAACCAAATATAAACATAAGGAATAGCTCTTGCCCGGTATCATCTATTCCATGCCTTCCATATAAATCGGATCAGCTACCACCTGTTATCATAAATTCAAATTATATCGATTCCATAGGAAAGGAATGCCTCTTCAGTCTCTCCTATTACCTTGGATTGCAATACACGTATTCCAACCAACGTATGCATTATATCATCTATAATTACCTTTTTTGGACACATGAGAAAGGACTTTTGTAGAACTGATAGCATTCTTCTGTTCTTTAATTTCTTCTACCTCTTGTAATAGTTCCATTGTAACTATTCCGATTGTAATAGTTGATAAAGGATATAAGAGACTATAAAGTGGACGTAGGCTCTTTAACGCCGAACCACTATAAACATGTGTGTGATTTCCTCTATTTTCAGTTTTATATTCATTCATCTTACTTATTCTTTGTAAAACACTTTCTTTGGGCGTTGTGCCAACTTTTGGTGTCAACACCACCATTTTTAAGAAGATCAATTTGTAAGAATCAAATCTTCATTCCTTTTATGAATCTCTTCGAAAAATTCTTTTATTATAATTCTGACTAAAACTACTTCACATTCTTTAAGCCTCTTTCTTTTAAAAAATCATTTATAGACCATATTTATAAATATCAAAGTCAATTATAAACTTATTTTATAATTATCAACATTTCAAACCTCCTTTATAAATATAATTTTTAAAATCATCAACTCTCGACCTTAAAAAAATATTTATCTCTCATATAAAAATGAAGTGAATAAAGTTGGGCTATTTAATTTACCTCTCGGACCTTGACTCGATAACATTCTTATCTTCAAGATAAATATAAGTTTGTTAAAGCAAAACCTCGTATTCAATAAATGTCATATTAAGTTCCATTTACTATTCAATTCCTATAAAGTTTAAAAACCATTCTTGCAACTGGAAATCTTTTCTCAAATATAACTATTCTTACTTAATTCATTGATTGACTAAGCTCATGCTAATAATATATCGTTTTAGCTTAAATTTCCTTTTTATAAAGGGTACTTTTGGCATAGGTCCTTATTACGATTTAAAATATACGAAAAGTCCTTCATTAAATTTTAGTGTAAATTAGGCCCTAGATTTGTATCTCCTATTGTTGTAGACATATCAGCAACATTTCATAAAAGTTGCTGACATATCAACAACTTTTCTGTACATGGTATAAAAGTTGTTGACATATCAACAATTATTTACAAAGGTTGCTTATATTTCATTAATAATTTTTCACTTCTATACACTGTATAAAAGTTGCCGAATCAGCAATTATTCGTAAATGTTGTTGACATTTCAGCAATACTTTTTCCTTTATTTCTGGAAAACGGGGACTGGATTTAAGTGAAACTTTACAAGCGAAATTTGCTGAAATATAAACAATTACTTATAAAAGTTGCTAACATATCAGCAATAATTCTCTTTGTTTCAAGAAAATAGGGATCATATTTACAATAAAACTTTGACAGGGATCGACTTTACAATATGAAAGTATAATAGGGATGTCTCCCTAATTTTCGCTTTATAAAACTTGCTTTAAATACTTGGATTTATTTATAAAATACCTTTATAAAAATTCATTTAAAATATCATCGTAAAATTCAATTTTGTATACCTTTATAAAACTTTAAATCTTATCAAGTTTTATCTGGTTATAAATCAAATCTTTTACCACTTCAAAATTCAATTAAATCATTATAAGTTCTTTTATAAACTTCTAAATTTTCATAAATCTTTATTCTATAAACCAAGATCAGTTCCATGTCATTTTACAAGTTAAATAAAGCTATTTATTAGGTTGGCAATAAATTAAATTGCAATAAATGCAATTATTTAATTGCAATATATATTGCCTGATTTGGGTATTTAATTTATATTTGGTATTGCATTATTGTGATAAACCCAAATCTTATCTAGAATTATCTTTTCGATAAGAATAAGCATGTATAAATGAGGTTATAGGTTTGCAATGTAATAAATCAAGCAAGTGAGAATAAAAGCAATAAAATATTCTCTTCCTCCAAAACTTTCTTCATCTTTCTCCTCAAATATTCTACAAACTGGTATCAGAGCTTGATTGAAATCATGGGATTTCAATTTCTTTCATCGTTTATTCTCACAAAAGAGAATTTTAAAGAATGGAGTAATAAAAAGAAAGAGAAGTTAATGTTTGAAGGTTTATGGGAGATCGTTGAATACGGTTATGAATGTCAGAATGATCTGAAAAGCATGTCAAAAATAGAAAAGAAAGCATTTTTGGCACTGCAATGGAAGGATCATTGTGCTTGTCTTATAATGAGTGAGAACCTCGATGAAGTAGCATCAGGTTATATTTTAGGAGAAGATTCATGGAAATTATTGAAAGAGTATATGCAAAGGATGACATAAAAATAATAGAAGAAGACAACTGTAGTGTTGAGGAAGAGAACGAGAAAAATAGTTAGGAGGAGAGTGATGCTGAAGCTGACGATAAGATGCCACAAACAATGATAAGGAAGTAGGGGAACAGAGCAAGTCATAAGTGGATGATGCGGAGATGACAAATATAGAAAAAAACAAAAGTGAAGTAAAACGGATGTAGAAAGAGAGGACAAAAGCGAGAATGAAAACATGGATTCTAGAATGACTGAAATTGAAGACGCTCAAGCAGAGGACAATCCAGAAGACAAAGAAGACCAAATTACAAAGAAGGAGAAGGATATAAATGGAGGATCAAAAACAAAAAAAAGAGATCTAGAAGTAGGATAAAAGTTTCGCAAAGAACTAGAGCAAGAGACAAGAAAGCGGAACCAAAAGAAGAGGAGAAGAAAGAGAGTACGAAAAAACCAAAAGTGGCGATACTAAGCCCTCATAGTCCTTTGATTGAACATTCAATTAAAGAGAGAAAGTCGGTGGAAAGATTGGTTGAAGTCATCGAAAAAGGGCCAGAGAGGAATTTTGTAGTTGAGAAGGGATTCGGTACCCCGCTGAAGGATATACCCAAAAAGGGTTACAGAGTAGCACGAAAGAAGCTAAGTGAGCTTAAGTTGTTACATCAGGGTCTGCTTAAAAGGAAAGAGCAATTTTCAGTTGTTCGGAAATTCTCTGTTGGCTATACTAAACTTTATAAAAGCAAAAGGAAGACTCGTGAATTTACTTTGAAGTGCTCAACAATGGAAAACAAACTCAACGTAATCAAAAAATGTCTAGTCATATTATTATTATTGCAAAAGCATGTGAGATATGAAGGAATCAAAACCGAGATGTCTCAAAACAGGTGATCAGATGGCCGATATTTTGACAAAAGCACTTAGCGCACAAGTCTTCAAAAGAAGTGCAGAAGATTTGAGAATAAGAAGCAAGTTTAATTTTGGGGAAGCATTGTTGGTAATAAATTAAATTGCAATAAATGCAATTATATATCGCATGTGTTAATTGCAATATATAATGCCTGATTTGGGTATTTGATTTATATTTGGTATTGTACTATTATGATAAACCTAAATCTTATCTAGAATTATCTTTTGGATAAGAGTAAGCATGTATAAATAAGGATATAGATTTGCAATGTAAGAAATCAAGCACGTAAGAATAAAAACAATAAAATATTATCTTCCTTCAAAACTTTCTTCATCTTTCTCCTCAAATATTCTACATATTAAACTTGTTAAAAACAGCTGAAATCGCTCATAAACTCGTTTAATTGCAAAATTTGGTTATACAACTTCATAAAACATAATTATAAAACTTAGTTAAGTTTTAACACTTGAAACCCAGATTATAAAACTTATTTATAGTATAGGAATTTGATATACAAATCATTTTATAATCTCTTTAAATAAATCCAACTACAAATATTGATTTTTTAAAACAATTATTTTATATAACTTATATAAAATAAATTAAAAACCTTTCTTTAGCTACAAATATAAAGTTTATAAGTTCAATGTAGTCAATTCACCTGGCGGCAAATCAACATGTTAAAAAAATGGATTTTAAGACATTTGCTGCCAATCACATAACCAATATTGTTTATTGATTAATACCACATCAATGTTTAATTTAATTCAACAATCATCATCCAAATCAGATTTTTAGTTGTTACATATGTTAGATAGTTCATATGGGTAAAATATGAAAGCAAGTATCATCCAACACATTAAGGAATCTTGTTGGATCCCTCCAACCTATCCCCTTACATTACAGCTCATATAAAAATTTATATATGCATATAAATTAGATAACCTAATCTAATTCATTTAAGATGAATCTTCCACCTAAACGCAAGTAGTGTCAAAGGTCATCCGTTCACAGACGAGAACACACACACACACACACACACACACACACACACACACACACACACACATATATATATATATATATATATATACCACAACCACCAACAAAGTAATAAATCATCCAAACACACAATTAATATACTGATAATAATGAATATTATTATATTAAATAATAACATTCACAATATTCTAGAAAGTATGAGAGTTAACTTACCATCCATTCCAATTCGATGATTTAGCGTCGTTTTATCTAATTTCAAACTAGAAAGTGTGAGAGTTAACTTACCATCCATTCCAATTCGATGATTTAGCATCATTTTATCCAATTTCAAATGTATGTTTGAAATTAAACAAATTGCAAACAACTCCAAATCACTCCAATCCAACTCGCACATTTAGGTATCATCAACACGAACCCAACACAATTCATTTTGTTCAAATCTGGCTTTGTATGAGACATATACAATCGTTACAAGTTTTGACCAATTTAGTACATCAATAAAAAAAATTAATTATTTAATTAATATACCTAATCAATACCTAAACCTTCTTCCCTATTTCAAACAATTCTCAAACCGTCTCCTCTTCGTGAAAAAAAAACAGTCTTGCCATGAATCTCTACTCCCTATCCCATGCCACACTTCACAAAAACGTCCTGCGACACTTGTAACGAGCTCCCCATCACCTCCATGCCACCCTATACTACTCTCATCTCCCATCTAGTTGCATGTGAAACTCGACTTTTTGTAGCATGCACCTAGATGCATCTCTTTTAGTCCCGAAATCCCTTCAAAAATCCAAGATAGATGTTAATCTACACTACAAACATGAATCCACACTAAGATTTCCTAATCAATCACCCAAACTCGAGAAAACTCCAACCCTAGCCATCCTTCAACTCATGGGAAAAATGCCCTACGTCCCAAATGAAGGTAAAATTGGATCAATTAACAGCGGATTTGGCAAATTAATAATTCTTATTGCTTGCGTCAATTCAAAATTTTAAAACCATGTACCTTTTGCCCTTGTTTTCAATCCACGAACACATGCAAGATGAAGATCTGGTTGAATCGATCTATGTGCTTGAAGGCGGCACCTCAAAAGGAGTTCACGAATGTTTCTTCGATTTCTCCGAACAGATCGAAGGAGGAGGTACAATCTTTACTAGCCGATTTTGGATTTATGGTTTTCCCTTTTTTCATTTGTCGATTTTCTAGGTTACTTATGAAAGAATGGTCAAACCATATTTCATAAAGTAAATGAGAGATTTTAGGAGAACCATAAAACCCGTGCACCACTTCAAAGCCAAAAGAAAATATCAACGTTTGAATTTCTTTTGTTAAGAATGGTTATCACCCGTTTAAACTTTCTTGGGTGTGACCCTATAGTCTACTATGACGTTTGAAATAATTTAACTACTATTTAAATTATAAACAGTGAGCGACATCTAGTAATACAACATTGTTACCCAAGTTCTAATAAAATCAACGATTTGATACAACCTTTTCTATGACCAGTGTTCCAACGTAATTTAATTCTTTAAACCAATATATCCAAGATTAAACTCGAGGCACAGAATGTATCATCCTCTTGATAATTTAACCTTTTTTTATCATAATCAATGAGCATATTATATGAAAGAAATCAATATTCGAGCATGGCCATGCATTTCATAATCATACTCAATCAAGAGGCCCATGGATATATCTACTTATATTGTAAGGTTAAATTTTATCTAGATCATTCATATTATTCAATTGATTTGAGATGTATCTGATAATCACCTTTACCGTCTATGTGGTTTAAAGTAACTTTAGATGATATCAGAACACAAATATCCTCGAATAAAATATATAATGATTTCAAGTCAGAGGACTATTACATCACTATCATTATATGAATAACATATGACACTATTAATTATGCTCCATGAAGTTTTCTGAAGTTGGGTCAGTCCAATACATTATTTTCTAGTATGTATTTATGTATTGACATTAATATCACATGTATTAATGTAACGACCCGGATTTCGAGCGACTTTGGTTATCGACATAAACGCGACGTCGATAACCAAAACATCGAGAAATCCTGGTAATTAGTGAAAGAAATTAGAGGGTGAGGATAGATAAGATAGAAACTTAGAATAGAAGGAGAAGAAGAACACCATATCAGAGTAACACGAATCTCACAGCGGAACGAATAAATATATTTCATAACATAACTTTGAAATACAAATCTGTACTTGCATATACATATTATTATCAAAGTACAACACTTACATCACAGCGGAAATAAACTATAGCTATATGATCCTGAAGCCTCCTGCTCCAAGCTCTTCCAGTATATCTGTAAATCCCGACTACTTGACTGCCCGTACAAATTTAGGCACCCAAGAGTTTAGGGAAAACAACAAAGTAAACTCCGGGTCAGTCATGGGACTGGTGTGAGTAAAACATTTTAAAACAGTTCAAACAGGTAATCGATATCTCATAAGACCACGCCGCATAACGGAACGGGTTTTTCCCTTATGAGAATCCAAGATAACTTTATATCAAAAACCTTTTGATATTATAATAATGTCTATCAACCACAGTATATATATAATCATCTAGCAGAAACGCTTTCATCTCACGTTCTACATATATAGTATACAATCAAAACCGCAAGCACGTATTGGGTAATGGATTTCCAACTATGACAAGGTATGGATCCACCTTTCGCTCGTGTACCTCTAGAGAGGAATACACTGGGTTCAACAAGAACATCTTGCAACCCGGCCACACATGACCGACCACTCATTTCGCTTGAGTGTATCGAATGTATATCACCAACAGTTGGGATCAGCAACCGTTTCCCGAATGGGACAGCATCAACAATAGATTTTTAGAAGTAAATGAAACTCTAGATCAGGTGATTATACACCCTACTTCGGTGCGACCGACTTAGCCATGCTGCCTGCCCGATTTCTGTCATTTACCGGATGATGAGGCTAGAAGCTACGCTTTATCATCCTACCAGATTCACTTTGAATGCCACATCGTCAAATCCATCAAATCACCGATTGAAGTCCTCAACCATACATTATGTGTTAGCTAAAGAAGTTTCCTTCTTCGCTTCCACTCTTGGTACAGTTGGAGAAATCAATATACGTGATTTTCTGGAAATACTCTGTCAGACATCCGTCCATACAAGTCATCCAGGAACAGGATGAACCGAAGGCACTATTCTGTAAACAGGATAGCCCTTGCATAACTCCGTCTTCAATTTCCTTTGGCATATATGATTCGCAACGCTTACGCCAATACAGAGTGGTTTTTTTGGATAATAATCCAACCGGTCTCTCCATATTAACAACGTTAAAATGGTCAAAACTTCGATAGTCTGTGATTTAACTATCAAATAAAAACAGGTGTGCAAACAACGATATTATTTCCAAATGGAAATTATATCGATCAAACATCATTTAACATTCATCACCTTAGTTCATTAATTCAACTTATCTCCTGTTTCCCTATATTCAGTGTTTCTTGTTTTCTAGATTGGGAAAATATACGTTATTAACAATGGAAAACATTTCCATTTCTTGTTTTCTTTATTAGAAAACATTTCTGGTTTCTTATTTGGAAAACATTTCCAAAGCTTCTTCATTGGACTTAGACAGATGTTTAACCAAACCATCGCGATGCCAATTCAAACCATTTCCTTTACTGCCGAGCCTTAACTATTCCTTAGTTAAAACGAAGCCAATCAAGTTGGGGTAGAACTACCTCTCAGACCTTAACTGAACAACATTTCTAACTTTGAAATTGGCAAAGTTCACTTTATATTCCTTTACTAACTTCCTTACTTAACTCTCGTTCGAATAACTATATTCGATTGACTCTTTTTACTTAACTCCTTTGGACTAACCCCTATCAATTAACTCTATTGGACTAACACTATTGATTTACTCATTTAACTTAACTCCTTTCGAATAAACTATATTCGATAATTCCTTTTACTTTCTATTCGAATAACTATATTCGATTTACTCATTTGCTTCTATTCGAATAACTATATTCGATAACTCCTTTGCTTCTATTCGAATACTATATTCGATAACTCCTTTACTTCTATTCGAATAACTATATTCGATAACTCCTTTGCTTCTATTCGAATAACTATATTCGATAACTCCTTTGCTTTTATTCGAATACTATATTCGATTTACTCATTTGCTTCTATTCTAATCGATTAAACTAACATCGATTAACTCCTTTTTAACTTTAACACTAATCGATTAACTAACATCGATTAACTTCTTTTTAACTTTAACACTAATCGATTAACTAACATCGATTAACTTCTTTTATAAACTACGTTTTCCGTTACAACTATTTCCTTCTTATAACGTTTACTTACCGTTACAAATATATCCTATTTATAACTTCTATTTACCGTTACAAATATTTCCTGTTTATAACTTCTATTTACCGTTACAAATATTTCCTATTTATAACGTTTACTTACCGTTACAAATATTTCATATTTATAACTTCTATTTACCGTTACAAATGTTTCCTATTTATAACTTCTATTTACCGTTACAAATATTTCCTATTTATAACTTCTATTTATTTTCTAAATAAATATCCCTTTTATAAAACCGTGTTCGTTTTATAAATAATTCCTTTTATAAAATCTTGTGATTTTATAAAATTCCTTTATTCCAATATACATTGAAATACTTCTTTTTACATCCCAGGGTCTTTTATGATATTTACAATATCGAATAAAAATGATCAACATCATTCCAACACCCATAATCCATAACAGATTATATAACACATCATATATCACAATATATGAAAACAGTAAAATAAATGTTGAGGAATCCAGTTGGATTCCTCCAACCTGTTTCCCTGCATCACAGATGTTAAAACAATAAATAGATAACATCACTTCCAGTTCCATATGATATATTCTGTTAAACAGAATCAATATAGAACTTCAACTAACTGACTAGCAGTTCAATCAAACAGTCAACATACAGTCAATCAGCCAATATCTAACAGTTCTAAAAATACAACATGAAATTATAAACTGTTCAGAGTTAGTGAGATTTACTCACAGTTGCGCGTTAGCCGTTAAATAACGGTTTGCGTTCTTTGATTCTGATCATACAATTTATTTCGCTATAAATTGTACCCGGTTCCTGTAGATTCCAACTCAGTTCCAGAATGTTGTCCTTGTTCATATAATCCTGTCGGATTCGACCGTTCGACATTCAATTTTAGACGGCCCGGCACCCTTGCAAACTCACATCTCTGTTTTGGCAAATACCTACTCAAGGACACCATTTCACCGTTCAACCTCAATCACAAAACACGTCTGCACTTACCTATCATCTCCTTGTCAACTCCTTTAAAATGCTTTGAACAAAATCACCTACACTGCGTCCTCCTTGTTAACATCATAAATCAGCACCTACTATCCTCTCGATTACCAATCCCATCCAAACAATACCATACACGGTAAAACCATCTTCACTTCAAAAAGCCACCACGTCCACTTCTCTAAATTGTCTTTACACCAAAGAAAGTGAAACACCCCTTCCATTTTGTCAGTAAATAACAGACCGACCCCCCTTAAAACAAAGAAAGAAGACTGCGCCTCAACCCTGCCATGACCCAACGACCACCTCCTACTCAGTATCGTTCAAACAAACCACTTCACGTCAGCTACCCAGTCCGACTTTTCCTCACGTCCTCACTCCACAAACCGCCAAACTCACGAGAATCCCACCGATCTGCTCCCCCTTACTTTCAATGCTACTCACAGTATCCTCCTTCTCCAACTACAATACCAAACGCGGCCTCCCATATAACCAATTACTGCAAACTTTTCCAATTAGTATGCCATCCCACAAACAAAACGTGAGCTACTTCCTTCTATATTCATCACAAAACTCCAAGCTGTTATCAACCGTCCTTCACCTAACTCACGTCCACCCATCTCCGTTGACTGCTTCGGTTTCTTCTCCAAGAACACAGCGTGCCCCTCCCTGTAACCGAACAGCATGCCACGAACTCCTCCTCTTCAAATTCTACATCCCCTTCACTCCACAAACAGAGCTCGACCCTCTTCCTTCTTCTAACGTTCTCACAAATCCAGCACCATTTAAAACTCAGCAGCCCCCTCACGTTCTCTTCTACTCCGCCATCTTCGTACACAGCTCGACGCGCCCTAACCCCACGGATCTCAGAAACAAAACAACAAATCAAACTCCAGTTCGAGAGAGAGTGCATCGAGCAGCTCCTGAGCCTTCCTATCACGAGGAGGAAATGTATTCGAGTTGTCTACAAGTTTTCGATTTGTTTTTCATTGATTTTCGAGAGATTTCGATTTCCGCGTTTTTAGAGAAAAAGAAGAATGGTGGCGGCTCGTTTTGTTTACAGGAGATGAAATGGAAATTTTAGGTCTTAAGGTTAGTTATAGAGTTTTGATTAGGGACGTGGATGTATTTGAGGCCATAGGGCATTTGTGGTTCAGAAGAAACGAAGGGTGGGCTTTTGTTGATCACAAAAATAAAAGGGATTAAATTATTTTACGTTATAACCTTTTGGTCATCTTATTTTATAAACTTCGTTAATTATGAACGGCTATCGACAGGATTAAATATACCATCATGACGATTAATGTGCCACGATCCCAGAAATATAATAATACCGGTAGATGGACTCATATTGTGAAAGTCCAAATTTCTGATTCAGGGTGCACAATACCCCAAATAAAAAGTTGCTTATTTAATTAATTAAAAATTACAGTAAAATTCTAAAAATTAAGTTATCGTTATGTCTCTAAAGAACCTCGTCTAAATTCAATCCCGATCTTTAGTTATATCGAATAAACCGATACGGTCGATAAACGATTCTATAGCGACTATTTCAGATTTTGATTTGGACATATCTCAAAATCTACACGACGAAATCCCGATGTTTCTCTTCCACTAGAAAGATATACTCCACCAGCTCCACACGTTTCTTGTTTCACAGAAATCCGGCTTAAAACGAATCCTGTACATTCAGTTGAAGTTCGAATCGCCAATTTACGAACTGCAGCGCCATTTCGAGCTCGTTTATAATTATATTATAAACTATACGTTCAACTGTTGACGATTGAATATATTCGTTATTCAAATTCAATTACAAGCTGAATTACATATCACAGATGATTCAGTTCACACCATATCGCCATTTCAGCCAATTCTGATATTTCGGAATTAAATATATTATTTAATTAAATATTTTAAATTAAATATTCACTATTATTTAATTCCACGACCATTAAATTCACTAACCCACCATTGATATAATTAAATAAATTAATCATAATACCTCTGCCAATGCGGGTCATTACAATCTTCCCCACATAAAATAATTTCGTCCTCGAAATTGCTAAAAGGTAGAGAACGACCCTATCGATTGGTTAGAACACATTTGTTCACTTCTTAACTTCAGTTTCAACTGAACCAATTTAATTTCAATTAAATTATTAATTAATTCTTATCAATAAAAAATTTCAAAAATCCTGAAAATTTGCTAACGCCTTAACTCTTTGAAAAAAATTCGCCAGCACCTTCTTTGTACTGGTCAATACGTCAAACTCCAACTCGCCTCTCTGGGCCATCTCCAACCCAAAAGAAAATCAAACAGCCAAACGGCTTGCCAATTCGGCTCATAAATCTTATATCCAATAGAAATATAAACTTGTACCTTTTTTTTTCGGCATATCATTATATCCTTTCCACCTGTTATCAATTCAGCGGATACAAGGGTCATCCCAATCAAATTTCTATCTGCTTTTATCCACAACACCAACCATTCGCTTATATCCTAAGTCGAATTTTATTTCAAATTCGAGTTCCATTCTCGATTTCAAACTCTTAACTTGGTTACCAAATTCACTTCAAATTCGAATCTCCCAAATCCCATTTGTCTCGATATCATTCTAATTCAATCTCAGTTACCACTTTACTGACTTTACTTTTATTCAAATCTGCTTTCACAAATTTCCGTTAAATTTGTTTTTAATTCAAACAGTCTTTTCCTGGGAAGTTGTAAACAGTTTACTCTTTTCAAAAATCAAATTTTCCCTTTTTGAAATTCAACTGAGCCCAAAATCAATATTCCATTAGTTAAATCACTTCTCTATTTCTTTATCAATATTTGTTAACCAAATATTTTCAATAACCATATTGGCCTTTTATGTTATTTGGAAAACATTTCTAAATATCGCCTTCCTTTATTTTCTAAACCTTAGAAAATATATGCTATTTATAATTGGAAAATATTCCAATTACTTATCTCTTTTCTGATCTCATTTATTTCTATACTTAGGAAATGTCTATTATCCTATTTCCAAGCTTACACTTATTTGGGTTAAAAACGGATGTTGTGTAAAACATCGTTACGACAACCCAAATACTATATTCAACTAACTCTTATTCAACATTGATCTTCGAGCCTGAAATCTTACTATTTATTTGTTAATAATGAAATCAATCAAGTTGGGGTATAACTACCTCTCAGACCTTGACTGAATAACATTTATAACGTCAAAACAGATAAAACTACTTACTCGAATAATCAATACCATATAACTACTTGTTCACTTTCAAACACGTATATGCTTCCTCTTTCTATTCTTACTAGATTTTATTCTAGACTTCCTTTTTGATTTTACTATTCTATTTCTAAGTTCGTTTCCTTATCGACTTCTATATATATATATATCGATATATAGATTTCTAGTTATCAGATTTTCTTAAAAATATTCTAACTCCTTAAATTCTCAGAAAAATTCGCCATAACCTCCTTTGTACCAGGAGCATCGGGATATTTCAAATTGCCTCCCATGGCCCTCACCAATCCAAAAAGAAAAAGAAAAGCCAAGCGGCTAGCCGATTCGGCGCATAAAATCTCATATATATGAACTAAATACATACCTTTCCGTCGGGCATTCTATTTATAAACCTTTATACCTTATCCAATACATATCTCATGTATATTTATACATTTCTAATTCATTTCAACTTAATCCAGTCATTTTAACTTATTTCGTTATGTGATTTTCAAATTACTGGTTTGCCTATTTCACTTTCATATTTGAGTATAACATGTTCAAATATATTTCAACTTACTTATAAACTAATCAAATTCCACCTTTTCAAACTTAGGTTTCATATTCGATTTCGAATATAAATTTACCAGTCCCCTTTACTTATCTAAAGTTCAACTTCAATTCAAGATCCATTTATTAATGGCTAATTACTGGTTTACCTATTTCATCTTTTTATTTGAATATACATGTTCAAATATAAGTTTAACTTGTTTATCAACTAATTGAATTCCATTTCAATTTTATTTGAATTTCCTATATTCAAATTCCATTTCAATTCTCTTATTCAAATTCTATATCGATTTCATTTCAATTTTCTTATTCAAATTCTATATTTGAATTTCATTTCAATTTTCTTATTCAAATTCTATATTTGAATTTTCATTTCAATTTTCTTTGAATCTTCTATATTCAAATTTCAAATTTAATTCTATTTGAATTCTTTACATTCAAATTTCATTTCACTTTCGATATTCAAATCCTATATTTGAAATCTCTTATATTTTCTATATTCAAATTCTATATCTGAATTCCATTTGAATTTCTATATTCAAATTCTATATCACTTCCACTGAATTTCATATATTCAAACTCCCTTTGAATTTCTATATTCAATTTCTATTTCAACTCTATTTGAATTCTCTTTATTCAAATCCCCTTTGAATTTTCTTATTTAAATTCTATGTTTGAACTTCCTTTATTCAAATTCCTTTAAATAAGTCTCGATTTCAATTCCTTTTTAAAAATCGATATTTCTACCTTTGGAAAATAGATTTCCCTTTCAATTTCACACTTGTATTTTTATTTCTGAATTATCCAGTGATAATTCTTTTCACTTCATTTTATAAACTTCGTTTATAAAGGAACTTCTCGTTTTATTTCTTTTTAACAAGTTAATATTTCAAATCTATTTCAAAATTCAAATTCTATATTTTAAATCCCATTTTGAAATTCAACCCACTTGTCTTTCCCAAAACAAATTCAAAACGGTATCTCTGGTAGTAATTCGTCACTTACAACTCGAAAATGAATACTGATGATGCAGCTGTCATCATCAGAATCTATTTTCCAGCGATCGAAGTGAGTTCAATACTATAAAACCATTTCTAAACATTTTCACTTTGAAATTCATTTCAAAATATAATCCACACGGCTTGTAAAACAATTTAAAATCTCCCAGGATCTTAAATTTTCCTTATTCCTAATCCAAATCCATTTACAAACACTTATCCAATTTTCTAGAATTTTAACTCAATTTCTGGTTTAAAATTTCAGATTCAACTCATCTGATTTCACGTATTTCACTTATATGAATTTTGATTGGTTATTTACATAACCATTTTACTTATAATCTTACTCGATTATAATATCAACCAATAAATCCAATATATATATCAAAATATACGTTGGGTAAACTATTTTCATTTACCCTCTTTTCAATACATACCATGATGGTTCATCGTATTCAAGTGTTTAGTAACTCCTACCGATACAGTGGATCAAACTGATCGACCAGAACTCATAAACGACTCAACCAATGAATCTCCACAATATAAAACAAATTTTTATATCAATAACAAATACGTTCACTCGTATATATATACTCAATCTCAGTCTAGGGTATTACTAACCCTATCTCTACCGAGTCACGCCACAGAGCCAAGTAATTCTTAACTTAAGCTCTGATACCAACTGTAACGACCCGGATTTCGAGCGACTTTGGTTATCGACATAAACGCGACGTCGATAACCAAAACATCGAGAAATCCTGGTAATTAGTGAAAGAAATTAGAGGGTGAGGATAGATAAGATAGAAACTTAGAATAGAAGGAGAAGAAGAACACCATATCAGAGTAACACGAATCTCACAGCGGAACGAATAAATATATTTCATAACATAACTTTGAAATACAAATCTGTACTTGCATATACATATCATTATCAAAGTACAACACTTACATCACAGCGGAAATAAACTATAGCTATATGATCCTGAAGCCTCCTGCTCCAAGCTCTTCCAGTATATCTGTAAATCCCGACTACTTGACTGCCCGTACAAATTTAGGCACCCAAGAGTTTAGGGAAAACAACAAAGTAAACTCCGGGTCAGTCATGGGACTGGTGTGAGTAAAACATTTTAAAACAGTTCAAACAGGTAATCGATATCTCATAAGACCACGCCGCATAACGGAACGGGTTTTTCCCTTATGAGAATCCAAGATAACTTTATATCAAAAACCTTTTGATATTATAATAATGTCTATCAACCACAGTATATATATAATCATCTAGCAGAAACGCTTTCATCTCACGTTCTACATATATAGTATACAATCAAAACCGCAAGCACGTATTGGGTAATGGATTTCCAACTATGACAAGGTATGGATCCACCTTTCGCTCGTGTACCTCTAGAGAGGAATACACTGGGTTCAACAAGAACATCTTGCAACCCGGCCACACATGACCGACCACTCATTTCGCTTGAGTGTATCGAATGTATATCACCAACAGTTGGGATCAGCAACCGTTTCCCGAATGGGACAGCATCAACAATAGATTTTTAGAAGTAAATGAAACTCTAGATCAGGTGATTATACACCCTACTTCGGTGCGACCGACTTAGCCATGCTGCCTGCCCGATTTCTGTCATTTACCGGATGATGAGGCTAGAAGCTACGCTTTATCATCCTACCAGATTCACTTTGAATGCCACATCGTCAAATCCATCAAATCACCGATTGAAGTCCTCAACCATACATTATGTGTTAGCTAAAGAAGTTTCCTTCTTCGCTTCCACTCTTGGTACAGTTGGAGAAATCAATATACGTGATTTTCTGGAAATACTCTGTCAGACATCCGTCCATACAAGTCATCCAGGAACAGGATGAACCGAAGGCACTATTCTGTAAACAGGATAGCCCTTGCATAACTCCGTCTTCAATTTCCTTTGGCATATATGATTCGCAACGCTTACGCCAATACAGAGTGGTTTTTTTGGATAATAATCCAACCGGTCTCTCCATATTAACAACGTTAAAATGGTCAAAACTTCGATAGTCTGTGATTTAACTATCAAATAAAAACAGGTGTGCAAACAACGATATTATTTCCAAATGGAAATTATATCGATCAAACATCATTTAACATTCATCACCTTAGTTCATTAATTCAACTTATCTCCTGTTTCCCTATATTCAGTGTTTCTTGTTTTCTAGATTGGGAAAATATACGTTATTAACAATGGAAAACATTTCCATTTCTTGTTTTCTTTATTAGAAAACATTTCTGGTTTCTTATTTGGAAAACATTTCCAAAGCTTCTTCATTGGACTTAGACAGATGTTTAACCAAACCATCGCGATGCCAATTCAAACCATTTCCTTTACTGCCGAGCCTTAACTATTCCTTAGTTAAAACGAAGCCAATCAAGTTGGGGTAGAACTACCTCTCAGACCTTAACTGAACAACATTTCTAACTTTGAAATTGGCAAAGTTCACTTTATATTCCTTTACTAACTTCCTTACTTAACTCTCGTTCGAATAACTATATTCGATTGACTCTTTTTACTTAACTCCTTTGGACTAACCCCTATCAATTAACTCTATTGGACTAACACTATTGATTTACTCATTTAACTTAACTCCTTTCGAATAAACTATATTCGATAATTCCTTTTACTTTCTATTCGAATAACTATATTCGATTTACTCATTTGCTTCTATTCGAATAACTATATTCGATAACTCCTTTGCTTCTATTCGAATACTATATTCGATAACTCCTTTGCTTCTATTCGAATAACTATATTCGATAACTCCTTTGCTTCTATTCGAATAACTATATTCGATAACTCCTTTGCTTTTATTCGAATACTATATTCGATTTACTCATTTGCTTCTATTCTAATCGATTAAACTAACATCGATTAACTCCTTTTTAACTTTAACACTAATCGATTAACTAACATCGATTAACTTCTTTTTAACTTTAACACTAATCGATTAACTAACATCGATTAACTTCTTTTATAAACTACGTTTTCCGTTACAACTATTTCCTTCTTATAACGTTTACTTACCGTTACAAATATATCCTATTTATAACTTCTATTTACCGTTACAAATATTTCCTGTTTATAACTTCTATTTACCGTTACAAATATTTCCTATTTATAACGTTTACTTACCGTTACAAATATTTCCTATTTATAACTTCTATTTACCGTTACAAATGTTTCCTATTTATAACTTCTATTTACCGTTACAAATATTTCCTATTTATAACTTCTATTTATTTTCTAAATAAATATCCCTTTTATAAAACCGTGTTCGTTTTATAAATAATTCCTTTTATAAAATCCTGTGATTTTATAAAATTCCTTTATTCCAATATACATTGAAATACTTCTTTTTACATCCCAGGGTCTTTTATGATATTTACAATATCGAATAAAAATGATCAACATCATTCCAACACCCATAATCCATAACAGATTATATAACACATCATATATCACAATATATGAAAACAGTAAAATAAATGTTGAGGAATCCAGTTGGATTCCTCCAACCTGTTTCCCTGCATCACAGATGTTAAAACAATAAATAGATAACATCACTTCCAGTTCCATATGATATATTCTGTTAAACAGAATCAATATAGAACTTCAACTAACTGACTAGCAGTTCAATCAAACAGTCAACATACAGTCAATCAGCCAATATCTAACAGTTCTAAAAATACAACATGAAATTATAAACTGTTCAGAGTTAGTGAGATTTACTCACAGTTGCGCGTTAGCCGTTAAATAACGGTTTGCGTTCTTTGATTCTGATCATACAATTTATTTCGCTATAAATTGTACCCGGTTCCTGTAGATTCCAACTCAGTTCCAGAATGTTGTCCTTGTTCATATAATCCTGTCGGATTCGACCGTTCGACATTCAATTTTAGACGGCCCGGCACCCTTGCAAACTCACATCTCTGTTTTGGCAAATACCTACTCAAGGACACCATTTCACCGTTCAACCTCAATCACAAAACACGTCTGCACTTACCTATCATCTCCTTGTCAACTCCTTTAAAATGCTTTGAACAAAATCACCTACACTGCGTCCTCCTTGTTAACATCATAAATCAGCACCTACTATCCTCTCGATTACCAATCCCATCCAAACAATACCATACACAGTAAAACCATCTTCACTTCAAAAAGCCACCACGTCCACTTCTCTAAATTGTCTTTACACCAAAGAAAGTGAAACACCCCTTCCATTTTGTCAGTAAATAACAGACCGACCCCCCTTAAAACAAAGAAAGAAGACTGCGCCTCAACCCTGCCATGACCCAACGACCACCTCCTACTCAGTATCGTTCAAACAAACCACTTCACGTCAGCTACCCAGTCCGACTTTTCCTCACGTCCTCACTCCACAAACCGCCAAACTCACGAGAATCCCACCGATCTGCTCCCCCTTACTTTCAATGCTACTCACAGTATCCTCCTTCTCCAACTACAATACCAAACGCGGCCTCCCATATAACCAATTACTGCAAACTTTTCCAATTAGTATGCCATCCCACAAACAAAACGTGAGCTACTTCCTTCTATATTCATCACAAAACTCCAAGCTGTTATCAACCGTCCTTCACCTAACTCACGTCCACCCATCTCCGTTGACTGCTTCGGTTTCTTCTCCAAGAACACAGCATGCCCCTCCCTGTAACCGAACAGCATGCCACGAACTCCTCCTCTTCAAATTCTACATCCCCTTCACTCCACAAACAGAGCTCGACCCTCTTCCTTCTTCTAACGTTCTCACAAATCCAGCACCATTTAAAACTCAGCAGCCCCCTCACGTTCTCTTCTACTCCGCCATCTTCGTACACAGCTCGACGCGCCCTAACCCCACGGATCTCAGAAACAAAACAACAAATCAAACTCCAGTTCGAGAGAGAGTGCATCGAGCAGCTCCTGAGCCTTCCTATCACGAGGAGGAAATGTATTCGAGTTGTCTACAAGTTTTCGATTTGTTTTTCATTGATTTTCGAGAGATTTCGATTTCCGCGTTTTTAGAGAAAAAGAAGAATGGTGGCGGCTCGTTTTGTTTACAGGAGATGAAATGGAAATTTTAGGTCTTAAGGTTAGTTATAGAGTTTTGATTAGGGACGTGGATGTATTTGAGGCCATAGGGCATTTGTGGTTCAGAAGAAACGAAGGGTGGGCTTTTGTTGATCACAAAAATAAAAGGGATTAAATTATTTTACGTTATAACCTTTTGGTCATCTTATTTTATAAACTTCGTTAATTATGAACGGCTATCGACAGGATTAAATATACCATCATGACGATTAATGTGCCACGATCCCAGAAATATAATAATACCGGTAGATGGACTCATATTGTGAAAGTCCAAATTTCTGATTCAGGGTGCACAATACCCCAAATAAAAAGTTGCTTATTTAATTAATTAAAAATTACAGTAAAATTCTAAAAATTAAGTTATCGTTATGTCTCTAAAGAACCTCGTCTAAATTCAATCCCGATCTTTAGTTATATCGAATAAACCGATACGGTCGATAAACGATTCTATAGCGACTATTTCAGATTTTGATTTGGACATATCTCAAAATCTACACGACGAAATCCCGATGTTTCTCTTCCACTAGAAAGATATACTCCACCAGCTCCACACGTTTCTTGTTTCACAGAAATCCGGCTTAAAACGAATCCTGTACATTCAGTTGAAGTTCGAATCGCCAATTTACGAACTGCAGCGCCATTTCGAGCTCGTTTATAATTATATTATAAACTATACGTTCAACTGTTGACGATTGAATATATTCGTTATTCAAATTCAATTACAAGCTGAATTACATATCACAGATGATTCAGTTCACACCATATCGCCATTTCAGCCAATTCTGATATTTCGGAATTAAATATATTATTTAATTAAATATTTTAAATTAAATATTCACTATTATTTAATTCCACGACCATTAAATTCACTAACCCACCATTGATATAATTAAATAAATTAATCATAATACCTCTGCCAATGCGGGTCATTACAATTAATGATCAATGAGATACAATCATTAGTCAATCAACATACAAGTACTAATGTTTTATTGTTGTCATATATAAATAATAAAACTTGACTAGGGACATTTAAGAGTTATAATACTTATTATATTATATAATCTCATGTTCAAGTCACTTACTTGAAACTATATAATTTTGTATTATTATTCTAAGGACTTCAATTATGTTAATATTTATATTACACAGTGAATATAACATAACAAAATCTTTTATTCAAAATAAAATATAACATTAGCAATGTTGTTAGTAACATTAAATGATTGTCTTTAGGGAATAAACTCTAACACCAAAATTTTATGTGCAACCTAATTCATGGACATGGATTTTAAGCCTATCTCCTTAGGATTTCAAAGATACAAGTTCCCAAATTTAGGGTTTAATTAAATTTCTTTTGAATTTTTGAAGTTCAAGTTCTCTTGGTTTTTTCTTTAGAAAGTCACGACCATTAAAGTTAAGATTGAAGAGAGAAAGAATTGTGTGTTGTCTAATTTTTAGAGGGGGTTGGTTATTTATTGGCACACTTTACTATAAAATATTCATGTCCTTTTTCATTAAATATTTCGCGTTCACATGGCCACACAGGTCGTCCGATTTGTACGAAATTTAAAATTTTACAATAAGCTACCACTCCGGATCCGATGAAATTGGTTTCATCGAATTTTGAGACTATTTGCAAAAATACTATTTTAATTTCAAACCATTAATCGGTATACATTTATATCGTGAATGATCACACAACAACTCCGATTGACACAAAACTTGAAATCATACAATAATTAACTATTTCGGATTTTATAAAATAGGAAAATACCGTGAAGGACAAAATAAACAAAAATTTATTCCATATGGACAAGGGGGAAAAATTTTGTCCATAAGGACAAATTTCAGTGTAAAGGGATGAATTATAGCGGGCCCCTGAATTTCTCCCTTTGCACTAAATTTTGTCCTTGAAGATAAAATTTTGCCCTCTTGTCCTTATGGAACAATTTTTTGTTCCTTTTCTCCTTTAGAGTAAAAACCCCTTTATAAAATTGCTTTCGTTTAAATATGTGATTGTTTTGATAAAAGGCTATTTTAACGTGTTAGTGAAATTGAATAAATATTTAATCGATTCCAAAACACCCATATACCACGATAATAATTTTTTATTATCATATACATTCAAATACAATTCTCCATAGCTTTTCTAATAAATTTACTTTGAATTAAAACTCAATAATTTAAATTTCAAGTTAATTCAACAACCATATTCTCAAATTAAATTTAACTCGTGTAATTAACTATAAAAGTTAATCATTTTAAATATTTAAATCAATTAATATTATTATATAAAAAATCCGAGTTGTTACAGTATATAACAAGGAAAATGATGTAAACAATTGATTATATTCAGTCCAACACAAATTTCTTCGCTGATTTTTGATTCACTATATATGTGCACTTAAAGTTGGTGTTCTAGAATAGGATTCATGAGGCATTTGATCAAACAATATACTCCAAAATAAAGCCAACATTGGTTTCAACGTGATTATCCTTTGTAATATGTCTTTTCACTTCAAATTTATCATAATACTTCACCAACATCTCATCCTCTATCTCCTAATCATTCTTGGTTAAATTCAAACAAAGTAAAATAAACAAAATATAAAAATATATCTAACACAAAATTTAAGATAGATTAACTTACTAAACAACTTCAAATAACTTAATTACATTGTAAATCATGGTGGATATTCTATTGCTTTATAAAACCGGTGAATTTTATCTTGCTACAAATTACCGCAAGCACATGATGCACAAATATAGTACATATACAAGTGCAGGTTGATCTATAAGGAAAGTTTTAAGTTTTAAAATTACTCTATCAAATTAGACCCAAGATTTTGAATTTTTGTCAACAAAAAAGTGCTAAAAACTAGAAAAGATTATTGCAAATAAACTATGACATTAGAGAGAAATTTAACGACAAATTCACTCTCATGATCGCACAAATGAACATAGAATGATTCTATGATCATTTTTTCAACCTCTATGTAATTAGTGGATATACCTATCGTAAATATAACCTAATTATATCATTAATTAACATAACTTGAATCATCAAACTATAACTGTAACAACCCTGAATTTTAGGGGTAAATTTAAAATTTATATTAACTAATTTTAATGGGTTTTAATATTTAAAATAATTTATTTAAAATAATAATGATTAAAAATTGATCTAAATTGAAGTTAGAATGAATAATTTAATTATAAAAGGAGTTAGAAATAGCGCGGTAGTTTGAAAAGTCAAACTTGAACTTTGACTGATCGTACAGAATGCAAAATTTAACGGATTTTAGTGAAACCAAAAATATTAAAATCTATTTAAAAATATCTTTCTAACGAATCTGAAAAATTGAAATTTCATAGTGGAAATCAAAAGTTATGCCCAAATTAAAATTTAGAAAGGTCGCTATGAAATATATAAAGGTCAAAAATGCCACTTTTTACGTACGAGGGAATCTGGACGCGAAACCACTTCCATTGAGTTTAGAATGACGTTTCTGTATTGAAAAACAGTAAACACTTATATATTTCGAGTTTCAGAAATTATTTGTTTAAAAAGTATTTTTAATATTAAATATATACGCATTGAAAATAGCCATTTTTCAAACGACCTCTGTTTTCGGCGAAACCACTTTTGTTGGATTTGGAATGTCAAAATATAGTTAAGTTTAATTTTTCATAATTTTTAGAATTAATTTGTGGCCGTGGCAAAAAGATTTCAGTTTTGTCAATTTCGGTCAATTTTAATCGATTTGAAAATAGTCATTTTTCAAATAGGCTCAAAATTTAACGAAATTAATTTTCCTAGGTTCGCAGCATCAAAACATGGCTAAATATATTTTTCGAGAATTTTTGAAGTTAATTTGTGGCCTCGGCATATTTAAATGTACGGTGGAAATTAAATTATTAATTTAATATTTTAATTTTAATAAAACACGCAACAGGCTTCAGAACTGGGCCATGGGGCATAGCCCATCGCGTTCAGAAAGCATCAAAACCTTAAGTTTGACACTAAGCAGACCTGATTTGGAGACAGACCGGATTTCCACCTTTTAAGCATGGAAATCGAGATTTATTATTAAAATAATAAAAAAAACCTAACCCTAATTTCGAAATGCACAGCCGCCGCCCCTTTTCAATGGCCACGAACATTCAAAACTTCCCGACTCAATAATTTTTGATCCGTTCATTGAAATTCAACATATTATATACCAAATCGAAGCTCTTGGAGAGATCTACAGATCCATACGGTTAAGATCGGGTTTTAGTTCACGGATTTCGCGAATTCTCAGCCTGAAGTGGCTGCGTTTATGGGTGGTTTTCGGACCAGAGGGGGTTGCGAGTTGCACCCTGATGGAGGCGCGGGGAGAGTCGATGATGGCGGTCGAGATGGTGGCGTCCGATCGAAGTTCGGTGGTGGCGTTGGTGGTGCGTCCAGAAGCAAAGAAGGTTGAAGTTGGGTTCGGTCTTGTACAGGGAACGATATGGAAGAAAGGCCGACGGGATGAAAGTAATTAAGCCTTAATTATGTGATTAATTAATAATATTTAATTTTGCAATTCTTTAAACGTACGTAACTTCTTCATACGAGGTCCGTTTTGCGAACCGTTTGTTGCGTTGGATTCGTCTTTCCGAGGTCTTCGTAATGGCGCTGTCCAGATCTGAAATAGAGATAGTTAAATTTTTAGCCAAATTGGTGAGAATTCTGTTTATTTATTTATTTAAATAAAAATAATTAACTATGATAGTGATTTTCCTTGGATCCGTTGCTGAATGCTAATTTATTATAGTATGTGATTTGATCCTGAATTGTCATTGATACATAGACCTATTGATTTGATAATCGTTGTGCTGAAAATAATTCTATTATGTTTGTTAAGGTAGGATTGTTGAAAACACTTATATTTAAAATAAAACGGATTTTAAACTGAGTTTGATAGACCTATGGATTTTAAATATTTAAAATAAATATTTTAAATAATAGCAATGAAAACTGAGTTAGAATCGACAATTGAAAATGAATATAATTAATTCTAATTATAAACAAGGCCTAAAATGGCGCTGCAGTTTCAAAATTTGAATTCAAACTTTGTCGGACTGTACCGGGTGCAAAACAAAACGGATTTGAGTGAAACCAAAAATATTTAAATCTGTTAGTGAATACCTTTCTAACGAATCTGAAAAATTGAATTTTCATAACGGAAAGCAAAAGTTATGGCCAAATGAATTTTCAGAAACGTCGCTATGGAATTTATATAGCCCGTGAAATTGGCCATTTTGCATACGACCTCGGAATTCGACGAAACGTCGCTATGGAATTTATGGAATTTATAACGTCGCTATGGAAGTTATATAATCGTTGTACACCTCATGCATAAGCGTTGTATAAGTTGTACGTTCGACGTATAAGTTATATATGTGTTGAAATAAAAGTAAATTGCTATATATATATATATATATATATATATATATATATACGCCCCTCGTCCACAAACCATGGACGATATTTATTGATTGTGATTGGTGTGAAAATTGATTGATAGCGAATGGTTGATTGTGATTGTTTGTGGTTGATATTGGTTGATTGTGGTTGAAAAATACCTATTGGTGATTGAAATGAATTGGAAATATTTGTGGAAATAAAAATAAAACATGCCGCCTGTGTGCGAATTAGATGCATGAATCCCCATTGTCAAAAACCGCGAGGTTTTAAGGTAGAGCGAGGAGCCGTACGAGGGACGGTGCCGGTTTTAACTACCCTGCCGTTATGCTGCTGAAATTTTGAATAATCTTTATGTGTTAGAATAATTTTCATATGTTGAAATTATTTTCATGCGTTGAAATTAAAGTCATATGTTGAAACTATATCCATGTGTGGAAATGTTCATGTGTTGAAAAGTGATGTGTGAAAATTAAATTTGTTTGTGAATGAAGTGTCTAAACAATAAAAATCACATTTTTATAATATATATGAAGTATGTAAAATATTCGCCTTATATATAAATAGTTTCAACAACAAAAATTCTATCTTTCTTATATGAACAACATAAATAAAATATCCATGTGTGGAAATGCTCATGTGTTGAGAAGTGTGTGTAGTGGAAAATTTCATGTGTTGAATAAAAAGATCGAACAATGAAAATTACATTTTTATTGAAACTATGAAGTGTTGAAAACATCTATTTGTCGAATAAATATTTTTAATGATAAAAATATCATTTTTATCATCTATGTGATATGCTAAAGATATGCGGACGTTGAAATAAATATTTGTGAAGAAATATTATTTTTAACATGCATAGGAACTAAAGAAAATAGTCATGTGTTGAAATGTGTTTTAGTTCGCCAAAATTATCATCTTTGAAATGTGAAGTGTTAAAAATAGCCACTTGTTCAAATAAAATTTGCATGAGTTGAAATATACATTAATTAGCTAATGATATGATTTTAGCCTATGCATGCAACATTAGAATGAATGGTGTTTTTAAACCAAAGTAAATCAAATATGAAGTTGAATGGAAAATGATAAGTGATAAAAAATTGTATATATGTACATGCATATTTATTGAACAGGTTATAGCAAAGGGGCTAGAGAAGAGGAATAAAATTTTGTGCCCGACAAATAGGTTCACATTTACTGTTTTGTTTGGGTGATGATTTTATAAGCATGTTGGCTAGCCGCTTGGCTTTTTCTTTTTCTTTTTGACATGAGACGCCCGTGTGGCTATTTGGGAATTTTCCCAGCCCCTCCCGTACAAAGGAGGTTATGGCGAAATTTTCCAAAATTTAAAGGCGTTAGTGAAATATTTGAAGTGAAAGCGATATTGAAATTGTTGAATGAACTATATTTATATAAATATATAAATATAAATAAAATTAAAACGAAACGTGGCCGTGTAGTTCATGTTTTGAAACCGTGATTTCAAACGACTAGTGCGGGAAATCCGACCATTGGATTTTCCCGAAACCGCAACCATTGGGTTCGCTTTGGAAATATCTTTCCAACGGCACCAACTTTGTAAAAATCCAACGGTTGGATCGTCTGGAATGTTTAATTCAAATCTGAAGAAAAACAGCGCCAGAAACGATTATATTTATATATATATATATATATATATATATAATTATATGTAATCGAATAACGACGCTGCAGTTCGTATTTTGAAATCGAAACTTCAAACGATTGTACCGGGAGATCCTACCGTAGGATTTTCCCGAAACTGGAACCGTTGGATTCGTTTTGAAAAGACCTTTCTAATGATGTAAATTTTGTGAATATCCAACGGTTAGATTTTCAGATGTGTGTAAATCAAATCTGAAGTAAAACAACGCCACGGCCGCGTTATGGCCCGAAGCGTCGTTTTGAATAAATTGGCTATTTTAAAATAAAGAAAAATAGCGATAAATCGTTATAAAATATCATAAACGATATGGAATGGAAATAAACTGAATTTGCTCGATTTAAGTGGTATTTGATGGTTGAATGTGTTTGGTGTGAAAATTACATTAAAGAACAAATTGGTGTTGTCGATTTATTTAACCATTGAAATAAGTTGATTTGAAATTCTAAAAATACGTGAATTATTTGAAAAGGCCGAGTTAATTCTCATTTCAAATAATTGACCGACGATTGAAAGTCGAAGATGAAGATGGTGGTCGAAGACCGGAGATCTTCACCTCGTTTGGATGGTAACCGAGGTCCTGATTGGGAAGCATCCCGAAATATGGATAATGAGTGGTGATCGTCCAGACGTACGTGGTGATCGATGGGGTTGCGAGGTATTTAGTGCCTCCGGTTTCGTTCAGACCCAGAACGGACTTGTAAATGGACCGTGTGTCTGACATTGGATTTTATTCTGTGTTGATTGATCTCTATTAAATATACATCTGTTTGGCGGCGGAGAATTTATTCTTTTGCTTAACGCCCTTCTCTGAGACGCATGAGCTCAGAGGTTATGTATCGATGGACATCAGTCGCATGGCATGAATTGCTAGTGTGCATGCCTAAGTGGCAAATGATCAGGGCTTCTGTTGAAAAGCAAAGTCTTGTGGTGATGATCAAAGCACCGCCTGTGTGGCGTAGCTTTGTGTATAATGTGAATTCGCGAGCCTCACACCCCGGTACGAACCAGAAACGGGAGAAGGACCTCAGGGAGGGCATGCGTTTCTTTCTAGCTAGGGTGGTGTCAGTGACCTACCAGCCCTGACATTTATATACTTTTCACCTGTGTGGTTGTTGCTGTTGCGAGGCGCCTCGGTTTGATCGGACGATCCGGGTCCGATGGAGTCATTTGTTGGCTCATTTACGCCCCAAAGGGCGGAGAAACATATTGTTCAGGCACTATAATCCACTCTGTGTGGACCAGCCCTGTCGCTCCAAGGGGCAGTTGCAGCTGTTACGGAGACATGGGCTAGATTGTCTCGAAGTCGGTAAGGACTATCTTTTGCCTTGGTTCATGACGGAAATCCCATTTCCAAATACGCGACTGTGCGGTTTTGATTGTATATATATATGGCGACATGATATATGGTACCCATGCCGCCTATGATTGATAGTTATGATTCAAATTGTCCTTGAAACATATAAACACTAGTAATAATATCAAATGCTTTTGTTTTATTCGTATCAATCATATTTTGGCCATTATAAGGTAAAACTCTATCCTCCGGCTTGCGTTGCATTGTGTGATGGGAACTGAGTCTTATAATGGCTTCATTTTTATAAAAAGCATTGCGATGTTTTAAAAGAAAGATTTGTTTTTAAAGCACTGGCAATCCAATGGAGTAAACCCGTTCCACGAAAGTGGCGTGGTCCTGTGATTAGCCATATTTTGAATGTGTTGAGTAGATTTCTCATACCAGTCCAATGACTGACTCGTAGTTTGTTTCACTTTCAAACTCGACTGCCCCTCTTTCTACACGGGCAGCCTTGTATTCAGGTTTAGCTGGTTCTTTCTGGGAAGCTGGAGCTGAAGGTGGATTCTCTCATTTATCTCTTTTTATGTTGTTCAACTCCTATTGTACATTATGTTTATTTTCCGCTGTGGACATATATGTATAGTTGAACTGTATTTGTACTAAGTATGATCATGTATACTGTGTAACTCTGATGATTAAGTTTATCCAGTATATTCTATTATTCATTATCTGGTGTATTTATTTAATTCTGTTCTGCTATTATCTGTTTCTATGTTATATTCCAAAGATAACCCTTGTCTCCGTCTGTACGGGAAATGGGGTCGTCACAGCGTGGTATCAGAGCTTTGGTTAAGCTTAGTTCTGGAATATAACATATTAACGAACTCGTCAGAAATAGAACCAGTAGTGTTCTAGGACGAGTAACTCATTACAGATAGGATCAGTAATATCCTAGTATGAGTAGCAGAATGAAATAACACCTCGATAGACGCATTTACATTCAAGTATTTATCTCTATATTTTGAAATATCCTTTTTGTGACCTGACACTTGATCTGCTATTTGCAGAAGAACTAGAAAATGAGTGCCAGAAACAGAAGAAGTGATACTGACTCGGATATCGAAGCCCTATATATGAAATATAGAAATCTGGGTGGAAAGCCGTTCTCGGGCGAAGAATCTATTATGAGAACACAAGCTTGGATTCGTTCGGCTGAGAAAATCTTCGAAGCATTAAAGTTGAGGGATGACTTGAAAAGATTACTGGCCTCCTGGGCACTCGAAGACGAAGCTTTGTTCTGGTGGGATTCAATTATTAAGGATATTCCAGAAGGTGATATCACCTGGGATAGATTCAAAGTGATTTTCCTGGAAAGATTTACTCCTCCCGAAGCGACTGAGCGCTTATGTGATGAATTTTCTTATTTGATACAAGGAGATATGACCATCCTAGAATATCATAGGATATTCCGCGAACTTTCTCACTTTTCTCCCCATCTAATTAAGAATACGAGGAGAAAGAATCTGAGATTTATCAACGGGCTTCAAAGGAAATACCAGAATAAAGTAATGGGGCATGTGAAGCTTCCTTTTTCAGAAATGATTTATATGGCTTATCAGTATGAAGATCTCCATAAGAAAGGCATGTTGCGCGACGAAGAAGAAGTCAGCTCTAGTAATAAAATTGAGTCTGAAACTGATCGTCCTGAGGCCAGTACAATGTCTGAGGTCAGTAAGAAGCCTAAAGTAAATCGGAAAAGGGCCAGATCAGAGAAAGAACTAGTAACGACCACCATATGCAAAAACTGCCATAAGCAAGGGCATTTGCAAGGAAAATGCATATCTTTAAAGAAACTAAAGAAGAGTGAACCTAAGTCAAAGAACAAGTTTCAAGAGACCAGAAAATGCAGCATTTGCCATCGGTTTGGCCATGTAAAGCAGGATTGCCGGCTATTAAAGGCAACCAAGGAGGCTCAGGTAAATTAAGTGGCAGAAACCTCAGCACCCTCAGATAGTCAGGGAAGGTCTGATGTTTTAGAAGGCACGCTTATTGTCAAAAACATTCCAGTTAAAGTATTGTTTGACATAGGCGCGTCACGAAGCTTTATTGCGAAGAGTGCAGTCAAGAAGTTGGATTTGAAATTGAAGAAGCTCAAAGAGCCAATGACTGTCCAAAATCCAGTTGGGGGTTCCATCAATCTCAGTTGGATTTGTGCAGTACCTGTCTCTTTTTCCTGCTATAAATTCCCTATTATCTCTATCGTCATGAATTTTAATGAATTCGATCTTATTCTGGGATTGGATTGGCTAACCAAATATGAAGCAGAGGTTAGATGCGCCGAGAGAGTTGTTAAGGCAAAGGCCCAATCGAGGAATTATATAACCATTCCCTGTAAAGGTCAGAATGCTAATAGAAAAGACTTCTGGGCAGCTTTGAATGTTTCTCCAGCCCAAATAGAAAATATCCCTGAAATCACAGAGAATATTCCTGACCTCATCAAAGACATTCCTGTCGTCAAGAATTATGCGGATGTGTTTGAAGAAGTTGTTCGCTTACCTCCGCAGAGAGAAATAGATTTCAAGATCGCTTTGATTCCTAATGCAAGGCCGGTAGTTCACGCTATTCGAAGAATGTCCTTGAAAGAGAAAGAAGAACTTGACAATCAAACACGACAGCTAGTATGGAAGGGTCTGATCAGGCCTAGTTTCTCTGATTGGGGTGCAGCAGTGGTGTTTGTCCCAAAATCTGACGGTACTCTACGTCTATGCGTGGATTATCGTGATTTGAACAAGCAGACCATAAAGAACAAATATCCATTGTCGCGAATAGATGATTTGTTGGATCGATTAAATGGCACACAAGTATTTTCAAGGATGGACCTAGCTACAGGCTTTCATCAACTTCGAATTGCCGAAGAGTGTGTTCCAATGACAGCATTTAGAGGTCCCGATTTATTCTACGAGTGGTTAGTAATGCCGTTCGGCTTATGTAACACTCCTGCTTACTTCGTCGATCTGATGAATAGAGTGTTCAGGGGGGTTTTGAATAAATTTGTTCTGGTTTTCATTGACGATATTCTAATCTTCTCTAAATCAAAGGCCGAACATGAAAAGCATCTGGAACAGGTTCTGGAAATTCTGAGACGGAATGTATTGAAAGCCAAACTGTCCAAATGCATATTCTGGCAAGATGAAGTGAAATTTCTAGGCCATGTCGTATCGAAAGAAGGAATTGCTGTGGATCCAAGCAAAATCACAGCTATTCAGAATTGGAAACAGCCCAGTACCCCCACTGAAGTCCGCAGTTTTCTCGGATTGGCTAGCTATTACCGGAAGTTCGTTAAAAACTTTTCGAAGGTATCTGGTCATTTAACGAAGCTTACGAAGAAGCACTCTAAATTCAAATGGACTCCAGAAACTGAGGAGGCTTTTGAAAAGCTAAAGTTAAGACAAACGACTGCTCCAGTGTTAACCATCATCGATGGCAATCAGGATTTGAAAGTCTGGACTGATGCTTCTAGAGAAGGCCTTGGCGCAGCGTTAATGCAAAGGGGTTAAGTGATTGCTTATGCTAGCCGTCAGCTGAAGCCGCACGAGAAAAACTACGTCACTCATGATCTTGAGTTATTGGCGATAGTATTCGCTTTGAAAATCTGGAGGCACTATCTTCTGGGTGAGAGATTTGAACTGTTTACAGATCACCAGTCGTTAAAGTATCTATTCACTCAGAAAGACTTGAATTTGGGGCAGCAATGTTGGCTAGAGTTCCTTGCAGCATACGATTTTGAGATTATATACACTCCAGGGAAAGCCGATGTCGTGGCCGATGCATTAAGCCGAAAGAATGAAATGATTGCCAGCTTTATTATCACGACTTCATTGATAGATAAAATATCTGCTCTTCAAAAGGATGATCACTTCATTCAGAAGATCAGAGTGATAATTCAGAAGGGCGAACCCTTGACTTTCCAAGTTGATAATGATGAGATTCTAAGGCTGCAGAGTCGAATCTGTGTCCCTAACATTCCTGAGCTTCGAAAGGAAGTACTAGATGAATGCCACAAGTCAAAACTTAGTATCCATCCGGGAGTAAGCAAAATGTATAATGACATCAAACGCACTTTCTGGTGGAAGTCGATGAAGAGGGACATTTCTTTATATGTTAGTCGATGCCCTACTTGCCAGCTAGTCAAAAGCGACCAACAGAAACTGGCTGGATTGTTACAACCACTAGAAGTTCCTGGTTGGAAGTGGGAACATATTTCAATGGACTTCATTGATGGTCTGCCCAGAACCAGAAAAGGGAATGACAGTATTTGGGTGATCGTAGATCGCTTCACGAAGACCGGCCATTTTATACCTGTCAGATCAAACAGAACTGCTCAGAGTCTGGCGTAGATATACTTCAGGGAAATAGTTAGACTACATGGAGTGCCGCTCAGTATAGTCAGTGATAGAGATACAATATTTACTAGCAAATTCTGGGAAGCATTTCAAGTCGAGCTGGGAACGAAGTTGAACTTGAGCACCGCCTATCATCCTCAGACAGATGGTCAGACTAAGAGGGTGAATCGTATTTTAGAAGATCTATTGCGGGCTTGTGTTCTAGATTTCGGTGGATCATGGGAAGACCATCTGCATTTGGCTGAATTCTCATATAACAATAGCTACCAGGCGAGTCTAACAATGTCGCCATTCGAAGCATTGTACGGTAGACTGTGCCGATTTCCTGCTTGTTGGGTTGAACCTGGTAATAGACTTGTATTGGGACCAGACATGATCCGAGAAGCTGCCGATAAAGTCGATTTTATTAAGAAGCGATTACTCGCCGCTCAAAGCCGACAAAAGAGCTATGATGATAGGAGAAGAAGAGATATATCCTTTGCGGTTGGCGACTACGTATATTTGAAAGTATCGCCGATGAGAGGAGTTATCCGGTTCGGTAAAACTGGAAAGTTGGCGCCCAAATTCATTGGTCCGTTTCCTATTCTGGAACGGATTGGAACTCTCGCTTATAGGGTCAAATTGCCTGATTGGTTGCCTGGAGTTCATGATGTATTTCACATATCTCAACTTCGAAAGCACGTTCATGATCCAGACTTGATCGTGGAAGAAGCAGCTCAGCAGGATATTGAAATTACTCCAGAATTAGCTGTGAGACGAGAGCCGCTAAAGATCATCGGCAAAGAAACCAAAGAGCTGAGGAACAAGAAGGTTCACTTAGTCAAAGTGCAATGGAGTGGAGATCCGCGAGATTGTACTTGGGAAACTGAGGAGAGCGTTTAGAAAGCTTATCCTAGATGCCAAGCGGATATCTCTGATTGACTCCGGTGCAAGGTACATTTACCATACTTTGCATTAACACTTAGTGCTCTATTCTATTGTTATTTTCTTTCCATGGATGTGCACTTTTAACTCTATAGTCTGAATGACTTTAAAAGAGAATAGGAATTAATTTGTATGATTTTGAAAAGTTAAAAACAATTGGATTGGTTGTTTGTGTTGTGTGATAGTAAATTAGATTAATTAAATTATTGGAACGATAGTTAATTTAATTAATAAGAGAATAATGGTAGAATTTATTCATTTAAATCACACATTGAACTAATTAGAAAACAGATAGAAATATATACTTGTGCATTATATATGTTTGAACAGGTAAATGGATTAGCTGTTGAGTAAAGATTTTATTTGTGTGCCCGACAAATAGGTAAACCTTAATGAGTTGGATGCGAAATATTATTATATCAACTCCTGTGAATGCCATTGGATGTGGAGTGCTGGTTATTCTGTGTGAAATAATAAATGTCGCCATATGATAGTAACAATTAATTTTGAACTACATTACATGGCATATTTCTGAAGATAGGCATACTTCATCATATACCACATAAGCATTTGGAGCTTGTGTGACGAGGTGGAAGATTTACCATACGAGCGAGAGGCCTGTATGGCGATGACTATATTTTACAGGTTGAACTGATGACTGATATGGACTATTTAAATTGTAATGATAAAATTGCCAGATTAATAAAAACCCCACACGGGTCTGGAATTGACAATAATCACGTCTCTCTAGTTATTAGAAACGACACATGGACTATTTATTCCCCATACGGGACAGGGTGACGAGAATTTATTCTCTAGATTTATTATCAATACACGCTCTCCTGTAAACACCAGAATATATCACTATAAATATGTGTATGCTTATTAGGATTTATTGGGTACCTAATACGGCCCAATAAATTTCCAAACCTCTCCCCGTACAAAGGAGGTTATGGCGAAATTTTTCGAAAATTCCGGGTGTTAGCCAAATTTTTGAAGAATTTGAAAATTCTCAGAAACTGTAAAGTTGGAGAATGGAAGCCAGATCGAATGTAGAGTTGATTAATCAAACCACTTTAGACTTTGTTCCATTTCGGGGACGAAAAGTTTTAAGTGGGGGAGATTGTAACGACCCAGAAAATCTGAACCAATTTAAATTTTTTAAATTGGCTAAAATAATGGATTTTAAATATTTAAAATAAATATTTTAAATAATAGCGATGAAAACTGAGTTTGAATCGACAATTGAAAACGAATATAATTAATTCTAATTATAAACAAGGCCTGAAATGGAGCTGCAGTTTCAAAATTTGAATTCAAACTTTGTCGGACTGTACCGGGTGCAAAACAAAACGGATTTGAGTGAAACCAAAAATATTTAAATCTGTTAGCGAATACCTTTCTAAAGAATCTTAAAAATCGAATTTTCATAACGGAAAGCAAAAGTTATGGCCAAATGAATTTTCATAAAGGTCGCTATGGAATTTATATAGCCCGTGAAATTGGCTATTTTGCATACGACCTCGGAATTCGACGAAACCACTTTTGTTGGATCCGGGATGTGAAGTTATTGTTAGGTTTCAAATTTCATAATTTTTGAAGCTAGTATGTGGGCGTGGCAAAGGAAAATGTGTTTTGGTCAATTACAGTTAAATTGGATCGACCAGAAATGGGCCTTTTTGCAAACGGTCTCAGAATTCGACAAAACTAGTTTTGTTGGGACCGTATCGTCAAAACATAGCCAGATTTATTTTTCTGGAATTTTTCGAATCAGTTTGTGGCGCTGGCAAATTGAAATGTACGTTCAAATCGAATATTGAATGTTATATATATTAAATTGAATGGAAACTGACTGAAACAGTCGAATGGGCCTACGAAACATACTCCATTGTGTTCGGAATGGGGGTAAAATGCCAGGGACGACAGTCATTGGGTTTAGATTGGTGGTCGTGTCAGAAAACCCCTTTAAAACACATCGGCCAATCAGAATTTTTATAAAAAAAATTCCTTTTCTCTCTCCCCGACGAACGACGGAAACGCGTTCGAATCTTCCCGTCCACTTTCCGATCAATCCACGCAAAATTAGCCCCTCCTCCAGTTGAAGATTTTGTAGAGCTCGGAGAGATCCTCAAATCCATATAAGGTTTGGATTTTTTCATTACGTGGTTTGGGAGAACGGACGTCGAGAAGTCATCGCCTTCATCTCGCCGCCGCCGCTCCCTCCGACGATCGAACTGGCCGCCACCCCCTGCGCTGGAAGCTCTCTCCTCCCTCTTCGACGCTGCGAAGGCCGATCGACGAATAGCTACACGGATTTCGAGATAAATCCAAACCTAGTTTTGAACCTTTCAGCTGAGGTATGGCTATATTAATTTTCAACAGTTTTAACACCTTTAAACCGTTGCAAACTTTGAAAAAACCTATCTTTTTCGATTCTTGACGAAATTCGATGAAACAGGAAACATCGTGACCGTGTGGACGTCTTCTACATTTTAGAAGAGACCGCATATTTTTTTGAGCCTTCTTCTATTTTTGGTGGAGTGGAACCCAATGTGAGATTTCTAATTTATAAACGATATGGAAAACGATGATGTATAAATTATATGGTCGATGTATGAGTTATATAAGCATTGTATAAATTGTACGTTCGACGTATAAGTTATATATGTGTTGAAATAAAAGTGAATTGCTATATATATATATATATATATATATATATATATATATATATATATATATATACGCCCCTCGTCCACAAACCATGGACGATATTTATTGATTGTGATTGGTGTGAAAATTGATTGATAGCGAATGGTTGATTATGATTGTTTGTGGTTGATATTGGTTGATTGTGGTTGAAAAATACCCATTGGTGATTGAAATGAATTGGAAATATTTGTGGAAATAAAAATAAAACATGCCGCCTACGTGCGAATTAGATGCATGAATCCCCATTGTCAAAAACCGCGAGGTTTTAAGGTAGAGCGAGGAGCCGTACGAGGGACGGTGCCGGTTTTAACTACCCTGCCGTTATGCTGCTGAAATTTTGAATAATCTTTATGTGTTAGAATAATTTTCATATGTTGAAATTATTTTCATGCGTTGAAATTAAAGTCATATGTTGAAACTATATCCATGTGTGGAAATGTTCATGTGTTGAAAAGTGATGTGTGAAAATTAAATTTATTTGTGAATGAAGTGTCTAAACAATAAAAATCACATTTTTATAATATATATGAAGTATGTAAAATATTCGCCTTATATATAAATAGTTTCAACAACAAAAATTCTATCTTTCTTATATGAACAACATAAATAAAATATCCATGTGTGGAAATGCTCATGTGTTGAGAAGTGTGTGTAGTGCAAAATTTCATGTGTTGAATAAAAAGATCGAACAATGAAAATTACATTTTTATTGAAACTATGAAGTGTTGAAAACATCCATTTGTCGAATAAATATTTTTAATGATAAAAATATCATTTTTATCATCTATGTGATATGCTAAAGATATGCGGACGTTGAAATAAATATTTGTGAAGAAATATTATTTTTAACATGCATAGGAACTAAAGAAAATAGTCATGTGTTGAAATGTGTTTTAGTTCGTCAAAATTATCATCTTTGAAATGTGAAGTGTTAAAAATAACCACTTGTTCAAATAAAATATGCATGAGTTGAAATATACATTAATTAGCTAATGATATGATTTTAGCCTATGCATGCAACATTAGAATGAATGGTGTTTTTAAACCAAAGTAAATCAAATATGAAGTTGAATGGAAAATGATAAGTGATAAAAATTGTATATATGTACGTGCATATTTATTGAACAGGTTATAGCAAAGGGGCTAGAGAAGAGGAATAAAATTTTGTGCCAGACAAATAGGTACACATTTACGGTTTTGTTTGGGTGATGATTTTATGAGTCTGTTGGCTAGCCGCTTGGTTTTTTCTTTTTCTTTTTGACATGAGACGCCCGTGTGGCTATTTGGGAATTTTCCTAGCCCCTCCCGTACAAAGGAGGTTATGGCGAAATTTTCCAAAATTTAAAGACGTTAGTGAAATATTTGAAGTGAAAACGATATTGAAATTGTTGAATGAACTATATTTATATAAATATATAAATATAAATAAAATTAAAACGAAACGTGGCCGTGCAGTTCGTGTTTTGAAACCGTGATTTCAAACGACTAGTGCGGGAAATCCGACCATTGGATTTTCCCGAAATCGCAACCGTTGGGTTCGCTTAGGAAATATCTTTCCAACGGCACCAACTTTGTAAAAATCCAACGGTTGGATTGTCTGGAATGTTTAATTCAAATCTGAAGAAAAACAGCGCCAGAAACGATTATATATATATATATATATATACACATATAATTATATTTAATCGAATAACACGCTGCAGTTCGTATTTTGAAATCGAAACTTCAAACGATTGTACCGGGAGATCCGACCGTCGGATATTCCCGAAACTGGAACCATTGGATTCGTTTTGAAAAGACCTTTCTAGTGATGTAAATTTTGTGAAGATCCAACGGTTAGATTTTCGGATGTGTGTAAATCAAATCTGAAGGAAAACCGCGCCACGGCCGCGTTATGGCCCGAAGCGTCGTTTTGAATAAATTGGCTATTTTAAAATAAATAAAAATAGCGATAAATCGTTATAAAATATCATAAACGATATGGAATGGAAATAAACTGAATTTGCTCGATTTAAGTGGTATTTGATGGTTGAATGTGTTTGGTGTGAAAATTACATTAAAGAACAAATTGGTGTTGTCGATTTATTTAACCATTGAAATAAGTTGATTTGAAATTCTTAAGATACGTGAATTATTTGAAAAGGCCGAGTTAATTCTCATTTCAAATAATTGACCGACGATTGAAAGTCGAAGATGAAGACGGTGGTCGAAGACCGGAGATCTTCACCTCGTTTGGATGGTAACCGAGGTCCTGATTGGGAGGCATCCCGAAATATGGATAATGAGTGGTGATCATCCAGACGTACGTGGTGATCGATGGGTTAGCGAGGTATTTAGTGCCTCCGGTTTCGTTCAGACCCAGAACAGACTTGTAAATAGACTGTGTGTCTGACATTGGATTTTATTCTATGTTGATTGATCTCTATTAAATATACATCTGTTTGGCGGCGGAGAATTTATTCTTTTGCTTAACGCCCTTCTCTGAGACGCACGAGCTCAGAGGTTGTGTATCGATGGACATCAGTCGCATGGCATGAATTGCTAGTGTGCATGCCTAAGTGGCAAATGATCAGGGCTTCTGTTGAAAAGCAAAGTCTTGTGGTGATGATCAAAGCACCGCCTGTATGGCGTAGCTTTGTGTATAATGTGAATTCGCGAGCCTCACACCCTGGTATGAACCAGAAACGGGAGAAGGACCTCAGGGAGGGCATGCGTTTCTTTCTAGCTAGGGTGGTGTCAGTGACCTACCAGCCCTGACATTTATATACTTTTCACCTGTGTGGTTGTTGCTGTTGCGAGGCGCCTCGGTTTGATCGGACGATCCGGGTCCAATGGAGTCATTTGTTGGCTCATTTACGCCCCCAAAGGGCGGAGAAACGTATTGTTCAGGCACTATAATCCACTCCGTGTGGACCGGCCCTGTCGCTCCAAGAGGCAGTTGCGGCTGTTCCGGAGACATGGGCTAGATTGTCTCGAAGTCGGTAAGGACTATCTTTTGCCTTGGTTCATGACGGAAATCCCATTTCCGAATACGTGACTGTGCGGTTTTGATTGTATATATATATATATATATATATGGTGACATGATATATGGTACCCATGCCGCCGATGATTGATAGTTATGATTCAAATTGTCCTTGAAACATATAAACACTAGTAATAATATCAAATGCTTTTGTTTTATTCGTATCAATCATATTTTGGCCATTATAAGGTAAAACTCTATCCTCCGGCTTGCGTTGCATTGTGTGATGGGAACTGAGTCTTATAATGGCTTCATTTTTATAAGAAGCATTGCAATGTTTTAAAAGAAAGATTTGTTTTTAAAGCACTGGCAATCCAAACCCGTTCCACGAAAGTGGCGTGGTCCTGTGATTAGCCATATTTTGAATGTGTTGAGTAGATTTCTCATACCAGTCCCATGACTGACTCGTAGTTTGTTTCACTTTCAAACTCGGGTGCCCCTTTTTTTACACGGGTAGCCTTGTATTCAGGTTTAGCTAGTTCTTTCTGGATAGCTGGAGCTGAAGGTGGATTCTCTCATTTATCTCTTTTTATGCTGTTCAGCTCCTATTGTACATTATGTTTATTTTCCGCTGTGGACATATATGTATAGTTGAACTGTATTTGTACTAAGTATGATCCTGTATACTGTGTAACTCTGATGATTACGTTTATCCAGTATATTCTATTGTTAATTATCTAGTGTATTTATTTAATTCTGCTCTGCTATTATCTGTTTCTGTGTTATATTCCAAAGATAACCCTTGTCTCCGTCTGAACGGGAAATGGGGTCGTCACATCTTATGATGGTTTCATTTTTCCAAAAAGCATTGCGTTGTTTAACGATTTACTTTAATTTATGCACGACAATCCATTGGAGTAAACCCGTTCTGCGTTAACGGCATGGTCCTTGGATTTTTCTTATTTTTATTAGTGAAATTAGTTAAGAATTCTCACACCAGTCCTTGTTTGGCAGCCTGGTAATAGGATGCAACATGATGGGGGGTTCTCGCTTCGCGGTTTGGTGGCGAACGGGAGACTCTTACCCCCACATGTCCCTTTTAGGGTTGGTAGGCTGCGGCCGGGGGATCTTGAAAGGGTCGCTGTAAAACAAGGTGTCTGGGGTACAACTGTAAGCCACGGTGGGTTTTATCTGCTGTACTGGAGGATGAAGGGATGGTTGCAAAGCCTACCGGATTTCGCGGTATCGTTACAGTTGGTATCAGAGCTTTGGTTAGCTCAAATCTTTGGGATACAACTCGTTAGAACTGAACAAAAGACTCATCAGAGATTGGATTAGTAATATCCAATAAGAATACTCATTAGAGATAGGATCAGTAGTATCCCAGAATGAGAAAACTCATTAGAGATGGGGTTACTAGTGACGATCAACCCCCATCACGTGATCTACACGCGAATATAGATAAAATACGCAATATAAAGCAAAAGAATGGGGAGCACACAGAATTTTTATAGTGGTTCGGCAGAGACAATGCCTACATCCACTTTATTCATATTTCTCTCTTTTTTTTTACAAATACAATGCTTTTTCTGTTTGGAGAAAAGAAGAAAGATGACTATTTTCCTTTCTTCCTTTTGAGAGATTAAGATTCCGGAGGAGAGTAGAGATGAGAAGTGTTAAGAAAGCCGTCTGGCCAAGAGAAGTCTCTCTTTCTCTTTAAGCTTGGAGGTATTTATAGGTGAAAAATGTTGCTTAGGCTGCTGCGAAATGGTCCGGCCATTTCGAGAAGGTCCATACACGTGGAATCCATCCATTGGCTCGAATTGCGGCTGGAAGACTGATTCCACTGCTCATAAATAGTATCCTCGAAAGTTGTGGCCGGCGTGGCATCCATGGAAAGGTATATCAAAAGCAGAGCTTTGTCCGCATATGGTTGACCGCCTTTATCCCCTTGGAAGTCGGGATATTAAGTGGACTGGCTCTGTAGAAATCTTCCACGCTGGCCCGAGATAACCGGTCGACGAGTTCTTTCTGGAAGCGAGAAACTCGGTCGCCCTGGTGAGCGATTTTTCTGGTAATGCGCAGTTAATCTGACTGAGTGGGATTTGGACCGATATACCATTGCTTGGTGTAGCGCCCCTGATGGATCTCTTGGAGCGCAATTTGTATTTGGTCTGTGCGTTTGGGCTTTGGTTTCGGCCCGATGAGATTAGTGCCAAAAAGAGGGCTAACACTTTGCCCCTCAGAATATATCTTCATCGACAGAGGGAGGTGTATTCTGAAATCTGAAGTGAAGCACAAACGCTCGAGCTGCTATGGTCGCGCTAGACCATATTAAGGCCAGAAAACCAACGGTCTGATGTTATATTAAGACCAGAAATCCGACGACCATGCCAGGTCGTATTAAGGCCAGAAGACCGACAATTATCAGAAACCGTATTAAGGCCGAGATGATGATTGCCAGCAAATACAAAACAAACCATGGGTCGAGCATTTTATTCCACTTGGCTTTAGAGGGTGGCGAGCATAAACCATGCTCGGCTTAGTGGCGAGCATAAACCATGCTCGGCTTAGTGATGAGCATAAACCATGCTCGGCTTGGTGGCGAGCATAAACCATGCTCGGCTTTAGTGCAAGTGTTTCTTATGCTCAACTCATGGTGGGTTAGTTAGTTTTACGAGCTATGCACGCTCGTGGTGTAAAGAAAGAGAGTGTAATCCACACTCGTTTTTAAGAAAAAGCGACCTCTCTCACTTGAAAGGGTAGGTGTTTGAAGTAGTGGTAGACTTTCACACTAACCATATAAAACAGGGGGCAAGCGTTAACCATGCTCGGCTTAATGGCAAACACTAACCTGGTTCGGTTTAGAAATTTTACAACAGTCGTTCTACTTTTGCAAAAAGTAAAGTTCATAACTGCTAAGCAACTATTACAAAGAAAGTCTACGGGGACAGCGATTGATTACATAACATCAAGGCGTCCCTATTATTGAAAGAAATACATCGAGAGAAAAGGTAAAAAATCTAATTAATGATAATGCCGCGAGCACTAGCCTCAGGGTCCTTTCCATTTCTAGGAGCTTGCGGACCAGCCTGAGGAGCTCGGGCAGAAGGTCGCGGCGGCGTGACCGGGGTGTGATTTTTGACATACTCAGCAAGTTCCCCTTTTCTGAATTGTCCTTCAATGAGATCGCGCAGATGTCGGCAATCATTTGTATTATGTCCAGCTACGTTGTGGAATATGCAATGCTTGCCAGAGTCAAGTTCCATCTGGGTCGGCTCTCGTTGAGGTGGCATTGGAGTGGGGAAGGACTCACGCATATCGAGATAGATATCGAGCAAAGAGGAATTGAGCTCGGTGTACCAATTATATTTGTTTTCATTTCGTGGTCGGACATTGCGTTTATCCTTTTCCGGGGCCGTTCCTCTTCCTTTATTCTGGCCATTGCTGTTGAGTGGACCTTGTTGTTTGGCTACCAAGACTTCAAGGCTCTCCATCTCAAGGCTGGCATCCTCTTGTCGGAGGAATCTTTTGGCCTCGGAATAGAAATCATCTATATCTTTGGGAGGATCCCTAGTTAAGGAGTTAGAGAATTCTGGTATCTTCTGGACTCCCGCGATGGCTGCCATCAACACCATCGATGGCTCGGGCCGATCGACAGATGTTACGGCTGCGTTGAACCTTTCGAGGAAGGATCTTAGCGTCTCTCCGGATCGCTGTTTGATGGTAGATAGAAACATGACACTTTTCGGTCGAGAAATATGCACTCGAAACTGCTTGATGAAGCGAGTGACCAGAGTATTCCAACCACTGATCGACTCCGTTGTTAGCTGCCGAAACCGCATACCGGCTATATCTGTAAGAAAGAGTGGAAAGCACTTAGCCATGAAGCTGGTCGATGCACCAAGTACTTCCATATGTCACATGTATCGCATAAGATGAATGGTCGGGTCAGTACGACCGTTGTATGGTTCGATGGCAAGGAACCTGAAGTCCGGAGGGTTTCGAGAATTTCTGATTTCTCTAGTGAAGGGGTTGCGATTGACATTGTCTATGTCTTGCTGCGAAGAATTGCCTTGAGTGAAACGTCGGATGATGCTTGCCAGCTGACACCCATCTCCAAGGAGTCATTGCCATGAACTTAACTCTGTATCCTGAGGGGGTTCTGTACGAGGATCCGGCAAAAGCATGCTCGGAAGGGTAGTTGTTGGCGGGGCTCGACCTCTGAGAGTTGAGTGAAGGTGTGAGGGAAGGTGAGATCTGGCGGGTTGTTCTGGATAGAATAGCCCCACTGGAACCTGATGAGTTGTGGATCGAGCCATATTTGTAGCTAAAGATCTAGGTTGATTCAGCATAGCATGTGATGTTCGGAGGCCAGGGTTGCCTCCGTTTGAAGCGAGGTTAGGAGGGTCTATGGTAGCGTTTTCTTCCGCTACTGTGAGGACCGGCATGGTAGGGCGGCTTCCCTCGTTCGAAGGGAAGGCTACTCCGACTCTTCGTTGAAGAGGAAGAGTGGTTAGACTGGTCTGCGGCAAGATCCCGGGTTGTGATGGGAATTGCATTGATTCTGAGGGACCCGGGGGTAGCTCGACTGATTCGATAGGTCGAGATGTTCCAAAGAGTGGGGGCATATTTGCCAGACGACCTAGATCTTGGTCGCCAGCTTCTTGAGGTTCTGTTGTTGTAGCCGCGCTGGTCGCTGGAAGCGGTATTCTCGGCGGGGATCGATCGGTTGGTGGAGCCAAACCAGGATGAAATAAAGGTGTAGCCCGATCAGTGGCTTGATTTCGTGCAGACCGAAGATCGGTTATTGCCCCAGCTTCGGTCGATGGAGGAATTGATGTTGAAGCGTTCAACCCTGTTTCCAGTCGACCGAGAAGGTGAACTGCTGTTGTCATTCGAGGACTTTACCCTGAGATGTCATATGGTCTCTGAGTTCGACCATGATTTTATCCATGTCGTCCCGGGTAAGGAATCGGGACATGTTGTCATGAGAGGAAACTTCGTGGCTTGCTTCTGCAGCATCGACATCAGCTACATCGCCGTTTGCAGGACGAGAGGATGTTGCATCTTTCTTTCGTTTGTTCGCCATGACTGGGATAAGCAGGAGCTCGATGGCGGTGTTGGTGTGCTTCCCCTTCTTGGCACGCCAAAGTGTTGACGTCAAAAGTTGGTCACTAGTGGCGATCAACCCCCAATCGCGTGATCTACACACGAATATAGATAAAATACGCAATAAAAAGCAAAAGAACGGGGAGCAAACAAAATTTTTATAGCGGTTCGGCAGAGACAATGCCTACGTCCACTTTATGTATTATTTCTCTCGTTTTTGATTACAAATACAATGCTTTTTCTGTTTGGAGAAAAGAAGAAAGATGACTATTTTCCTTTCTTCCTTTTGAGAGATTAAGATTCCGGAGGAGAGTAGAGATGAGAAGTGTTAAGAAAGCCGTCTGGCCAAGAGAAGTCTCTCTTTCTCTTTAAGCTTGGAGGTATTTATAGGTGGAAAATGTTGCTTAGGCTGCTGCGAAATGGTCCGGCCATTTCGAGAAGGTCCATACATGTGGAATCCATCCATTGGCTCGAATTGCGGCTGGAAGACTGATTCCACTGCTCATAAATAGTATCCTCGAAAGTTGTGGCCGGCGTGGCATCCATGGAATGGTATATCAAAAGTAGAGCTTTGTCCGCATATGGTTGACCGCCTTTATCCCCTTGGAAGTCGGGATATTAAGTGGATTGGCTCTGTAGAAATCTTCCATGCTGGCCCGAGATAACCGGTCGACGAGTTCTTTCTGGAAGCGAGAAACTCGGTCGCCCTGCTGAGCGATTTTTCTGGTAATGCGCAGTTAATCTGACTGAGTGGGATTTGGATCGATATGCCATTGATTGGTGTAGCGCCCCTGATGGATTTCTTGGAGCGCAATTTGTATTTAGTCCGTGCATTTGGGCTTTGGTTTCGGCCCGATGAGATTAGTGCCAAAAAGAGGGCTTACAGTAATGCCCTAGAATGAGTTGAGAGTGCCCAGTTTATAATTAACGTATTTTTGTTTATATATAATCCGATCTTTGGAAATATGATTTTTGTATATATAAAGTTAAATATTTTAAAAGTTAATCAACAAATAAAATTGAGTAGGATAATTAAACACTTTTTAGCTTCATTCCTTTTCGAGGACGAAAAGTTTTTAAGTGGAGGAGAATGTAACAACCCTGAATTTTAGGGGTAAATTTAAAATTTATATTAACTAATTTTAATGGGTTTTAATATTTAAAATAATAATGATTAAAAATTGATCTAAATTGAAGTTAGAATGAATAATTTAATTATAAAAGGAGTTAGAAATAGCGCGGTAGTTTGAAAAGTCAAACTTGAACTTTGACTGATCGTACAGGATGCAAAATTTAACGGATTTTAGTGAAACCAAAAATATTAGAATCTATTTAAAAATATCTTTCTAACGAATATGAAAAATTGAAATTTCATAGCAGGACTCAAAAGTTATGCCCAAATTAAAATTTAGAAAGGTCGCTATGAAATATATAAAGGTCAAAAATGCCACTTTTTGCGTACGAGGGAATCTGGACTCGAAACCACTTCCATTGAGTTCAGAAAGACGTTTTTGTATTGGAAAACAGTAAACACTTATATTTTTCGAGTTTTAGAAATTATTTGTTTTAAAAGTATTTTTAATATTAAATATATACGCCTTGAAAATAGCCATTTTCAAATGACCTCTATTTCAACGAAACCACTTTTGTTGGATTCAGAATGTCAAAATATAGTTAAGTTTAATTTTTCATAATTTTTAGAATTAATTTATGGCCGTGGCAAAAAGATTTCAGTTTTGTCAATTTCGGTCAATTTTAATCGACTTGAAAATAGTCATTTTTCAAATAGGCTCAGAATTTAACGAAATTAATTCTCCTAGGTCCGCAGCGTCAAAACATAGCTAAATATATTTTTCGATAATTTTTGAAGTTAATTTGTGGCCCCGGCATATTTAAATGTACGGTGGAAATTAAATTATTAATTTAATATCGTAATTTTAATAAAACACTCAACAGACTTCAGAATTGGGCCACGGGGCATAGCCCATCGCGTTCAGAAGGCGTCAAAACCTTAAGTTTGACACTAAGCAGACCTGATTTGGAGACAGCCCGGATTTCCACCTTTTAAGCACGGAAATCGAGATTTATTATTAAAATAATAAAAAAATCCTAACCCTAATTTCGAAATGCACACCCGCCGCCCACTTTTCAATGGCCACGAACATTCAAAACTTCCCGACTCAATAAGTTTTGATCCGCTCAATGAAATTCAACATATTATATACCAAATTGAAGCTCTTGGAGAGATCTACAGATCCATACAGTTAAGATCGGGTTTTAGTTCAGGGATTTCGCGAATTATCAGCCTGAAGTGGCTGCGTTTATGGGTAGTTTTCGGACCATAGGGGGTTGCGAGTTGCACCCTGATGGAGGCGTGGGGAGAGTCGATGATGGCGGTCGAGATGGTGGCGTCTGATCGAAGTCCGGTGGTGGCGTTGGTGGTGCGTCCAGAAGCAAAGAAGGTTGAAGTTGGGTTCGGTCTTGTACAGGGAACGATATGGAAGAAAGGCCGAAGGGATGAAAGTAATTAAGCCTTAATTATGTGATTAATTAATAATATTTAATTTTGCAAATCTTTAAACGTACATAACTTCTTCATACGAGGTCCGTTTTGCGAACCGTTTGTTGCGTTGGATTCGTCTTTCCGAGATCTTCGCGATGGCGCCGTCCAGATCTGAAATAGAGACAGTTGAATTTTTAGCCAAATTGGTGAGAATTCTATTTATTTATTTATTTATTTAAATAAAAATAATTAACTGTGATAGTGATTTTCCTTGGATCTGTTGCTGAATGCTAATTGATTATAGTATGTGATTAGATCCTGAATTGTCGTTGATACATAGACCTATTGATTTGATAATCGTTGTGCTAAAAATAATTCTATCATGTTTGTTAAGGTAGGATTGTTGAAAACGCTTATATCACGTTTGTTGGGATAATTTAACAAGAACAAATATGTCACTTTGTGACTATACATTGGATGAAAACAAATAGATGTTCTTTATTTTGATATTAGAATGTATACAAAATGTAAATTTATAAAATTTACTTTTATATGTCATTTATGTTAGAACAAAATTTGTCAATTTTGTTGAAGCTAAATTATGTCGTTTATGTTAGGACAAAATTTGTCAATTACGTTATTCATATTGTACTAGTATAAAATGTTAGAAATGATGCAACATAAAAATTATATTTTTATGTTAATATGAATCATGAGAAAAGAATAGTCAATAAAAAATTATATTTTTATTGAAATATGAACCAATAGAAAAGAGTTGTAAATAAAAAATTATTTTTATTGGAATATGAACCATTAGAAAAAGGGTAGACAATAAAAGTTATATTTTTATTGTAATGAGAATCATTTTTGTTGAGATAAATTAGATTTAACAAAAATATCATTTTTGTTAAATAGGATTTGTTAACAAATGAAATTTTCATTTTTATTTGTTAAGTTAAAATAGGAATTTGTATATAAATAAATCATTCTCTTATTTGTTCATTGAAAGGGATTAAAACAGGTATAAACATTTTTGTCATACATAGAATGGAATTGGCATTTTGTCATACATATGTTATTAGAATGAAATTTCCTTTTATCTAGAACTGACATAATATGATTTGTCAAATTTATGTTAACATAATATACTTTGTCATTTTAATGTGAGCATAATAGGAAAATATTTACGTATAAAATATTATTTAATATGACATTAGAAGTATGATTACATTAGAAATAATGTTACATTAGAAATTTGATTATATTAGAAGTATGTTACATTAGAAATATGTTACATTAGGAATATGCATACATTAGGAATATATTACATTAGAAATGTGATATTAGACAAGATATAACATTTTCATATAAATGTTACATTAACAAAAGAAATGACATTTTTATTGTAAATGTTGCATTAGAGAAAAATAACTTTTTTTTGTATTATAAAATGTATCATGAGCATTAAAATATCATTTTAATGCTAATGTATACATTAGAATTTAGGTGCAAAATGAAATTATCATTTTGATGTAAATACATACATTAGAATACATAGAGAAATGTTATCATATAAAATAATCTTTTGTATGATATTTAATGTTAAGTAGATAAAATATCACTTTTTATTTGTTTTGTCGAAGTGTTAGAATTGATTTAACATAAAAAAAATCCTTTTTATGTTAATATGGAAAGTTAGGAATGTTTACATGTAGAATACTCTTTTATATGATAAATGTTAACATAGAAAATATTATTTATATAATATTAGAATGCATTGAATATGTTAACATAGAAAAAGATTATTTATAGAATGTATAGAAAATATTGTTTATATTAGAATGCCTAGAATATGTTAACATAGAAATTATTCTTTTTAGATGTAAATTAAACATAGAAAAAGCATTTATACTTTTTGATGTAATATTAGAAACGTAGAACAAAAATAAACATTTTGTCAAAAGAATAAAATTAGGATAAAATTCACATTTTTGTCTAAATAAAAGAGTTGAAACGTTCATTTATTTGTCATGAATATATATAGAAAACATGATTAGAAAAGCGAAAAACAATAAAAATTACATTTTTTTTATTTGTAATATAAAACAGTAGGAAAGAGGAAGACAATAGGAATTACATATTCATATGTAATAAAGAATGAGACTTACATTGTAAATTAAAAATTTACATTTCATATGTAAATGAAAGGTAGGAATTTGCATTGTAAGTAAATGTACATTTTTTATATGTAATTAAAGGGTAAGTTATAATATTTGAAATCAAGTTATTTTGGAAATATGGAATATTCCAAAATTAAGATATTTTGAAATGAGAAACAGTTTAAAATAATATTTTTAGTAGAACAATTATAATGATTAATTAAAATTGTACTTGGACACGAGGTTAGGTCACACTAGTGGTGGAAGTCTTCCCGGACCTGACCAGCATATCCAGCAGCCACAAATGTTGGGCCTAATGTGAGAGGTCCAAGTGCGCAAATACAAATTGGGCCAAGACGCGAGGTTAAGCCCAACTTGTGGTGGAAGTCTGCTCGGAACCGACAGGCCTATCCAGCATCCACAAGTTGCAGGCCTAATGTGAGAGGTCTGGCCCATATTAAAATATAAATGGATAAATTAGAAATTAATGTTATTTTCACACCGTTATGTGTTAATAATGAAATAAATATTTTCACCTCCAAGTTTGTTATAAAAGAAAGTTACATTTTTAATGTAATAAAATAAGGATTAGAAAAGTTTTACATTTTCTTAATGTAAATGGGGTTTAGAAGAAAATTTCATTTTTTTTATGTAATTAAGTAAAAGAACATAAAATTTCATTTTTGTGTAATTAAGTCAATCTGCATGTGAATTAGATTGAAAGTGGAAAATTTACATTTATCATGTAAATTAAGATAAAAGGGAAAAATTACATCTTATGTAATCAAGTTAAAGTAGAAAGAAGTTTACATTCTTAATGTAATTAGATTATAGAAATAACTTACATTTTTAATGTAGATTATATTAAAAAGAAAAAGTTTACATTTTTAATGTGAATAAAAATAATAGAAATGAAATGTATATTTTTATCGTCACTTTAGATGCGATAAAAGAATAGAATAAAAATTATATATTTTTATTGTCATTTTAGAGGCAGTAAAAAGAAGTTACATTTTTCAATATAAATAAAAGGAAAATAGGAAGTTACATTTTTATATGTAATTGGTGTAATATAGAAACTTACATTTTTCAATGTAAATAAGGATGAAATAGAAATTATATTTTTTATATGCAAATAAAAGAATTTACATTTTTCAATGTAAAGAAAAGAATGATTAGGAATTTACATTTTCCAATGTAAATAGAATATGAAATAAAGGTTACATTTTCAATATAATAATATATTGAAGAATAAGTTTACATTTCTCAATGTAAATAAAATAGGAATAGAAATTTACATTTTTCAATGTAAATAATAAGATTAGAAATTTACATTTCTAATGAATGGATTTTCATTAGAAAGAAATATGAAACCAAATATACATTTGGTGTAAATTGAGAAATGGAAGAGGAAAATATACATTGTTATGTTTAGGATGTGTATGTAAAGTAAAAATAGCGATAGATTGTTATAAATTATTAACAACGATATGAAATGGTTTTCAAATTTATATATGCGAGAGTTATTTGGAAAGTCTGAGTTTACTCTCATTCCAAATAATGATACGACGTTCAAGGAATTAAAGACGGCGATTGAAGACCGACGATCCTCACATCGAATGGGTAACTAGTATTGAGGCCCTTGATTGATTTGCTCCCAAGACGGGGCTAAAATGGTAGTTATTCGGATGTAGTGCTGATTTGTACGGATTTGGCTTTCGCTCAGACCCAGAGCATAAGTTTATAAATGGAATGTGTGTCTGACATTGAATTTTGTTCTATGTAAATTGATTTCTATTAATATACAACCGTTGGTGGCGGAGAATTTATTCTCTTGCTCAACACCCTTAGAGGTTGTGTATTAATAGTTATCAATCGCATGGTGTGAATTGTCAACGTGGCACGCTAAGATGAAGATGATCAAGGCTTTGTTGAAAAGCAGGCCTTATGGTTATAACGTTACTTCACGAGCCTCACAACCCGGTTGAGTCTAAAACAGGAGAAGGGAACGCAGGGAGAGCAGCACGTTTCTTTCTAGATAGAAGTGGTGTCGGTGCTTAAACTGGCTGATATTTACTTATGTGGATGATGGAATGTGGCGCGTCTCAGATGATAGGTCCTATAGGACCGGGTAATGTGTGTTCAGGAATTGCCAATCCACGAAGCTGTATGTGTGGACCGGCCCTGCAGCTTTCCAAGGGTTCACTGCGGGGGATCCTGAGACATTAGCTAGAGTGTCTCGAATCGATAAGGAGCTCCTCCCTAGCCTTGACTCATGATGGAAACCTAATTTCCAATACGACCTCATGCGGTTTTGATTGTATTACTAGTATGGAGGCGTAGTATATGGTAGCTATGCTTCCTAGGATTGATACATTTACTTTGAAATGTTTTTTGAAACATATACACACTAATAATAATATCAAAATCCTTTTTTATCGTATCAAGCATTTTTGATCATTATAAGGTAAAACCCTATCCTCCGGTTTGCGTTGCATTGTGTGATGGGACTTGCGTCTTATGATGGTTTCATTTTTTCAAAAAGCATTGCGTTGTTTAACGATTTACTATAATTTATGCACGACAATCCATTGGAGTAAACCCGTTCCGCGTTAGCGGCGTGGTCCTTGGATTTATCTTATTGTTATTAGTGAAATTAGTTAAGAATTCTCACACCAGTCCCATGACTGACCCGTTGTTTGTTTCCACCTTTACAAACTAGGGTGCCCTGTTTTTCCACACGGGCAGTCGAGTAGCTTTTTGCAGATATTTACTTCTTGAACAGGATTCTGGATTGAAGTTTAAAGCTGTGTCCAGAGCATAGTTGTCTTCCAATGTATCTATTTTATTGTTTCCGCTTTATTGTATTATAATATTGTAATTTATCTTCTGCCATAATTTTATTCGATGTACTCTGATATTATGTACTCTGATGTAACATTATTGAAATGTTTATAAAAGTCTGCTGTTATTTTTCTGATGTTGTTGTATTCCCAAAGTTAACGTGTTCGGGTTTTGAACGGTCTTGGTCGATTTTGCGATCAATCGGGTCGAGCGGAATCCGGGTCGTTACAATAACTATCGTACATATGACCTGATTTGCTTTAAGCATATTTATTTACTATTAATTAGTAACATAGAACACCAAACTTGGAATCTAGTCCCAGTTTAATTACAATAATTATATATTAATGAAGAGATAATTTTTGTCTATGTTTGTGTTTGACTAAGCATAACTTATTTGTTTTGAATAACATCGATTATCAAGCTCAATTAAAAAACAAATTTATATAAACATATAACTTTCAGTTCAGCAAAAAAGAGATTCACAAATTAAATCACTTTTTTTTATATGATTCATGAGAGCTTCAGCCCCCCTACATTGAAGGGGTTTAGCTGCTCATAAATTGAATATATGTTAACATAAAAAGATTTTGACAAAAGCATAAAAGAAAATGTAAACAAATTAATAAGAAGAGAAAAATATAATCATCTTGCATAAAATGAAACTAAGTTATTTGCATGAGAAGAAAATAGAGTGCAAAATAGATTAACATAAAAGAAAAGATCACAAAAGTAAAGACATGGAAGTTGAGAACATAAAAGAAAAGGAGAAGGATTACGAAGTCATTAAAGAAAAAGTTCAGATTATTTCTTAACTTTGATTACAACTTACATAAAAATGAAGAAAACTTTTGTACATAACATAAAAGGTTTATTTGCATATGTCTAAAACCATAATTTATTTTTACTGTGCAACTCAAAATGCTCTTGAGATATTGTTGTAGTGACCCAGATTTCTGTCAAGTTACTTTTAAATATTTAAAATGGATTTAAATATTTGGTTGATAATATAAATGAATTTTTATATTTATGTTATTGATTTAAATATCGATTTCGATTTAATATCGTATATATTAAATTATCAAAATAAGGAATCAGCGAATAACTGAATTCGAAGTTAAAACTGATTTGAAAACAGTTTAGATAATCAATACAAACTTTTGTTTGAATTAGAATAATAATATTTAATTTATTCTCGAAGAATTTAAATGGTTTGAAATTTAATTTATATAAATTTAAATTAATATCTATTCCGGATGATAGAACTGGACTTCGATACATGTCCCAGTGTGTTCAGAATAGCGGTTTTACCTTAGAAAGGTCAATTGTTGGGTTCAGAAAGGAGTTCGGAATCACGAGGTATTTAAATTAAAGGACACCGGTTTAAAAACTAACTAAAATAAAATAAATTCCTTTTTGTTTGTGGTCAGAAACAGAACAAACAAGAGAAAAAAAGGGCCTTGCTGTTCTAAAAATAAACCGCACCTCCCCCTTTAAATTCTTTGTCAATCAACAGAAGGCTTCAAAGTTAAAATCGAATTGATTTCTCTTAAATTCCCTATACTATTTAAAATCGAAAGAAGCTAAAAAGGGATTCACTCCCTTTTTCTTCTGTCAAAATTGGAATCCCGCAGAAAGAAAATAGAAATCAAATAAAAAAGAGACAATAGAAGGGGGAATCGCGAACTTAATCGAATCGCGAGACCAGTTGTATCGCGATGGTTATCCGTGGATCTGGGAAGGTTGAAACGTTGACTTTCACATTTTCTACGAAGTCACGATGTAGCAAGAAGGCGCGAGGTGGGGTAACACAGTGACTAGGGATCACGAGGTCAATGACTTGACTAGCGGTGAAGTCTGGGTGGTCGAATGGTGTCTGAGGGATGCTGCGATTTAGGGGAAGAAGTCAGCGGTGGTTTGGGATGTTGAACTGGGAGATGGTGCGATAATGAACTGGAGTTCGTTTGTTATGTCGATTTGGGGGAAACTCACGGAAATGATGCATCGAAACAGAGCAGTGATAGTGAGGGAGGAGCAGTGCGGTTCTTTGTGCAGGAGTAGGATTTGTGTCCAAACTGCAGAAGAATAATTATTGCATTATAGTAAGGTAAAAATTTGCTAATTCAAATGTTTAAGAAAGCTTAATTATAATATATATATATATATATATATAATATATTCACTCCAAGGTGTTGTTAAACAAGTACACCATAAGACGACAGTATTGATTTGTTACCATCCAGAAAATGTTTCTTTTACTGTATGTGGTACATTAGATAAGTAGTTGACCTGTATTTTGAATGTTGAATGATCACACCACAAACACAAATAAGGATGCCCACAGAAAATAGTTTATTTAATTTAGAGGGATTAATAGTGATTAAAATTAATGAAATAAATAAATAAATAAATTATTATTGATATGAAGCTTGGAAATGAGTATAATTTATTTACACGGTAACAGATCTTGGTAAAACGAGATACATTGGCTTTGCATCGTCAAATACTTCGCAATGGAATTAAAAATGGGAATCAGAATAGATCGGGAAAGTAAAAAAGAAATCTCGGTGAGTAAATCTCACTCACCTGTTATTTAGAACTATTTTTATTCGGTAAAAATAATTGTTGTTGCTTGTATGCTTTCTGGTTGATTTAAATATATTAGTTATTTAGGGTTGACTATTATATATATATTGGGTTGATGATTGGATTGCTCCCACAGTCTCATTAGCGGATGCCCGCACTTTCATAGCGGATGATTTCCCTATGTGCCCCACAAATATATATAGGTGGATGATCTTCATACCGCGATATCCTTCCTCGAAGCAGGATGGGTATTACTATGTTGACTAACGTCTGTGGATGCAGGAAAAACAGGTTGGAGGAATCCAACTGGATTCCTCAAAAATATATTACCTGTTTGTTTATTTGTTTGCATATATACTGTCATATATGATAAGTTAGAAACCCTGAAGTAAATAATTGGTTGTTTGGTGTTTAAATATCACTGGGCCTGAGGATTGATTTATAAAATATCATGGAAAGGATATTTGAGATTTTAAAGGGAAATTTTGTTTTTTTCTAAATAGAATTTGAAATTCGAATAAAATAAAAATATTAACTTGTTTTGAATATTTAAAACAAGTAGTTTGTTTGTAACAAGGTTTAAAAAGGAGGTGAAATGAATTATCATTTGATAAATTCAGGAAATATAAATACAAGTGGAATTTAAATAAAGGGAAATTTATTTTTCCAAAGGAAAATATTTATTTCAAATGAAGTTGAGACTTGTTTTAATATATATAAACAAGTAATATAAGGCGATGTTTACAAGGAAAGGTGAAAAACCATAAATTGGATAATATGGATATTTTAAATTCAAATGGAATTTAAATAAAGGGAATTCAAATTTAGAATTTGAATATAGAAATTCAAATGGAGTTTGAATATAGAATTTGAATATAGAAATTCAAATGGAGTTTGAATATAGAATTCAAATAGAATTGAAAATGGAATTTGAATATATGAAATGTAAGTGAAATTGGAATTCAATTTGTTTATAAGAAGGTTGAAAATATATTTGAATATGTCATGTTCAAATATACAAGTGAAGTAGGCAAAGAATTAATTAACAAATTAATTAACGAGTTGAGTTAAACCAGTGTAGTAAGTTGAAATGAATTAGAAATGATAGATATACATGAGACAGGGTTGGAATGACGTGTTAGAAGAGTATAAATATAATGCTCGACAAAAAGGTATGTATTTAAATTGAATATGAGATTTATGCGCCGTATCGGCTAGTCGCTTGGCTTTTTCTTTTTCTTTTTGAATGGAGAGGGCCTGTGTGGCAGTTTTGGGATTTTCTCGATGCTCCCAATACAAAGGAGGTTATGGCGAATTTTTCCGAGAATTTAAGGAGTTAGAATATTGTTCAAGAAGATTTGATAAACTAGAAATCGATATATCGATATATATAGAATTCGATAATAAAACAAACTTAAAATAGGATATTTGTAATAACCCGGAAATTCTGGGCCAGTTTAAAATTTTTATTTTGGCAATTTTAGCGAATTTTGATTATTTAAAATGAATTATTTTAAATAATATCGACAAAAATTTATTTTGAATATAATTCGAACGTATATATTATACGCGTCATCGTTAGAATATAAAATATTTATATATAATTATAAATAGAATTGAAAATGGCGCGGTAGTTCGATAATTCGATTTCAAACTTCAATTGAATGTACCGGTTGCAAAACAATCCGGATTTTAGTGAAACCAAAAATGTTGGAATCTAATTGTGAATATCTTTCCAACGAATCCGACAAATCAAGATTTCATAGCGGGAATCAAAAGATAGGTCCAGTTGAAAATCCTGAATAGTCGCTATGGAATTCAGGCCCTTAAAAATGGAAATTTTGCAAATGACCTCGGATTTCGACGAAACCAGTTTTGTTGGGTCCGCAGTGTCAAGTTATTGCTAGGTTCCAAATTTCATAATTTTTCGAATCAGCATGTGAGCGTGGCAAAGGAAAGCGCGTTTGACCAGTTTCATTTGATTTTAATCGACTGGAAATTGGCCATTTTTCAAACGGTGTCAGAATTCAACGAAACTAGTTTTGTTAGGACCGTATCGTCAATACGAAGCTAGAAAATATTTTTCTGGAATTTTTAAAGTTAGTATGTGACCCCGGTAATTCGAAAAGTACGTTTAAAATTCAATATAGTGATTTAAATGAAAATTCAACGGAAACTGATCGAAACGATCAAACCAGCTTATGATACATATCCCATTGTGTTCGGAATGGGGGTGAAACGCTATGGACGACAGGCGGTGGGCCTCGTTTAGAGGTCGTATGAAAAAGTCAACTTTTTAATAATAATAAAAAAAAAAAGGAAAACCCTTCTCCCTCTATATATTTCTGCCCCCCCCGTTATAATTCAGAAAAGTAAATCCAGTATAAAAAAAAAGTAATCGAATCGAAATCGCGTCGATGCCCACCCCCCCCCCCCCCCCCACGCCGCCGCAGGTGGCAGAGCAAACCACCACCGCGCCACATCCGTACGCCTCCCCTCCTCATCCTCCTCCTCTTCCCCCTATACGCGACATCGAGCCCCCTCCCTCGCGCCAGCAACCGCCTGCATCGACCCACCCACCTCGACGCAGCCCAGCCAACCACCGCCGCCCCCATCTTCTTCCCCGACCTCTTCCTCTCCTCCTCTACAGGACTCGCTCGCCCACCGACGCCCCCTTGCCTGCCAAAACCGCCGACAGTGAAGTCACCATAGGAAAAATCGAAATGAAAGTAAGTTTTCCCCTTATTTATAGGTTTTATTAATTCTGAGTTTATATGTGATTTAATTCTGATTTTATATGTTTTTAAAACTAAAGATTTCATTTTTTTTTTACATAGCAAAAATGAGATTTTTATTTATACGAAGTTAGCGGGGAAAGAATCGATATTTAAAGTAGAAAATATTTGATTTTTATGATTAGAAAAAATATGGTTTTTGTGTGAAGAGAAACAAAAATGTGATCTTTATATTTTTTAAGATTATAAAAATATGATTTTTATATTTTTAAAAGTATTAAAAATATAATCTTTACTATATAGAAGTAGTAGAAATATGATTTTTGTTTAAGTAGTGGATTAAAAATATCATTTTTACATGATAGGTATATTAAAAATATAATCTTTATTATGTAGAAGATGAAAAATGAAATCTTTATTTTAGAAAAAATGAAATCTTTATTTTAGAAAAGGTGAAAGATCTATTTTTGAAAAGGCGGAAACTTTATATAGAAAATAGCATGATAAAATAGAATATTTATCCATATAACATCGAAGAAAAATAGGATTTTTATATATTGAACTTCGATAGAAAAATAGGATTTTTATATATTGAACTTCGATAGAAAAATAGGATTTTTATATATTGAACTTCGAGATAAAAATATGATTTTTATATATTGAATAGCGAAGTAAAAAATTCGATTTTTACATATGTAGTGGCTACGGGCAACGAAGATGACGAAAAGGCGAGTTGGCGAAGATTTCCTGCATTAGAAGTGCCGTGGAGCTAGGATAGCTATTTGTGAGAACTTCTCACCTTTCAAATTCTTTTTTTAGTTATATATATATACTAGGATGCAGACGGTGCTTAGTAGCACCCGACACAATCGTCCACAGACCATGGACTTGTTTGTTTGGTTGCATAGATTAGTTATATGATTTGATCTGAATTTGAATTGTTTGGTGAAATTGAATGGTTTGATTGATGTGTGAATGGCGTGGGCCTTCACTAGACCGGGGATAAGGCTAGGCCTCGTCCCGTTTCTAGCATCGTGTCGTTATGCCGCCGAAATTTTCTAAAATAAGTTAGAAAAATAAAAATATCATTTTATTGAATAAATGAATTGAATAGAAAATTCATAGGTTGAAATAAAATGTTTTATCGTTAAAAATATAATTTTTAACGTGAAGTGAATAAAATAGAATATTCATTTACAAACCAGACGGTTTGTTTATGTACACCTATTTGAATGACATTGATTGGGATGATAAATTTTACACATCGCCTAACAGCACAAATAAAATATGTGTTTGATTGTTTGAAACCCCACACGGGTGTTGGGATGAAATTTGAAGTTCACTCATCCTGATTGATTAAATATGTCGATCGATTGATTGATAGGCTGTTATAAGCGTTGAATATCTATATTTGATGCTTTTACAGTGTAGTGCACTTTGGTTGATGGTTGATTATTTTCAATGTTATTATATACATGTGTTGTATGAAAATCCATATAATTAACTTTATATGGTAATTGATTGGGCCTCATTCCAATCGTGAAAATAAAGAATATTTGAAATAGAAATATTTGAAATAGAATATTTGAAAATAGAAATATGTGAAGCCGTGATGATTAGATTGACGCCATTTTGACGTGAACGATATTTATATCGATTTTAAACGATTTCGAAATAAATTGAATTGAAAACGATTTCGAAATAAATTGAATTGAAAACGATTTCGAAATGAATCGAATTGAAAACGATTTCGAAATGAATCGAATTGAAAACGATTTCGAAATGAATCGAATTGAAAACGATTTCGAAATGAATCGAATTGAAAACGATTTCGAAATGAATCGAATTGAAAACGATTTCGAAATGAATCGAATTGAAAACGATTTCGAAATGAATTGAATTGAAAACGATTTCGAAATGAATTGAATTGAAAACGATTTCGAAATGAATTGAATTGAAAACGATTTCGAAATGAATTGAATTGAAAACGATTTCGAAATGAATTGAATTGAAAACGATTCCGAAATGAATTGAATTGAAAACGATTTCGAAATGAATTGAATTGAAAATGAATTCAAATTGAATTGAAAGCGAATTGAATTGAATTCAAATTGAATTGAAATTTGAATTGAATAGAAATGAACTTTGAAACGAATTTATAAAGAAGAATTCAATTTTGCTTTGAATTGAAATGGAAGTTGAAATTGTTTTTGAAACGAATTTAAAACTATTTATATAATTCGTTTTAAATAGAAATCGACGAAGTATATATTATATATATTATATATATAATATAATGGCCTGAATAGAACGCGCCGCGCCGCGGCAGTTCGTGAATTTCGACCATTTATTTCAAACGGACATTGCGGGAGATCCGACCGTCGGATTCTCCTAAAACCGGAACCGTTGGGTTCGTATCGAAAAGAACTTTCTAATGAATATTAGAAATTTGAAATCTAATGGTTGGATTTGGAATTATTTCCAAATCAAATTTGAAAAAGGTCGCTGTAAGTGCAGTTCGATGGCCATTGATGGAAATCGACTGTACGGGCCTTGATAAAATTATTAAAAATAGTAATAATTTGTGTAAAATCATAAGAAATGATTTGTGAAGATTTGGGATGAAAAACTCCATATTTGAAAAGATAAAAATAGATTTTTATCGAAATGAACTAGTTTGAACTAGAAATATAATTCTATTTATTTTCAAATAAATAGATTGAATTTAAAAAGGGTTTTGAAAATAACCAGAATATCCAATGATTGCATTGGAGTGGATTTGAATCGAAATTGTCTTCGGAATATTTCGATGTTGGAATTCGTGATTATACAGGGGTTGTTATGGAAATTTGAAAGATATATATTTATATCGTTATTTCCAATACGACGTTTGTTAGTCGTAGAATTCGATATTGAATATAAGCCGATATATTTTCTATTCAGAGCCTTGTATTGAATGTCGAATGTGATTTGGGTTTGTCGTGAATGGTGTCTTCACTAACACTGTTCTTGAACCCAGTTGAGAAAAGATTAAATCTTTTTATTTGGATTTAATGAAGTGTACCAATTTAATGAGATTTAATTGGAATTGAATTGATATTGATTTTTGGGTTTATCGTGAACAGTGTTTTAAATAACACTTGTTCTTTAACCCGATAATTAATGAAATGTGATTTTGGGTTTATCGTGAACCGTGTTTTAAATGACACTGATTCTTTAACCCAGTTAAAGATTAAAACTAAGTGGAGTTTTAATAAATCTTTAATTAGATTGAGATGATCGAAAATGGAGTATCACCAGTTTTGCTCCAGGCGATGGTTAAATCTTTAATTAGATTTGAACGTGAAATGGTAATTGAATTTACCGATAACACTGTGGTGTTAGATATGAAGTATTACCAGTTTTACTTCATGGGATGAATAGGTTGGGATTGGGAAATAAAATAAATGATTACTTCGGTGTGGTTCGCTAATCCCGACTAGTTTGAATTGATATTCAAAGGAGATTAAAGAATAAATTTAAAGAATTTATCTTGGATAAAATTAATGGGAACTTTTCCCAAAGTATAGGAATATTTGAATAAAAGAATATTCTGAATTGGAATGAGGCGTATGTTGTGTTTGTGTAACACTTTTATAATATATACGCGAGTTATTCAGAAAGACCGGGTTTATCCCATTCTGAATAACTGATTCGACGTGGTGTCGAAGATGAAGACGGTGGTCGAAGACCGGAAGTCTTCACGTCATTTGGGTGATAACTGATGATCTTGATTGGGCTGTACACCCAAGAAGATGGAAACAGTTAGTGATCGTCCAGACGTACTTGGAGATCGATGGATATGCGGGGTACTAGGTGCCTCCGGTTTCGTTCAGACCCAGAACGGACTTGTAAATGGACTGTGTGTCTGACATTGGATTTTAGTCTGTGTGATTGATTTCTATTAAATATATATCTGTTTGGCGGCGGAGAATTTATTCTCTTGCTTAACGCCCTTCTCTGAGACGTACGAGCTCAGGGGTTATATATTGATGGATATCAAACGCATGGAGTGAATTGCCTGTGTGGCATGCCTAAGTGGCAATTGATCGAGGCTTCTGTTGAAAAGCAAAGTCTTGTGGTGATGATCAAAGCACTGCCTGTGTGGCACAGCTTTGTGTAACGTGAATTCGCGAGTTTCACACCCGGTATGAACCAGAAACGGGAGACGGACCTCAGGGAGGGCATGCGTTTCCTTCTAGCTAAAAAGTGGCGTCAGTGGTTTTACACGCCCTGACGAGTTTGACTTATGTGGTTGTGGCTGTTGCGAGGCGCCTCGGTTTGATCGGACGATCCGGGTCCGATGGAGTCATTTGTTGGCTCATTTACGCCCCAAAGGGCGGGGAAACGTAGTGTTCAGGCATTTTAATCCACATCGGTGGACCGGCCCTGTCGCTCCAAGGGTCACTCGAGCTTTGATCCTGAGACATGGGCTAGATTGTCTCGAATCGGTTGAGGACTATCTTTTGCCTCGGCTCATAGACGGAAATCCAATTTCCAAATACGTGACATTTGCGGTTTTAATTGTAGAACTAGTATGGCGACATGATATATGGTACTCATGCCGCTTATGATTGATACTTATGATTTGAAGTTGTTTTATACGCTATGCACTTATAATAGTATCAAATGATTTGTTTTAAATGTATCAAGCATTCTTTGGCTGTTATAAGGGAAAACCCTATCCCCCGGCTTGCGTTGCATTGTGTGATAGGACCTGGGTCTTATAACAGCTTCATTTTTCTTTATTTAGCATTGCGCTGTTTGTTTTATGCACTGGTATTCTTGGGAGGAAACCCGTTCCGTGTTATACGGCGTGGTCCCTTAATTTACCTAACTTTTAAAATAAAGATTAACTGTTTTAGTTCTCACACCAGTCACATGACTGACCTGGAGTTTATTGTTTTAACCTAAACTCTGGGTGCCCCTATTTTGACACGGGCAGCTAGTAGTTTTGGTTTTGCAGATTTATATTCACAGGATCCTGGTTTACAGCTGGAATGATATCCGGAAAGCTTTGTATCCGTATATCTCTTCTAGTTGTGTATTGTATTATTTTCCGCTGCTATGTATTTAAATGTAATTTAAATCTCTGATATTTCTGTGTAATATTCTTTTTACTCTGTATATTCTTGTATTCTGATGCGTTGTTGTAATATACAATGAAATGTTCTTCTGTATGCGTTCTGTTTTGTCCTGTTCTCAAACGATAGGGCGTTTCGAACGACCTGGATCGGTTTAGCGACTGGTTCAGACCGAGCGAAATTTCTTGGCCGTCACAGTTGGTATCAGAGCTTTGGTTTACAAAGCAGAGAACAAGGCACATTAGAACCATACGAAAGAATTCATCAGATATTGGATTAGTAACATCCAATTAGGATGACTCGTTAGAGATGGGATCAGTAGTATCCTAGAACGAGTGTGAAGAGTAAATTTTTAAAGTGAAAACAAATTTTGTTTTGAAAATTTAAATCAATTATTCGTATTTGATTATTTATTTATATTGATGTGGACAATCCAGTATATATAGATTTTGCGTATACGTCTGATCCGCGTGTATTCGAAGTTTTAATATATTGGATAGATATAGAATCACACTCTAGTCGCCCGGAGAAGGTACTGATGATAGCACGTGCATCATCAGTATTTATGTTCGTGTTTCGAAGGTGTGATTTTCTATATATTTCCATTGGACTGGTGTGAGAACCAAAACTAATATAGTTAGAACACTTTGTTGTGAATTGGCATCAAAAACACGATTTTAGTATATGTATCAAAATTATGAATTTGAAACTTTAAATTCACTAATTGATTGATGTTTGTGTTGTTTGTTCATTTGTTTGCTAATTTTGAACCATTATGCCTAATTGAATCAAATATTGAATTGTATTGAAAATTGGTCGCATCTGCTTGCATTTACATGTATATCATTGAACAGGTCATAGCAAGGAGGCTAGAGCAGAGAATAAAATTTGTTTGCCCGACAAATAGATACATGTTTACTACATAATTTCCTGTTTAGTTTGGGTGATGATGATTTTGTGAGCCTATTGGCTAGCCGCTTGGCTTTTTCTTTTTCTTTTTGAGATCTGAAGGACCGGGGAAGCTATTTGAAATTCCCCGATGCTCCCGGTGCAGGGGAGGTTATGGCGAAATTTTTCGAAAATTTAGGGTGTTAGCCAAATTTTTGAAATTTTGAAATTTCTCAGAAACCGAAAAGTTGGAGAATGGAAGCCAGATCGAGCGTAGAGTTGAATAATCAAACCACTTTCGACTTTGTTCCTTTTCGGGGACGAAAAGTTTTAAGTGGGGGAGATTGTAATAACCCGGAAATTCTGGGCCAGTTTAAAATTTTTATTTTGGCAATTTTAGCGAATTTTGATTATTTAAAATGAGTTATTTTAAATAATATCGACGAAAATTTATTTTGAATATAATTCGAACGTATATATTATACGCGTCGTCGTTAGAATATAAAATATTTATATATAATTATAAATAGAATTGAAAATGGCGCGGTAGTTCGATAATTCGATTTCAAACTTCAATTGAATGTACCGGTTGCAAAACAATCCGGATTTTAGTGAAACCAAAAATGTTGGAATCTAATTGTGAATATCTTTCCAACGAATCCGACAAATCAAGATTTCATAGCGGGAATCAAAAGATAGGTCCAGTTGAAAATCCTGAATAGTCGCTATGGAATTCAGGCCCTTAAAAATGGAAATTTTGCAAATGACCTCGGATTTCGACGAAACCAGTTTTGTTGGGTCCGCAGTGTCAAGTTATTGCTAGGTTCCAAATTTCATAATTTTTCGAATCAGTATGTGAGCGTGGCAAAGGAAAGCGCGTTTGACCAGTTTCAGTTGATTTTAATCGACTGGAAATTGGCCATTTTTCAAACGGTGTCAGAATTCAACGAAACTAGTTTTGTTAGGACCGTATCGTCAATACGAAGCTAGAAAATATTTTTCTGGAATTTTTAAAGTTAGTATGTGACCCCGGTAATTCGAAAAGTACGTTTAAAATTCAGTATAGTGATTTAAATGAAAATTCAACGGAAACTGATCGAAACGATCAAACCAGCTTACGATACATATCCCATTGTGTTCGGAATGGGGGTGAAACGCTATGGACGACAGGCGGTGGGCCTCGTTTAGAGGTCGTATGAAAAAGTCAACTTTTTAATAATAAAAAAAAGGAAAACCCTTCTCCCTCTATATATTTCTGCCCCCCCCCCCCCCGTTATAATTCAGAAAAGTAAATCCAGTATATAAAAAAAAGTAATCGAATCGAAATCGCGTCGACGCCCACCCCCCCCCCCCCCCCACGCCGCCGCAGGTGGCAGAGCCAACCACCACCGCGCCACATCCGTACGCCTCCCCTCCTCATCCTCCTCCTCTTCCCCCTATACGCGACATCGAGCCCCCTCCCTCGCGCCAGCAACCGCCTGCATCGACCCACCCACCTCGACGCAGCCCAGCCAACCACCGCTGCCCCCATCTTCTTCCCCGACCTCTTCCTCTCCTCCCCTACAGGACTCGCTCGCCCACCGACGCCCCCTTGCCTGCCAAAACCGCCGACAGTGAAGTCACCATAGGAAAAATCGAAATGAAAGTAAGTTTTCCCCTTATTTATAGGTTTTATTAATTCTGAGTTTATATGTGATTTAATTCTGATTTTATATGTTTTTAAAACTAAAGATTTCATTATTATTTTTTACATAGCAAAAATGAGATTTTTATTTATACGAAGTTAGCGGGGAAAGAATCAATATTTAAAGTAGAAAAGATTTGATTTTTATGATTAGAAAAAATATGGTTTTCGTGTGAAGAGAAATAAAAATGTGATCTTTATATTTTTTAAGATTATAAAAATATGATTTTTATATTTTTAAAAGTATTAAAAATATAATCTTAACTATATAGAAGTAGTAGAAATATGATTTTTGTTTAAGTAGTGGATTAAAAATATCATTTTTACATGATAGGTATATTAAAAATATAATCTTTATTATGTAGAAGATGAAAAATGAAATCTTTATTTTAGAAAAAATGAAATCTTTATTTTAGAAAAGGTGAAAGATCTATTTTTGAAAAGGCGGAAACTTTATATAGAAAATAGCGTGATAAAATAGAATATTTATCCATATAACATCGAAGAAAAATAGGATTTTTATATATTGAACTTCGATAGAAAAATAGGATTTTTATATATTGAACTTCGATAGAAAAATAGGATTTTTATATATTGAACTTCGAGATAAAAATATGATCTTTATATATTGAATAGCGAAGTAAAAAATTCGATTTTTACATATGTAGTGGCTACGGGCAACGAAGATGACGAAAAGGCGAGTTGGCGAAGATTTCCTGCATTAGAAGTGTCGTGGAGCGAGGATAGCTATTTGTGAGAACTTCTCACCTTTCAAATTCTTTTTTTTAGTTATATATATATACTAGGATGCAGACGGTGCTTAGTAGCACCCGACACAATCGTCCACAGACCATGGACTTGTTTGTTTGGTTGCATAGATTAGTTATATGATTTGATCTGAATTTGAATTGTTTGGTGAAATTGAATGGTTTGATTGATGTGTGAATGGCGTGGGCCTTCACTAGACCGGGGATAAGGCTAGGCCTCGTCCCGTTTCTAGTATCGTGCCGTTATGCCGCCGAAATTTTCTAAAATAAGTTAGAAAAATAAAAATATCATTTTATTGAATAAATGAATTGAATAGAAAATTCGTAGGATGAAATAAAATGTTTTATCGTTAAAAATATAATTTTTAACGTGAAGTGAATAAAATAGAATATTCATTTACAAACCAGACGGTTTGTTTATGTACACCTATTTGAATGACATTGATTGGGACGATAAATTTTACACATCGCCCAACAGCACAAATAAAATATGTGTTTGATTGTTTGAAACCCCACACGGGTGTTGGGATGAAATTTGAAGTTCACTCATCCTGATTGATTAAATATGTCGATCGATTGATTGACAGGCTGTTATAAGCGTTGAATATCTATATTTGATGCTTTTACAGTGTAGTGCACTTTGGTTGATGGTTGATTATTTTCAATGTTATTATATACATGTGTTGTATGAAAATCCATATAATTAACTTTATATGGTAATTGATTGGGCCTCATTCCAATCGTGAAAATAAAGAATATTTGAAATAGAAATATTTGAAATAGAATATTTGAAAATAGAAATATGTGAAGCCGTGATGATTAGATTGACGCCATTTTGACGTGAACGATATTTATATCGATTTTAAACGATTTCGAAATAAATTGAATTGAAAACGATTTCGAAATAAATTGAATTGAAAACGATTTCGAAATGAATCGAATTGAAAACGATTTCGAAATGAATCGAATTGAAAACGATTTCGAAATGAATCGAATTGAAAACGATTTCGAAATGAATCGAATTGAAAACGATTTCGAAATGAATTGAATTGAAAACGATTTCGAAATGAATTGAATTGAAAACGATTTCGAAATGAATTGAATTGAAAACGATTTCGAAATGAATTGAATTGAAAACGATTTCGAAATGAATTGAATTGAAAACGAATTCAAATTGAATTGAAAGCGAATTGAATTGAATTCAAATTGAATTGAAATTTGAATTGAATAGAAATGAACTTTGAAACGAATTTATAAAGAAGAATTCAATTTTGCTTTGAATTGAAATGGAAGTTGAAATTGTTTTTGAAACGAATTTAAAACTATTTATATAATTCGTTTTAAATAGAAATCGACGAAGTATATATTATATATATTATATATATAATATAATGGCCTGAATAGAACGCGCCGCGCCGCGGCAATTCGTGAATTTCGACCATTTATTTCAAACGGACATTGCGGGAGATCCGACCGTCGGATTCTCCTAAAACCAGAACCGTTGGGTTCGTATCGAAAAGAACTTTCTAATGAATATTAGAAATTTGAAATCTAATGGTTGGATTTGGAATTATGTCCAAATCAAATTTGAAAAAGGTCGATGTAAGTGCAGTTCGATGGCCATTGATGGAAATCGACTGTACGGGCCTTGGTAAAATTATTAAAAATAGTAATAATTTGTGTAAAATCATAAGAAATGATTTGTGAAGATTTGGGATGAAAAACTCCATATTTGAAAAGATAAAAATAGATTTTTATCGAAATGAACTAGTTTGAACTAGAAATATAATTCTATTTATTTTCAAATAAATAAATTGAATTTAAAAAGGGTTTTGAAAATAACCAGAATATCCAATGATTGCATTGGAGTGGATTTGAATCGAAATTGTCTTCGGAATATTTCGATGTTGGAATTCGTGATTATACAGGGGTTGTTATGGAAATTTGAAAGATATATATTTATATCGTTATTTCCAATACGACGTTTGTTAGTCGTAGAATTCGATATTGAATATAAGCTGATATATTTTCTATTCAGAGCCTTGTATTGAATGTCGAATGTGATTTGGGTTTGTCGTGAATGGTGTCTTCACTAACACTGTTCTTGAACCCAGTTGAGAAAAGATTAAATCTTTTTATTTGGATTTAATGAAGTGTACCAATTAAATGAGATTTAATTGGAATTGAATTGATATTGATTTTTGGGTTTATCGTGAACAGTGTTTTAAATAACACTTGTTCTTTAACCCGATAATTAATGGAATGTGATTTTGGGTTTATCGTGAACCGTGTTTTAAATGACACTGATTCTTTAACCCAGTTAAAGATTAAAACTAAGTGGAGTTTTAATGAATCTTTAATTAGATTGAGATGATCGAAAATGGAGTATCACCAGTTTTGCTCCAGGCGATGGTTAAATCTTTAATTAGATTTGAACGTGAAATGGTAATTGAATTTACCGATAACACTATGGTGTTAGATATGAAGTATTACCAGTTTTACTTCATGGGATGAATAGGTTGGGATTGGGAAATAAAATAAATGATTACTTCGGTGTGGTTCGCTAATCCCGACTAGTTTGAATTGATATTCAAAGGAGATTAAAGAATAAATTTAAAGAATTTATCTTGGATAAAATTAATGGGAACTTTTCCCAAAGTATAGGAATATTTGAATAAAAGAATATTCTGAATTGGAATGAGGCGTATGTTGTGTTTGTGTAACACTTTTATAATATATACGCGAGTTATTCAGAAAGACCGGGTTTATCCCATTCTGAATAACTGATTCGACGTGGTGTCGAAGATGAAGACGGTGGTCGAAGACCGGAAGTCTTCACGTCGTTTGGGTGATAACTGATGATCTTGATTGGTCTGTACACCCAAGAAGATGGAAACAGTTAGTGATCGTCCAGACGTACTTGGAGATCGATGGATATGCGGGGTACTAGGTGCCTCCGGTTTCGTTCAGACCCAGAACGGACTTGTAAATGGACTGTGTGTCTGACATTGGATTTTAGTCTGTGTGATTGATTTCTATTAAATATATATCTATTTGGCGGCGGAGAATTTATTCTCTTGCTTAATGCCCTTCTCTGAGACGTACGAGCTCAGGGGTTATATATTGATGGATATCAAACGCATGGAGTGAATTGCCTGTGTGGCATGCCTAAGTGGCAATTGATCGAGGCTTCTGTTGAAAAGCAAAGTCTTGTGGTGATGATCAAAGCACAGCCTGTGTGGCACAGCTTTGTGTAACGTGAATTCGCGAGTTTCACACCCGGTATGAACCAGAAACGGGAGACGGACCTCAGGGAGGGCATGCGTTTCCTTCTAGCTAAAAAGTGGCGTCAGTGGTTTTACACGCCCTGACGAGTTTGACTTATGTGGTTGTGGCTGTTGCGAGGCGTCTCGGTTTGATCGGACGATCCGGGTCCGATGGAGTCATTTGTTGGCTCATTTACGCCCCAAAGGGCGGGGAAACGTAGTGTTCAGGCATTTTAATCCACATCGGTGGACCGGCCCTGTCGCTCCAAGGGTCACTCGAGCTCTGATCCTGAGACATGGGCTAGATTGTCTCGAATCGGTTGAGGACTATCTTTTGCCTCGGTTCATAGACGGAAATCCAATTTCCAAATACGTGACATTTGCGGTTTTAATTGTAGAACTAGTATGGCGACATGATATATGGTACCCATGCCGCCTATGATTGATACTTATGATTTGAAGTTGTTTTATACGCTATGCACTTATAATAGTATCAAATGATTTGTTTTAAACGTATCAAGCATTCTTTGGCTGTTATAAGGGAAAACCCTATCCCCCGGCTTGCGTTGCGTTGTGTGATAGGACCTGGGTCTTACAACAGCTTCATTTTTCTTTATTTAGCATTGCGCTGTTTGTTTTATGCACTGGTATTCTTGGGAGGAAACCCGTTCCGTGTTATACGGCGTGGTCCCTTAATTTACCTAACTTTTAAAATAAAGATTAACTGTTTTAGTTCTCACACCAGTCACATGACTGACCTGGAGTTTATTGTTTTAACCTAAACTCTGGGTGCCCCTATTTTGACACGGGCAGCTAGTAGTTTTGGTTTTGCAGATTTATATTCACAGGATCCTGGTTTACAGCTGGAATGATATCCGGAAAGCTTTGTATCCGTATATCTCTTCTAGTTGTGTATTGTATTATTTTCCGCTACTATGTATTTAAATGTAATTTAAATCTCTGATATTTCTGTGTAATATTCTTTTTACTCTGTATATTCTTGTATTCTGATGCGTTGTTGTAATATACAATGAAATGTTCTTCTGTATGCGTTCTGTTTTGTCCTGTTCTCAAACGATAGGGCGTTTTGAACGACCTGGATCGGTTTAGCGACTGGTTCGGACCGAGCGAAATTTCTTGGCCGTCACAATATTATAAACAAAAAGGAATTCTATAAATAAAATCCTGGGAGGTATACATTTTAAAGACACGATGATTTGAAAGCAAATGATTTGCAGATTTAAAATGATCGTGTTGATAAGAAGTTAATCAAATGGAGTTAAAGAAATAGAGTTAAGCAGAATTAGAAACTGACTGGAAATTAGTTGAGTTGAATGACTTTTTGAGTATCGACCTGATGTTGGTTTCGGCCTTTGGGGTTTATACTTAGGAATTGTTCTCTTACTAGTTTACAGTTAGAGTTTGATAGATGTGGAAGAATAGTGATATGTAAATATGCAATAGGAATGTTTTCCAGAGTTAATAACATATATTTTCTTAATATAGAAAATAAGGAAATATGAATATTTATATATATGTGGTTGATGACATGATCGATAATCCCTTTTGGGAATCAGATCGTTGTGTGTGCACGGTCATTTTTTATTATAGTTAAATCACCGACTATCAAAGTTTTGACCATTTTAACGTTGTTAATATGGAGAGACCGATTGGATTATTATCCAAAGAACCACTCCGTATTGCATATGTGTTGCGAATCATGTATGTTGAAGATAATTGAAGACGGAGTAAAGTGCAAGGGCTGTTGTATAAGTCCTAGGTAGAGATTGCCTAGGATGGATGTACTGAATAGTGCCTTGGGTTTCGTTCAGTCCCAGAACGAACGTATATGGACGAATGTCTGACAGAATATTTCCAATTATCGCATGGGTTGGTCTGTATAAATATATATGGCTGCAACGGATTTATTCCCTTACCATAACATCCAGAATATTTGTGTAAACCAATTAGTGATTAACGGATCTGATAATGTGGCATTCAAAGTGATCGTGTTATCAATGAATGGAAAGAAATCGTAGCCTCTGGCCTCAACAACCGGGAAATGACAAAAATCGGGCAGGCAGCATGGCTATGTAGGTCGCACCTATTAGGGTGTATAATCACCTGATCTAGAGTTTCATTTACTTCTAAAAATCTATTGTCGATGTTGTCCCATTCTGGAAACGGTTGCTGATCCCAACCGTTGGTGATGTACATTCGATACACTCAAGAGAAATGAGTGGTCGGTCATGTGTGGCTGAGTTGCAAGATGGTCTTGTTGAACTCGGTGTATTCTCCTCTAGAGTTACACTAGCGAAAGGTGGTTCCATACCTTGTCATAGTTGGAAATCCATTACCCAATACGTGCTTGCGGTTTTGATTGTATACTATATATGTAGAACGTGAGATGAAAGCGTTTCTGCTAGATGATTATTATATTGTGATTGATAAGCATTATTATAATATCAAAAGGTTTTTGATATAAAGATATTTTGGGTTCTCATAAGGGAAAAACCCGTCCCATTATACGGCATGGTCTTATGAGATATCGTTTACTTGTTCAAGCTGTTTTAAACTGTTTACTCATACCAGTCCCATGACTGACCCAGAGTTTATTTTGTTTTGTTTTACCTAAACTCTTGGGTGCCTAAATTTGTACGGGCAGTCAAGTAGTTCAGGTGTTTGCAGATCTATCTAAAGGAGTTTGGAGCAGGAGACTTCAATGTTAGTTATATAGAGTTTTGTTCCGCTGTATTGTAAGTGTTGTACTCTAATGATAATGTTATGTATAAACAGTCAAATTGTATTTCAAAAGTTGTTATATATTATATTTTATTCCGCTGCGATGTGAGATTCTATGTTGTGTTTCTTTTCTTCTCCTTCTATTCTAAGTTTCTTTCTTTCTATTTCTCATCCTCTAACTTCTTTCAATAATGATTCATATTTCTGTGCAATTTGGGTTGGACGTGTGTTGTATTTAGTCAACTCAGAAAGTACGGATTTGCGGGTCTTTACAGTTGGTATCAGAGCTTAGGTTGAGCGAATACCTAGGCTTGTTGGAATGTGCTCATTAGAGATAGGGTCAGTAGTACCCTAGAATGAGTTGAGTGTATATATATACAAAAGCACGTATTTGTTAATTGATTAAAACAAATGTTTTATATTGTATTGGCTAGTCTGTTGAGTAGTTTATGAATTTTGGTCGAATCGTGGGACGCCAGGATGTCGATAGGAGTTTATAAACACTTGAACAGAAGATTGGACACGATATTATTTTAAATAGTTGAGTTGATTGTTAGGATTATAATCGAATGAGATTATAAAACAGAGATAGTCATATATGTAACAACCCGCATTCTACGCATCGAAGGATCGTAGAATATTTATTTCTTTCCCATATGAAGTCGTATGGTCATGTAACTTTGGGAAACATCCATTAGAGTCATATCCCATGCTTATGATTTTTGTCGATTTTTAAATGACAATTTTGCCCCTAGCTTATCCTGTTTTGTCTATAACTTTTGATTGGGAAGGAATTTTGACCTGAAACCACTTCCATTAGATTCGTTTGATGGTTTACCTTTCCGTAGAGTGGTCATATTAGCCAAACGGACTTACCGTTTGGGAGATATGGCTGAATTAAGGTTTGGAAGGTGAAAAACTGCTTAACCAGGCCAAATAGGGTGATTAGTGAATAGGCCCATAACCCATTTCGGGATTAGGGTTATGGAGAGGTTGAAATGAGTTAGAGAATCATTCCATTTCAGTTTTCTAGCCTCCACTTATCTCCAAGAAACCCTAAAAATGGCCTCCAACCTCTAAATCACCTCCAAATCATCTTTTAATCAAGGATTAAGCTTAGCAACATCAAATCATGGGAGATCTACACCAAATCAACATTGAGCTGCTGTTTAGCATTGGGATTCGCATCAAATCAGAGATTTATTTCAGATCTTAGTTTGTTTTGTGGCTAAGGTGAGTGATTTGCATAGTTCCTCACTAATTATGGCTAATTAAGGGTAATTAGTGTTAATTAGCGAATTTAAACATGATAAAATTCTTGAAAAATGTTCATAAATTCTTAAATGATGTTTTAGACCTCTGATATGAATTTGGGTTAATTTGGTTAAGTTTTGCTAATCCTATCATTAGTTTCACCTAAACATGCTTAAGGGGAAATATGGGGTTTTGGGTATGTTTGATCCATTTTAACTTATCATATTGATGTTTTGATGTTTGTGGTTGATTATGCATGTTACTATGACTGTATAATATGCTTTGTGATTGATTTTCAATAGTTAGAATGGTCGAAAACGTCGTCGAATGGCGTAAAACACTTGCTGGAAAAGTTTCAGGAAAAAGTATAGGTTTTCGGATCGGATCGGATATGGGGGCTCGGATCGGATAAGTTGAACTGGGCAAGGGATTCGATCGGATCAGAACTTGGCACTTGAAAAACTTGGCAAAAAGGAAGGCCACGCTAATTAAACCGGGATCGGATCGACTAAAGGAGGAGGATCGGATCGGAGAACATGGAGAACAACGGAGCCGATCGGAGCAGGAGCACAAGCTGAATGGGAGATGGCAACCCGACCCGACCCGAAGTGGGACACCCGACCCGAACCGACGCGATGGAGTGGACCCGAACCGAACCGTTACCAGAGGAAGACCATGAACCGACGCAACGTAGTGGACCCGACCCGAACCGATAGCTTGAAGGGGGAACCCGACCCGACCCAGTATTAACCAATAACCCGAGATGTAAAGGTAGTCCAATATGGGAAGTTAGAGCTCAGGATCCAATTGGGAACCGATGAGTCCACTTCATGGTTGGGCTTTGCTGCAGGACGTGTGCTAAGGAGTTGTCGATGTTCATGACTTCGATTCACCACTGAAAATGGATGATGGGCTACTTATCAGTGCAGTAGAGTCATTGCGACTCGAGGGGCAAGGTGATGGTAGCAAGACTACGTTATCAGTGCAGTAGAGTCATTGCGACTTGAGGGGCAAAGTGATGCGTAGTAAGACTATGAGCCAGTGCAGTGGGGTCATTATGACTCCATGGGGCAGAGTGAACATAGTAAAGGATTGGTAAGGCCATGAGCCAGCGCAGATGGGGTGAATAACTCCATAGGGCAAGTGGACATAGCGAAGGATTAGTGGCTACGTTATCAGTGCAGTGAAGCCATTTATGACTTCATGGGGCAAAGTGATCGTAGCAAGGTAGGTTGGGTGATCGAAGTGGTGAATATCGTATGCTTTACGCACTGAGTGAGAGATGTGAGGATGGTTTCTATGTTTGATTGTTTGACATCACTATGACATGCACACCCCCCACCTCCGTATTTTTACACCGTTTGATATGGCACCTTAGAGTGTTGTACAGTATGTAGTGCTAACTCTTTGGTTGCAGGTCCAGGTTCAGGTATGTTTTAGTCTACCTGTTATTGTTCTGTTTAGATGCTTATCGCTCATACCAGGCTTTATGTCTGACCCAGAGTTTTATGTCTCCTCTTATTACTCTGGGTGCTCACACGAGCAGACTAGAGACAGGTTAGCTGGGTGATGCGCGAGTAGCTGATTCGGAGGAGGGCAGGAGGCTTCCACGTATGATATATAGATATTCTCCCTGTGTCGTGGGTGGTCACTACTTGGGCATTAGTAGTGTACCTCCTTTATCTTACTTTTGCTTTGAGACAGTTTGAAAATTTGTAATAATGTTTAACTTTGGATCATAAGTTGTACTTGGATTTTCCGCTGCTATGTTAGTTGTTTCAGCTTATGCACTGTCTCACCTGTTTTATGTCAAGTATGTTATTATTATATTTTATTCTATGTGCTATGAGACATTTTACAGGTTCCGTGCTAGTTCATTTCCTTCTTCCCTTTCCTTCTGACGACCCGTTCCGTGCTAACTGGACATGTGTATAGCGCACCTTTGGAGTAAATGTCGGTTGGTGCGGGGCGGGCCGTCACATTTGGTATCAGAGCTCTAGGTTGCGTAGTTAACCTAGGGAAAGGCACTAGGGAGAGATAGTACGTATATGAGAACGCGTATTTGTGATTACTTTGGTTTTCATAAGCTATATATGTATATACTATTAGTGGTATAAGAATGAAGTCGTACTGCACTAGCACCACTATGGGGTCGTTAATCGTTTCCCCTTTTATAGATTGACGATGAGTCGGTATGCTAGAGGTGCTGGTAGGGGAGCCAATAATGGGAATGCTGCTGACATGAGGGCGATGTTTACTGACCTCATGAGAGACATGCTTAGAGAAGTGCAAGGGGCAGTTCCCAATCCCGGAGTTGGTGTTGGCCCAGTAGTGCAGGCGCCTACGGTCGATTTTGCCATGTTGTGCAAGGATTACTCAAACCTTGGTGGGAAGCCGTTCCACGGAACGAAGTCGGCCATAGATGTTCAGGATTTGATGGATAGCTGTGATCGTATCTTCGACGACTTGGGTCTTGAGGATGCGATGAAGAGAAGGCTAGCGTCTCGTCAGCTGCAAGGGCGAGCGATGAAATGGTGGAATGCCATTAGAACAGCTACTCCAGAAGATCAGGTTACTTGGGATCAATTCAAGGCTCGCTTTAGCGAGAAGTTCATTCCAGCTGCCCAGAAGTCAGTGTTGTTCAAGAGATTCTTAGAACTCAAGCAGAGTGGTAGGGCAGTTTCTGACTATATTGCTGAGTTCGACACTTTGTCGAAGTATGGACTATCTCTTATCGACACTCCTGAGAAGAAGAATGAGAAGTTCATTACTGGTTTGGATGGATACTTGGGGGAAAGGCTTATCAACCACATCGATGAGACTTTTGAATCGATCGTGGGGAAAGCTTTGAGATCAGAGAGTCTTTACCCTAAGTCAAAGACTGAGGCTGCATCTGCAGAAGGGCCAAAGCCGCAAGCAGGTGGTGGAGGCAAGAATAACTCTCAGAATAAGAGGAAGCAGGACCAATCTAAGGGTAGCCAGAAAAAGAGCAAGAAGGATGTTGAGTGTTTCAGCTGTGATAAGAAGGGCCATTATGCTAAAGAATGTCGGGCCAAGCCAGCGGAAAGGAAGTGCTACAACTGTGGTCAAGTTGGACATCATAAGGATAAGTGTCCGCAACCTCTTAAGGAGAAGCAGATTGTGAAAGCATATGCTATTGATGCTGTTCCTTCTTCGTCGAATGCCCCATTTGCGGCGGAGAAAGCAAAGAATGTTGTTATTCAAGGTATGCTTCCTATTTATGATGTACCAGTTCGAGTTTTGTTTGATACTAGGGCTTTCCGTTCCTTCATATCTAGTGACCTGGTAGATAGGTTGGGACTGGAACCCGAGATAGTCGATAGACCATTGGTTGTGACGAACCCGATTGGTGGTTCGACTAGCCTTAGTATGATTTGCAGGAATTTGGTCTTATCGAGTCATGGATGTATGTTTGTATGTGATTGCTTTGTTTTGGGCTTTACTGGGTATGGCATTATATTGGGAGTCGATTGGCTCCAAAGATACAGGGTGGTGGTAGACTATGAGGGCTTTTTGGTGACAGTTAGGGCGGATGATGGGCGGAGGGTAGTGTTTGGTAGTCTACCTAGTGATGGGGTTATGGTTAGTTTTGTAAATTCCCTCGACATCCCGCAGGATGAGCTGTCAGATGTGCCCGTGGTTGGCCAGTATCCGGACATCTTCGAGGAGGTGACCGGGCTTCCACCACACCGAGAGATTGAGTTCCGTATTGATTTAGTGAAAGATGCCATACCTATAGTGATGCCACTTCGTCGTATGGCACCAAGGGAGCAGCGAGAGCTCGGGGTGCAAGTCAGCAATCTTTTGAAGAAGGGATTTATTAGAAGGAGTGTCTCCGAGTGGGGAGCACCAAATGTGTTTGCCACTAAGGCAGATGGTTCCCTTCGTTTGTGTGTGGACTATCGCGAGTTGAATAAGGTGACGAGGAAGAATAAGTATCCTCTACCGCGGACAGATGATTTATTTGATCAACTGGAAGGAGCAAGAGTGTTCTCCCAGTTGGACCTCGCGACAGGATTTCATCAGCTACGAGTAGCGGATGAGAGTGTTCCGAAAACGGCATTTAGGACGCCGTCTGGATTTTATGAGTGGTTGGTCATGCCATTTGGGTTGACCAATGCACCAGCCTACTTGGTGGATCTTATGAATCGAGTATTCAGAGATCAGTTGAATAAGTTTGTTCTTGTGTTCGTGGATGATATCCTTGTTTACTCAAGGACAAAGGAGGAACACAAGGGACACTTAAGGATAGTGATGGAGGTGTTGAGGAAACACCAATTGAAAGCGAAATTCTCTAAGTGTCACTTTTGGAGAAGGGAAGTGAGATTCTTGGGTCATGTTGTTTCCGAGAATGGTATTGCCATGGACCCTGCGAAGGTGGCTACGGTACAGGATTGGCCTACGCCTAAGAATGCAACAGATGTAAGAAGTTTCTTGGGGTTAGCTGGATATTATCGTAAGTTTATCCAGGACTTCTCCAAGATAGCAGCACCGTTGACTTAGTTGACTAAGAAAAATCAGTCCTTCGTCTGGGACGGAGTGTGTGAAAAGGCATTCAAGAGTCTAAAAGAAAAGTTGACACGTGCGCCAGTATTAGTCATTCCTAGGGGGAATGAAGAGATGACGGTATACACGGATGCTTGTGGTACCGGACTAGGTGTTGTCTTGATGCAAGGAGGTAGGGTTGTAGCTTATGCTAGTCGGCAGCTAAAGCCGCATGAGAAGAAGTGTCCTACCCGCAGCGATCGTGTTTGCGCTGAAAATGTGGAGACATTATCTCTTGGGAGAAAGATTTGAGTTGTTTACCGATCATAAATCATTAAAGTATCTCTTCTCTCAGAAAGATCTGAATCTCCGTCAGCAGAGATGGTTAGAGTTCTTGGCTTTGTATGATTTTGATATCGCATACACGTCTGGGAAAGGTAATGCGGTAGCCGATGCCTTGAGTAGGAGACATGCCAGTTTAGTGGCAATGTTTCTTGAATGGAAGCAACTAGAGTATATCGCGGGGTTTGATTTCAGACCAAAGTGCGAATTTGATCCAGTCATGCTAGCTAGTTTGACGATCAGACCCACTTTGATAGAGCGGATTAGTTCCAGCCAGAGGGACGATCCTAATCTATTGGAAATCATCTCCAATTTAGAGATGGACATCGACGGTGAGGAGATGACTGTGTATGGGCTTGATCGAGATGGATGGCTTCGAAAGAATGGAAGACTAGTTGTACCCGACGTGAATGGTTTGAGAGATGAAGTGCTTAGGGAATGTCATCACTCAAAACTAACTATACATCCCGGTGGTAATAAGATGTATCGAGACATGAAGAAGACTTACTACTGGGAAGGGATGAAAAGAGACGTTGGGAAGTTTATATCCAAATGCATGAATTGCCAGCTAGTTAAAGTCGAGCAAAAGAAGCCTAGTGGGTTGTTGCAACCATTAGAAATTCCTGAATGGAAATGGGAGCAAGTCTCGATGGATTTCATCGATGGCTTACCAAGGACTAGATCGGGACATGATAGCATTGGGTAATTGTGGATCGATTGACTAAGAGCGCAAGATTTATACCAGTCAAATCGACTAGAACGGCAGTTAAGTTAGCAGATTTGTATATGAAATGGGTAGTGAGATTTCATGGAGTACCTAAAAGCATTGTGAGTGACCGAGACCCGTTGTTCACTAGTGGTTTTTAGAAGAGCTTACAAGAGGCTCTAGGGTCAGGATTACATCTCAGTACCGCATATCATCCTCAGACCGACGGTCAGACGGAGAGGGTGAATCGTATATTGGAAGATCTCTTAAGAGCTTGTATATTGGATTTTGGTGGATCATGGGATGACCATTTGCATCTAGTAGAGTTTGCATATAATAATAGCTACCAATCCAGTATCGGTATGGCTCCATATGAAGCTTTGTACGGAAGACCGTGCAACTCACCATCATGTTGGATAGAGACTGGCGAGAAGTTTATGCTTGGACCAGATGTGGTGAGGGAAACTTCAGATAAGATTAAGACCATTCAACAACGAATGAAAGCTGCCCAAGATAGGCAGAAGAGTTATGCTGATAAGAGGTGAAGAGACTTAAAATTCTCCGTTGGTGACTTGGTGTTTGTCAAGATTTCTTCGTTGAAAAGCGTGGTACGATTTGGCAGGAAAGGCAAGTTGGCACCAAGATTTGTTGGCCCATTCCCTGTTCTTGAACTAGTCGGGAATTTGGCATATAGAATTGGCTTACCAGAGAAGATGGCGGGAGTTCACAATGTATTTCATGTTTCCCAACTAAGGAAGTTCGTTCACGACTCAGATATGACTATTTCACCTGATCAGTTAGAGGACTTTGAAGTAGAACCCGAGGCGGTTGGGAACCGCAAGCCGATTCGTATTGTGGAGCACGATACGAAGAAACTTCGAAGGAAGGCGGTGAGGCTAGTCAAGGTTCAGTGGGGTGAGAACGAGAATGACTGTACTTGGGAGACATAGTAGAGCATTAGAAAAACGTATCCAGAACTCTTTGCCTGGTAAGATTTACTTTATTCTGCATGCTAGGATAGACTTGTTTTACTTGTTTTGCATGTTTGATTGTTATTTTATGATTGATAGGCATGCGGGACCCTTTGTGTGTTTTGGTTAGGGAATTTCGGGGGCGAAATTTCTTAAGGGGGGGGATGTAACAACCCGCATTCTACGCATCGAAGGATCGTAGAATATTTATTTCTTTCCCATATGAAGTCGTATGGTCATGTAACTTTGGGAAACATCCATTAGAGTCATTTCCCATGCTTATGATTTTTGTTGATTTTTAAATGACCATTTTACCCCTAGCTTATCCTGTTTTGGCCATAACTTTTGATTGGAAAGGAATTTTGACCTGAAACCACTTCCATTAGATTTGTTTGATGGTTTACATTTCCGTAGAGTGGTCATAATAGCCAAACGGACTTACCGTTTGGGAGATATGGCTGAATTAAGGTTTGGAAGGTGAAAAACTACTTAACTGGGCCAAATAGGGTGATTAGTGAATAGGCCCATAACCCATTTCGGGGCTAGGGTTATGGAGAGGATGAAATGAGTTAGAGAATCATTCCATTTCAGTTTTCTAGCCTCCACTTATCTCCAAGAAACCCTAAAAATGGCCTCCAACCTCTAAATCACCTCCAAATCATCTTTTAATCAAGGATTAAGCTTAGCAACATCAAATCAAGTGAGATATACACCAAATCAACATTGGAGCTGCTGTTTAGCATTGGGATTCACATCAAATCAGAGATTTATTTCAGATCTTAGTTTATTTTGTGGCTAAGGTGAGTGATTTGCATAGTTCCTCACTAATTATAGCAAATTAAGGGTAATTAGTGTTAATTAGCGAATTTAAACATGATAAAATTCTTGAAAAATGTTCATAAATTCTTAAATGATGTTTTAGACCTCTGATATGAATTTGGGTTAATTTGGTTAAGTTTTGCTAATCCTATCATTAGTTTCACCTAAACATGCTTAAGGGGAAATATGGGGTTTTGGGTATGTTTGATCCGTTTTAACCTATCATATTGATGTTTTGATGTTTGTTATCGATTATGCATGTTACTATGACTATATAATATGCTTTGTGATTGATTTCAATAGTTAGAATGGTCAAAAACGTCGTTGAATGGCGTAAAACACTTGTTGGAAAAGTTTCAGGAAACAGTACAGGTTTTTGGATCGGATCGGATATGGGGGCTCGGATCGGATAAGTTGAACTGGGCAAGGGATTCGATCGGATCGGAACTTGGCACTTGAAAAACTTGGAAAAAAGGAAGGCCACGCTAATTAAACTGGGATCGGATCGACTAAAGGAGGAGGATCGGATCGGAGTACATGGAGAACGAGGGAGCCGATCGGAGCAGGAGCACGAGCTGAATGGGAGATGGCAACCCGACCCGACCCGAAGTGGGACACCCGACCCGAACCGACGCGATGGAGTGGACCCGAACCGAACCATTACCAGAGGAAGACCATGAACCGACGCAACGTAGTGGACCCGACCCGAACCGATAGCTTGAAGGGGGAACCCGACCCGACCCAGTATTAACCAATAACCCGAGATGCAAAGGTAGTCCATTATGGGAAGTTAGAGCTCAGGATCCAATTGGGAACCGATGAGTTCACTTCATGGTTGGGCTTTGCTGCGGGACGTGTGCTAAGGAGTTGTCGATGTTCATGACTTCGATTCACCACTGAAAATGGATGATGGGCTACTTATCAGTGCAGTAGAGTCATTGCGACTCGAGGGGCAAGGTGATGGTAGCAAGACTAGGTTATCAGTGCAGTAGAGTCATTGCGACTTGAGGGGCAAAGTGATGCGTAGTAAGACTATGAGCGAGTGCAGTGGGGTCATTATGACTCCATGGGGCAGAGTGGACATAGTAAAGGATTGGTAAGGCTATGAGCCAACGCAGATGGGGTGAATAACTCCATGGGGCAAGTGGACATAGCGAAGGATTAGTGGCTACGTTATCAGTGCAATGAAGCCATTTATGACTTCATGGGGCAAAGTGATCGTAGCAAGGTATGTTGGGTGATCGAAGTGGGGAATATCGTGTGCTTTACGCACTTAGTGAGAGATGAGAGGATGGTTGCTATGTTTGATTGTTTGCCATCACTATGACTTGCACACCCCCCACCTCCGTATTTTTACACCGTTTGATATGGCACCTTAGAGTGTTGTACAATATGTAGTGTTAACTCTTTGGTTGCAGGTCCAGGTTCAGGTATGTTTTAGTCTACCTGTTATTGTTATGTTTAGATGCTTATCGCTCATACCAGGCTTTATGTCTGACCCAGAGTTTTATGTCTCCTCTTATTACTCTGGGTGCTCACACGAGCGGACTAGAGACAGGTTAGCTGGTGATGCGCGAGTAGCTGATTCGGAGGCGGGCAGGAGGCTTCTACGTATGATATATATATATATATATATATATATATATTCTCCCTGTGTCGTGGGTGGTCGCTACTTGGGCATTAGTAGTGTACCTCCTTTATCTTACTTTTGCTTTGAGACAGTTTGAAAAATTGTAATAATGTTTAACTTTGGATCATAAGCTGTACTTGGATTTTCCGCTGTTATGTTAGTTGTTTCAGCTTATGCACTGTCTCACCTGTTTTATTTCAAGTATGTTATTATTATATTTTATTCTATGCGCTGTGAGACATTTTACAGGTTCCTTGATAGTTCATTTCCTTCTTCCCTTTCCTTCTGACGACCCGTTCCGTGTTAACTGGACATGTGTACAGCGCACCTTTGGAGTAAATGTCGGTTGGTGCGGGGCGGGCCGTCATAATATATATAACCAATAGAATTGGTATAAGAATAAAATATACAAATGAGATGAATTAGAGTTGAATTCAAACCAGAAATTAAAATTTTAAATCCTGGGAAGTTGGAAAATATTTTCAAAGTATATTAGAACAATATAGCTTTGTTTTAAAAGAATTTTGAAATTGTTTAAGCACTAAACTCACTTCAGTGGCTCAAAAATAATTCTGATGATGACTGCAACATCATCAGTGTTCATTTTCGAGTTTCTAAGTGATGAGTTGCTACCTTAGAAAAGTTCGGATGAAGATTTGTTTGAAAGAAAACAAGTTGGTTTTGAAAATTCAAATGTTTTCAATTTGAGATGGAAATCAGTATAAGTATATATTTATGTGATTTCTGAAAGGATTTGAAATCAAAACCCAGAGATTTGAATTCTGGAATTTAAATTTGACATAATAAAATTAAATGGATCGAAAGGAATAAATTGATTAAACTCAATTTAAATAGAATATGAATCAGATGTGAATGTATTGATTTAGATCATTCAAATTAAATGAATGAAAACCAAAAATTTTGGTAGAGCTAAAATTTGTAGATGTATGGAATGTTGAGTTCAGCATAAGTTGATTTTGAAGGGTTAATAGGTTAGTAACATTTTTTCTACCTTAGTAATTTCGGGGACGAAACTCTTTTAAGGGGGGAAGAATGTAATGACCCAGATTTCTGTCAAGTTAATTTTAAATATTTAAAATGGATTTAAATATTTGGTTGATAATATAGATGAATTTTTATATTTATGTTATCGATTTAAATATCGATTTCGATTTAATATCGTATATATTAAATTATCAAAATAAGGAATCAGCGAATTACTGAATTCGAAGTTAAAACTGATTTGAAAACAGTTCGGATAATCAATACAAACTTTTGTTTGAATTAGAATAATAATATTTAATTTATTCTCGAAGAATTTAAATGGGTTGAAATTTAATATATATCAATTTAAATTAATATCTATTCAGGATGATTGAACTGGACTTCGATACATGTCCCAGCGTGTTCAGAATAGCGGTTTTACCTTAGAAAGGTCAGTTGTTGGGTTTAGAAAGGAGTTCGGAATCACGGGGTATTTAAATTAAAGGATACCGGTTTAAAAACTAACTAAAATAAATTCCTTTTTGTTTGTTCTCATAAACAGAACACCCAAGAGAAAAAAAGGGCCTTGCTATTCAAAAAATAAACTGCACCTCCCCCTTTAAATTCTTTGGCAAGCAACAGAAGGCTTCAAAGTTAAAATCGAATTGATTTCTCTTAAATTCCCAATACTATTTAAAATCGAAAGAAGCTAAAAAGGGATTCGATGCCTTTTTCTTCTGTCAAACTCAAAATCCCGCAAAAAGAAAATAGAAATCAAATCAATAAGAGACAACAGAAGGGGAAATTGCGAACTTAATCAAATCGCAAGACCAGTTGTATAGCGGTGGTTATCCGCTGATCCGAGAAGGTCGAAATGTTGACTCACACATTTTCTATGAAGTCACGATGTAGCAAGAAGGCGCGAGGTGGGGTAACACAGTGACTGGGGATCATGAGGTCAACGATTTGACTAGCGGTGAAGTCTTGGTGGTCAAATGATGTCGGAGGGATGCTGCGATTTAGGAGAAGAAGTCAGCGGTGGTTTGGGATGTTGAACTGGGAGATGGTGCGATAATGAACTGGAGTTCGTTTGTTATGTTGATTTGGGAGAAACTCACAGAAATGATGCATCGAAACAGAGCAGTGATAGTGAGGGAGGAGCAGTGCGGTTCTTTGTGCAGGAGTAGGATTTGTGTGCAAACTGGAGAAGAATAATTATTACATTATAGTAAGGTAAAAATTTGCTAATTCAAATGTTTAAAAATGCTTAATTATAATATATATAATATATATTCACTCCAAGGTATTGTTAAACAAGTACACCATAAGACGACAGTATTGATTTGTTTCCATCCAGAAAATGTTTCTTTTACTGTATGTGGTACATTAGATAAGTAGTTGACCTGTATTTTGAATGTTGAATGATCACACTACAAACGCAAATAAGGATTCCCACAGAAAATAGTTTATTTAATTTATAGGGATTAATAGTGATTAAAATTAATGAAATAAATAAATAAATTATTATTGATATAAAGCTTGGAAATGAGTATAATTTATTTACATGGTAACAGATCTTGGTAAAACGAGATACATTGGCTTTGCATCATCAAATACTTCGCAATGGAAATAAAAATGGGAATCAGAATAGATCGGAAAAGTAAAATGAAATCTTGGTGAGTAAATCTCACTCACCTGTTATTTAGAATTATTTTTATTCGGTAAAAATAATTATTGTTGCTCGTATGCTTTCAGGTTGATTTAAATATATTAGTTATTTAGGGTTGACTATTATATATATATATATATATATATATATATATATATATATATTGGGTTGATGATTGGATTGTTCCCGCAGTCTCATTAGCGGATGCCCGCAGTTTCATAGCGGATGATTTCCATATGTGCCCTACAAATATATATTAGTGAATGGCCTTCATACCGCGATATCCTGCCTCGAAGTAGGATGGGTATTACTATGTTGACTAACGTTTGTAGATGCAGGAAAATCAGGTTGGAGGAATCTGACTAGATTCCTCAAAAATATATTACCTGTTTGTTTATATGTTTGCATATATACTGTCATATATGATGTGTTAGAACCCTGAAATAAATAACTGGTTGTTTGGTGATTAAATATCACTGGGCCTGAGTGTTGATTTATAAAATATCATAGAAAGGATATTTGAGATTTTAAAGGGAAATTCTATTTTTTTTCTAAATAGAATTTGAAATTCGAATAGAATAAAAATATTAACCTGTTTTGAATATTTAAAGCAAGTAGTTCGTTTGTAAACAAAGTTTAAAAAGGAGGTGAAATGAATTATCATTTGATAAATTCAGGAAATATAAATACAAGTGGAATTTAAATAAATGGAAATTTATTTTTCCAAAGAAAAATATTTATTTCAAATGAAGTTGAAGTCGAGACTTGTTTTAATATATATAAACAAGTAATATACGGCGATGTTTACAAAGAAAAGTGAAAAACCATAAATTGGATAATATGGATATTTTAAATTCAGATGGGATTTAAATAAAGGGAATTCAAATTTAGAATTTAAATATAGAAATTCAAATGGAGTTTGAATATAGAATTTGAATATTGGAATTCAAACGAAGTTTGAAAATATAATTCAAATAGAATTGAAAATGGAATTTGAATATATGAAATGTAAGTGAAATGGAATTCAATTAGTTTATAAGAAGGTTGAAAATATATTTGAACATGTCATGTTCAAATATACAAGTGAAGTAGGCAAAGAATTAATTAACGAGTTGAGTTAAAACCAGTGTAGTAAGATGAAATGAATTAGAAATGACGGATATACATGATACAGGGTTGGAATGAAGTGTTAGAAGAATATAAATATAATGCTTGACAAAAAGGTATGTATTTAAATTGAATATGAGATTTTATGCGCCGTATCGTCTAGCCGCTTGGATTTTTCTTTTTCTTTTTGAATGGAGAGGGCCTGTGTGGCAGTTTGGGGATTTTCTCGATGCTTCCAGTACAAAGGAGGTTATGGCGAATTTTTCCGGGAATTTAAGGAGTTAGAATATTGTTTAAGAAGATTTGATAAACTAGAAATCGATATGTCAATATATATAGAATTCGATAATAAAACGAACTTAAAATAGGATATTATAAACGAAAGGAATTTTATAAATAAAATCCTAGAAGGTATACGTTTTAAAGACACGATGATTTGAAAGAATTGATTTGCAGATTTAAAATGATCGTGTTGATAAGAAGTTAATCAAATGGAGTTAAAAAAATAAAGTTAAGCAGAATTAGAAACTAACTGGAAATTAGTTGAGTTGAACGACTTTTTGAGTATCGATCTGATGTTGGTTTTGGCCTTCGGGGTTTATACTTAGGAATTGTTCTCTTACTAGTTTACCGTTAGAGTCTGATAGATGTGGAAGAATAGTGATATGTAAATATGCAATGGGAATGTTTTCCAAAGTTAATAACATATATTTTCTTAATATAGAAAATAAGGAAATATGAATATATATATATATATGTGGTTGATGATGTGATCGATAATACCTTTTGGGAATAAGATCGTTGTGTGTACACGGACATTTTTTTGATAGTTAAATCACTGACTATCAAAGTTTTGACCATTTTAACGTTGTTAATATGGAGAGACCGGTTGGATTATTATCCAAAGAACCACTCCGTATTGCGTAAGCGTTGCGAATCATGTATGCTGAAGATAATTGAAAATGGAGTAAAGTGCAAGGGCTGTTGTATAAGTCCTTGGTAGAGATTGCCTAGGATGGATGTACTGAATAGTGCCTTCGGTTTCGTTCAGTCCCAGAACGAACGTATATGGACGAATGTCTGACAGAATATTTCTAATGATCGCATGGGTTGGTCTGTATAAATATATGCGGTTGCAACGGATTTATTCCCTTAGCATAACATCCAGAATATTTGTGTAAACCAATTAGTGATTAACAGATCTAATAATGTGGCATTCAAAGTGATCGTGTTATCAATGAATGGAAAGAAATCGTAGCCTTGGCCTCAACAACCGGGAAATGACAAAAATCGGGCAGGCAGCATGGCTACGTAGGTCGCACCTATTAGCAGGTATAATCACCTGATCTAGAGTTTCATTTACTTCTAAAAATCTATTGTCGATGTTGTCCCATTCGGGAAACAGTTGTTGATCCCAACCGTTGGTGATGTACATTCGATACACTCAAGAGAAATGAGTGGTCGGTCATGTGTGGCTGTGTTGCAAGATGGTCTTGTTGAACTCGGTGTATTCTCCTCTAGGGTTACACTAGCGAAAGGTGGTTCCATACCTTGTCATAGTTGGAAATCCATTACCCAATACGTGCTTGCGGTTTTGATTGTATACTATATATGTAGAACGTGAGATGAAAGCGTTTCTGCTAGATGATTATTATATTGTGATTGATAAGCATTATTATAATATCAAAAGGTTTTTGATATAAAGATATTTTGGGTTCTCATAAGGGAAAAACCCGTCCCATTATACGGCATGGTCTTATGAGATATCGTTTACTTGTTCAAGCTGTTTTAAACTATTTACTCATACCAGTCCCATGACTGACCTAGAGTTTATTTTGTTTTGTTTTACCTAAACCGTTGGGTGCCTAAATTTGTACGGGCAGTCAAGTAGTTCAGGTGTTTGCAGATCTATCTAAAGGAGTTTGGAGCAGGAGACTTCAACGTTAGTTATATAGAATTTTGTTCCGCTATATTGTAAGTGTTGTACTCTGATGATAATGTTATGTATAAACAGTCAAATTGTATTTCAAAAGCTATTATATATTATATTTTATTCCGCTGCGATGTGAGATTCTATGTTGTGTTTCTTTTCTTCTCCTTCTATTCTAAGTTTCTTTATTTCTATTTCTCATCCTCTAACTTCTTTCAATAATGATTCGTATTTCTGTGCAATTTGGGTTGGACGTGTGTTGTATTTAGTCAACTCAGAAAGTACGGATTTGCGGGTCTTTACAATTGTAGCCTTCAGGTCATCATTAGCCTTTAAGTTAATCATCCACTAACTTATGCTTTTGCTTTTTTTAATGTTAAATATTTGGTTGGTTGACTTTTTTATATTGCATGGATTCTTTTATTTTTTTCATGCTATTAGCCTTAAGTATTTTTGTATGCATATATCCATGAAACCTCTTCAATTTGCACACACTTTCCTGTAAAACAAAGTAATAACGTGCAAATAAATTTTCTCCAAATTAATCTATTCACAAAATGACTATTTTTTCCTTGTTTAAATGAGTGGATGATGACTTGAAAATATTTTTGTATTTTGGTTTAGACATGTGAAAACACTATAATATAACATGTATTTATTTAAGATAAGAATAATTATGTGAATAAAAGTATACATTTTTTCTTGCACACTAAATACCATCACACTTATCCTTTTAATCGTCCTCGAATAAACTAAATTAAGGTAAATTAACTTTTATAGGAAGCATGGTAGCATTGAGCACATGCAACAAAATGTTAAACCTCTGAGTGTCCCCAATAAGGAGAATGTTGTCTCGTGAGTGCTTTCAATGGGTATTACCCTCAAAGTTATATGAAAAATGCAAAAATTATAAATGCAACGTACATACAAAGATATGAATGTACATTTCTACTTAAAAATGAAAATTTTACTTTTAAATTAGCATGGAATAGTAAAGTACAAGCTTTGGTCATCATTAGGAAATTTTGGTTCTTTACAAGTGAAAATTTCAAATAAAAATTTAATTTTTTATTATATTCGGACTCTAATTTTGCTAGTTGTTTTGGTTGAATCATAATGCAAATATGAAGTAAGTTCTTTAATTGATTGTATAAGTTTTCACAGCAATTTCTTTATTTCTTTTCGTATGAAAAGGTAAATCAGTAAAGTTAAGATGATGCATGATTTTCAATTGCTTACTCTCTCTCTTATTATTATATCATAAAAAATAATCGATACCTTACAGGCTTACATGAGAAGAGTATAGAGCGTAAAGGGTGGACACACATGTGTGTGCACATGACTTTAATCATTTGTTATTTTCTTAAAAATTTACATGCATACACCTAACTGAGATAAATTAAGACTAGATATACCGTCCCTGCACTATCTTACGGACTTACTTGAAAAGAGTACAAAACCATGGTGCATGTACATACATAATTGTATATACATGACCCTAGGTGTTAATAAAATATACAATTTTATTTTGAAAAAGAGAGAGAGAGAGAGAGAGCTGTACAGAATCATCTTAGCACAACTTAACTCTAAAGGTTTAAAATGCTAACTCATATAATTTAAATCAACCACACCTTTAAACAATGATTGTAATTTAGGAAACATATATAATTATTATCTATGGATCTCCCTATATACTAAATGAGAAGTTGTTAAAAACCCGATTGAATTTGGGATCATCTAAATGTTCAAACTTTGGTCGATTACGTTGTCATTGCTTGATTATGCGTACATTAAATGAAAAGGGACGAGTTTAGCCCTAACTTAGAAGATTTTTTAATCAAAAAAATTGATTGAGTTTCAGACTCAACTACGACAGTTTTGATAGGAAGCGTTTCTTCAATCACATTTGGAATGTTTTGAAGTAATATGCGTACTTGACCTTGCTTTCATCATTAAGCTCAATTGTTTCATTCTTGAAATTTTCTTGAATAATGCTAACTGCTAATGGGTAGTCGACTAGTTCATTCAGTTGATAAACTAAGTTGAAGATGTTAAGATATAAGGTCACGTTACTAAAAAAATATTGAACCATTTTAAAAAAATGATCAAGACGTTATAGTTAACCAAGAAGGATTGTTCTTAAATTATAGAAATTTGATTTGTATGATTATTTATAGGGTGTTTTTCAGTGATGATGAAACCGATTAGAAAAACCAATTGCCTTTATTTATTCGCAATAGATTTTCTACCATTTTATGGAATCATGAAATTTTACACTTAACAAAAAACCATATGAGCACATCGTATAGTTATAGTAAGTATGCGAGCATGGATTTATCAATAGGGAATGTTTGTAATTTTTAAAATAACTCAATCAAATTAGATCTAAGATTTTGAAATTGATTTAACCAAAAAAAAAAATGCTAAAGACTAGAAAAGGTGGTTGGAAATAAACCATGAGATTAGATAATAATTTAAAGGTAAATTCACTCTCATAATCATATAAGTCAACATAGAATGATTTTATAATCTCTCTTTTCTAATCTTTTGTGTATTTGATGGATGTATTTATCATAAGTATAACTTGATTATGTTATTAATTAACACAACTTCAACTGTCAAACTGTAATACTCCCTTTAAGCGACTTGCAATCTCTGATGAAAATCACATTAAATCGAAAATAAATTTTACTCCAAGAATGCTTTATATACAATTAATTAGTAACACAAAACATCGAATTTGAATTCTATTCTAAATTTATTTACAATATTCATATGTTAATGAAGAGGTAATTTGTGTTTATATTTGAATAAGCGTGATCTATTTAGTTTGAACAACATAAGCTATCAAACTCAATCAATCAACAAATCTACATAAACATACAATTTTTTCATTAAACACAAAAAGAGATGATCATATATTAAATCACTTAAGTTATTTTTTTATTATCCATGACAGTTACATTAACCCTAAATATAATGGATTTAGCTACTCAAAATTAAATATATCTAAACATAACAATATTTTGGCATAAATATAGAAGAAATGTAAATTAATTAACAAAAAGATCAAAATATATCTAACTGCATAAAAAAAAACTAAGTTACTTACATGAGAAGTAAAGTGAATATAAAAGAGATAACATAAAATAAAGAACATAACAATAAAGACATAAAAGTAAAAGAGAAGACTTACACGTCATTCAAGAAAAAGTTCACTTTATATATTAAATTTGATTTGATTACAACTTACATAAAAAAGAAGAGATCTTTTCTACATGACACAAGTGGGTAATTTGTACATGCCTAATACCCTAATCCATCAACGTGCTACCCAAGATGTCCTTGTTGACACAAAAAATAGATACAGTCCATTGATTTTAACATAAATTAAAATAAAATAAATGGAAAACGAGGAGTAGAGTTATAAAAATGTAATAGGAAGGAGATACAATGATTCATAGTGGTTCAACGTTGACTGGCCTACGTCCACTTTGAAAGTTAGTTCACTTTATTGTCGAATTATCAAAATATAGTTGATTAAATCGGTAAAACTCTGAATAAGATAGTTTAAAGTAATCAAAATGCCAAAAGATCCATTTTTTGTCTAGGAGAAGGGTATTTATAAATGTAGATTGACTTGAAAGGCCGAAAGACCATTGTAGAATGAGTCTATAGGGACAAGGCCCAAAATTGCTAAAGTGAGGGATCATTCTTTATCCCTCTATAGATATTTGTACCTATCTCTATAGTTTTACTTGTGGGACCCACAATCCCTTTAATGGATCCCTTTGGATGTACACAGTTGTCTTCTGAATTTTAGTAAGATTTAGTCTTGTAGTACATTTGTGAGCTATGATTATTTGTTTGTTAAAGTAGTGTAATTATACGAGTTTGTCTCGGAGTTATACTGATTCCTTAGTATTAGTTTTGTCGATCCCTTTATGGTAAAGTTCCTGGATGCTGTTCTAGTGAGTTAACAAGATAGTTGTCATATAATCTTATTCAAACATGAATTATAGGCATTTAGCGATGTTTTTGAGTCATTTAGCCTAGATAATCATTGATTTACGATAATCCAAATAGCTTTTGATAGCTAAGCCAAAAGGTCGGGTAACCTTGCCCCTTAAAGTACGTCTTGCGAGAAAATGTTGTGCTTTGAATCAACTTAATTCTAGGCCATAGGAATGGACTCCATGTTGCGCTCAACAAATGGTAGTGATCCTTCCTTTAAGTAACGTACACCAAGGGGTAAGTTGTCTTTGAATAGTTATGACGCTTTTATCGAACTTCACTGATATAAGTATATGACTCCAGCTTTGGTAATGGTTTTGATTTGTCTAAACTTAACAATTCAGGCTGGAATTTGTTTTGATTTCCAAGTAAAGACCTTATTTTTGTTGATTCAAGAAATTAATTGTTAATCTTCGGCTCTTGCTTACACCTGAGTGTAAGAAAGTCGTTGCCAATTGAGAGTCGCATATGCACACACACGTTGATACATGCAATATACTTAGGGTTTCTAGTAATAAGAAATACATAAATGCAAAAATATGTATATGATTATGCGTGTTAACATCCAGGATTTGAATGTGCTTAGGCATTGAGCAAAAACTCAAGATTCGTATGACAAATTTTCATTTGTGGTGCATGCTCAATACTAGGTTTATGATCACGTTTTCGTTCATATGTCCAGAATTTAACATGCATAAATATATGAATTTTATTCCATAAAGTATGTTGATCCCTCTTTTCTTTCCCTTCTCTTATTTTCCTCCTTTATTAAGGTAAGATATCAGATTGGTTCCGATCCCTTTTGAAGGTAATCTTATACTTTGTGATTTCCACTATTTTTTTTAGAAATAAGGGTCGTTCGCCATTTCATGTAAATGCAGCCTCACTTCCCTTCCTTCTTCCGTTCCATTTTCTTGACCAAACTGAAGATTCTTGACTACCACAACCACTACGAACCTGAAACACCTCACTAACATCACTACCACCTCCCTACACAATGTCAAACATGCGCCACCCTAGTTCATCAAAGTATAGTTTTAATTCCTAACATTAGGTGGTCCTACTTGCTTCTTATAATTCGAACTAGTGTTTGAAGGATAGACAAAATTGGTGGCAACGTTGTGGAAGATAAGACAATGCTTGGTGGTAGGGCCGAGTTTTGGTTGGGTTGCGGTGGTTGGTGCTAGATTCGAGCAGACGTGGCAACTTGAAAAGAGAGAAATGAGATTAAAAAGGAAGGACATAGATTGAGTTAAAAGGATGAGGAGAAGAAGAAGAAAAGGGGAAAGCATATCTTTGAATCTAATTTTTGGAGCAGATCGGATCTGGATCTAACTAGGGATTGGCAAGAGATCACTTAGAGCAGATCAGGGATTTTTCAATGGAGGAGGGATCAGGTCAGAATTCTTAAACTTGGGGTTTAGGTTTGACAAAATGACGAAGAAACCTATTCGATCGATTGAGTGCTCAATTTTATTTCGTTACAAAGTCATTTTAGTTAGAACTCATTTACAAATTCTGACTTGGCGAATCCACAATTTCATCAGCATTGTATCGACAAGTCGATCACTTCAACATAAGACAATTTTGAATATCGAACTGGACCGACAACTCTGACATGCTGATAGAATTGATCTAGATGAATTGTGGGAACTTAACTAAACTTTTGATCTAGGACTTCGTTTTTTGACTCAGTCTTTAATGGAAATCCTTGATTTGACCCGAATGTTGGGGAAGACGGTCAGCGATGATGGTCGCTCCAGTTATGAATAGAATTTCGTCATCACGTTCCAAAGTGTGTATCTAACTACGTAAGCATGCACGACACTACATGTTCCAGATTAGTTTACAGCAACATGATGTTACATGTTAAATGTACTAACTGTGATTATTTGCAAGTACAGTAAATTATGGCCACTAGAAGCTCGAGATAACTATGTGGCTTGCAAACCTAGAGTTTTTAATTAATACCAAAATCAATCCATTCAATATATGAGTCAATCTAGTCACCTAACAAGCATTCAACTACCGAAGATTCTAACCCTTCCTAGCAAGCAAATCATCTTAAGTGGCTTAAATTATGAGGAATAACTCAAAGAGCAACCGCCAGCAGATCAACCAATTGGCGAGATGAATGCTGAGGAAGGCCGAGAGGCTGAAGCTGGACTACAAGGGGAAAAAGAGTAAGAAATGATCAGCAAGGCATCCTCCAGTGCTGGGTACTTTAGAAGATGCGGTGATCTTAGAGAATCCTATAAATTCGGTAACCTCCAAGATCGATGGGGCAATGTTGCCACAAATTTGCATAAAGCATGGTATGCCTCTGAATGATGTTCGGACCCCTGGACGAGATGATAAAATGTATGAACCTGCATAAGGGTTACTGCTTGCAATAGATATATGTGTTGTGTAGGGGTGCATTCCTCCATTTTTTCTGTTCGTTCGGGTTATGCTATATTATATGAGAATAGCGCCAACATAGCTCCATCCAAACGACTATGCCTTCTTGCCTGGAACCTACATTCTTTATGTTAAGAACTTGTCTTGAGAGCCCGCTGGAGATAATATTAGATATTTTTATACTTTCAAGCATCGAAATACATCTCTGTCACCATGTATTTAGAGGCTCTCCCAAATAGTAGGATAATCCTTGAGGCATGGAACAAGTTGATCAATTTCAAGCATGGCTGATTTTATGTGCATAATCTTCTAAGGATTGCATGGCGATGGGTCTTAACGCTCACATGTAGTGTTTCTGTGACACCCCACGTTCGTTAATGTCACTCACGAAGGGAATGCATTAAGTTTCGTGAAGCATTATAGTAAACAAAACTAGAAATATTACAAGATATATATAAAAATGACAGCAGCATCAAAAAATTTATTTAACGTAAAGCAACATGGTTTGAAAACATCACATGTCTGAAATACATAAAAACCATTACATCATTGAAACTATAGTCTTGTACTTTTAAAACATTAGAGTACATAAAAGAAGCAAAATTCCCTAAATAAAATATAGCCATAGTAGTAAGGATAAGATCTTGAGCCATACATCTAAGCAGCTCCAGCAAAATGAAAGCAGAATCACGGTCAAGCCTGAGTATTCCCGCCGTGAGAACTTGAGGGGGGAACGGAAGAAAGAAGAGGAAACAAAAAGGGTCAGATATAAAGTCTGGCGAGTCCGGTTACTTTTAGCAAGTAAATAAGCAAAAGTAGCATGACAGGCATATAAAGTGGATGAGAGAGAGATAACAACATATAAGGCAGGTTTGACAAGGTAAACATGATAAAGCATATATGCTTCTCTAAAGATTCTATGATTCTCTGCACTGATACTAGTATCACCAGTATGAGATGATCCCAACAACTATAAGATGGTAGACTTAGGCATACGTCCAGATGTATCCTAACCACTACCCTAATCGATCGGCTCCTTACTCCGCGTAGATACACTGTGTTGGCCCCGCAATTGGATGTATCACGTCCTACAGTGGCATACCTTGACTGATATGCACAGCCATATCTACAGGTGTCACGGTCGTCTTAGCCCCCTCTACCCGGCCCATGAACGCACATGTCCCTGGTCGGTTTGCGCCGCCTACACCGTCCTCCTTGTTTGGATCTCTTACATTCAGCCCAGTAAGCATGCCCCAATTCCGACCTAGTTCGGAGTACTCGTTTGATACCTATTAAGGGTTACTGACTGAAATGGTCCCACACAATACGATACAAGCTCTCCCCCTTTTCTTGTATCCCCACTAGGATTTCTATCGGTTATGTATACCACTAGTTGCCTTTAATTACACAACCCTATCATTTCTACAGGTTATGCTTACCCTAAAAAGGTGTCTTTAATTACGTAACTCTAATATTTCCATCGGTTATGTATACCACTAGGTGTCTTTAATTACATGACCTTATCGGGTTAAGTTTGTGGGCCTATATGTAAATATTATCCACCTGGTCAGATTTACTAAACCCACCCACTGTTCAACCAAGTTTACTTAACCTCAACTTAAGTTTACGTTCAAATAATTCCTTATGGGTTCAACTAGGTTAAGCATTTAAGGTTTATTACCATATTTTCATTTATGGTTATGGTATGCTAGACCCCTACATTAATCCTACCATTTGTGGATGTTGGACATGCCGGGTGGGTCCAAGCAGACTTATTCCACAAATCGGGCCTAACCTCGTATTTTAGCACGTCTCGTATTTGTGCACCTAGACCTCTCACATTAGATTCACCACTTGTGGTCGCTAGATATGCCGGGCGGTTCAGGGCAGACTTCCACCATAAGTGTAATCTAACCTCGTGTCGTAGGTGCAGTTAAAGTTTTTAATTACTATAAACTTAGGCATTCCATTATTGGCCAATTTTACCTATGTCAATATAGGTTTCATGCCCATTTTTCCCAATTATATTCATAGTGAATTATATGTCCAAATTTATACACATAATCATTATTCAAATTATGCCAATTTTCACCTTTTTACTAATTATGACCAAATTCCTAATTCACAAAATATGCCCAATTTCAATGTCCCCCCTCCCCTTGTTCCCAAACTAACGTAATCGCATAATTTAGCGGCATGCCTAGGGTCAAAAATAAACTGACTATATAAAATAAAAAGGGAAAGGATGAAGGGAAGATGACAGATATGTTTATTCTAACAAACTAACATAAGCATATGATGGCATAATGATAGGATGGACATATAAGAACAGATCAGTGAACTTGTGATAATAAAACAGGTTCTAACATAGTAGGGATGTCATATTAGGCACGATTAGATCTAAATAAGAATTTAGATGTCCAACTTATGCCAGATCTAAATTGATCACAACATGATAATGATAAGATGATCCAAATAACAAATTAGATCTACAATTAAAAGTAGATCACATGATAAGGGTTAAGATCCAGGTTATAGTCAATTCAAAATGTCATAGATTCGCAAATTACAATAAATCTGATATGATTCAGTCATAGGTATAGATCCAAATTACAATATCATGGATTCACAAATTACAATAGATCTGATATGATTCAGTCACAGGCGTAGATCCAAATTACAGTCATATCATTCTTTACTTTTAATTATTTAAATCAAAAGGCAACTGAAACTCACAGCATTTGGATCTAGAACAATAGAAGGACAAAAATAGTTGATGAATCTCAGATCTACGCTTGAATCTTTAAACTTTGATTGCAGAAGAAGAAAGAGTTTTGATTTAGTCCAAGCACCGACAGCATTTAGGCTTCCATTGATTTTCAGTGAAGAAAACAAAAGAAATGAGCCTATATTTATAGCTACCAGCCTCCAAACCGACCTAGCCACGTCAGCCCTAGGGGTCGACACTGGTGTCGACACCCCCCCCCCCTTGAAGGGGTTGACTCCCCCCTCAAGGGGTCGACTCCCCTAGGTGGGAATTTTCCTTCTCACCGCGACTTCTGGAATTTGAACGATTTTGAACTTTCTTGACCTAATTTTGAATTCTTGGATATATATATATATATATATATATATATATCTTGTGCGTATACAAAATTCAAACCCTCATAACTTCTTCTTATGGTTTCCGTTTTACGCAAACCAAATGTCTATCTTGACCAGAATTTCGAGACGAACGCAATGACGTAGTCCATTTCCCTTAATTCCGAATACTAAATTAATTATTATTTAATTTATCCTCTTTTAGTGTTGTTAAAATACGGGGTGTTATAGTTTCAAGTTAACTAAGTCATAGATCAAAACTAACACAAAATTTGAACTGTATAGACAGTCTCCTAAGGCCTTCGGGGCAAGAGATGACCCTCCCAAAATTTTCAATTTTGAGTTTAAATTTTAAACATATTATTATTATCCTTCCCTGGGTCATCTTCTCAAAAGGGTCACTTTTTTACCCTTTAAACATTCCCCAGAATCCTTTCACCAATATAAAAATATAGTTTAATTTATTATGCGTTATACTTGCATACATGAAGACATATAACCTTCTTTTTAAACTAAAATCAGAGTTAAAATTACAAAGCAAAAGATATTGGTTATACTGTATATAACCAATAGTTTATACAGCCATTTAGTGTATCATATTTCCTATTTCCCAACATAAATATTTCTTGCAAATCTTTTCTTGTATTAATCTCATTTTCAGAATTGCTTAAACAATTTAGTTAGTTATAATTATTCGACCGTATTGTAAAACCTTCTTTCACATAAATAAACCAAGTTCATTTTTATAGCTCAAAACCATGATAAATCTGATGCATCTATTTTGACGTACATCAATTTATAATATAAATCAAAATAGCAAACTTCTTGCATAAGTCATTTTTTGCTTGGAAAAACACAACTTATCTGTGCATATTAAAAGTGTATCAGAAATCTTGGTATATGAGTAATTCCCTTCCCTTCCTTTTAATTTGTACCTTATCTAGCAGCCTATATCCTACTTATATAGTCAGAACTGATTAATTCTATTTTTATATGAAAAGCATTCATATACAAATGTTTCTGACCATATCAAAACTCTATGCCTGCTCTTGGTTCACATGAGAGTCTGTCAGACTTTATCTTACTTCGAGTTCAAAAGCTTTACATACACACACAAACATATATATATATATATATATATATATATATATATATATATATATATATATATATATATATGTGTGTGTGTGTGTGTGTGTGTGTGTGTGTGTATGTGTATCTTTGGTTCAAAACATCAATTTAAATGAGAGGTAATATCCTTTGAACATTGTTTCCCCATACCAAGAATTATCTTTTGAAAATCTTTACATACCATTTAGCAAATAGACTTAGTAATCCCTTTGACAAAACTACCCTGTTTGGAGTTGTATATAACACCATATAATCTCAGTTAAATCCTAAAATAAACTAGGATGTTTCACTTATACTGAAACTTATAAAGTTCCAAGTATGAAAGCTTACAACAAAACTTTAGCTTTGCAATACAAAGTAACATAAAATATAGAACATATTCTCAGGAATGCTAATCTGCCTTGTAAACTTGCCTTATATCTGCCATATTTACATGTAAAACAATGTCCCCTTATACTTTAAAAAAATATTTAATATGAGGCTTATAAAATTATGCCTTTCCCAAAATGTTACGCTCTTTATTTATAAGATTTTGTTGAGTCCTTTGGCTAGCTTGTACCCTGCATGTCAGCATGCATACTATAAGCACGTATGTAGTTGCTAGGTGGTTCTTTCAGAGACAAATAAGAGATCAATATATATAGTAGACCATACTCATTTACTTGATAAAGACTATGCAAATATTTCACACTTAATACTTTAGCTTATGGCTTTGCAAATTGCCCAGATTTATAGCAAATATCTTGACTTATATTGTAATGATCTGCATTCTACGCATCAGGGGATCGTAGAATATTTATTTCTTTCTCATGCGAAGTTGTTTTGCCATGTAATTTTGGGAGACGACTATTGGGGTCATTTCCCATGTTCATGATTTTTGCCAATTTTTAAATGACCGTTTTGCCCCTTGCTGATCTTGTTTCGACCATAACTTTTTATTAGTAAGGAATTTTGACCTAAAACTACTTCCATTAGATTCAGATGATGGTTTACCTTCCCGTAGAGTGGTCACATTAGCCAAAAGGACTCATCGTTTGGGAGATATGGTTGAAACAAGGTTTAGAAGGTGAAAAACAGCTTAACCGGGCCTAATTAGGGTGATTAGCAAGAGGACCCATAACCCATTTCGGGATTAGGGTTATGGGGAGGATGAGAAAAATAGGAAAACGATTTTTATTTCATTTTTCAGCCGCTTAAAACATTTCTCTAACCCTAGCCATGGCCTCCACCTTCTAATTTCATCCCAAATCGCTCCTACTCGCTTTCAAATTGAAGAGTAAGCCAAACTACGTCAAATCAAGGGGAAATAACACCAAATCAGAGTTGGAGCTGCTGTGTTGCATTAGGATTCGACCCAAAACAGATAATATTTCAGATCTATGGTTTGTTTGTGGCCAAGGTGAGTGATTAGCATTGTTTCTACACTAATTACGGCAAATTAGGGGTGATTAGTGTTAATTAACAAAATTATACATGATTAAATTTTGGAAAAATCATTAGAAATTCTTAAAAACTGTTTTAGACCTATGTTGGAAGTTTGGGTTAATTTGGTTAAGTTTTGCTAATCTTATCATTAGATTTGCTTAAACATGCTTAAGGTGAAAATATGGTTTTTGGGTATGTTTGATCCGTTTTCACATATCATATTGTTGTTTTGGTGATTATGGTTGATTATACATGTTGCTATGACTGTATGGTATGCTTTGTGATTGATTAGAAAAGTTAGAATGGTCGAAAACACCGTCGGATGGCATAAATAGCTCGCTGGAAGTAGTGTAGGAATTCGGATCAGATGGGAGAATGGAGGGCCGGATCAGATCGCTCTATGGGGTCGTGGAATACTATCACGAACCAACTCATTTTCCCCGAACCGAACTGCCTACATGAGGACATCGAGCACCATCACGAACCGAACCAACCCGCTCGCACTAGAAGACCACGACCCGGATGTTCTCCAAGAACTGGGAAGCTAGCTCCGAACCGAACCGGCCAGGACCATGGGGCTCACGATCTGAACCGCTGGAGGAAGGATATCACGAGCTGAACTGCTTGCACCACGAGTTAGTGTATTGGCCACGAACCGACCCGATGGAGGTGACCACGACTCAAACCGACCTAGAGAGTGTGCCATGAACCGGATCGCCTGCTTCATGACTCATGAACCGGGTGGAGACCGAACTGAAAATGAAGACCAGAACCCGAGATGGAAAGGTAGTCCAAATGGGAAGTAGAACCCAGGATCCAGATGGGAACCAACGAGATAACTTCATGATTGGATTTTGCTGCAAGAGGTGTGCTAAGGAGTTGTCGATGTCCGTAGATTTGATTCACCACCGAGAGATGATTGTTAGGCTACGGATCAATGCAGTGGGGGCAGTTATTACTTCATGGGGCAGAGTGATCGTAGCATGGCTATGAGCTAGTGCAGTGGAGTCTTCATGACTTCATGTGGCAGAGTGGACATAGCAAGGACTAGTGGCTATGGATCAGTGCAGTGGAGTTGCCATGACTCCGTGGAGCAGAGTGATCATAGCAAGGATTTGGGGATCAAAGCGGTGGATATCGTATGCTTTACGCACTGAGTGAGAGATGTGAGGATGGTTGCTATGCTTGATTGGTTGACATCACTATGACCTGCATACTCCTTCCCCCCGTTATCTTTACACCCTATGTTAGTGTCACCTTAGAGTATTGTACATCTTGTTGTGCTAACTCTTTGGTTGCAGGTCCAAGTTCAGGTATGATTTAGTATACATGTTATTGTTCTATTTGCTACTTATCGCTCATACCAGACTTTTGTCTGACCCAGAGTTTTATGTCTCTTCTTATTACTCTGGGTGCTCTTAAATGGGCAGACTAGAGATAGGTTAGGTGGTATGCACGAGTAGCTGTACTGGAGACGAGCAGGAGGCTTCCACATATGATATATATAGATATTCTCCCTATATTGATGTTGGTCACTACTTTGGGCATTAGTAGTGTACCTTTCTTATTTTTCTTTAGAGACAGTTTTAAAAGTTGTAATAATGATGATGTGGAACATAAGCTATATTTTGAATTTCTGTTTCTATGATGATTATGGTTTAGTTCTCAGCTTATGCACTGTCTCGCCTGTTTTATGTCAAGTATGTTATTGTTATATTTTATTCCATGCGCTGTGAGACATTCTACAGGTTCCTTGTTAGTTCAAATTCCCTTCTTTCCTTTCTTTGACGACCGTCCCGTGCTGGTTAGGCATAGGCACAGCGCACTTTCATTGGAAATGTCGGCTGATGCGGGGCGGGTCGTCACATTTGGTATCAGAGCTCTAGGTTGCGTAGTTAACCTAGGGAAGATACCAGGGAGAGATAGTACGAATATAAGAGCGCGTATTTGGTATATTTTGGTTTTCAAAAGTTATATATATATATATATACTACTAGTATATTTAAGGATGAATTCGCACTGCACTGGCACCACTGAAGAGATGGTTAATCGTTTTCTCTTTACAGATTGAACAATGAGCCGATATACTAGGGGTACTGGAAGAGGAGCTAATAATGGGAATGCTCCTGATATGAGGACGATGTTCACTAACTTCACGAGGGAGATGCTTAGAAATGTGCAAGGAGCAGTTCCTAATGCTGCAAATGGTGGTGGTGCAGCGGTGCAGGCGCCTAGAGCTGATTTCGCTAAGCTTTGCAAGGATTACACTAGTCTTGGCGGGAAGCCGTTCCACAGAACGGAATCGGCTATAGAAGTTCAGGTTTGGTTGGATAACTGTGAGCGTATCTTCAAAGACTTGGGTATCGAGGATGCGACGAAGAGAAAGCTAGCATCCCGATGAATTGGTGGAATGCTATTAAGGCATCTACTCCTGAGGATCAAGTTACTTGGGATCAGTTTAAGGCCCGATTCAGTGAAAAGTATATCCCAACCGCTCAGAAGTCAGAGTTGTTTAGGAAATTTCTGGAGCTTAAGAAGAATGGTAGAGCTATCTCGGAGTATATTGCTGAGTTCGATACTCTATCGAAATATGGATTATCCCTTATTGATACTGCTGAGAAGAAGAACGTCATAACTGGTTTGGATGGGTACTTGGGGGAAAGGCTTATTAACCACATCGATGAGACGTTTGAATCGATAATGGGGAAAGCATTGAGGTCAAAGAGTCTTTACCCTAGGAAGAAGACTGAGGTTGCATCTGCAGAGGAACCAAAACCGCAAGCAAGCGATGGAAGTAAGAATGGTTCTCAGAATAAGAGAAAGCAGAATTAGACCAAGGATGGCTAGAAGAAAAAGAATAAGAAAGATGTTGAGTGCTTTAGCTATGGCAAGAAGGGCCATTATGCTAAAGAATGTCGAGCGAAGCCAGCAGACAGGAAGTGCTTCAACTGCAGCCAAGTGGGACATCACAAGGATAAATGTCCGCAACCCCCTAAAGAGAAGAAGATTGTGAAAGCATATGCTCTTAATGTTGTTCCTTCTTCATCGAATGCCCCCAACTATGTCGGAGAAAGGAAAGAATGTCGTCATTCAAGTTATGCTTTCTGTTTATGATGTTCCTGTTCGAGTATTATTTGATACCGGAGCTTCCCGTTCCTTCATATCTAATGACCTAGTAGATAGGTTGGGATTGGAACCCGAGATAGTTGATAGATCTTTAGCGGTGACGAACCCGATTGGTGGTTCGACTAGCCTTAGTATGATTTGTCATAATGTGGTCTTATCAATTCATGGATGTATGTTTTCTTATGATTGCTTTGTTTTGGGTTTTACTGGGTTTGGCATTATTTTGGGAGTCGATTGGCTCCAAAGGTACGGGGCGATGGTAGACTGTGAGGGCTTTTTGGTGACAGTTAGAGTGGATGATGGGCGGAGGGTAGTGTTTGGTAGTCTACCTTGTGATGGGGTAATGGCTAGTTTTATAAATTCCCTCGACATCTCGCATGATGAGTTTTCAGATGTGCCCGTGGCTGGCCAGTATCCGGACATCTTCGAAGAAGTGACCGGACTTCCACCACACCGAGAGATTGAGTTCCGTATTGATTTAGTGAAAGATGCCAGACCTATAGTGATGCCACTTCGTCGTATGGCACCAAGGGAGCAGCGAGAGTTCGAGGTGCAAGTGAGTGATCTTTTGAAGAAGGGATTTATCAGAAGAAGTGTTTCTGAGTGGGGAGCACCAGTTGTGTTTACTACCAAGGTAGATGGTTCCCTTCAATTGTGTGTAGACCACCGCAAGCTGAATAAGGTGACGAGGAAGAATAAGTATCCTCTACCACGGATATATGATTTGTTTGATCAGTTGAGTGGTGCGGGAGTGTTCTCCCAGCTGGATCTCGCGACAAGTTTTCATCAGCTTAGGGTGGAAGATAAGAGTATAGCTGAAACAGCCTTTCGGACGCCGTCTGGATTCTATGAGTGGTTGGTCATGCCATTCGGGTTGACCAATGAACCATCATATTTTGTGGATCTTATGAATAGAGTATTCCGAGATCAATTGAATAAGTTTGATCTTGTGTTCATAGACGATATCTTGGTTTATTCAAGGACAGAGGTAGAACACAAGGAACATTTGAGGATAGTGATGGAGGTGTTGATAAAACACCAACTGAAAGCAAAGTTTTCTAAGTGTCACTTCTGGAGAAGGGAAGTGAGATTCTTGGGCCATGTTGTTTCAGAGAATGGTATTGCCATGGACCCTGCGAGCGTGGCTACAGTACAAGATTGGTCTACGCCCAAGAATGCAACAGACGTAAGAAGTTTCTTGGGGTTAGCTGGATATTATCGTAAGTTTATCCTAGACTTCTCCAAGATAGCAGCAACGTTGACTCGGTTGACCAAGACGAATCAAGCTTTCGTCTGGGACGAAAAGTTCAAGAATGCATTCAAGAGTCTAAAGTAAAAGTTGACATGTGCACCAGTGTTAGTCATTCCTGTAACACCCCACCTCCGCCAGGGTCACTCATAAGAGAATGCACTAGCTTTGGAGGGGCGTTGTCTAGGTAAACATGCACAGAAATATTACAAGACAGAACAAATAAAACAGCGAAAGAAAAACCAAATTTCATTACCTCATAAAATTATAAGGTCTAAAGCCTTTTACATCAAAATGCCTTTAAAAGCCATTACATTGGAAACCTGTCTTGCAAAAGTTAAAGAAGCATAAAACCATAGTCTTAAAATATTCCCCAAGTAAAACGGTAAAGCAGCCATAGCCAAGAAAAATCCAAGCCATACATGATGACCTTGAAGCAGAAGAAGTCCGAGCTAAATAACAGTATTTCCTCCCTTAAAACCTGGGGGGGAAACAGAAGACAAAGAGGCGAAAGAAAACGGGGTCAGTCATAAAGACTGGTAAGTCCTATCTACTTCCAGCATAAAAACAGGTAAAGGTAACATGACTTGCATAAACTGAAAGTAAACATAAGGATGATGACAAGATAGACAAGCTAAACAAAGGTAACAGGATGAACTACTGTATCAAGATAAACTACGATCACTATGAATCAAGTATAACATCCCAAGGTTCTATCGAGTATAACATCCCAAGGTTCTATCGAGTATAACAACCCAAGGTTCTATCGAGTATAACACCCCAAGGTTCTATCAAGTATATTTGCCCTGCACCTTCCGTACTAGTATCCCAACCCGTGTCATGTGTTAGCTACAAAATGTCCCTTTCCCAATGAAATGGTCCATGTCAACCCAATGTAGGTTTTCCCAACTCGTATGTTCCTTTCCATGTATATGTTTAGTCCTTTGTCGTAAATCCTACGGGCTTCCTCACGTGGTTCTATACTACTTCAACGTAGTTCCATTATCCTTGAAATCGTTTGGACTATCACCCTCGATCTAGCTGTATTTTCTTACCATGAATTCTCGAATGTTCGGCTAGGATTTATGCCACCTAGGACAACTAGGGATTACGCTACCTACTAAACGTTTTCGTAACTCGGTTTGGGTTTAAGCCACCTAGGACCGCTAGGGATTACGCTACCCGTCAACCACGCCCCTTTTTCCCACGTATGTATCGTGAATCGTTTTCCATGTCTAGATGCACATGTATCTCAATGTGCCATCCGAGTCCCGTGACAGGGCTAATCAAGAAATCCAGGACTCGGTCGGGAGCTTTAGGTTATCTGCCGATGCAGATATCAAGGTCTGTTTTTCTACCAGTGGTTATGGTCCCACGTGACCCCTCCCTCAACTACTGAAAGGCAATCCAAGAAAATCATGCACGAGAACTATACTCCGGCCATCCATGCCCCACTTTCCTATTGGCCAACCTCACCCATAACTAAATAGCAAGTATATGGTCTGTTGGGAGTTCTCTGCCTTTCCGCATACGTACACGATCGACTAAAGATGGTAGGTAGTCGACGACGTGCTATCACAGTGCTAAACTAAGTATCGCCGACTCAACGCTAATCCACCCCAGTCTTTAGGTTGCTCGCACAGCAACCAAGGCATACCCTTGGTTCTTCTACCGCAGACCTTAACCTCTGTGAGCCCAGGAGGATCATCTGCAACCTCACAGAGGGATACCAAGAGTACCCTCACGTCCCCTGAAGCTACTGCTTCGTCACCCCGTTCGCTGGAGCCTTTATCTAAGTCAGATAAACATTCGCTCCTCCTCGTGTGTTTGTTTAAACGATGACCTACCGTATCAGGTTATTCATCTATTTGTGAACTGGTCCAATTCTCTTGACTAAGAATTATTACTTAGTTATTCTTAACTAAGGTTTATCACTTAGTTTCCTTTCCCGTTATCCTTATTAACTATGATTTTCCACTTAGTCCCCTGAATTAGGGTTTTGTCTAATGGGTTAAGTGTTGTCATTTGAGTTCATGACTTACCCCGCATACGAATCATGTCAAAATTGGCTAAGTATTCAAGTTCAGGACTTCGCCCTACAAACCATGTATCAAGTTGGTTAAGTGTATCAAGAAGTTCATAACTTAACCCTAGATTACCGTGTCAGATCGGTTAAGTATAGGTTAACTTATCCTCATCAAGCTACCATGTCAGATTGGTTAAGTATAGGTTGTCTTAACCTCATCAAATCATCGAGTAAAATTGGTTAAGTGTAGGTTAACTTAACCCCATTAAATTATCGAGTCGGATTGGTTAAGTATAGGTTAACTTAACCCCATTAAATCATCGAGTAAAATTGGTTCAGTGTAGGTTAACTTAACTCTATTAAATTATCGAGTCGGATTGGTTAAGTATATTTAAGAGGTTCGTGACTTAACCCTATCAAATCATCAAGTCAGATTGGTTAAGTGTAAATTAACTTAACCCCATCAAATTACCGAGTCATATTGGTTAAGTGTAGGTTAACTTAACCCCATTCACTAGTCGTATTTATAATGGTTAAGTATCATTCTTGTGGGTTTACTTAACCCTACCACGCATCGCGTTATCCCAGTCGGTTGTTATCAACCCATTTAGGTTAAACTAACCCATCCGCCAATCGTGTTATATGGTAAGTGTCTTTAAGTAATCAAGTCTGGTCTTACTTAACCTACCCATTCATGTCATATCGATTAAGTGCCGTTAGTCAAACTAACTTAACCTTATCATGTGGCATTAAGTAAATTAATGCACCCAACCTCTCACATTAGACTTTGTTGTGGTTACTGGTTACGCCGGGCGGGTCCTGGCAGCTTTACACCACAACCTAGTCTAACCTTGGGTTTTGAGCGCGATATGACCAACTACTCACATTGGGTCTTATTGTCTGTAGCTACTGGATTTGTCGGGCGGTTCCGGGCAGATTTATGCTACAAACTCAACCCAACCTCGAGTTGGCCACTTTCATGTTTTTCTACTTGTCATGTTCATGTCAAATTTAGGCTACGACAAAGTCCACGTTTTCCACTTATGCCCATTGTCCCATTACTTAATTCATGTTAAGTTTCATAGACCATCTCAAGTTTGCCTAAACTACCCAAGGCACATTCCCAACGCAAGTGAAAGCGAGTCAACATAGTAGGAATAATATGACAACATATTGGCCTCAAATATGTATGATAGCATAAAGGGATTGGCCTCAAATATGTATGATAGCATAAAGGGATTGGCCTCAAACATGTATGATAGCATAACACTAGGTTCGTCATCATAGGCATGTAAATGGTCATGAGGGGCTTAGGTTCTTTTACATGCATAAGCCCCAAGTCAAGTTCATATGAATGTTCCATAAGTCAAATTGTTCTAAGGGTTCATGCCAACATTCCACAAGTCAAGATTCAATCTTTACATGATAAACTAAGTCAAACACAACATGAGTAGCATGATTTAATCACTAAGGAATAGCCCAAAATCATAGGTTCAAGAGAGGGGCAAGACTAGATTCACATAGACTAACATACTTAGGTTTCATCTCATTTTATTCCATGTCAACATTAGAACTACCGTTTAGATCTAAAAGTAGCTAGAACTTACAAAGCGTGGATAGAGATTTATGGGCAAGCATTTGTCGTAGAACGGTGTTGAGATGATGCTCTACTTCCTTGATTTGATGTAGAAAGCTTGCTCCTTTGACTTGAATCTAGTTTGCATGCTTAGGCCTTTGAAGTTGAAGACGGAGGCCATGATCAAGAGAGATTTGGGCAGCACTTTGTTGCTAGGATGATTTTTAGTGATTTAGGTTAGGTATTAGGGTGTTTTTATAGAAGTTAGGACTAGTTTAGGTCCTTAGATTAAGCCTAGTTTAGATCTGAACCGTCAAAATCGTCACAGGCCCCCAAACCAGAGCCAAAAGACCATGCAGGTGCACCCAGGCCGACCTGGCTCGACCAGGGAAGTAGACACCCAGGTTGACACCCAGGTCAACTGCCCAGTCGACCTGGTCCATGGGGGGTCGACTCCCCATTCGACCTGGGGCTAGGCGGGAAATTTTCCCGCCCAGTCTATTTGGGGCTAAATTCGAAATTTGAAAATCTGTTTTCGTTTTCTGATTTTTCGTGAAACTTCTAGAGGCCATATCTCGGTCATACGGACTCCGATTTACGAAATTTCGGACTCGTTTCCAACCAGAATTCCGAGGCGAACGCAGGCGTAACCCGTTTCTCTTAATTCTTATTTTAAAATTTAATCCTTCCCTGATATCTTGTTTTAGCATGTTATAAAAATTCGCGTTGTTACATTCTCTCCACCTTAAAGGATTTCGTCCCTGAAATCTCCAAATTAGGAAGAACGTATCCTACCATCCATCATCCATCTACTCAAAACATCATCCACAAGCAACCATTGTCCTTAAAAGATTTCTAATACCATATGAACATATGCAGAAAGTGTGTGTATATGTTCCTTATCTAATGCAAATGATCAGGCCTGATTGATCTTCTAAATGCAAAATATGTTTAGTGCCATGAATCCATATGTATGCAAATAGTCCTAGTCACATAAACACTATATGCGTGCACAGCCATTCATCCATATGCAATATTCTCAAGATAACACATTCAAATTCATCCATAAACAAGTATAAACACGTATACATATGAAATATGAAATGTGACTGAGACGATCTAGTGCCTAGTGTGTATTCGCGCATCCACGAGCAACCACCTGCAACCACTTGCAACCATATCAATCATAACATGTTTTCAAATACATGTTTACATCCACAGGGTTCTACCTAAGGTCCTCAAGATAGGACCGAGAAGATAAGCAAGATAAACTCCTTTTGGATTACCAGAAATCCCTTTCTAAACCCAACCCATATCCTATAAAGACCAAAAGGTTTAGTCAACCTAACGAACACCTTCAAACCCTGACATGTATTATTAACCGATGAGTCATACCCCCTATGGAGTTTGCAACAGAAATAAGATCGAGAATAGGACCGAGAGGATATGCATAAAAGATAGCATGCGGGTAAGCTCTACAGGAAAACAGGGATCAAGAATATACTCTTAAAAAGAGATATGATTCGTGTATCTTGTCTTAAATCTTCTAAGTCGCATTTCCTTGAGCTTAATTCCATTGTGCTTTGACCATCTTTAACTTCATGATTTTGTGGCCTCTTAACTCCTATTTCCAAATATGAGCTGGAACTCACTTCATTGTCGCCTCTCTTTCCACTTTTACTTATTCTCCCTCTAGTATACTTGGCTCAACCATATCCGTGCACTCATGGTTTCATGTAAGCTCTCCAAAATTCACTAGTGAATCATGGATTATGTTTACTCGCTCTACGGCATTCCACGCAGAAGAACTTATCTCTTGAAAACAAACAGATGCCAACCATGTTACCAAGTATAATTACTAGAGTGATTTCCATAACTCATGCACAAGCGAAATGAACCATCCGCCTTAGTGGCGAACTCTACTCGAACGGATTACCAACAAATGCATCAAGAGCTTCTAGGTAACCAATCATGACAGAACCCTAAAGGTTACACGAGACTTCGAGGGTATTACCGAGGCAGGTCAAGAGCCTAACTACCCTCCTTTCAGAACCGAGAATGACACCCTTACTGGATAACCACTCCATTCCTAGAATTCAACCCATAGCTTAAAAGCATAAGCATTATTCCCAAAAGTCATAGGCGTCCTCAAATCCAAACAAGCCATGAATGAATGGACCGACTCCTCAACAAGATTTGAGACAAAAATGGGATCCTCTACTATGCTAGTATGAAGGTGCAGAGACTCAACTATCGATGCAGACTTAAATTATGCGGTGATCAAAGCAAAGTCCTGACGGGATGATAGAGAAGAAAAGCTAAACCTTTCACAGAAACGTTACCATCCTTCTTAGGTACGCTAACAGTGAGAGCATACAATTTCCCTCTCGATGATCTTGTCCTCATCTCGTAATACTTGACTATCTTTCCCTTTTTACCCTACTAGAGATACTGTCTCTTATCATGGGTTTTATCATTCACCTTTTTCCTCCTTTGTGAATTAAGCCATACCAACAAGTTGTTTGTCCTAAATCTTGTATCCTTTATCCTTGTTCTTACTATCCTTTCTTATAACACGGTAACAAGTCTCTCGAGAACTGCCTCCATCGTACCGAAAACACTGACGTAGTTAGAAAAGGATTAGTCGCAGTTCGAACCACTGTGACTACAGGTGGAGGAAAGAAAGGAAAAGAGATTCAGTCAAGGAAACAAAGGATAATGCTAATGGCTTTGGGGAATAGCCTTTAAAAATAAAACTTTTCTTGAAAATGCTTCTTTGTAAACGGTTTTCAAATAGTTTTCAGAAGGTTTTAAAACTTTTGCCCAGTCTGGTAACCTTCTGCTTTGATACCAAATGTAACACCCCACCTCTGCCAGGGTCACTCACAAGAGAATGCACTAGCTTTGGAGGGGCGTTGTCTAGGTAAACATGCACAGAAATATTACAAGACAGAACATATAAAACAGCGGAAGAAAAACCAAATATCATTACCTCATAAAATTATAAGGTCTAAAGCCTTTTACATCAAAATGCCTTTAAAAGCCATTACATTGGAAACCTGTCTTGCAATAGTTAAAGAAGCATAAAACCACAGTCTTAAAATATTCCCCAAGTAAAACGGTAAAGCAGCCATAGCCAAGAAAAATCCAAGCCATACATGATGACCTTGAAGCAGAAGAAGTCCGAGCTAAATAACAGTATTTCCTCCCTGAAAACCTGGGGGGGAAACGGAAGACAAAGAGGCGAAAGAAAACGGGGTCAGTCATAAAGACTGGTAAGTCCTATCTACTTCTAGCATAAAAACAGGTAAAGGTAACATGACATGCATAAACTGAAAGTAAACATAAGGATGATGACAAGATAGACAAGCTAAACCAAGGTAAAACGATGAACTACTGTATTAAGATAAACTACGGTCACTATGAATCAAGTATAACATCCCAAGGTTCTATCGAGTATAACATCCCAAGGTTCTATCGAGTATAACACCCCAAGGTTCTATCAAGTATATTTGCCCTGCACCTTCTGTACTAGTATCCCAACCCGTGTCATGTGTTAGCTACAAAATGTCCCTTGCCCAATGAAATGGTCCATGTCAACCTAATGTAGGTTTTCCCAACTCGTATGTTCCTTTCCATGTATATATTTAGTCCTTTGCCGTAAATCCTATGGGCTTCCTCACGTGGTTCTATACTACTTCAACGTAGTTCCATTATCCTTGAAATCGTTTGGACTGTCACCCTCGATCTAGCTGTATTTTCTTACCATGAATTCTCGAATGTTCGGCTAGGATTTATGCCACCTAGGACCACTAGCGATTACGCTACCTACTAAACATTTTCGTAACTCGGTTTGGGTTTAAGCTACCTAGGACCATTAGGGATTACGCTACCCGTCAACCACGCCCCTTTTTCCCACGTATGTATCGTGAATCGTCTTCCATGTCTAGATGCACATGGATCTCAATGTGCCATCCGAGTCCCGTGACAGGGCTAATCAAGAAATACAGGACTCGGTCGGGAGCTTTAGGTTATCTGCCGATGCAGATATCAAGGTCTGTTTTTCTACCGGTGGTTATGGTCCCACGTGACCCCTCCCTCAACTACTGAAAGGCAATCCAAGAAAATCATGCACGAGAACTATACTCCGGCCATCCATGCCCCACTTTCCTATTGGCCAACCTCACCCATAACTAGATAGCAAGTATATGGTCTGTTGGGAGTTCTCTGCCTTTCCGCATACGTACACGATTGAATAAAGATGGTAGGTAGTCGACGACGTGCTATCACAGGGCTAAACTAAGTATCGCCGACTCCACGTTAATCCACCCCAGTCTTTAGGCTGCTCGCACAGCAACCAAGGCATACCCTTGGTTCTTCTACCGCAGACCTTAACCTCTATGAGCCCAGGCGGATCATCTGCAACCTCACAGAGGGATACCAAGAGTACCCTCACGTCCCTCGAAGCTACTACTTCGTCACCCAGTTTGCTGGAGCCTTTATCTAAGTCAGATAAACATTCGCTCCTCCTCGTGTGTTTGTTTAAACGATGACCTACCGTATCAGGTTATTCATCTATTTGTGAACTGGTCCAATTCTCTTGACTAAGAATTATTACTTAGTTATTCTTAACTAAGGTTTATCACCTAGTTTCCTTTCCCGTTATCCTTATTAACTACGATTTTCCACTTAGTTCACTGAATTAGGGTTTTGTCTAATGGGTTAAGTGTTGTCATTTAAGTTCATGACTTACCCCGCCTACGAATCATGTCAAAATTGGCTAAGTATTCAAGTTCAGGAATTAGCTCTACAAACCATGTATCAAGTTGGTTAAGTGTATCAAGAAGTTCATAACTTAACCCTAGATTACCGTGTCAGATCAGTTAAGTATAGGTTAACTTATCCTCATCAAGCTACCATGTCAGATTGGTTAAGTATAGGTTGTCTTAGCCTCATCAAATCATCGAGTAAAATTGGTTAAGTGTAGGTTAACTTAACCCCATTAAATTATCGAGTCGGATTGGTTAAGTATAGGTTAACTTAACCCCATTAAATCATCGAGTAAAATTGGTTCAGTGTAGGTTAACTTAACTCTATTAACTTATCGAGTCAGATTGGTTAAGTATATTTAAGAGGTTCGTGACTTAACCCTATCAAATCATCAAGTCAGATTGGTTAAGTGTAAGTTAACTTAACCCCATCAAATTACCGAGTCGGATTGGTTAAGTGTAGGTTAACTTAACCCCATCCACTAGTCGTAATTATAATGGTTAAGTATCATTCTTGTGGGTTTACTTAACCCTACCGCGCATCGCGTTATCCCAGTCGGTTGTTATCAACCCATTTAGGTTAAACTAACCCATCCGCCAATCGTGTTATATGGTTAAGTGTCTTTAAGTAATCAAGTCCGGTCTTACTTAACCTACCCATTCATGTCATATTGGTTAAGTGTCGTTAGTCAAACTAACTTAACCTTATCATGTGGCATTAAGTAAATTAATGCACCCCAACCTCTCACATTAGACTTTGTTGTGGTTACTGGTTACGCCGGGCGGGTCCGGGCAGCTTTACACCACAACCTAGTCTAACCTCAGGTTTTGAGCGCGATATGACCAACTACTCACATTGGGTCTTATTGTCTGTAGCTACTGGATTTGTCGGGCGGTTCCGGGCAGATTTATGCTACAAACTCAACCCAACCTCGAGTTGGCCACTTTCATGTTTTTCTACTTGTCATGTTCATGTCAAATTTAGGCTACGACAAAGTCCACGTTTTCCACTTATGCCCATTGTCCCATTACTTAATTCATGTTAAGTTTCATAGCCCATCTCAAGTTTGCCTAAACTACCCAAGGCGTATTCCCAACGCAAGTGAAAGCGAGTCAACATAGTAGGAATAATATGACAACATATTGGCCTCAAATATGTATGATAGCATAAAGGGATTGGCCTCAAATATGTATGATAGCATAAAGGGATTGGACTCAAACATGTATGATAGCATAACACTAGGTTCATCATCATAGGCATGTAAATGGTCATGAGGGGTTTAGGTTCTTTTACATACATAAGCCCCAAGTCAAGTTCATATGAATGTTCCACAAGTCAAATTGTTCTAAGGGTTCATGCCAACATTCCACAAGTCAAGATTCAATCTTTACATGATAAACCAAGTCAAATACAACATGAGTAGCATGATTTAATCACTAAGGAATAGCCCAAAATCATAGGTTCAAGAGAGGGGCAAGACTAGATTCACATAGACTAACATACTTAGGTTTCATCTCATTTTATTCCATGTCAACATTAGAACTACCATTTAGATCTAAAAGTAGCTAGAACTTACAAAGCGTGGCTAGAGATTTATGGGCAAGCATTTGTCGTAGAACGGTGTTGAGATGATGCTCTACTTCCTTGATTTGATGTAGAAAGCTTGCTCCTTTGACTTGAATCTAGTTTGCATGCTTAGGCCTTTGAAGTTGAAGATGGAGGCCATGATCAAGAGAGATTTGGGCAGCACTTTGTTGCTAGGATGATTTTTAGTGATTTAGGTTAGGTATTAGGGTGTTTTTATAGAAGTTAGGACTAGTTTAGGCCCTTAGATTAACCCTAGTTTAGATCTGAACCGTCAAAATCGTCACAGGCCCTCAAACTAGAGCCAAAAGACCATGCAGGTGCACCCAGGCCGACCTGGCTCGACCAGGGAAGTCGACACCCAGGCCGACTGCCCAGTCGACCTGGTCCCTGGGGGGTCGACTCACCAGTCGACCTGGGGCTGGGCGGGAAATTTTCCCGCCTAGTCTTTTTGGGGCTAAATTCGAAATTTGAAAATCTATTTTCGTTTTCTGATTTTTCGTGAAACTTCTAGAGGCCATATCTCGGTCATACGGACTACGATTTACGAAATTTCGGACTCGTTTCCAACCAGAATTCTGAGATGAACGCAACGGCGTAACCCGTTTCTCTTGATTCTTATTTTAAAATTTAATTCTGCCCTGATTTCTTGTTTTAACATGTTATAAAAATTCGGGTTGTTACAATTCCTAAAGGGAATGAAGAGATGACAGTATACACAGATGCCTATTGTACCGGACTAGGAGTAGTATTGATGCAAGGAGGTAGGGTTGTAGCTTATGCTAGTCGGCAACTGAAACTGTAACACGCCGAAATTTTAAATATTAAAATTAACAAATTTTAGAATACTTAATTGTTAGAGTGAGAATTAAGGGAAAAGGTTATGACATTGCGTTCGTCTTGAAATTCTGCTTGGAATGGAGTCCAAGTTTTCGAAAATCGGACTACGTATGAAGAAGTTATGGCCCTCAGAACTTTTAGAAATTTATATAAAACAATACAGCAAAATTAAATACCAAGGCAGGTCGACCTGGGGGTCAACCTACCCCAGGCCAGGTCGACCAGGGGGTCGACCTCCCTATACACAAGTCGACCTGGGGGTCGACCTCCCCTTCGGGCCAGATCTGAAACCTGACATGTTTCTTTGTGTGACGATTTTCTGACTCATTAGGGCTTGTATGGCAAGTTCTGGTAGGTTCTCTTAGGTTTGAATGGCTTTGATTGGTCCTAGGTTAATCTAACGGCTTAGGTTGATTTAAATTTCTATAAAAGAGTGCCTAGACTCAAACCCTAAACCTAAACAAAATTTGTTTGTTGGACACCATGGTGGTGCTAGGATAGTTCTCCTTCCTAAAGCTTAGGATTTAACAAGTCAGAATTCCAATTCAAAACACGAACAAATCATTCTCTTCTCTCGCCTATCTTTGTGAGTACTATTTCTTTCATAACATAATTAATAAATTGATTATGAAGAGTTGTAATTGGATTATGAGAACATGTCTGTTGAATCACGTGATGTTGTTTAACTTTGTTATCTTATGTTGGTAGATCTATTTCATATTTAACTTGATTCATTTTATGCAAGTTTGGGATGTTAAATCATATGTTAATTCATATGCGAATCTTATGCAAGTTTGGGATGTTAAATCATATGTTAATTTATATGCGAATCTTATGCAAGTTTGGGATGATAAACCATATGTTAATTCATATGTGAATCTTATGCAAGTTTGGGATGTTAAATCATATGTTCATTCATATGCGAATCTTATGCAGGTTTGGGATGATAAATCATATGTTAATTCATATGTGAATCTTAAGCAAGTTTGGATGTTAAATGATATACTAATTCGTATGTGATTATTTTTGCAAATTTGGAATGTTAAATTGTATGTTAGTTTGAATATGAATCTCATGCAAGTCTATATGTGAATTGTACACAAGTTTATATGTGAATCAAGCATATACATATGCTAGTTTATATGCAAAACCATGTGATAAATTCATATGCAAGTTATAGGAATCCATATGCAAGTTTAGATGAAAAACTATATTAACATTTTTGGGTGAAAATTATATTCGCGTATGCAAGTTAGGTGAGATCCATAATTTATATATATATGCAAGTTCACAATTTCATGTTTAGATCTATATTTAGATCCATGGTAGTTTATGCAAATATACGATTCTATATGACCATTGTTTATGCAAATTATTGGTTATGCAAATTTATGTTAAAATTCCTATTTGCAAGTTAGATCTATTTTCATGTGTTAAGCAAGTTGTGATGTTTCTTTTTTTATAAGTTAGACTATTTGCGAGTCTAACATATTTCATATTTGAACGTACGAATAGCATGAGGACAATGGGAAAATATTAAATATGTAAATTGTGAATTGGCATAAAATGGCTTTAAAAGCATATAATTAAATTGAGACATTAATTAGTATAATTTTTATACCTAAAAAAGTATGGGCATAAATTAGGTGACAATTATGGACAAAGATTAATTTGGAAATTATTGACAATTTGAATAGGGATAATTAATCCAAATTAGGGTGAAATAATGTGTAATAATAAATGCCTAAGACACGAGGTTAGACTCGTTTGTGGTATAAGACTGCCCGGACCCGCCCGGAAAATGCAGCAACCACAAATGGCAGTCTAATGTGAGAGGGCAAAGGCATAAATTAAATGAGTAATAAACGCCTAAGACACGTGGTTAGACTCGTTTGTGGTATAAGATTGCCCAGACCCGCCCGGCACATCCAGCAACCACAAACGTCAGTTTAATGTGAGAGGTAGTAGGCATAATTAAAAGATGCTTAGACACGAGGTCAAGTCTGGCTTATGGTGGAAGTCTGCCCGGAACCGCCCGGCATATCCAGCGGCCCCAAGCAATCGACTTAATGTGAGAGGTCTGTGCATTAATAATTAATTAACTGATCAAAGACGAATATGAATGATAAACAAAAGTTTGGTTGAGTTGAGTAATTCTCTGAGTACTAATCTGATGTTCGGTCTTCGGGGTTGATACTTAGGGAGTTATTCTCTTAACCAATGTATATGTGAACTAAGATGTACGTAATCATAAATTAAGTAAAAATATGTTATACAATATATATATATACTTAAAACATGATAAGTGGGTAAGGCTAAGACCAACTTAGCCAACAATATATAAGTGGATAGGGTTAAGACTAACTTAACCAATAATATATAAGTGGGTAAGGTTAAGACCAGCTTTACCAATAATATATAAGTGGGTAGGGTTAAGACCAGCTTAACCAATAATATATATTAGTTTGATAAGTGGGTAAAGCTAAGACCAACTTAGCTAACAATATATAAGTGGATAGGGTTAAGACCAACTTAACCAATAATATATAAGTGGATAGGGTTAAGACCAACGTAACCAATAATATATAAGTGGATAGGGTTAAGACAAGCTTAACCAATAATATATATATTGATTTGATAAGTGGAAAGTGTTAAGACAAGCTTAACCAATAACCCATGTTGATTTGATAAATGGGTAACATGGGTGACATGTGGGATATAATTATAAACACTTAACCAAGTTGAAACATGTAAGAAGACATGAATAATAGGGGGTTAAGTGGAAAATCCTCGTGGGGACCAAGCATAGGTGGAAAGCTTGTGTCAAACGTGGGGACCCTTTTCAACCAGTAACCAATTTAGTATCTATGTGAGCTTGATCTAGATCGAGGATGGGACACGCTTACTAGGCTTGATTGTAAGAGGTCAAAACGGGTTAGCGGTGGCAACACAAGTCCAACGGGGTCATGTGCGTGTGTAGGCCCAGGCTGGTAAGTAAGATATTGTTACATCGTGTAGGTATAAGCCGTGCATCTTTAGTGGTATCGGGTTGCCACTTTGGGAAGTGATACACCCCACTGTGGGACCAGCACGGGTATCTACGAGTTAGGGAGCCGATCGAATGGGGAAGGTAGTGGGTACGACTAGCGGAGATAGGAGCAGGCAGCACCTATGAAGACAGCTAGGAGTCCAACTATCATATTATGAATAAATGTTGTAATTAGAATGGGGAGGGTAGTGGGTACAACTAGTGGAGATAGGGGCAGGCGGCACCTATGAGGACAGCTAGGGGTACACAAAACTACCATTAAGATTATTGTGTTCACTAGGCGGGATCAATTTTTAGGGTGACTAATAATGGTGCAGTATAGAAATTATCCTATAGTGATTAGGAGCGAGATTAACGCCAGAATATTCCTCTTGTTTGTTTTGTCTTGCTCACTTGTTTCACGGTCATTCCTTGTTTTACCAGTTTATACCTTATCCTAATTACTTTAATAATTATATCGTTAAAGTTATGGTACTCGCCAGACTTTATGTCTGACCCCCTTTGTTTTCGCCTTTTTCTTCCTTCCCCTCTCCCCCTCAGGTTCTTAGGGTGGGACTAGTGCTAGTGGAGCTTGATTCAGATCTTTCTCTCTCTTTGGAAGTGCTTGGATTGCTGAAAGTAAAGTTCAGCTCATCTCTTTTATGGCTACTTATGTTGGGGTTATGCTTTTTACTTTATGTACTCAGAAAACAATTTGTCAAGATGAATATTAAGTGTACTTGGTTTTACTGTTGGTTTATGATGTTGTTGTAATCAAACTATTTCTCCGCTGCAATAAAAGTTGTTTTAAAATTCTTCAAGTACCAATATATGTATCTGTCTTGTTATATTCTGTTCTATACACCAATAATACTCCATGGAAGTTAATGCATTCCCTTTGATGGTGACATTAATTGAGGTGGGGTATTACACGTGGTATCAGAGCTGAAGGTTAACAGAACAGATAAGAGATTTTGAAAAACTGTTTTTCAAAGGTGTTTTATAAAGAAATACTTTCAAAAGTATGTTTTAAGAAGAGTATTTTCAAGAGAAAAGTTTGTTTTAAAAACATAAGCCCCAAGAGCCATATATCTTTCCTTCGATTCTCCGTTTTGAATCTCTTTCCTTTTTGAAATTTCTTCCTCCACATATAGACGCTTTTTCTGAGATACGTAAGAACTTCCGTACGATGGGCAGGAAAACGCTTCATGGGACTGGGACGTTTATCAAAGCTAGAAGGAAGCAGAGGACTTATTGGTACCTTAAAGATAGACGTTGGGAGGAAGGTTCAATTAGCTGCTTGGTTAATAAAGTACGAAGCCTCATTTTATTAGGAGGTCACGAATGGAGAATGTGCAGGAGAGACATGGATAGGACACACGATAGGAAAGTAGATTCAAAGAAAGGCGGTAAGGATAACAAGAGGCCAAGAGAAAAGGAAGGGCCACACTTGTGAAATACATGACTACTTAAATAAAGACGTTAGAAAGAAGAAGAAGACTAGTTGTTATCGTTACGGAGAAACAGGACATCTTATTAGGATCGTCCAAAGAAGCAAAAGGCAAAAGTAAGGACAAGGTACAGGATCTTCTGGAGGGCAAACACGTTCCCTCTCGGCTGGCATACATGATAGAGGTAGAAATATCTTGGTTGGAAGTTTGGTTTTTCTTTTTGATCATCCTGTTCGAACCTTGTTTGAATTCTGGCGCTTCACACTCATTTGTATCTGCTTCGTTAGTTAAACCACTGCACCTAAATACTAGTCTAGTTACGGATCCCATAGTAGTCTCAAATCCCATTGGTAGTTTGACTCATCTTTCAATGATTTGTCGGGATTTGAGAGTGTCTATCTTGGGCGTTGGGATTAAATGCAACGCCTTTGTTCTTGGCTTCATGGGCTACGGCTTGATTCTAGGCATGGACTGGCTAGCCAGATACGGTGCCATCCTAGACTATGAAAGAAGGGTAGTAAGATTGTTGACTCATTATGGAAAGAACGTTGATATTTCTTATGACCCTAGAGGTCCGGTGATGCTTAGCTACCTAGAATTTCTTAACGCGTACAATGATGATTTGGAATCTGTTCGTGTGGTCCGTGAATATGGTGACATCTTCGATGAAGTTCGGGGTTTACCCCCGAGGCGCGAGATAGGCTTCGTATATACCTAGTAGATAATGAAAAGCCAGTTGCATTACCAGAGCACCACATGGCTCCGAGAGAGAGAAGGGAACTCAGTAAGCAAGGAAAGAGTTGCTTGAGAAGGGGTTCATAAGAAGGAGCATTTCAGAATGGGGTGCTCCGGTTGTTTTTGCTACAAAGGCCGATGATTCGCCTAGAAGGTGCGTGGACTATAGAGAGCTGAATAAGCTCACAAAGAAGAACAGACACCCATTACCAAGGATAGATGATTTATTCGATCGGTTGGTTGGTACTTCGGTTTCCTCGCAGCTGCATACTTGCTACAGGATTTCATCAGCTAAGGGTGGCTAAAGACAGCATAGATAAGACTGCATTTAGAACTCCTGACGGTTTTTTCGAGTGGCTCGACGAATGCACCTGCATACTTCGTTGACTTAATAAGTAGGATGTTTAGGGAGTTTCTAAACAAGTTTCTGGTAGTCTTTGTGGACGATATCTTGATTTTCTCTAGAAACGAGGAAAAGCATGCTCTATATCTTAGGGAAGTCTTAGATACCCTACGAGCGCATCAACTCAAAGCTAAGTTCTCCAAATGCCATTTTTGGGGAAAAAAAGTGAGGTTCTTAGGACACGTGGTCTCTAAGGAAGGGATAGCTGTGGATCCCGCAAATGTGGTGGCAATCCAAGATTGGAAGATTCCTAAGAACGCAACACAAGTAAGAAGATTTTTAGGGATGGTTGGTTATTATAGGAAGTGCATTAAGGACTTCGCGAAGATATCAGCCCTACTTACTTGGTTAACGAAGAAGAACTTGACTTTTGCTTGGGATGTTGACTGTGTAGATGCTTTCCAGTGTTTGAAGAGGACTTTAATGACAGCTCCAGTTTTAGTTTTGCCAGATGGAAGTAAGCCATTCACAGTGTATACCGGTGCTTGCGGGACAGGGCTTGGAGCAGTTTTCGATGCAAGAAGAAAAGGTGATATGCAAAAGGTGGAAAGTACGAGTATCAATTATCATCCACAGGCGGATGGATGGACAGGAAGGGGTGAATAGAATCCTTGAAGATCTTTCGAGGTTATGTATCCTAGATTTTGGAGGGACATGAGAAGAGGCAACTAGCTTAGTGATGTTCATGACATGTTTCACGTATCGCATTTGTGGAAGTGTTACAAGATACCACAGAAGTAGTGGAGCCAAACATGCTTAAAGAAGTGGAAGTAGAGTGGGATGCCACGATTAGACGAGCTCCTAAATGCATCCTTGGGTCGGAGGTATAAAGGCTATGCAACAGAGAGGTCAAGTTGGTCAAAGTGCAATTGGGAGATGATCAAGGAGACGCGACTTGAGAAACGGAAGACATGATGCGTATGCTGTACCCTTTCCTTTTTGAGGGTACGTTTTTAACTTATCCTTTTTCTACTTCTTTGTTGATACTTGTCCTATCATTTAATATGTCTTTGCGATGATATCTTCGATCTTTAGTTAGGAAAAAACCCTATGGTTGTAAACATATGTTTGAGACATGTTATGTTTGGTGGATGCACATGGATGCAAGTGGTTGCTCGTGGATGCATGTACACACACATTAGGCACTAGATCGGCTCAATCACTTTCATATTACATATAAATATGTGTGCATATTTAAATTAATAGACGTATAATGGTTGTGTTATCAAATGGATGTTGCATTTTGATGAATGGTTGTGCACACATGTAGAAATAATATGTATCGTTAGGATTCTTTCGTATACATAATGGACGCATGGCACTATCATGGTTTGCATTAAGGAGGTCAACTGAATCAGTAGACTGGTAGATTTTGCATTAGATAATGAACATATACACACACTTTTACATATGTTCATACGACATTAGAAGTCTTTTAAGGACAATGGATGATTGGATGGTAGGATATACATCCTCCTTAACTTGGAGATTTCGGGGGCGAAATCCTTTAAGGAGGGGAGAATATAACATCCCGAAATTTTAAATATAAAATTAACAAATTTAAGAATACTTAATTGTTAAAGTGAGAATTAAGGGAAACGGGTTACGCCATTGCGTTCGTCTCGAAATTCTGCTTGGGATAGAGCCCAAGTTTTCGAAAATCGGACTTCATATGAAGAAGTTATGGCCCTTAGAACTTTCAGAAATTTATATAAAACAATTCAGAAAATTAAATACCAAGGCAGGTCGACCTGGGGGTCGACCTACCCCAGGCCAGGTCGACCAGGGGGTCGACCTCCCTATAAACAGATCGACATGGGGGTCGTCCTCCCCCTCGGGCCAGATCTGAAACCTGACGTGTTTCTTTGTGTGACAATTTTCTAACTCATTAGGGCTTGTGTGGCAAGTTTTGGTTGGTTCTCTTAGGTTTGAATGGCTTTGATTGGTCCTAGGTTAATCTAACGGCTTCGGTTGATTTAAACTTCTATAAAAGAGTGCCTAAACTCAAACCCTAAACCTAAACAAAATTTGTTTGTTGGCCACCATGCTGCTGCTAGGATAGTTCTCCTTCCTAAAGCTTAGGATTTAACAAGTCAGAATTCCAATTCAAAAGACGAACAAATCATTCTCTTCTCTAGCCTATCTTTGTGAGTACTATTTCTTTCACAATATAATTAATAAATTGATTATGATGGGTTGTAATTGGATTATGAGAACATGTCTGTTGAATCATGTGATGTATTTTAACTTTGTTATCTTATGTTGGTAGATCTATTTCATATTTAACTTGATTCATTTTATGCAAGTTTGGGATGTTAAATCATATGTTAATTCATATGAGAATCTTATGCAAGTTTGGGATGTTAAATCATATGTTAATTCATATGCGAATCTTATGCAAGTTTGGGATGATAAATCATATGTTAATTCATATGTGAATCTTATGCAAGTTTGGATGTTAAATCATATGCTAATTCGTATGTGATTTTTTTTTGCAAGTTTAGAATGTTAAATTGTATGTTAGTTTGAATGTGAATCTTATGCAAATCTATATGTGAATTGTACACAAGTTTATATGTGAATCAAGCATATACATATGCTGGTTTATATGCAAAAACATGTGATAAATTTATATGCAAGTTGTAGGAATCCATATGCAAGTTTAGGTGGAAAACTATATTAACATTTTTGGGTGAAAATTATATTCACATATGCAAGTTAGGTGAGATCCATAATTTATATATATGCAAGTTCACAATTTCATGTTTAGATCTATATTAAGATCCATAGTAGTTTATGCAAATATATGATTCTATATGACCATTGTCTTTGCAAATTATTGGCTATGCAAATTTATGTTAAAATTCCTATTTGCAAGTTAGATCTATTTTTATGTGTTAAGCAAGTTATGATGTTTCTTTTTTTATAAGTTAGACTATCTGCGAGTCTAACGTATTTCATATTTGAACGTACGAATAGCGTGGGGACAATGGGAAAATATTAATTATGTAAATTGTGAATTGGCATAAAATGGTTTTAAAAGCATATAATTAAATTGAGACATTAATTGGTATAATTTTTATACCTAAAAAAGTATGGACATAATTTAGGTGGCAATTATGGACATAGATTGATTTGGAAATTATTGACAATTTGAATAGGGATAATTAATTCAAATTGGGGGGAAATAATGTGTAATAATAAATGCCTAAGACACAAGGTTAGACTCGTTTATCGTATAAGACTGCCCGGACCCGCCCGGCAAATGCAGCAACCACAAACGGTGGTCTAATGTGAGAGGTCAAAGGCATAAATTAAATGAGTAATAAACACCTAAGACACAAGGTTAGACTCGTTTGTGGTATAAGACTGCCCGAACCCGCCCGGCACATCCAGCAATCACAAACGTCAGTCTAATGTGACAGGTCGTAGGCATGATTAAAAGATGCTTAAACACGAGGTTAAGTCTGGCTTGTGGTAGAAGTCTACCCGGAACCGCCCGGCTTATCCAGCGGCCCCAAGCAATCGACTTAATGTGAGAGGTCTGTGCATTAATAATTAATTAATGCTGATCAAAGACGAATATGAATGATAAACCAAAGTTTGGTTGAGTTGAGTAACTCTCTGAGTACCAATTTGATGTTGATTTTGGTCTTCGAGGAAGATACTTAGGGAGTTAATGTATATGTGAACTAGTATGTACTTAATCATAAATTATGTAAAAACATGTTACACGATATATATATATATATATATATATATATATATATATGATACTTAAAACATGATAAGTGGGTAAGGCTAAGACCAACTTAGCCAGCAATATATAAGTGGATAGGGATAAGACCAACTTAACCAATAATATACAAGTGGGTAAGGTTAAGACCAGCTTAACCAATAATATATAAGTGGGTAGGGTTAAAACCAACTTAACCAATAATATATATTAGTTTGATAAGTTGGTAAGGCTAAGACCAACATAGCCAATAATATATAAGTGGATAGGGTTAAGACCAACTTAACCAATAATATATAAATGGATAGGGTTAAGACCAACTTAACCAATAATATATATATTGATCTGATAAGCGGATAGGGTTAAGACAAGCTTAACCAACAACACATGTTGATTTGATAAGTGGGTAACATGGGTGACATGTGGGATATAATTTTAAACACTTAACCAAGTTGAAACATGTAAGAATACATGAATATGAGGGGGTTAAGTGGAAAGTCCTCATGGGGACCAAGCATAGGTGGAAAGCTTGTGTCAAACGTAGGGACCCTTTTCAACCAGTAACCCATTTAGTATCTAAGTGAGCTCGATCTATATCGAAGATGGGACACGCTTACTGGGCTTGATTGTAAGAGGTCAAAACGGGTTAGTGGTGGCAACGCAAGTCCAACGGGATCATGTGCGTGCGTGGGCCCGGGATGTAGGTAAGACGTTGTTGCATCGTGTAGGTATAAGCCGTGCATCTTCAGTGGTATCGGGTTGCCACTTTGGGAAGTGATACACCCCACTGTGGGACCAGCACGGGTATCTACGAGTTAGGGAGCCGATCGAATGGGGAATGTAGTGGGTACGACTAGCGGAGATAGGAGCAGGCGGCACCTATGAAGACAGCTAGGAGTCCAACTACCATATTCAGAATAAATGCTGTAATTAGAATGGGGAGGGTAGTGGGTATAACTAGTGCAGATAGGGGTAAGCGACACCTATGAAGACAGCTAGGGGTACACGAAACTACAATTATGATTATTGTGTTCACTAAGCGGGATCAATTCTTAGGGTGACTAGTAATGGTGCCGTATACAAATTATCCTATAGTGATTAGGAGCGAGATTAATGCCAGAATATTCCTCTTGTTTGTTTTATCTTGCTCACTTGTTTCACAGTCATTCCTTTTTTTACCAATTTATACCTTATCCTAATTACTTTAATAATTATATCGTTAAAGTTATGGTACTCGCCGGACTTTATGTCTGACCCCGTTTGTTTTCGCCTCTTTTCTTCCTCCCCCCAGGTTCTCAGCGTGGGACTAGTGCAAGTGGAGCTTGATTCAGATCTTTCTCTCTCTTTGGAAGTGCTTGGATTGCTGAGAGTAAAGTTCAATTCATCTCTTTTATGGCCACTTATGTTGGGGTTATGCTTTTTACTTTATGTACTTAGAAAATAATTTGTCAAGATGGATATTAAGTGTACTTGGTTTTACTGTTGGTTTATGATGTTGTTGTAATCAAACTATTTCTCTGCTGCAATAAAAGTTGTTTGAAAATTCTTCAAGTACCAATATATGTATCTGTCTTGTTATATTCCGTTCGATACACCAATAATACTCCATGGAAGTTAATGCATTCCCTTTGAGAGTGACATTAATGGACGTGGGGTGTTATAGAAACCACATGAGAAAAGAATCCTACCCATGATTTGGAATTGGTAACGATTGTGTGGATTGAGAGATGAAGTGCTTAGAGAACGTCATCACTCAAAACTAATTGTACATCTCGGTGGTAACAAAATGTATCAAGACATGAAGCAGACTTACTACTGGGTAGAAATGAAAAGAGACCTTGGGAAGTTTATATCCAAGTGCATAAATTTCCAGCTAGTTAAAGCTGAGCAAAAGAAACCTAGTGGTTTGTTGCAGCCATTAAAAATTCCTGAATGGAAATGGGAACAAGTCTCAATGGATTTCATTGATGGGTTACCAAGGACTAGATCGAGCCATGATAGCATTTAGGTGATTGTGGACCAATTGACCAAGAGTGCAAGGTTTATACCTATCAAGTCAAATAGAACGACATCTAAGTTAGCGGAACTATATATGAAGTGGGTAGTGAGATTTCATGGAGTACCTAAAAGCATTGTGAGTGACCGAGACCCGTTGTTTACTAATGGGTTTTGGAAGAGCTTACAAGAGGCTCTAGGGTCAGAATTATATCTCAGTATCGCGTATGATCCTCAAGTTGATGGTCAAACAGAGAGGGTAAATCGTATATTAGAAGATCTCTTGAGAGCTTGCATATTGGATTTTGGTGGATCATGGGATGACCATTTGCATCTACTAGAGTTTGGATATAATAATAGTTATCAATCCAGTATTGGTATGGCTCCATTTGAAGCTTTGTATGGAAGACCGTGCAATTCACCGTCATGTTGGTTAGAATCTGGTGAGAAATTTGTGCTTGGACCATGTAACAACACGAAAATCTGGGTCAGTTTAAAATTTTTATTTTGGCAATTTTAGCGAAGTTTAAACATTTAAAATGGATTATTTTAAATAATAACGATGAGAAATTTATTTTGAATGGTATTCGAACGTATATGTTATATACGTCGTCGTTAGAATATAAATAATTATAAATAGAATTGAAAATGGCGCGGTAGTTCAATAATTCGATTTCAAACTTCAATCGAACATACCGGGTGCAAAATAAACCGGATTTTAGTGAAACCAAAAACATTAGGATCTAATTGTGAATATCTTTCCAACGAATCCGAAAAATCAAGATTTCATAGCGGGAATCAAAAGATATGTCCAGTTGAAAATTCTGAATAGTCGCTATGGAATTCAGGCCCTTAAAAATAGACATTTTGCAAACGACCTCGGATTTCGACAAAACCACTTTTGTTGGGTCCGTGATGTCAAATTATTGCTAGATTCCAAATTTCATAATTTTTCGAATCAGTATGTGAGCGTGGCAAAGGAAAACGCGTTTGACCAGTTTCAGTTGATTTTAATCGACTGGAAAATGGCCATTTTTCCAACGGTCTCAGAATTCGACGAAACTAGTTTTGTTAGGACCGTATCGTCAATACGAAGCTAGAAAATATTTTTCTGGAATTTTTCGAGTTAGTATGTGACCCCGATAAATCGAGATGCGCGTTCAAATTCAATATATAGAGTTATATGTTGATTTTGACGGAAACTGATCGTAACGATCGAATTGGCCTGCGATGCATATCCCATTGTGTTCAGAATGGGGGTAAATAGCTATGGAAGACAGGCGGTGGGCCTTGTTTAGAGGTTGAAAATAAAAGTTGCTTTTTGGGAGATAATTAAATAAAATAAAAAAAATAAAACCCCTCTTCCTTCCTATACCCTCTGCCCCCCCCCCCCCCCCCCCCGCGGTTTCATTTCTAAAATAAAAAAAAAGAAAAAGAAAAGGAAGACGGAGAAGGGGGAGGAGCCGCCGCTCCTCCCAGCAGCGTCGTCGCACGCGTGACGCCGCCCCCCTTCCTCTTCCCCTCCTCTCCTCCTCAGGCGCCACTCTCTCCTCCCCATTTCTATCCAACGCCGCGTTCCAGTCGAGGCGGGCCTCGTCGCAGCCCCCAAACCCCATCCACTGCCGCCATTGAACCCTAATCCGCCCTAACACCCCTGAGCACCCGACTCTGCCCCTTCCTCCTCCGACCTAAAGACCCATTGCCACCAAAAAACCCCAAAACAGCGAACATAGCCACCAACCGAGCCCCCTCTTCGACTGAAAACCCCCGGAAGTCCTAGAATCCGAAGACCGTGGAGATATGGTGCTCCGATGTGATTCAGCGAACCCCCTCCTTCGATTAAAAATGTGAGCTTTCTTTCACTACTTTATTTACTTCGATGTAAAGCTTATGTTTTTATTTATGAAAGCTTATATTTTTATATATATGAGATTATTATAAGAGTTTACATCTATATAAAAAGGTCGGATTTTTACTACATAAAAGGTCGGATTTTTACTATATAAAAGGTAGGATTTTTGTTAGGAGAAAATGAAGAAAGGCGACATTTTTAAAGTAAGAAAGGCGTTATTTTTAAAGTAGGAGAGGAGATGTTTTGTTTGTATAAAGATATGATCTTTGCTTAGTAAAAATATAATTTTTATATGATAGAAAGAATAAAAATGTGATCTTTATATAATAGAAGATATAAAAATACTATTTTAATATAAATAGTGTATTGAAAATATAAATTTTATAATATAGAAAGAATAAAAATGTGATCTTTATATAATAGAAGATATAAAAATACTATTTTTATATAAATAGTGTATTGAAAATAAGATTTCTATATAATAGAGAATATAAAAATATGATCTTTATATATGTAGCGAAATAAAAATCTGATTTTTATTATATATATAGTGATGTAAGGAAAAGGCGAAAACTTTACTTTTGAAAAGGCGAAATCTTTGCTTTTGAAAAGGAGAAATCTTTACTTTTGAAAAGGCGAAATCTTTACTTTTGAAAAGGCGAAATCTTTACTTTTGAAAAGTTGAAATCTTTATATAGAGAATAGAGGGATAAAAATAGAATTTTTATCTATATAGTAGCGATGTAAAAATAGAATTTTTATCTATATATTAGCGATGTAAAAATAGAATTTTTATCTATATAGTATCGAAGTAAAAATAGAATTTTTATCTATATAGTAGCGAAGTAAAAATAGAATTTTTATCTATATAGTAGCGAAGTAAAAATAGAATTTTTATCTATATAGTAGCGAAGTAAAAATAGAATTTTTATCTATATAGTAGCGAAGTAAAAATAGAATTTTTGTCTATATAGTAGCAGTGTGAAAATAGAATTTTTATATACATAGCAACATATAAAAATGTGATTTTTATACATATATAGAGAATACGGGCAACAAAAGTGACAAAAAGGCGAGAACAGTGAAGATTTTCTACAAATGAAGTGTCGTGGAGTTGGAATATTAGCTATTGGTGAGAACTTCTCACTCTAAATTTCTTATTCTAGTTATATATATATACTAGGATGCAGACGGTGCTTAGCAGCACCCGACACCCGTCATCCACAGACCACGGATGGCTTGTTTGTTTGATTGATATGTTGTGAAAATTTGTTTGTGAAGTTGATGTGAAATAGATAATGAAATATATTCATGTGTTGAAATAAATAAATTATCGTTAAAAATATAATTTTTAACGTGAAAGTGAATAAATAAATATTTATAAACAAATCGGCCGATTTGTTTATGTACACTGATTTGACAGATATTGATTGGGTCGATGAATTTTACACATCGCCCAACTGCACAAATAAAAATCTGTGTTTGTTGATTTGAAACCCCACACGGGTGTTGGGATGACATTTGGGTACACTAATCCCAATCATTTAATTGTATGTCGATCGATTGGTCGACAGACTGTGTAAGCGTTGATTATTTATATTTGATGCTTATGCAGTTGTGTGGTGCACTTTGGATGATGGTTGATTGTTTATCGTTGCTATTATATACATGTGTTGTATGGAATCCATATAATTAACGTTATATGGTGATTGATTGGGCCTCATTCCAATCGGGAAAATAATGAATGTAAAAGTAGTCATGGGTTGACGATGTTCATGAGTTGAAACTATTGATGTGTTGAGTGGAATATTTTATACAATAAAATTTACATCTTTATCATATTTAAAATTAGAACTACTTTACGGTTGAAGTCTAATTAAAAATCAAACGATAGATACCATAATTTTAAAATAATATTTTACATACCAAAAATAGTGATGTGTTGACAGTACTCATGTGTTGAGATTAGTCGTGTGTTGAAAGAAATATAGATTCATGTGTTGAATAGAATAAATATTCATTTGTTGAACAGAATCACGAATTTATTGAAATATATAAAGCCGTGTTGATTAGAGATGCGTTATTTTGACGCGAGCGATGTTTATATCGATTTTATTCGTTTTATAATGAATATTGAAAAGTGATTTCAAAATTTAATATTTTGAAATGAAATTCAAATTGAATTAGATTAAAACTAAAATTGAAATTTTATTGAATCAATTTGAAATGAATTCGAATCGAATAGAAAATGAATTCGATTTGAATTGAATAGAAAGTGAATTTGAATTCGAATTAAATAGAAATGAATTCAAATTGAATTAAATTGAAATTGAATTTAAAACGAACTGAAATTGAATTGAAATCAATTTGAAATGAATTCGAATTGAATTAAATAGAAAGTAAATTCAAATTGAATTGAATTGAAATGAATTAGAATTAGAATTGAATTGAAACGAATTTGAATTAGAATTAAATAAAATTGAAATGAATTCGAATTGAATTGAAATCAAATCGATTTGAAATTGAAGGTAGCGTTGAAATGGTTTTGAAAACGAATTTAAAACGATTTATAAAATACGTTTTAAAAGGAAATCGACGAAATATATATATATATATATATATATATATATATATATATATATATATATAATGGCCTGAATAGAACACGCCGCGCCGTGGCAGTTCGTGAATTTCGACCATTAACTTCGAATTGACGTTGCGGGAGATCCGACCGTCGGATTCTCCTAAAACCAGAACCGTTGGGTTCGTATCGAAAAGAGCTTTCCAATGAATATTAGAAATTTGAAATCTAACAGTTGGATTTGGAATTATGTCCAAATCAAATTTGAAAAAGGTCGTTGTAAGTGCAGTTCGATGGCCGTGGATGGAAATCGACTGTACGGGCCTTGATAAAATTATTAAAAATATCTATAATTTGTGTAAAATCATAAGAAATGATTTGGGAAAAATTGGGCTGAAGAGTTCCACATTTGAAAGGATAAAAATATATTTTTGTCGAAATGAACTAGTTTTGAACTAGAATTAAAATCAATTTATTTTTGAAATAAATAAATTGAATTTGAAAGTGATTTTAAAAATAATCAATATTCCCAATACATGAAGTGGAAGTGGATCTGAATCGAAATTGTTTTTGGAATATTTTGATGTTGGATTTCGTGACTATACAGATATTGTTATGGGAATTTGAAAGATATATTTTATATCGTTATTTCCAATGCGATATTTGTTGGTTTCAGAATTTGATATTGGATATAAGATGATATATTTTCTATTCAGAGCCTTGTATTTAATATCAATTATGATTTGGGTTTATCGTGAATCGTGTTTTAGATGACATTGGTTCTTTAACCCAGTTAAAGACAGGATATTGATTTTTGAGAAGATTAAAACTCAGTGGAGTTTTAATGAATCTTTAATTAGATCAAAATGTGAATTGATAATTTAAATTATCAAATCTGAAAGGTGATCGAGAATGGAGTACCACCAGTTTTGCTCCAAAGCGATAGTTAAATCTTTAATTAGATTTGAACGTGAAATGGTAATTAATTTTACCGATAACACTGTGGTGTTAGATGTGGAGTATTACCAGTTTTCTCCATGGGATATATAGGGTGGGATTGGGAAATAAAATAAATAATTACTTCGGTGTGGTTCGCTAATCCCGACTAGTTTGAAATGATATCCAAAGGAAGATTAAAGAATAAATTTAGAAGAATTTATCTTGGATAAAATTAATGGGAACCTTTCCTTAAGAATGTGATTTTGTGAATAAAAGAACATTTTGAATTGGAATGAGGCGTTGGTTGTGTTTGTGTAATATTTGTTTATCATATACGTGGGTTATTCAGAAAGGCCGGGTTATACCCATTCTGAATAACCGATTCGACGAGATGTCGAAGATGAAGACGGTGGTTGAAGACCGGAAGTCTCCACATCGTTTGGGTGATTGCTGATGATCTCGATTGGGCTGTACACCCAAGATGAGGGAAACAGTTGGTGATCGTCCAGACATACCTGGAGATCGATGGATATGCGAGGAAAGTGCCTCCGGTTTCGTTCAGACCCAGAACGAACTTGTAAATGGATTGTGTGTCTGACATTGGATTTTATTGTGTTGATTGATCTCTATTAAATATACATCTGTTTGGCGGCGGAAAATTTATTCTCTTTCTTAATGCCCTTCTCTGAGACGTACGAGCTCAGAGGTTGTATATCGATGGACATCAGTCGCATGGAGTGAATTGCCAGTGTGGCACGCGTAAGTGGCAATTGATCAGGGCTTCTATTGAAAAGCAAAGTCTTGTGGTTGATGATCAAAGCACAGCCTGTGTGGCGTAGCTTTGTGTATAACGTGAATTCGCGAGCCTCACACCTCGGTATGAGTCAAAAACGGGAGACGGACCGCTGGGAGAGCATGACGTTTCTTTCTAGCTAGGGTGGTGTCAGTGACCTACCAGCCCTGACATTTATATACTTTTCACCTGTGTGGTTGTTGGAATGCGAGGCGCCTCGGATATAGGTCTGTAAGGACCGGGGAACGTGTGTTCAGGAATTGCCAATCCTCAAAAGTAAGAGAGGACCGACCCAGCCGATTCCAAGGATCAAAGTGGGGTCCTGGGACATTTGCTAGAGTGTCTCGAACGCGGAGAGGAGCTTGCCCCTTACCTCGACTCATGATAGAATCTGATTTCCAATACGTGTGTTTCGGTTTTATTTGTAAAGCCTAGTATGGCGACATAGTAGATGGTAGTTATGCCGTCTATGATTGATATTTATGATTTGAATTGTTTTGACACTATACACCTATAATAGTATCAAATAATGTGTTTTAAACGTATCAAGCATGCTTTGGCTGTTATAAGGTAAAAACCCTATCCTCCGGCTTGCGTTGCATTGTGTGATGGGACCTGGGTCTTATAACGGCTTCATTTTTCTTTATTTAGCATTGCGTTGTTTGTTCTATGCACTGGTATTCTTGGGAGGAAACCCGTTCCGTGTTGTACGGCGTGGTCCCTTGATTTACCTAACTTTAAAACCAATATTAATAACTGTTTTAGTTCTCACACCAGTCACATGACTGACCTGGAGTTTATTGTTTTAACCTAAACTCTAGGTGCCCCTATTTTCCACACGGGCAGCTAGTAGTTTTGGTTTTGCAGATTTATATTCACAGGGCCCTGATTTACAGCTGGAATGATGCTCGGAAAGCTCTGTATCCGTGTATCACTTTCAGTTGTGTTTTGTATATTTTTCCGCTGCTATGTAATTTATTGTAATCTCTGATATTTATCGAATGTAATTCATTCATTTATACTCTGTATATTCTTGTATCTGATGGAATTGTTGTAATAACAATGAAATGTTCTTCCGTCTGCGTCCTTTTGTGTGTTGTTCTCAAAGTATCCGCTCTTTCCTTCACGGGGAAGTTACGGGTTCTTACAGTTGGTATCAGAGCTTTGGTTTACAAAGCTCGAGAACAAGACACATTAGAATCATACGAAAGAATTCATCAGATATTGGATTAGTAATATCCAATTAGAATGACTCGTTAGAGATAGGGTCAGTAGTATCCTAGAACGAGTGTGAAGAGTATATTTTTCAAATGAAAACAATTTTGTTTTTAAAATTCAATTCATTTTATACGTATTTGAATATTTATTTATTTTGAATTTGGACAATCCAGTATATAAAGGTTTTGCATATACGCATCATGAACGTATATTCGAAGTTTTAATATACTGGATAGATATAGAATCACATTCTAGACATCCGGGGATGATTCTGATGATGGTGCATCATCATTATTATTCATATTCGAGTTTCGAAGGTGTGATTTCTATATATTTCCATTAGACTGGTGTGAGAACCAAAACTTATTTAGATAGATTTATTTGTTGTGAATTGGCATCAAAAACATGATTTTTTGTATGTATCAAAATTATGAATTTGAAACTCTAATTCACTCATTGATTGATGTTTGTGTTATTTGTTTATTTGTTTGATAATTTTGAACCATTTAGCCTAATTGAATCAAATATTGAATTGTATTGAAAATTGGTCGCATCTGCTTGCATATACATGTACTAACATTGAACAGGTCATAGCAAGGAGGCTAGAGCCGAAGAATAAAATTTGTTTGCCCGACAAATAGGTACATATTTACTATAATTTACGGTTTTGTTTGGGTGATGATGATTTTATGAGCCGATTGGCTTTTTCTTTTTCTTTTTGAGATCAGAAGGCCTATATGGCAATTTCGGGATTTTCCCGTGGCTCCCGGTGCAGGGGAGGTGACGGCAAAAAATTTCGAAAATTCCGGGTGTTAGCCAAATTTTTGAAGAGTTTGAAAATTCTCAGAAACTGAAAAGTTGGATAATGGAAGCCAGATCGAACGTAGAGTTGATTGATCAAACTACTTTCGACTTCGTTCCTTTTCGGGGATGAAAAGTTTTAAGTGGGGGAGATTGTAACAACCCGAAAATCTGGGCCAGTTTAAAATTTTTATTTTGGCAATTTTAGCGAAGTTTAAACATTTAAAATGGATTATTTTAAATAATAACGACGAGAAATTTATTTTGAATGGAATTCGAACATATATGTTATATACGTCGTCGTTAGAATATAAATAATTATATATAATTATAAATAGAATTAAAAATGGCGCGGTAGTTCAATAATTCGATTTCAAACTTCAATCGAACATATCGGGTGCAAAATAAACCGGATTTTAGTGAAACCAAAAACATTAGGATCTAACTGTGAATATCTTTCCAACGAATCCGAAAAATCAAGATTTCATAGCGGGAATCAAAAGATATGTCCAGTTGAAAATTCTGAATAGTCGCTATGGAATTCAGGCCCTTAAAAATAGACATTTTGCAAACGACCTCGGATTTCGATGAAACCACTTTTGTTCGGTCCGCAATGTCAAATTATTGCTAGATTCCAAATTTCATAATTTTTCGAATCAATATGTGAGCGTGGCAAAGGAAAACGCGTTTGACCAGTTTCAGTTGATTTTAATCGACTGGAAAATGGCCATTTTTCCAACGGTCTCAGAATTCGACGAAACTAGTTTTTTTAGGACCGTATCGTCAATACGAAGCTAGAAAATATTTTTCTGGAATTCTTCGAGTTAGTATGTGACCCCGGTAAATCGAGATGCGCGTTCAAATTCAATATATATAGTTATATGTTGATTTTGACGGAAACTGATCGTAACGATCGAATTGGCCTACGATACATATCCCATTGTGTTCGAAATGGGGGTAAATAGCTATGGACGGCAGGCGGTGGGCCTCGTTTAGAGGTCGAAAATAAAAGTTGCTTTTTGGGAGATAATTAAATAAAATAATAAAAAAAACCTCTTCCTTCCTATACCCTCTGCCCCCCCCCCCCCCCCCCGATTTCATTTCTAAAATAAAAAAAGAAAAAAGAAAAGGAAGACGGAGAAGGGTGAGGAGCCGCCGCTCTCCCAGCAGCGCCGTCGCGCGCGTGACGCCGCCCCCTTCCTCTTCCCCTCCTATCCTCCTCAGGTGCCACTCTCCTCCCCATTTCTATCCAACGCCGCGTTCCAGTCGAGGCGGGCCTCGTCGCAGCCCCCAAACCCCATCCACCGCCGCCATTGAACCCTAATCCACCCCCAACACCCCTGAGCACCCGACTCCGCCCCTTCCTCCTCTGACCTAAAGACCCATTGCCACCAAAAAACCCCAAAACAGCGAACATAGCCACCAACCGAGCCCCCTCTTCGACTGAAAACCCCTGGAAGTCCTAGAAGCCGAAGACCGTGGAGATATGGTGCTCCGATGTTATTCAGCGAACCCCCTCCTTCGATTAAAAATGTGAGCTTTCTTTCACTACTTTATTTACTTCGATGTAAAGCTTATGTTTTTATTTATGAAAGCTTATATTTTTATATATATGAGATTATTATAAGAGTTTACATCTATATAAAAAGGTCGGATTTTTACTATATAAAAGGTAGGATTTTTGTTAGGAGAAAATGAAGAAAGCCGACATTTTTAAAGTAAGAAAGGCGTTATTTTTAAAGTAGGAGAGGAGATGTTTTGTTTGTATAAAGATATGATCTTTGCTTAGTAAAAATATAATTTTTATATTATAGAAAGAATAAAAATGTGATCTTTATATAATAGAAGATATAAAAATACTATTTTTATATAAATTGTGTATTGAAAATATAATTTTTATAATATAGAAAGAATAAAAATGTGATCTTTATATAATAGAAGATATAAAAATACTATTTTTATATAAATAGTGTATTGAAAATAAGATTTCTATATAATAGAGAATATAAAAATATGATCTTTATATATGTAGCGAAATAAAAATCTGATTTTTATTATATATATAGTGATGTAAGGAAAAGGCGAAATCTTTACTTTTGAAAAGGCGAAATCTTTACTTTTGAAAAGGCGAAATCTTTATATAGAGAATAGAGGGACAAAAATAGAATTTATATCTATATAGTAGCGATGTAAAAATAGAATTTTTATCTATATAGTAGCGATGTAAAAATAGAATTTTTATCTATATAGCAGCGAAGTAAAAATAGAATTTTTATCTATATAGCAGCGAAGTAAAAATAGAATTTTTATATATATAGTAGCGAAGTAAAAATAGAATTTTTATCTATATAGTAGCGAAGTAAAAATAGAATTTTTATCTATATAGTAGCGAAGTAAAAATAGAATTTTTATCTATATAATAGCGAAGTAAAAATAGAATTTTTGTCTATATAGTAGCAGTGTGAAAATAGAATTTTTATATACATAGCAACATATAAAAATGTGATTTTTATACATATGTAGAGAATACGGGCAACGAAAGTGACAAAAAGGCGAGAACAGTGAAGATTTTCTACAAATGAAGTGTCGCGGAGTTGGAATAGCTATTGGTGAGAACTTCTCACTCTAAAATTCTTATTCTAGTTATATATATATATATATATATACTAGGATGCAGACGGTGCTTAGCAGCACCCGACACCCGTCATCCACAGACCATGGATGGCTTGTTTGTTTGATTGATATGTTGTGAAAATTTGTTTGTGAAGTTGATGTGAAATAGATAAAGAAATATATTCATGTGTTGAAATAAATAAATTATTGTTAAAAATATAATTTTTAACGTGAAAGTGAATAAATAAATATTTATAAACAAATCGGTCGATTTGTTTATATACACTGATTTGACTGATATTGATTGGGTCGATAAATTTTACACATTGCCCAACTGCACAAATAAAAATCTGTATTTGTTGATTTGAAACCCCACACGGGTGTTGGGATGACATTTGGATACACTAATCCCAATTATTTAATTGTATGTCGATCGATTGGTCGACAGACTGTGTAAGCGTTGATTATTTATATTTGATGCTTATGTAGTTGTGTGGTGCACTTTGGATGATGATTGATTGTTTATCGTTGCTATTATATTCATGTGTTGTATGGAATCCATATAATTAACGTTATATGGTGATTGACTGGGACTCATTCCAATCGGGAAAATAATGAATGTAAAAGTAGTCATGGGTTGACGATGTTCATGAGTTGAAACGATTGATGTGTTGAGTGGAATATTTTATACAATAAAATTTACATCTTTATCATATTTAAAATTAGAACTACTTTACGGTTGAAGTCTAATTAAAAATCAAACGATAGATACCATAATTTTAAAAAAATATTTTACATACCAAAAATAGTGATGTGTTGACAGTACTCATGTGTTGAGATTAGTCGTGTGTTGAAAGAAATATAGATTCATGTGTTGAATAGAATAAATATTCATTTGTTGAATAGAATAACGAATTTATTGAAATATATAAAGCCGTGTTGATTAGAGATGCGTTATTTTGACGCAAACGATATTTATATCGATTTTATTCATTTTATAATGAATATTGAAAAGTGATTTCAAAATTTAATATTTTGAAATGAAATTCAAATTGAATTAGATTAAAACTAAAATTGAAATTTTATTGAATCAATTTGAAATGAATTCAAATCGAATAGAAAATGAATTTGATTTGAATTGAATAAAAAGTGAATTTGAATTCGAATTAAATAGAAATGAATTCAAATTGAATTAAATTGAAATTGAATTTAAAACGAACTGAAATTGAATTGAAATCAATTTGAAATGAATTCGAATTGAATTAAATAGAAGATAAATTCAAATTGAATTGAATTGAAACGAATTAGAATTTGAATTGAATTGAAACGAATTTGAATTCGAATTAAATAAAATTGAAATGAATTCGAATTGAATTGAAATCAAATCGATTTGAAATTGAAGGTAGCGTTGAAATTGTTTTGAAAACGAATTTAAAACGATTTATAAAATACGTTTTAAAAGGAAATCGACGAAATATATATAATATATATATATATATATAATGGCCTGAATAGAACGCGCCGCGCCGCGGTAGTTCGTGAATTTCGACCATTAACTTCGAATTGACTTTGCGGGAGATCCGACCGTCGGATTCTCCTAAAACCGGAACCGTTGGGTTCGTATTGAAAAGAGCTTTCCAATGAATATTAGAAATTTGAAATCTAACGGTTGGATTTGGAATTATGTCCAAATCAAATTTGAAAAAGGTCGCTGTAAGTGCAGTTCGATGGCCGTGGATGGAAATCGACTGTACAGACCTTGATAAAATTATTAAAAATATCTATAATTTGTGTAAAATCATAAGAAATGATTTGGGAAAAATTGGGCTGAAGAATTCCACATTTGAAAGGATAAAAATATATTTTTGTCGAAATGAACTAGTTTTGAACTAGAATTAAAATCAATTTATTTTTGAAATAAATAAATTGAATTTGAAAGTGATTTTAAAAATAATCAATATTCCCAATACGTGAAGTGGAAGTGGATCTGAATCGAAATTGTCTTTGGAATATTTTGATGTTGGATTTCGTGACTATAAAGATATTGTTATGGGAATTTGAAAGATATATTTTATATCGTTATTTCCAATGCGATATTTGTTGGTTTCAGAATTTGATATTGGATATAAGCCGATATATTTTCTATTCAGAGCCTTGTATTTAATATCAAATATGATTTGGGTTTATCGTGAATCGTGTTTTAGATGACATTGGTTCTTTAACCCAGTTAAAGATAGGATGTTGATTTTTGAGAAGATTAAAACTAAGTGGAGTTTTAATGAATCTTTAATTAGATCAAAATGTGAATTGATAATTTAAATTATCAAATCTGAAAGGTGAGTACCACCAGTTTTGCTCCAAAGCGATAGTTAAATCTTTAATTAGATTTGAACATGAAATGGTAATTAATTTTACCAATAACACCGTGGTGTTAGATGTGGAGTATTACCAGTTTTCTCCATGGGATATATAGGGTGGGATTGGGAAATAAAATAAATAATTACTTCGGTGTGGTTCGCTAATCCCGACTAGTTTGAAATGATATCCAAAGGAAGATTATAGAATAAATTTAGAAGATCTTGGATAAAATTAATGGGAACCTTTCCTTAAGAATGTGATTTTGTGAATAAAAGATCATTCTGAAATGGAATGAGGCGTTTGTTGTGTTTGTGTAATATTTGTTTATCATATACGTGGATTATTCAGAAAGGCCGGGTTATACCCATTCTGAATAACCGATTCGACGAGATGTCGAAGATGAAGACGGTGGTTGAAGACCGGAAGTCTCCACATCGTTTGGGTGATTACTGATGATCTCGATTGGGCTGTACACCCAAGATGAGGGAAACAGTTGGAAATCGTCCAGACGTACCTGGAGATCGATGGATATGCGAGGAAAGTGCCTCCGGTTTCATTCAGACCCAGAACGAAATTGTAAATGGATTGTGTGTCTGACATTGGATTTTATTCTGTGTTGATTGATCTCTATTAAATATACATCTGTTTGGCGGCGGATAATTTATTCTCTTGCTTAACGCCCTTCTCTGAGACGTACGAGCTCAGAGGTTGTATATCGATGGACATCAGTCGCATGGAGTGAATTGCCAGTGTGGCACGCGTAAGTGGCAATTGATCAGGGCTTCTGTTGAAAAGCAAAGTCTTGTGGTTGATGATCAAAGCACAGCCTGTGTGGCGTAGCTTTGTGTATAACGTGAATTCGCGAGCCTCACACCTCGGTATGAGTCAAAAACGGGAGACGGACCGCTGGGAGAGCACGACGTTTCTTTCTAGCTAGGGTGGTGTCAGTGACCTACCAGCCCTGACATTTGTATACTTTTCACCTGTGTGGTTGTTGGAATGCGAGGCGCCTCGGATATAGGTCTGTAAGGACCGGGGAACGTGTGTTCAAGAATTGCCAATCCTCAAAAGTAAGAGAGGACCGAGCCAGCTGATTCCAAGGATCAAAGTGGGGTCCTGGGACATTTGCTAGAGTGTCTCGAACGCGGAGAGGAGCTTGCCCCTTGCCTCGACTCATGATGGAATCCAATTTCCAATACGTGTGTTTCGGTTTTATTTGTAGAGCTTAGTATAGCGACATAGTAGATGGTATCTATGCCGTCTATGATTGATATTTATGATTTGAATTGTTTTGACACTATACACCTATAATAGTATCAAATAATGTGTTTTAAACGTATCAAGCATGCTTTGGCTGTTATAAGGTAAAAACCCTATCCTCCGGCTTGCGTTGCATTGTGTGATGGGACCTGGGTCTTATAACAGCTTCATTTTTCTTTATTCAGCATTGTGCTGTTTGTTCTATGCACTGGTAATCTTGGGAGGAAACCCGTTCCGTGTTATATGGCGTGGTCCCTTGATTTACCTAACTTTAAAACCAATATTAATAACTGTTTTAGTTCTCACACCAGTCACATGACTGACCTGGAGTTTATTGTTTTAACCTAAACTCTAGGTGCCCCTATTTTCCACACGGGCAGTTAGTAGTTTTGGTTTTGCAGATTTATATTCACAAGGCCCTGATTTACAGCTGGAACGATGCTCGGAAAGCTCTGTATCCGTGTATCACTTTCAGTTGTGTTTTGTATATTTTTCCGCTGCTATGTAATTTATTGTAATCTCTGATATTTATCGAATGTAATTCATTCATTTATACTCTGTATATTCTTGTATCTGATGGAATTGTTGTAATAACAATGAAATGTTCTTCCGTGTGCATCCTTTTGTCTGTTGTTCTCAAAGTATCCGCTCTTTCCTTCACGGGGAAGTTACGGGTTCTTACCAGATGTGATAAGAGAAATTTCAAACAAGATTAAGATCATTCAACAGCGAATGAAGGCTGCCCAAGATAGGCAGAAGAGTCATGCTGATAAAAGGAGAAAGGATTTGAAATTCTCCAGTGGCGACCTAGTATTTGTCAAGATCTCTCCATTAAAGAATGTTATTCGATTTGGAAGGAGAGGAAAGTTGGCGCCAAGATTTTTTGGTCCATTCCCAATCCTCGAGCAAGTTGGGAATTTGTCATATAAAGTTGAATTACCAGAGAAGATGACATGAGTTCATAACGTATTTCATGTTTCCCAGTTAAGTAAATTCGTGCACGACCCCAATATGACTATTTCACATGATCAGTTGGATGATATCGAAGTAGAACCCGAGGCGGTTAGGAACCGCAAGCCGATTCATATTGTCGAGCAAGATACGAAGCAACTTCAAAGGAAAGTGGTGAATCTAGCCAAAGTTCAGTGGGGCGAGAATGAAAATGACTGTACTTGGGAGACAGAGGAGAGCATTAGGAAGACGTATCTAGAACTCTTTTCCTGATAAGATTTTAATTGCAATTTAGTTTTCCGCATGCTAGGATAGACTTGTTTGTTGTTTTGTATGTTTGATTGTTGTGAATGGTTGGTGGGCATGCAGGATCCTTTACTTGTTTCTTAGTTAAGGAATTTCGGAGGCGAAATTTCTTAAGGGGGGAGAATGCAACGACCCGCATTCAACGCATCAGAGGATCATAGAATATTTATTTCTTCCTCATGCGAAGTCATATAGCCATGTAACTTTGGGAGACGACTATTGGGGTCATTTCCCATGTTCATGATTTTTGCCGATTTTTAAATGACCGCTTTGCCCCAAGATGATCTTGTTTCGGTCATAACTTTTGATTGGTAAGGAGTTTTAACCTGAAACCACTTCCATTAGATCCGGATGATGGTTTACCTTTCCGTAGAGTGGTCATATTAGCCAAACGGACTCACAGTTTGGGAGATATGACTGAAACAAGGTTTAGAAGGTAAAAAACAGCTTAACCGGGCCTAATTAGGGTGATTAACAAGAGGGCCCATAACCCATTTCGGGAATACGTTATGGGAAGGATGAGAACAGTAGGAAAACGATTTTTATTTCATTTTTCAGCTGCTTAAAACATTTCTCTAACCCTAGCCATGGCCTCCACCTTCTTATTTCATCCCAAATCGCTCCTAATCATTTTCTAATTGAAGAGTAAGCCAAGCTACGTCAAATCAAGAGGAAATAACACCAAATCAGAGTTGGAGCTGCTGTGTTGCATTAGAATTCGACCCAAAACAGATAATATTTCAGATCTATAGTTTGTTTGTGGCCATGGTGAGTAATTAGCATTGTTTCTACACTAATTACGGCTAATTAGGGGTGATTAGTGTTAATTAACAACATTATACACGATTAAATTTTGGAAAAATGTTTAGAGATTCTTAAACACTGTTTTAGACCTCTGTTGGAAGTTTGGGTTAATTTGGTTAAGTTTTGCTAATCCTATCATTAGATTTGTTTAAACATACTTAAGGGGAAAATATGGGTTTTGGGTATGTTTGATCTGTTTTAACATATCATATTGTTGTTTTGGTGTTTATGGTTGATTATACATGTTGCTATGATTGTATGTTATGCTTTGTGATTGATTAGAAAAGTTAGCATGGTCGAAAACGCCATCGGATGGCGTAAATAGCTCGTTGGAAGTGGGGCAGGAATTCAGATCGGATGGGAGAATGGAGGGCCGGATCAGATCGCCGCTATGGGGTCTTGGAACACTATCACGAACCAAGTCATTTCCCCCGAACCAAACTGCCTGCATGAAGTCATCGAGCACCATCACGAACTGAATCAACCCGCTCGCACTAGAAGACCATGACCCTGATATTCTCCACAAACTGGGAAGCCAGCTCCGAACCGAACCAACCACTAGAGGAAGGATATCACGAGCTGAACTGCTTACACCACGAGTTAGTGTATTGGCCGTGAACCGACCCGATAGGGGTGACCACGACCTGAACCGACCTGGAGAGTGTGCCATGAACCAGATCGCCTGCTTCATGAATCACGAACCGGGTGGAGACCTAACTGAAGATGAAGACCAAAACCCAAGATGCAAAGGTAGTCCAAATAGGAAGTAGAACTCAGGATCCAGATGAGAACCAACGAGTTAACTTCATGATTGGATTTTGCGGTGGGACGTGTGCTAAGGAGTTGTCGATGTCCATAGCTTTGATTCACCACCGAGAGACGATTGTTAGGCTACGGATCAGTGCATTGGGGTAGTTATTACTTCATGGGGTAGAGTGATCATAACATGACTATGAGTCAGTGCAGTGGATCTTCATGACTTCTTGGGGCAGAGTGGACATAGCAAGGAGTAGTGGCTATGGATCAGTGCAGTGAAGTCGCCATGACTCCATGGGGCAGAGTGATCATAACAAGGATTTGGGTGATCAAAGCAGTGGATATCATATGCTTTACGCACTGAGTGAGAGATGTGAGGATGGTTGCTATGCTTGATTGTTTGACATCACTATGACATGCACACCCCTTCCCCCCGTTATCTTCACACCCTATGTTAGTGTCACCTTAGAGTATTGTACATCTTGTTGTGCTAACTCTTTGGTTGCAGGTCCAGGTTCAGGTATGGTTTAGTATACCTGTTATTGTTCTGTTTGCTGCTTATCGCTCATACCAGAATTTTGTCTGACCCAGAGTTTTATGTCTCTTCTTATTACTCTGGGTGCTCTTAAACGGGAAGACTATAGACAGGTTAGGTGGTATGCACGAGTAGCTGTACCGGAGACGAGCAGGAGGCTTCCACGTATGATATATATAGATATTCTCCCTGTATTGCTGCTGGTCACTACTTTGGGCATTAGTAGTGTACCTTTCTTATTTTTCTTTAGAGACAGTTTTAAAAGTTGTAATAATGATGATGTTGAACATAAGCTCTATTTTGAATTTCCGCTCTATTTTGAATTTCCGCTGCTATGATGATTATGGTTTAGTTCTCAGCTTATGCACTGTCTCGCCTGTTTTATGTCAAGTATGTTATTATTATATTTTATTCCATGCGCTGTAAGACATTCTACAGTTTCCTTGTTAGTTCAAATTCCCTTCTTTCCTTTCTTTGACGACCGTCCCGTGCTGGTCAGGCATAGGCACAGTGCACTTTCATTGGAAACGTCGGCTGGTGCGAGGCGGATCGTCACATATATATGCAAGAAAATCAATGATTCATAACTTCCAATTTCCAAACTGATAAACTCATAAATTCCCAAAATTCCAGCATAACTAACGACTACTAACTTTAGCATTTTTAAGCCTTGCATATTAATACAAACAATAAGCATAAACATGTTCTTAACTCAGTACAACGAAAATCCCTACATAAGGCATACTTGGTTCCACTTAAACATAAAAGAAACTACAGTCTTTAACAAATATTAAGTAGAATCTATTCTTTCTTTTTCCGTGTGATTCTTCTCTTATTTTTACTTCCCTTGTATGTTCCTGCATTAGCCACTGAGACTGCCACACACAAAAGGAGACACCCCAATTAAGCATCAAAGCAAATTGAGGTTAGACTTAAGCCTGGTATGAGCAAATATTTAGTTTATGACATCAAGTTCATCTGGTTTACCCTGTTATATACCATATCGATGGAGATTAAGAGAAGCATATCTTTATGCATGTGCATGTGTTATACAATGGTGTTATTTTAATATATATATATATATATATATATATATATATATATCAGGGTTATCTTAGTCTCTTGCAAATATATGCAATACAAGATTCAAAATTTTAAATCAACCCAATCAATCATCATGCATCCACACACCATACATCATTCAATAAATCAGTTTAATCCAACATATTTCATCCTACACTTAACATCACTTCGAGCTTTTCAGTAGGCCTATGTCCGTCAATTAAACTATTTATGATTCATCGAGACCAAAGCTATCTCTTAAATATACTTATGCACATTGTCTGGTCCATACATTACACCAAACACTCGGATTCCTAGGTTTAAACAAGACATGTGCAAGCTTGCACTGTGTCGCATGCCAAGCTAATCAAATGCTCGTTGGATCTGAGTCCCTTAGTTACTTACTAAGTTTATCTTTACGTTTTCATATTTCAGTTACTCTTTTATGAGAAACATTTTGGCCAGTAACTATATCTAAACCTTTCAACCAAGCAAGCATGATCATCCATTAACAAGGTAGCAATCAAATGATTTGACATCCAAGGTAAATAAACAGTGAGCATATAAACACATCCTTTACTTCTATATTGAATTTCCATAAGGTTTATTATTATAAAAATATAATCATGGGTGTTGGATAAGGCACACAATTAAAACCCAATTTCCTTTAATTTGTGCTTCAAATAAACTTCACATATTTACGAGTTTATCTAAATCATAACATATATTATTTAATGGAAAATTTCTAGGGAAACTAGAAGCCCAGAACTTGATACTTCATTACACCTCCATTTCCAAACTATAAGGATAAAGGACATAAGCTAGGCCACTCTCCCCGCAGCCCTTTATACTTTCTCATATTACATTTTCTATAGTAATAATGTTATGAGAAAACTTGCACTGATTCATTTTTGTTCATAGTATCACACTATCATTTCTCAATCTGAATGGTCAAATCTAACAAGAAGTGTGTGTGTATAGAAAAACATCCTTCAGCATAAACAATAAGCATACTGCCAAAATTGCCATAAACTTATGATTTAAAAAAAAGGATGGATTCACTTATTCTTCATAACATTCATCGTAGCCACACATTTTTATTAATTTGCATAATTCCTTTGAGAAAATCAGGCTGCCTTTAAAAGGTCTTAATGCCATAATTTATTCAAATGCTCACCATTAATTCCTTTCTCCAAAGCTTTTTAAATCAGATTTAAGCCAGGCTTAAACCTTAAAAACTTATGCTTCTTCCTTGTTTTATTTAATTTCTGAAGAAAGATGTATCAGCCTAAGGAAGCCTAGGTATTTCCTATCTAAGCAATTCTATACTAGGGTTTCTGGTTACCAAATGTCAATTTTACCATAAACATTATTATTCTTAGAAATGATCAAATAAATCCCATTTGCACACACTTCTTTTCAATTCTGCGTGGAAAAATGTTTTACAAAGCATGGTAGTTATATTTGTTTTAGAAAATCTCTTTTCTAAATTCCTTTTTATCCCTAATCACCTAATTTGCACGATTCTTTTCTGTGTTCTTATGAATATACAACACATTCCTAGTTGTATATAACCTTTATTTATTTCTTTAGATTAATTCATAATCCTTTCCGGTTATGCTTCCTTACACATGTGCTCAAGACCCATTAATTCTTTATTAATCAAACAAATTTATTCACCTAATAAATTTGGGTATACATATGCATATCATTATTCATGTTTTACCTACTTAAATTTTCCAAGGATTTATATATACTTATTAGATTTAGTGTGCACATGCACACCTAAACATCAACACACAATCATATATAAAGTGCTACACCACCTTATTCCATGATTACTCAATGTGTAAAAAATAGGGTTATTACATACCCCCCCCCCCTTTAAGGAATTGTGTCCCACAATTTTTCTTATATTTAATTCAAGCATTAACCCAAATCAACCAGCTTATTTACTGATTCAAGTCAAATCAAGTCAGTCACCTAACTATATTAATATTCATGCAGATCAAGGAAAACAACTCAATGCATATTCATAATAAGAAAACAAGTTTGCAAACAAATTTAAATGTCCATACCTTTTCAATAATTTGAACTTGCAAATAACTTTGGACAGTTTATTCCAGGTTATAACAGACTTTCTGTGCAAGTTACTCACCATTTTATGTTGTAAATCCAACATATATATTCTCGCTTCATATTCTTGCCAAATTATACTATGTATGCATTTGAAGGAAAACACCATAATGCATATTATAAACAACAAGTAGGCTTTTGAAACCAAAATTAAGCAACAACTATTTTTGGATAATTCATTTCCAGTTCCTCATATGTGTCAATGCAGGTTACTTATCTAATATATATAATTTTTTTTCAAAGCAATAAATTTAACCTGTATTTTAATGCAAACAATTACAAATTCATACTTTTTTGTATCTCATCCAAGGGGAACATATATACTGTCATTTTGGTTAGAGGAAAACTTTTAGCATAAATGAGCATGCAAAACATTGTTATACACTTATTGGTTATATTCAATTATATATACAACAAATTATCCATTTAAATCAGACAAATAAATGTTTGTTAACATCCATCTCACATCAAAATCTATTTTATTTATTTGGGAAATATCTTAATTTTATCTATTTCTAGCCTTTCCTTAGAGTAAGAAAACGCCCTTTTTTCTCTTTCCAAAGGCAGTCAATATCACTTATTTTCCTTTAAAAGAATAAAATTTATACTCACGCGTATTTTCATTCAAAGGCTTTGCATGCACTAGCCTTATACTTTTTGTAGCATATCCTCTTTTGATTTCATACATTTCCTTTGAAACAATTAAATTAAGATTGTGGCATCTTTAAGTATATATGAGTACTTAAGTATAACCAATACTCCATCTTATTATTCTTTTATATATGCAAAATTATGCCACTTTATTTCTTACTTCAGGAAAACATTATGCCTAAAACCTTAGGTTATAAAGAATTCTTTTCCTTACGTCAACAAAACACAAATTCAACTTCAGTCCAAAGTTGATGGGGGAAAATATTTAGCATCCCCAAAAATGTGATAACCCGTACTTTTGGAACCAATTTAAAATTTATTTTTAATTGATTTTCATAGAAATTAAATATTTCAGATGAGTTGTTTTGATGATAAACGACTTAAGATTTATTTTAATCGAAGTTAGAACATATAAATTTAAAGTTTAATTAAAACGAGCTTGAAATGGCGCTGTAGTTTGAAAATTTGATTTTAAACTTTGAATGAATGTATAGAATTCAATATAAATCAGAATTTGATAAAACAAGAAACTTTGGAATATTTTGAATTGTAATTTTCTAATGAATGTAAGAAATTGAATTTAACTTTATAAATTGTAAGTTATGTTTAAATTAAAGTTTAGAATGGTTGCTATGGAATTTATATATATTTTAATATTATATGTAGCCCTTAAAAATCGCCATTTTGCAAACGACCTCCGTTTTCAGTGAAATTATTTCCATTTGGTTCAAAATGTCGTTTGCGCGTTCGAAGACTATAAACATTGATACCTTTTGAGTTAGAGAAATTTGGTCTTTTTCATTGGATATATGACTGAAATATCACTTTTTGCATATGGATAAATTTGGACTCGAAACCACTTCCGTTGAGTTCAAAATGTCGTTTACATGTTCGAAAACTATAAACTTCGATATATTTCGAGCTTCGGAGTTTTGGCACTTGGGTTGACTCTTGGTTCAGCTAAACCAGCCTACCTTATAACCCCCAAATCAACCCTTCTCTCTCATTCACTTCCTCTCTTCAAAACAAAAATAGAAATGGTGAATGGAAAAGGAAATTCAAATTCTTAGAGCTAGGTTTTGCAAATCCAAGCCCAAATCAAGTGCTTAATCAATTTAGAGACTTATATAAGCTCTCTACACTCATTTTCTACCTCTCCATCATGCAAATTTAGGATTTTTGATAACCCTAGTTTTGATAATTGCTTTGTGTTCTTGCATGAGGTGATTTTAAAAAGGTTAGGAGGAATTATTGCTTGCTAAGGAATTCTACATGCTTATTCTTCGTTATCCCAAGCCTTAAATGAGTTCTTCGTGTCTATGCCACAAGTTACTAGCTTGTAGTTTAGTGTTCATTTGGGTTTACATATGCATATGAATTGTTTAGATAAGTATACACTTTTCGGTTCGTTAGTTTCATTGAATTGAAAATTATGATTAGAATTGTCCACACAATCTAATACATATGCCACTAATTGATTTAGCAATATTGTGAAGCTACGTTGTCGCACCGGCAAGTTCTAAGACTTCATAATTTGCTTATATCGCATTTGATTGCTTAAGTTAGAGAATTTAGTCGTTTTGGAGTTTATAATCAGAACCATTGCAATCATATATATATATATATATGTGTGTGTGTGTGTGTGTGTGTGTGTGTGTGTGTGTGTGTGTGTTTGTGCATGTGTTCTTAAGCGGTTTTGGTGAGCTAAAGAGGCTTCATTTAGCTTATGAAACGTTTTAAGCCATCACCATTGATCCGAGATCGTCTGAGAACCGATTGCACATCGTTACCTAGGCAAAACAGTGCATTTGTATCAGTTCAGACGTCTAAACCGATGCAGCATACGTCTGTCCAAGCTCTCAGAAAATAAGTATTTGCATCAGTTCAGACATTTGAACTGACGCAACAGACGTCTATCAAAGCTCTCTTGAACGAAATAATTATTTTCATTAGTTTAGACATCTGAAACGATGCAACAGACGTCTATCAAAGCTCTTGGGAAATTATTTGCTTCAATTCAGACATCTGAACCGATGCAACAGACGACCACTAGGAGGCAAAATAATTGAATTTGTTTAAAATGATCATAACTTTTTCATATTTTATCGGAATTCAACAAAACCAGATCCGTTGGAACCGTATCGACGAGAGCTTTGCAATAAAACTATTTTGGAGTGATTTTGAGCTCGTGGCAATTCTTACTAGAGAAAACATCCAATGTAAACAATTGAATGTTCATCGTTATTTGATGACACTAGAACCATCAATTAAAGACTGACGAAGTGGAAACCAATGGTGAGAACTCTCTCACTCAAATCTTATGTATAGTTATTTATTTTTATAACTGAATATGTGTTGATTGTCTGTGATTGCAATATTTGTATGGTAGACGTTTATAGTTTTATTATTATTATCATTAAACTGTGATTATAAATGTTGATAAATAAAACATTTATATTATGAATTATTTTGGGATGAAAATTTACCTACCCGTCTTCCAAATATTAGATAAGTTCACATGGATTGTGATGTAAATCCCATATGGGTATTGGAACGATAATTTTACACGTCGCCCAATTATGCAAATAATAATCATTGGATGTTGATTGAAAACCCCACACGGGTCTGGGGACGATAATAACTTCACAGATCTCCCTTGTGTTTAGTGTATGTCAATCGATAGATTATCAGACTGTTATAAGCGTTATTTAATTGTTTAATGCTTATGCAGTTGTAAATTGTACTCTGAATGTGAATTGAATGTTTAATAGTTGTTTATCACTATTGTTGAATACATGCGATGTATGAAATCCATATAACTAAAATCATATGGTAGTTGATTGAATCTCATTTCAATCCGGAATGAAACGAATATTTTAATATGGTATTCAGTTAAATGTTGAAGTTTGGTTTTGATGTCTGATTTTGGATGGACACGAAACTATTAAAATTGGCTGAACAGTGAAATGTGCAATTTTAGAGATAAATGACTAAAATGAGTTTTCAAAGATGAACATATATATATATATTATATAATTTAGAACAATCTTTTTAATACAACCAGGATTTTTTCCAATGTATGAATTGGAAAGGATGTGAATGGAAATAACTACGAAATATTTCGATATTGGATTCCGTGATTATACATATATTATTGAGGAATTTAGAAGATATATATATATATATATATATATATATCATTATTCCCAATATGATATCTGTTAGTTTCAGAATTTGATATTGAATAAGTCAATATGATTTCTATTCAGAGCCTTGTATTTAATATCAAATTGGATTTTGGGTTTGTCATGAATGGTATCTTTAATAATACTGTTCTAAAAGCCAGTTGAGAATAAATTAAATCTTTTCATTAAGATTTAATGAGATTTTCCGATTAATGAATATAATTGGAATTAAATGAAAGTAGATTTCGTATTCTTTGTGAACGATGTTTTTAAATGACATTTGTTCTTAAACCCGATTAACAATGAAGTTATGATTTGGAATTTATAAATCCTTTAACTAAAATTTAAAGAAAATTTCCAATGTAATTTTTTTCCAATTTAATATATTAAATTGGAATTGAGTGGAATTCGATTTAGTGATAATCGAAATGAGCTTCTTTGAAGGAGGACCGTCACTACATATGGAATTTAGAAGGCCTTGCCGTTATTCCACTTATAGTATTAGTCTGATAAGGAAACTTATATCGATTATATACTATTATGATTTCCTGAAAGTTCCGTTTTTATGGATGATGATTTTGGGTTTATCGTGAATTGTGTTTTAAGTGACATTGGTTCTTCAACCCAAGATAAATGAAAGATTAATTTCCTAAAGTTGAATAATCATTAAGTAATGATTTTTGAGATTAAAACCAAGTTGGAGTATTTATGGATCTTCAATTAAACTGGAATGTGAATGAGGTAATTAAATTTACCGAATTCAAGAAATGATCGAGAATAGAGTACCACCAGTTTTACTCCATGCGATAGTTAAATCTTTAATGAGATTTGAAACGTGAAGTGGTAATTAATTTTACCAATAACACAAAGGGTGTTAGATACAGAGTATTACCAGTTTTGCCCCATGGGATGAATAAGTTGGGATTGGGATACTAAAATGAATGATTACTTCGGTAAGGCTTGTAAATCCCGACTAGTTTGAAAAACCTTAATTTGGTTTAAGTTGAGAAAAGATATTATAAAATCTTTTGAAATGATTTCCAAGAATAAATGAATAAAAGAATATTCTAGATGCCCGCATTTTACGTATCGGAAGATCGTAAAATATTTTTATTTTATTCCCTGAGGGTTGGATCATTCTCATCTTTTGGTATGTTGCTTATGGGGATGTGAGACATGTCCATAAATTTTACCGATTTTGTTTGTGACAATTTTGCCCTTGTCAGTCTTGTACAGGGCATAACTTATGACTCAGGTCAAATCAGAGGGTGAGACCTGTGCCATTGGAAAGGAGTTGATGATTCTCTTTCCGTAGAGTGGTTACATGAAAGATTTGGTTCAGCGGTTTGGGAGAAATCGCTGTTTTAAGGTTTTTCAGTTGGCTGTTCAGATTTTGGAAGGCTAATGGGCTGATTTGGAGAAGGCCCATTAAGGGGTTGGTGGAGGCTATAAATAGAGGGTAAGAGATATGGGGAAAGGTTGGATTTTCCATTCTCTTATGGGGAGGCTTTGATCTCCTTCTTCCTCTAACACCTTTCCACCATTAAAATTCCAAATCCAAGGAGGGAAATCGAAGATCTATACCATTCAAGGCTATATCAACATCGTTTCAAGGGTGAATTCATCGGATTGAAGGGTTTGATTCGAAGTGTTCGCTGTCCGGATTGCTTTTTCATCGCTTTTGCTTTGTTTTGGATAATCGGTGAGTGATTTACATCTCTCATTCGGATTCATGAAAGTATGTGAGTTATCGGATGTTAATTTCATCATTTCCATGTTCTTTTCTTTAGATCTACACCATGCTAAGTTCATTTTACATATGAATCACCTTAGGATCTGATCTAGATAATTTAAATGGTTAATTTCATGATTTCTCTCAAGTTTATGCAAATTAGATCCGTTTTTATGTTCATATGTTCACTTATCATGTTTTGGGAAATTTATGTGTTTTGATGGAAATTGTTAGATTGATGATATTGTTGGTTGCATAACATGTTTGTGGTTGCGTTTGAATGAATCGGATAAGCCGATTTCGACGGATTCGTCGTTTGGCAAAGTTTTGGTCGAAATCAAAGTCGAAATGGAGCTGTGCAGGAATCGGGTCGGTCTAGAGGGGTTGGTCCTAGACTGGTCGGTCAATACGTGACTTAGGGAGCAAGACAGGTTTTGGGTTGGTTTTCTTCCTGGTCAGTCGGTCTCAGGTGAGAAAGGTTGTTCGGTCTTAGAGCTGGTCGGTCTGATCGGTCAATCCATACTGGTCAGGTCGAGCAAATCTGGAGTTCTGATTTTGAGCAGGCGGGTCGGTCATGTTCCAGGAAGGGGTGATCAGGTCGGGTCGGTTTTAGAGGGTAGGGTCGGTCAGATGGTGGCAAACCTGGTCGGTCGGGTCAGCCGATTGGTGGTAGGGTCGAATCCTGAAGCCAGAAGGGAACCGGGTCGGTGGGTCGGTTTTAGCTGGGTCGGTTGGGCTAAGCTTTTGGGTCGATCTTAGTGGCTCGGTCATAAGAAAGGGTCGGTTTTGGGTCTTCCCAGGAAGGGTTGGTTTTGGGTCTTCCCAGGAAGGGTCGGTTTTGGGTCTTCCTTGGAAGAGCAGGTTTTGGGTCTTCCCAGGAAGAGCAGGTTTTGGGTCTTCCCAGGAAGAGCAGGTTTTGGGTCTTCCCAGGAGGGGTCGGTTTTGGGGTCCTCACAGAGGGCTCGGTGATGGTGTAGCGTTGAGGTGGTTCAAGTAGGAAGGCTCGAAGTGATGAATGTGTTCGGTGATAACTCAAAGGTCGTGAGTTGACGGATAATGGCTGCTCGAGAAGGTTGCTTGAGCTATAAAACATCGTCAAGGTTGGACGACTAGAGATGCGAAGGCCGAGAGGTCATCGTTGTCGTAAGTTCTAGCAGGCTCAAAGCAGGGGTACGATGGGGGCACCCAAAAGATCAGAAGGTTGCTGGTCGAGTACCCTGGGTCTTGGGGAAAGGCCTAGTGTCAAGGTTGGACATTGTCAAGGTTTGACATATAGAGTTTATGCTAGAACTGGGGTTACCATTAGCCCTTGACATATGGCAAGGTTGGCCGTCATACGATTAACAATGGTTTCAAAGCAGGATTGGCGGTGATAGCCAGAGTCTGTCATGTATGCTGGATGTTTTGCATGAGATATATAATCTTGATCCCATGATTGCTATTGTTGATTGTTTCTGTTTGCTATGAACAAATGGTTGTTCTGGTTTCTATGGATTAATGGTTGAAATGCTTGGTGTAAAGGCTATCACTGTCCGATGTGGGGAAGATAAGGTTGAGTTCTTCTCCGGTGATGTGGGTAGATAAGTTGTTCATTTACCCATTCTCATATACTTTCTTGTTGAAGTTTTTTAGTTGTTTTATCGCTCACTAAGACTATTGTCTGACTCAAGGTTTTATGTCTCCTCTTATTACCTTGGGCTGTTCATCTGGTTGTGGATGGGTAGACTGAGTAGCAGGTTACAGGTAATGGAGCTTAGTGAGACGAGGAAGCTGAGCGAAGACGAGCAGGAGGCTGGCGTACCAGTTTTATTACTATCTAGTATTTCTGTTTCCGCTGTTTGAGTTGCTTGAGAGTTATAGTGAGGCCTTATGTACAAACTTTGATATCAGTTGGATAATCTTTCTGGATGTTGAGAAAGTTTCAAAAGTTTGTTATATGATACCTCATTGCTATTACCTGTTGTATATGTTCTATTATATTTTATCCTTGCGCTGTAAGCTCTACGACAGGTTTCGATGTGTTTACCTACTCTGATGATCGTCCATAGCAGCCTGGCACACCTTTCAGCGCATTTTCCACTTGTTTAGTGCGGGGGTTATGGGCGGTCGTCACATTTGGTATCAGAGCTCTGGTCAACGATTTTGGCCGAAGTTCAAAGTCGTAATTACGTAGGAGAGACGTATTTGTAGATTTCTGTTGGATGTTTACTATATGTATATTAACATATATAGTAGTAGCAGTTGTATCTCTTTAGCAGTTTTCTTGGAAGTGGCTAATTATTCTAGATTGCAGATTTAGAATGAGTAGACGACCATCAAGACACGCTGCTAGGAGAGCTAATACTGGAGGGGGAAATGGTGACGAACCAGATTACCCAGCCATGTTTGAAGCCATGGCAGAAGCAATTATGCGAAGGGTACCAGATCCAGTGGCGGCTACGGTAGATGTAGGTGTGCGCGTTCCTAGAGTAGATTTTGCAAAGATGTGCAAGGACTTTATATCTCTAGGAGGGAAACCATTCAAGGGAACTGAACCAACTGAAGAGGTTCAGAGGTGGATGGATTCATGTGTTCGAATCTTTGGAGACTTGGGTATTGAAGATGCAATGAAGAGAAAGCTTGCATCAAGGCAGCTTCAGAGCAGAGCCATGGAATGGTGGAATTCTGTTATACTCGAGACTCCGAAAGAGGAGATTTCATGGGAGAAATTCCAAGCTAATTTTGAAGCAAAGTTTATCTCCACTGTTCAGAAGTCTGTTCTCTTCAAGAAGTTCGTAGAGTTGAAGCAGAATGTCAGATCAATTCTTGACAACATTTCTGATTTTAAGGCTTTGTCTAGATATGCTCGTTCATACATTGATACGCCCTATCAGAAGAACGAGAAGTTTGTCTTGGGTTTGGATGCTCATATTGGAAAACCGCTTGTGGACCATCTTGATGATTCATTTGAAAAGATTATGGAAAAAGCTATTCGCCATGAGAGCTTGTTTCCCAAGGAAGAAAATGTTGTCGCTGCAACCAAGGAAGCTCAGAAACCACAGCAAGGTGATAATAAAACGAGGAAGCAGCAACAACAGAAAGGAAAGGATGGCCAAAAGAAACCCAAGAGTGAGGTGGTTTACTTTAACTGCCAACAGAAGGGTCATTATTCAAATGAGTGCAAGAATCCCAAAGCTGAGAAGAAGTGCTTCAAGTGTGGAAAGCCTGGGCATGAGAAGAAAGATTGTCCAGAATCAGCTAAGGGCAAACAGATTGTGAAGGCATATGCTTTGGAAGCCGTGCCATCTTCTTCAAGAGCTCCTACTGCAGAGGAGAAGGGAAAGCGTGTCGTGGTGCAAGGTACTTTTTCCGTTAACGGTGTTTCAGTTCGAGTTTTGTTTGATACTGGAGCATCACATTCATTCATCTGCAATGAGCTTGTATGTCGCTTGGGTTTGGAACCCGAGATTAGTGATAGACCTTTGATCGTGACTAATCCAGTTGGGGGTTCGTCCAGTTTTTGCATGATTTGTCATGGTCTAGTGTTATCGAGTCATGGTTGCTCTTTTATGTGTGATTGCTTTGTTCTTAACTTCGCTGGGTATGGGATCATCTTGGGCATGGATTGGCTCAAGAGATATGCAGCAAGGGTGAATTGCGAGAAGCTAGAGGTGAGGGTCGGGGATGTGGAAGGGCGAAAGGTGTTGATTAGATGTAAGCGCGAAGACGGGGTCTTCGTGAGTTATCTATATTCGCTTGGGATTCCACAAGAAGACCTATCATCAGTGCTGATCGCTAATGAGTATGTAGATGTCTTTGACGAGGTCAAAGGGTTGCCGCCGCATCGTGAGATCGAGTTTAGGATCGATTTGGTCGAAGGTGCTAGACCAATTGTTATGCCCCTTAGGCGGATGGCGCCTAGGGAACAGAGAGAGTTAGAGGTGCAAGTTCGTGACCTTTTGGGAAAAGGATTCATTCGGAGGAGTGTTTCCGAGTGGGGTGCACCAGTCGTGTTTGCAACTAAGGCAGATGGCTCGTTAAGATTGTGTGTGGACTATCGTGAGCTGAACAAGGTGACTAAGAAGAACAAGTATCCGTTGCCAAGGATTGATGACTTGTTCGATCAGCTTCACGAAGCCAAAGTGTATTCTCAGATGGATTTGGCAACGGGATTTCACCAATTGAGAGTGGCTAAGGATAGTGTGCCAAAGACTGCTTTTAGGACACCGTCCGGGTTTTTCGAGTGGTTGTGATGCCATTCGGGTTGACTAACGCGCCAGCGTATTTTGTAGATCTTATGAATAGAGTGTTAAGAGATCAGTTGAGTAAATTCGTGCTGGTATTCGTGGATGATATACCGGTTTACTCCAGAAATGTGGAAGAACATAAGACGCACTTGAGAGTTGTGTTAGAGATCTTGCGAAAGCATCAGCTTAAGGCTAAGTTCTCAAAGTGTCACTTCTGGAAGGATGAAGTGATGTTCTTAGTTCATGTTGTTTCTGGAAAAGGTATAGCGGTTGACCCCGCTAAAGTTGCAGCAATCTAGGATTGGGATAGACCTAAGAATGCGACGGATGTTCGGAGTTTCCTTGGGTTGGCTGGTTATTACCGAAGGTTTATCAAGGATTTCTCCAAGATAGCTGTACCATTAACAGGATTGACGAAGAAGAATCAAGTATTCGCATGGGATGCGAAGTGTGAACAATCGTTCGGAATTTTGAAAGAGAGATTGACGAGTGCACATGTGTTGACCATTCCAAGTGGGAATAAAGAGATGGTGGTATATACTGATGTGTGTGGTACTGGACTTGGAGCAGTGCTAATGCAGAAGGATAAAGTAGTGGCTTACGCAAGTCGACAGCTAAAGCCACATGAGAGAAAATATCCAACTCATGATTTGGAGTTGGCAGCGATTGTGTTTGCTCTGAAGATGTGGAGACATTACCTGTTGGGAGTATGATTCGAGTTGTTTACGGATCACAAGTCGTTGAAATATCTTTTCTCCCAAAAGGATTTGAATCTTCGGCAGCAACGATGGTTAAAGTTTCTGGCATCGTATGATTTTGGGATAGCCTATACTCCTGGCAAAGACAATGCAGTTGCAGATGCATTGAGTCGAAGACACGCAAGTTTGGGAGCGATGTTTTCGGAATGGAAGGGCCTCGAGTACTTGGCAAGGTTCGATTTCAGGCCAAGGTGTGAGTTGGAACCTGAAATATTGGCAAGCTTGTCGATAAGGCCTACTCTTATCAAAAGGATTGGCGAGGGCCAAAAGAAAGATGCGAAGCTTGTCGAGTTCATTCAGAAACTGGAACCAGAGGGTAAAGAGTTCGAGGTCGACCGAGAAGGTTGGCTTCGAAAACAAGGACGATTAGTTGTTCCTGACATCGACGGATTGAGGGATGAGGTTCTGAGAGAATGTCATCACTCGAAGCTAACGATTCATCCCGGTGGTAATAAAATGTTTCAGGACATGAAGCGAGCCTACTATTGGGAAGGGATGAAAAGAGATATTAGAAAATTCATTTCCAAGTGTATGAACTGTCAGTTGGTGAAAGCTGAACAGAAGAAGCCGAGTGGTTTACTTCAGCCATTAGAGGTTCCTACATGGAAGTGGGAGCAGATATCGATGAATTTTATCGATGGACTACCTAGAACTAGGACAGGGAATGAAGGGATTTGGGTCATTGTGGATCGTTTGACCAAAAGTGCAAGGTTCATAACTATCAAGACGACTAGGACAACATCAAAATTGGCTGAGCTTTATGTGAAATGGATAGTTCGATTCCATAGTATTCCAAAGAGTATAATAAGTGACCGGGGTCCATTGTTCACGAGTGGATTTTGGAAAAGTTTGCAAGAAGCTTTGGGAACCGAAGTGTGTTTAAGTACGGCATATCATCCCCAAACTGATGGTCAGACCGAGAGAGTCAACCGAGTTTTAGAAGATCTCCTGAGGGCTTGTGTGTTAGACTTCGGAGGATCATGGGAGGACCATCTACATCTAGTTGAATTTGCATATAATAATAGCTACCAGTCGAGTATTGGGATGGCACCATACGAGGCGTTGTATGGAAGGCCGTGCAATTCTCCAGCTTGTTGGTTAGAAACTGGAGATAAGTTGGTACTTGGGCCTGAAATGATTAGAGAAACCTCGGATTGTATCAAGATTGTTCGACAACGAATGAAGGCGACCCAAGATCGTCAGAAGAGTTACGCCGATAAGCGTCGTAAGGATTTGGAGTTCGACGTAGGAGATATGGTTTTCGTGAAGATTTCATCGTTGAAGCATGTGGTTCGATTCGGAAGTAAAGGGAAGTTGGCTCCTAGGTTTGTTGGACCGTTTCCGATAGTCGAGCGAATAGGAAAGCTCGCATATAGGTTGGAGTTACCCGAGAAGATGTCGAGTGTGCATAATGTTTTCCATGTGTCGTTTCTACGGAAGTTTGTGCATGACTCGAATGTGGTGGTATCTCCAGAACAGTATGAAGATTTAGAAGTCGAGACCGCAGTTGCGAAACCTCATAGGCCACTTCGTGTTGTGGGGAATGACACGAAACAGCTTAGGAGGAAGACGGTTAAGCTAGTCAAGGTACAATGGAGTGAAGATGGCGACGATTGTACATGGGAGACGGAAGAGAGCATGAGGGCAACTCATCCAGAACTTTTCATCGGTAGAACCCTTTGATTGTATCGTCGTTATATCGTTGTATCTTGTTGTTGTTTGATAGAATTCCGCCTGCTAGGATAAGGCTATGGATGCATGGCTTGATGGTTGCTAGTTTGGATGATAGGATTGGCTTCTCATGGATGATAGGCATGCGGAATTGTTGTGGTTGCTTGGAATTTCGGGGGCGAAATTCTTAAGGGGGGGAGAATGTAACAGCCCGCATTTTACGTATCGGAAGATCGTAAAATATTTTTATTTTATTCCCTGAGGGTTGGATCATTCTCATCTTTTGGTATGTTGCTTATGGGGATGTGAGACATGTCCATAAATTTTACCGATTTTGTTTGTGACCATTTTCCCTTGTCATTCTTGTACAGGGCATAACTTTTGACTCAGGTCGAATCATAGGGTGAGACCTGTGCCATTGGAAAGGAATTGATGATTCTCTTTCCGTAGAGTGGTTACATGAAAGATTTGGTTCAGCGGTTTGGGAGAAATCGCTGTTTTTAAGGTTTTTCAGTTGGCTGTTCAGGTTTTGGAAGGCTAATGGGCTGATTTGGAGAAGGCCCATTAAGGAGTTGGTGGAGGCTATAAATAGAGGGTAAGGGATATGGGGAAAGGTTGGATTTTCCATTCTCTTATGGGGAGGCTTTGATCTCCTTCTTCCTTTAACACCTTTCCACCATTAAAATTCCAAATCCAAGGAGGGAAATCAAAGATCTATACCATTCAAGGCTAGATCAACATTGTTTCAAGGGAGAATTCATCGAATTGAAGGGTTTGATTCGAAGTGTTCGCTGTTCAGATTGCTTTTTCATCGCTTTTGCTTTGTTTTGGATAATCGGTGAGTGATTTACATCTCTCATTCGGATTCATGAAAGTATGTGATTTATAGGATGTTAATTTCATCATTTCCATGTTATTTTCTTTAGATCTACACCATGCTAAATCCATTTTACATATGAATCACCTTAGGATCTGATCTAGATAATTTAAATGGTTAATTTCATGATTTCTCAAAAGTTTATGCAAATTAGATCCGTTTTTTTGTTCATATGTTCACTTATCATGCTTTGGGAAATTTATGTGTTTTGATGGAAATTGTTAGACTGATGATATTGTTGGTTGCATAACATGTTTGTGGTTGTGTTTGAATGAATCAGATAAGCCAATTTCGACGGATTCGTCGTTTGGCGAAGTTTTGGTCGAAATCAAAGTCGAAATGGAGTTGTGCAGGAATCGGGTCGGTCTAGAGGGGTCGGTCCTAGACTGGTCGGTCAAGACGTGGCTTGGGGAGCAAGACAGTTTTTGGGTCGGTTTTCTTCCTAGTCGGTCGGTCTCAGGTGAGAAAGGCTGTTCGGTCTTGGAGCTGGTCGGACTGATCGGTCGGTCCATACTGGTCAGGTCGAGCAAATCTAGAGTTCTGATTTGGAGCAGGCGGGTCGTTCATGTTCCAGGAAGGGGTGATCAGGTCGGGTCGGTTTTAGAGGGTCGGTTCGGTCAGATGGTGGCAAACCTGGTCGGTCGGGTCAGCCGATTGGTGGTAGGGTCGAATCCTGAAGCCAGAAGGGAACCGGGTCGGTGGGTCGGTTTTAGCTGGGTCGGTTGGGCTAAGCTTTTGGGTCGATCTTAGTGGCTCGGTCGTAAGGAAGGGTCGATTTTGGGTCTTCCCAGGAAGGGTCGGTTTTGGGTCTTCCCAGGAAGAGCAGGTTCTGGGTCTTCCCAGGAGGGGTCGATTTTGGGGTTCTCCAAGAGGGCTCGGTGATGGTGTAGCTTCCAGGTGGTTCAAGTAGGAAGGCTCGAAGTGATGAATGTGTTCGGTGACAACTCAAAGGTCATGAGTTGATGGATAATGGCTGCTCGAGAAGGTTGCTTGAGCTATAAAACATCGTCAAGGTTGGACGACTAGAGATGCGAAGGCTGAGAGGTCATCATTGTCGTAAGTTCTAGCAGGCTCAAAGCAGGGGTACGATGGGGGCACCCAAAAGATCAGAAGGTTGCTGGTCGAGTACTCTGGGTCTTGGGGAAAGGCCTGGTGTCAAGGTTGGACATTGTCAAGGTTGGACATATAGAGTTTATGCTAGAACTGGGGTTACCATTAGCCCTTGACATATGGCAAGGTTGGCCGTCATATGATTAACGATGGTTTCAAAGCAGGATTGGCGGTGATAGCCAGAGTCTGTCATGTATGCTGGATGTTTTGCATGAGATATATAATCTTGATCCCATGATTGCTATTGTTGATTGTTTCTGTTTGCTATGAACAAATGGTTGTTCTGGTTTCTATGGATTAATGGTTGAAATGCTTGGTGTAAAGGCTATCACTGTCCGATGTGGGGAAGATAAGGTTGAGTTCTTCTCTGGTGATGTGGGTAGATAAGTTGTTCATTTACCCATTCTCATATACTTTCTTGTTGAAGTTTGTTAGCTGTTTTATCGCTCACTAAGACTATTGTCTGACTCAAGGTTTTATGTCTCCTCTTATTACCTTGGGCTGTTCATCCGGTTGTGGATGGGCAGACTGAGTAGTAGGTTACAGGTAATGGAGCTTAGTGAGAAGAGGAAGCTGAGCGAAGACGAGCAGGAGGCTGGCGTACCAGTTTTATTACTATCTAGTATTTCTGTTTCCGCTGTTTGAGTTGCTTGAGAGTTATAGTGAGGCCTTATGTACAAACTTTGATATCAGTTGGATAATCTTTCTGGATGTTGAGAAAGTTTCAAAAGTTTGTTATATGATACCTCATTGTTATTACCTGTTGTATATGTTCTATTATATTTTATCCTTGCGCTGTGAGCTCTACGACAGGTTTCGATGTGTTTACCTACTCTGATGATCGTCCATAGCAGCCTGGCACACCTTTCAGCGCATTTTCCACTTGTTTAGTGCGGGGGTTATGGGCGGTCGTCATAGGAATGAGGCATATAATGTGTTTATACTTCACACAATTATAAGATACGTGAGTTATTAGGAAAGTCCGTGTCTAACCTATTTTGAATAACTGATACGATTAAAAGTCGAAGATATGAAGATGGTGGTTGAGGACCAGTGGTCTTCACATTGACTGGATGATTACTGATGTATTGATTGAGATTTACACCCAAGACAAGGTAATAAGTGGTGATTGTCTAGACATACTTGGAGATCTACCAGATATGCGTGGGCCTCTCTCCTGTATTGGACATATGGGACGACGAATAAGGTGCCTCCGGTTTCGTTCAGACCCAAAACGGACTTGCAAATGGAATGTGTGTCTGACATTGTATTTCTTTATGTTGTATTCGTTGATCTCTACTAAATATATATTTGTTTGGTGGCAGAGAATTTATTCTCTTGCTTAACATCCTTCTTCTAGACGTACGTGCTTAGAGGTTGTATATTGGCAATGGTATGGTATGGATTGACAATGTGGCATGCTGAGTTGCATGGATCAAAGCTTTTGTTGAAAAGGAAGGCATTGTGGTTGATGATCAAAGCATAGCTTTAAGTAGCACAGCTTTGTGTAGCATTAATTCGCGACCTTCACCCCTCAGTATGAACCAAAAAGGGATGTGGACCGTAGGGAAATGGACATACGTTGGTTTCTAGCTATGGGTGATGATATGGTATGGAGCCCAGACATTTTATTTATGTGGATGTGGAATTATGATGGAAAGCGAGGTACCTCGGATTTGATATCAGAGCCGACTAAAAGGCTCTTGATTGATCGACATACAGACCTTGTGATAGGTTCGATAGAACCGACTACGTATTGTTTAAGGAATTTCCAATCAGCGACGGCTGACCGATCCTACCGCTAACCTAGGGTTGCCCATAGGCGTGATCCTGAGGCATTGCTAGTGTGTCTCGAAATCGATGAGGAAGATCACTTGCCGCAGTTCATAGATGGAAACTCAATTTCCAATACGTGATTTTATGGTTTTAGTTGTAATCCTATATAGCGACATAATATAATAGTACCTATGCCGCCTATGATTGATACATTTATATTTGAAGTTGATTTCTTCACTATGCAGTAATAATAATTCAAAATAATTTTCGTATATCAAGCATGTTTGGCTATTATAAGGTAAAACTCTATCCTTCGTGTAACGTCTTGGATTTTTGGCCATTTAATATTGAATATTTAAATTTATTTTAAGTACTGATTTGGAATAGTAAATGGATTTTTATATTGAATTTATCGTTTAATAATCGATAAACGATTTAATATCGAATATGTTGAATTACGGTAATATGAAAACGATAAATAATTGGATTCTGGGTTAAAACAGAAGCTAAACAATTCAGTTGATCAATATAAATTGTATATTGGGTTAAAACAATAATAATAATTTATTATCGATGAATTAAATTGTTTGAAATCGATTTATATTTTATAATCGAATTTAATTTAAATCATTAATTTAAACTGTTATTTCCTTTATACAGTCGAATTAAATTCCAGAATCAGTTTCATGAATTTTAGAATAACGTCATAATCTGAGAACGTTGGGCATTACGTTGAAATAGCGGTTCCAGGTTTTAAATTAAAGGACCATAAGATAATTAGGTTATTTAACTGAAATAAAATCTAATCAAATTTATTCAGCCGACCTCTTCTCAAACCTCAATTAAAAATCGTGCAACATGTTTCCCTCTTGAGCAGAAATCATGTCTCCAACATTTGATATCAAAGAAAACACCAGTTTAATGGTGCATTGTACGTAGAAGGCAAAGCATTAAATCCCTTGTTCACTTATTGCTTATAAATATCGCAATTTAACCTTTTCTTGTTTGTTTTATTCTCATCCTTCTGAAATTGAGATGGTCGATGCTTTCCAAATCAAATTAAGGAGAGAAAAAAATACTCTCTTCCTTTTCCTTTCTATTTCATTCTGACATTTGCAAAGTCCACTCTCTTCCAATCGGCTATCTTCCCCTTCGATGTTCTCTGCTCGCCTACCCACGCACTCAAACGACAAGCCAGTATTTGCAAGCCAATCAATATAAGGATTGGGGAAGAAGGCCACAAACGTTATGGTACGCGATAAGGTCTAGGAACCTCGACGGCGAGTATCGCGAGTTAGGGCACAAAAATTGAAGCGAGTTTGGATTTGGGGAATTCGACCAATGATTTACGAAGCAGGGTTGGGATTCTTGTTCCTGGAGGGATTTAGGTCTTGCGAGCACTCCTGAAAGGGATGTGGGGATCATAACAAATGTTGTCTTCTTCCATGGATCATCGACACGATTCCATTAAGGTGTTCGAGTTGTACAGTGGGTTTGTCAAAAGGGATTCAGACGTGATGAGGTGTTCAAGCGGGATGGAGATCGATTTTTTTCCTGATGTGAACTGGAAGGTTGAACGTGGGATGTGAGTGAAGTTTGAATGTAGCAGTTCGAACTAGATTGAATTGAGCGAAGGACTGGAAATTGGCAGGTAATGATAGAGTCGATTTACTGGTGAATGGTATTGTTTTGGGTAGTGAGTTATAATAGATTATTGGGAGTTCGATCTTTGTTTTGGTACTGGCACGATGTAGTTACATGAAAACATGCCAATAAATTGGAGAAGTTGTTTAGGCATGGAGATAGTGGGTGTTTGAGGTATGAAGTGGTCTGTGATTCGGGGATAGTTATCGATGTTAGATTTTCTGATGAAGAATTTACAGGAGTCTGGTCTGTTTTGGAATGATGGATCATGGAGGAAGTTGGGTAGAAGGCGGTATGCAAGGATGACATTGGGAGTTACCTATGCCAGCGTTTTAATTTGAGAAGGAAGAAAGAAATTAAGGTAACCTAGTTAAATTAGTCAGTTATTTATTTAACTATTCAAAATCTAATATAACTTGTATCTAATTCAAATAAAATCAGATTTAAAATGTCGCCAGTCATATTGAGGCATGTTGAAATATTCTACATGCTGGATTTGCACTGTTGGAATTTATACTAGAATTAAGGGCAGTAAGGTATCATTTTTTATTAATTTTAAAGTACTTAGGAATATTCATTTATTTTTGTTAGTAATTAATTTATTTAATAATCTCTTAATCGATAAATTAAATAATCATACGTGAATAATTCATTCGAATCAATTCGTAGACGCCACGATATGGAATTAAATTGGATATTCGGCAAATAAAATCAAGGTGAGTAAATCTCACTCAAAAGTTATATTTAATTTATTTTTATCGTTAAAAATAAATGGTTGGTTGTTTGAATGCATGCATGAATTATTGAATCATTGTGGTTATTATATATAATATATATTAGTTATTTAGGCTTGGCAGTTGTGGCTATTACATATATATTGGATATTCCCGCAGTACCATTAGCAGATTCCCGCAGTATCATTAGCGGATGACCTTATCGCCCCACGATATATGAGTGGATGACCTTCTATACCGCGATATCCTGCCTTGAAGTAGGTGTGACGATCCCAAAATCCATGTGATGGTATTAAGGAAAATCATTGGAATATAACACATCAATCATCATAGCAGAGTACAGATAATAGCAAAAACAATAAACAGAATAATTTTACATAGATATGACAGCGGAATCATAATATGTAACAACATCAGAATAGCACAACGTAGGATATAACTTAGTAAATAAAAGGGGAATGATCAGTCACCATCGCCATAGGCGGAATATATACATACAGTGAGACATAATAAGGGTATCAGTCTACATCGCCTGAGGCGGTACATATACATACGATAATAAATACTGGAAGTAAAACAGTCTGCATCGCCATAGGCGGAATCATATACATAAGACAGGCGGAAAGTCAATAGCCAAATCTAATCCATCGCCATCAAGCCAAAAGTGCACCTCGTACTGCAGTGCCAAGCCAAAACAACCTGTCATCTGTGAACTAGGCTGCCCGTGTGAAAATAAGTGCACTCGAGTTTCCAAAGTGAAACAAACACGAGTCAGTCATGGGACTGGTATGAGAAATCTACTTAACAGGTTAAACAACAGTAATAAGGCAAATCATAGGACTACGCCACTTTCACGGAACGGGTTTACTCCAGTGATTGCCGGTGCATTTAAAATAAAGTAAATTCTTTAAAACAACGCAATGCTTTTAAAAAGAATGTAGCCGTTATAAGACTCAAGTCCCATCATACAATGCAACGCAAACCGGAGGATAGAGTTTTACCTTATAATGGCCAAATATGCTTAATACGTGTAAAGAAAAATCATTTGATATTATTACTAGTACATATATGTTTCATAAACGAATATCATCATAAATATCAATCATAGGCGGCATAGCTACCATCTACTATGTCGCCATACTAGTTCTACAATCAAATCTGTTGTTTCGTATTGGAAATTGGATTTCCGTCATAAGTCGAGGCAAGGGGCAAGCTCCTCTCCGCTTCGAGACACTCTAGCAAATGCCTCAGGACTACACACTCTAGGTAACTCTTGGATCGGCTGGGCCGGTCCTCTCTTACTTTTGAGGATTGGCAATTCCTAAACACGCGTTTCCCGGTCCTTACAGACCTAAAATCGAGGCGCCTCGCATTCCAACAACCACACAGGTGAAAAGTAGATATAAATGTCAGGGCTGGTAGGTCAATGACACCACCATAGCTAGAAAGAAACGTCGTGCTCTCCCAGCGGTCCGTCTCCCGTTTTTGACTCATACCGGGGTGTGAGGCTCGTGAATCCACGCTATACACAAAGCCAGGCCACGTAGGCCGTGCTTTGATCATCGAACACAAGACTTTACTTTGCAACAGAAGCCTTGATCACTGCATCTTGGCATGCCACATAGGCAATCCACTCCATACGACTGATTTCTATTGATATATAACCTCTGAGCTCGTACGTCTCAGAGAAGGGCGTTAAGCAAAAGAATAAATTCTCCGCCGCCAAACAGATATATATTTAACAGAGATCATTCAGTATAGAACAAAATCCAATGTCAGACACACAGTCCATTTACAAGTCCGTTCTGGGTCTGAACGAAACCGGAGGCACCATATTCCTCGTATATCCGTACAATCAACACATACATTCAGACGGCTACTACTTCCGTTCCTTCACGGTAGCTACTCCAATCAGGAACCTCAGCAGCGCCCATCCATCCGATACGAAGATCATCGGTCTTAAACCGTCTTCGTATTTTCAACATCGAATCGTTCGAACAATTATTTGAAATGAGGGTTAGCTTGGCCTTTTCAAATAATTCACGTATAATTAGAATTCAAATCAATTCTTTCCATGGTCATATTATTCAACATTCACATTTCAGTTCTTTAGTATTATTTTCATGTCAAACACATACAACCATCAAATATCAAGCAGGTCAAGCAAAATTGGTTTATTTCCATTCCATGTTTCTTATAATATTTTATAACGATTTTTCGCCATTTTTATTTATTTAAAAATGACCATATTTAATTAAACGACGTTTCAGATCGTGCCGTGGCACTGGCGCTGTTTTTCCCCTAATTTGTTTTACACATATCGGAAAATCTAACCGTTGGATTTATACAAAGTCCATACCACTGGGAAGATATTCCCAAAGCGAATCCAACGGTTCCAGTTTCGTGAAAATCCGACGTTCGGATCTTCCACACTAGTCGTTTGAAGTTACGGTTTCAAAATACGAACTGCAAAGTCGTTATTCGATTTAATTTAATTATATTTATATTTATATATAAATATGAACGATTCTGGCATTGTTTTTCTTCAAATTTGAATTAAACATTGCAGACAATCCAACCGTTGTATTTTTACAAAGTTGGTGCCGTTGGAAAGATATTTCCAAGGAGAACCCAACGGTTGCGGTTTCGGGAAAATCCGATGGTCGGATCTCTCGTACTAATCGATTAAAATTACGATTTCAAAACACGAACTACACGGCTTCGATTCCTTTCAATTCTATATATATTTATATATATATAAATATAGTTCATCCTTTAATTTCAACATCGCTTTCACTTCAAATATTTCACTAACGCCTTTATATTTTGACAAATTCCAATATCGTTTTTACTTCAAATATTTCACTAACACCTTTATATTTCAAAAAAATTCGCCATAACCTCCTTTGTACGGGAAGGGGTTTGGAAATTTATTGGGCCGTGCTAGGTACCCAATAAATCCTATAAAGCATACACATATTTGTAGTGATATTCTGGTGTTTACAGGGGAGCGTGTATAGATAATAACTCCAGAGAATAAATTCTCGTCACCCTGTCAAGCCTGAGGGAGCATGTATTTTTAATTACTCCAGAGGATAAATCCTCGTCACCTCGTCCCGTATGGGAATAAATAATCCATGTGCCGTATCTAATGACTAGAGAGACGTGATTATTGTCAACTCCAGACCCGTGTGGTTTTTTTTTTATTAATCTGGCAATTTATCGTTATATTTTATATAGTCCATATCAGTCATCAGTTCAACCTGTAATATATAATCATCGCCATACAAGCCTCTCGCTCGTATGGTAAATCTTCAACCTCGTCACACAAGCTCCAAATGCTTATGTGGAATATGATGAAGTATGCCTATCGTCAAGAAGTATGCCATGTAGTGTAGTTCAAAATTAATGGTTACCATTCTATGGCGATGTTTATTATTACACACAGAATAACCAGCACTCCGCATCCAATGGCATTCACAGGAGTTGATATAAAAATAAAATTGCGCAGCCAACTCATCAAGGCTTACCTATTTGTCGGGCATGCAAATAATTTCTTTACTCTACAGCTAATCCATTTTCCCTATTCGACACATGTATATATATGTAGAACAAAGCTAATAATAATATTTCTAGCGAACTAATATTTATTTCAACACGTGTGTATTTTTATCAAAGAATATACATGATAAAAGTAATATTTTTATCATCAGAATTATTTATTCAACACGTGAATGTTTTTAACACTTCATATTCACAATAAAAATGTAATTTTTATTGTCTAATCGATTTATTTTAAAATACGAATAACATTCAACACATGAATTTCAATTCAACGAATGAATTTCAATTCAACACATGAATATTCTTTACAGTTTGTATGTATAATAAAAATGTGATTTTTATCATTAAAGCTAATTATTTAAATTTCGAATAACATTCAACACATGAATTTCAATTCAACGAATGAATTTCAATTCAACGAATGAACTTCAATTCAACACATGAATATTCTTTATAGTTTGTATATATATATATATATATAATAATGTGATTTTTATTGTTAAAGCTATTTATTTAAAATTCGAATAACATTCAACACATGAATTTCAATTCAACGAATGAATTTCAATTCAACACATGAATATTCTTTACAGTTTGTATATATATAAAAATGTGATTTTTATTGTTAAAGCTATTTATTTAAAATTCATTCGACACATGAATTTCAATTCAACGCATGAATATTGGTTTCAACATATGAAAATAATTTCAACAAATGAAAATTATTCTAATACATGAATATTTCAGAAAATTTCGGCAGCATAACGACAGGGTAGTTAAAACAGAGACCGTCCCTAGTACGGCTCCTCGCTCGACCTTAAAACCTCGTGGTTTTTGACAATGGGGAATCATGCATCTAGTTCGCACGCAGGCGGCATGTTTTATTTTCATTTCCACAATTCTACTCTAATTTGTTTCAACCACAAGAGGGTATTTTTCAACCACGAAGGTATTTTTCATCCACAAAGGTAATTTTCAACCACAATTCCAACCACAAACAATTATTTTCAACCATTCGTCATACTATATATTTTCACGCCAATCACAAGCAATAAATATCGTCCATGGTCTGTGGACGAGGGGAGTGTATATATATATATTATTTCTATATTTCACTTGCATTTCAATACAATTCAAAGCATATATGTTTCATACAACGCTTGTATAATTTATACATCGCTAATATAACTTATACAACACATGTACATGAGGTATACAATTCGTATATAATTTACACTTTGCTTATATAATTTATACAACACGATTTCATTCACACAATTTAATTTAGATTCCTCACATTGGTTTTTGAAGTGCTAAAAATCGTAGGTAGATCAGAAAAATCCGCGGTCTCTGCTAGATGGTAGAGAGCCTCCTTGCGGTCCCGATGTTTCCTGTTTCATCGAATTTCATCAACACATGTGAAAGATATTATTTTTCAAAGTTCAGATAAAACAAAGGCCTCACCTTTTCAAACCTTCCAAACTAGGTTTTAATTTCACGCTCGATCCATGAAGTATTGTCACGATCAGGTGCTGCAACGTCGAAGAGCTTCGAACAGGGTCTCCAACGCTGGTGGTGGCACTCAACTCGGTAGTCCCTGTAGCGCACGGCGGAGCTCCAAAGACGGCATCTTCCTTGAGGTAAATCGACGCAAATACCACACTAGTACTGTCGAGGGTTGGATGGATTCATAGAGGAGGGAGAGATAAACAGAAAATCCAACTGGAGGGGGCGGTGAAAACGCCGTGGCAGCGATCGGGCCTGGAAGCTTCGAATGCTTTTCTGTCGTTCGGGGGGGGGGGGGGGGGTTGATCGAGTTTTGACTGGTCAAACTTGAAGTGAGAGAAAATAAAGGGGGTGGCCCATTATATTTAAATTTTAAATTCCAAAATATCCTTTTGAACAAACGAACACCAATTTCAACCCAACGACTGTCGCCCCTAGCTAAATACCCCCATCCCGGACACAATGGGATATGTTTCGTAGGCCAATTCGACTATTACAGTCAGTTATTTTTCAAATTAAATTATAAAACATTTAATATTCAATTTGAACGTACATTTCAATTTGCCAGGGCCACAAACTGAATCGAAAAATTCCAGAAAAATAAATCTAGCTACATTTTGACGATACGGTCCCAACAAAACTAGTTTCGTCGAATTCTGAGATCGTTTGCAAAAAGACCATTTTCTGGTCGACCCATTTTAACAAAAATTGACCAATCACATTTTCCTTTGCCCCGCTCACATACTAGCTTCAAAAATTACGAAATTTGAAACCTAGCAATAGTTTGACATCCCGGATCCAACAAAAGTGGTTTCGTCGAATTCCGAGGTTGTTTGCAAAATGTCTATTTTCAAGGGCTATATATTCTATATAGCGACCTTTCTGAAAATTCATTTGGCCATAACTTTTGATTCCTGCTATGAAACTTCGATTTTTCAGATTCGTTAGAAAGGTATTCATAAACAGATTTAAATATTTTTGATTTCACCAAAATCTTTTATATTTTCCACCCGGTATAGTCAGTCAAAGTTTGAGTTCAAAATTTCAAACTGCCTCACTATTTCCAATACATTATTTTATTGAAATGTTCTATTTCAATTGTTTAAATTACTTGATAGTAACCAATTTTATAAATTTTAAATTGGTTCACATTTTCCGGGTTGTTACAATCTCCCCCACTTAAAACTTTTCGTCCCCAAAAAGGAAACAACAGTACAGTAGGAAACAAAATGTAAATGCAAAGTATTGTAAAGGTACCTTGCACCGGAGTTAGTCAGAGATGTCCACTCTGCATTTGGGGTAGGCTTGTTTAATGCTTTACTCGGTCCCCCAAGTACAGTCTCTAGGATCACTACTCCACTGCACTTTAACTAAATGAATCTTTTTGCTCCTTAGTTCTCTAGTTTCTTTGCCAACGATCTTCAGTGGCTCTCTTCTGACTGCTAGTTCTGGAGTAATTTCCATGTCCTGTTTTGCTGCTTCTTCTACAACAAGATCCGGGTCATGCACATGTTTTCTAAGTTGAGACACGTGGAACACATCATGCACTCCAGGCAACCAATCAGGTAATGAAACCCTATATGCAAGAGTTCCAATCCGTTCAAGTATAGGAAAGGGACCAATAAATCTCGGTAGTCAACACAAAGTCGTAGAGTACCGTCTGATTTCGGGACAAATACTACTGCTGCTCCCCAATCTGAAAAGCTTGGTCTGATCAGACCTTTCCAAAGCAATTCTCGAGTTTGGCTACCCAACTCTTCCTTTTCTTTTGGGGCCATTCTTTTAATTGAGTGTACTACTGGTCGTGCATTAGGAATTAGATCTATTCTAAATTCAATTTCTCTTTGCGGAGGTAAGTTTTCGACTTCTTCAAACACATCCTCATAGTTTTTAATGACCGGTATCTTTTCAAATGAAGTAGGAGTAACTTCCAAAGAAGACCAAAATTCTTTTCTATCCAGATCTGAACCGAGACATGGTATAGTGATATGCCCAACTTTTGTTTCAACTTTAACGATTCTTTTGGCACATCTAACTTCGCCCTTATATTTTGTCAACCAATCAAGTCCCAGAATAATATCGAACTCATGAAAATCCATGATAATCGAATCAACAGGAAATCAGTATCGAGAAAAGGAAATAGGTACTCTACAATATGAACTGAGAATGATAGAGCCTCCTATCGGGTTTTGAACTTTAATTGGTTCCTTAAGCTTTCTTTGTTTCAATTTTAACTTGTGAACAGTGTTACTAGAAATGAAGCTACGTGATGCACCAGTATCAAAAAGTACAGAAACATGAATATTTTTAATCGTAAGGGTACCTCCCAAGACGTCGGGTTTACCTGATCCATCGGTGATAGCTGGCGGGGTCTCCCCGTCATAAACATGAGCCACCTGTGCATTCTTCTTCAAAGGACAATTCCTGCAATAGTGCCCTTTCTGATGGCAGTTGTAGCATTCGGCTGAGCTGCGGGGGTTCGGGTTTGAGCTTTCTGGATTTGCCTTCAGTCTCTTTGGGGCGGTGCATACATTTGAATAATTCCCCTTCTTTCCGTAGTTGTAGCAGCTACCTTTGGGTATCTTTCCAGATTGCTGAGTAGCGGCTGCTGCATTGCTGGACTCTGGCTGATCTCCTGAAGCTTTGCGCTTGTTTCCAGCTTAGCTTTTGGCGCGGTCTAGGTTGGAGTTTCTCTCATCCAGATCTTCATAGTTGCAGGCCATCTCTACTAATTCTGAAAATGGGAGTTTGATGTTGCTCATGGCCAGGTCCTGGTACTTACGCCATAGCCCCAATATAAACCTCTTATTCTTAGCTTTGGATGTCAAATTAAGCTCTGGAGCATAGCGTGACAGCTGAGTGAATTTGTTGAGGTAGTCTTGGATAGAGAGGTCTCCCTGCTGGAGATTAGCAAACTGATCACGCATCCGCTCTAAGGCCTGCTCAGGGATGAACTTTTCCTTGAACAGGGTCTTGAAATCTTCCCAGGTCCTAACAGTATCCTCCTCATCCTTATTGGTGACGGCATCCCACCACAACTCGGCCTCCTCCTGCAAGAGCCAAGCACCCAAAATCGCTTTGTCGTGGGTTCCAAGTCTCATGCCTGTAAAAATCTTCTTGCATGTCTTTAACCATGCCAAAGCCTCTGTCACTGTGCCAATGCCTGAAAAAGGTTTGCCACCGAGGTTTCTGTACCTCTTTGCTTGTCGATTAAGACCGAAGTCCTGTGGTGCTGGTGGCCGAATCATAGGACCCTCTTCCACTACGGGTATATTCCCCCGTCCTCCCGCTCTGCCTGCTCGGCCTCCTCGACCACCTCTGGTTGCAGCTGCTCGCGTAGCCATCAAGTAAAGTACTGTATAAGCAAGAAAAGAGTCAAGCTCACAAAAATGATAAGTTTCATATATGATAAAGCAGGAGAACATAAGGAAAGGAAATGATATACTGATCAAATTGTTTTGCTATTCTGCTTAGCTCACTCTAGGACATCACTAATCATATCTCTAATGAGCCACTCGCCTTAGAACACTACTGATTCTATTCTGACGAGGTGTTTAATGTGTTAGATTCCGGAACTAAGGTTAACCAAAGCTCTGATACCAACTGTGACGATCCCAAAATCCGTGTGATAGTATTAAGGATAATCATTGGAATATAACACATCAATCATCATAGCAAAGTACAGATAATAGCAAAAACAATAAATAGAATAATTTTACATAGATATGACAGCGGAATCATAATATGTAACAACATTAGAATAGCACAACGTAGGATATAACTTAGTAAATAAAAGGGGAATGATCAGTCACCATCGCCATAGGCGGAATATATACATACAGTGAGACATAATAAGGGTATCAGTCTACATCGCCTGAGGCGGTACATATACATACGATAATAAATACTGGAAGTAAAACAGTCTGCATCGCTATAGGCGGAATCATATACATAAGACAGGAGGAAAGTCAATAGCCAAAATACAAATCTAATCCATCGCCATCAAGCCGAAAGTGCACCTTGTACTGCAGTGCCAACCCAAAACAACCTGTCATCTATGAACTAGGCTGCCTGTGTGTGATGACCCAAACTTCCACGGAGTGAAAGCAAGGAGAAATCATATGGAATACAACATAAATATAATATAACAAGTCACAGAAACAACATAGCACAGGAAATCCATATAGTAACAACATCATAGTAGCGGATATATAATGCTCCACAGTCACAGAATCTAAGTTATTACAACAGGTTTTTCAGAAAATGACATAAGTTCCAATTCCAAATTAAATAACACGAAATGGAAATAAGTATGATGTCTGAAATAAAAGGAAAAATGCGATAAAGCAAAAGATAGAGGGTCTTCGAAGCTCCAAGTCATCACCTCTTCACCAAAGCAAATTCCAAGAGAGAGGATATAAGCAGCTCCAAAGAAAACTCCAAGCAGAAAGTGAACCTGTCTACTTGGCTGCCCGTGTGGAAGAGAGGGCACCCAAGTTTGCAAAAAGGTGAAACAAACGATGGGTCAGTCGTGGGACTGGTGTGAGAATTCTTAACTAAATTTACTACTAGAAATAAGGCAAATCCAAAGACCATGCCGCTAATGCGGAACGGGTTGTACCAATGGATTGCCGTACATAACTACAGCGTCAGTACAGATAAATAAAACGTAACACAACGCAATGTCTTTTTGGAATATGGAACCACCATAAGATTCAGGTCCCATCACACAATGCAACGCACACCAAGAGGATAGAGTTTTACCTTATGGTGGTTAAACATGCTAAATACGCCAAATACGAAACTAATACTATTATTAAGGTGTGTAGTTTTCAAAACAATTCAAAGCAATATATCAATCCTAGGAAGCATAGGTACCATATATTATGCCTCCAATACTAGTAATACAATCAAATCCGTCGGGGTCGTATTGGAAATTTGGGTTTCCATCATGAGTCCAGGCTAGGGAGGACTCCTTGCCGATTCAAGACACTCTAGTTAATGCCTCAGGATTACCCGCAGTTAACCCTTGGAAATGGCAGGGCCAGTCCTCAAATACAGCTTAGAGGATTGGCAATTCCTAAGCACACGTTCCCCGGTCCTATAGTACCTATCCGAGGCGCCTCATTTCATCATCCACAAAAGTAAAATGACTACTAACTAGAAAGAAACGTGCTACTTTCCCTGTGTTCCCTTCCCCCTTTTTAGACTCAACCGGTGAGTGAGGCTCGTGAAGTCATGTATCCCATACCACAAGGTTCTGCTTTTCAACAAGAAACCTTGATCATTTCATCTTAGCATGCCACACCGTCACTCCATACCGTGCCATCGACCGTCTGTTAATATATAAACGGTTGTTAAGTAGAGAATGAATTCTCTACCACCAACATTTATATATTAACAAAAAACCGACAACATGATATTTAATGGGGTACGATGTCAGACACACCATCCATCTACACCCATGCTCTGGGTCTGAGCGAGGGTCAAACCCGTGAAACCAACGCGTACGTTTGGGCAATTACCCCGACTCTTGAATCGGGAGCTACCCAATTCAGAGTCTTGATCGTTGTCCATTCGAGGGAAGATTTACGGTCTTCATACGCCGTCTTCATATTTAGACTCTTGAAATCGTACAATCATTTGGAATGGAATTAATCCGGACTATCCAAATATTCTCGCATTCATAATTTTGAGAAAAACCCATTTCATATCGTTATGTTGTTTTATAACGGTTAACCCTTGCCTTAATTATTTAATATAATTAATTACTTTATTTAACGACGCTTCAGGTCAAGGGCGACTCTGGCGCTGTTTCCCGTCAATTTTGTTTTTCACATTTCTCAAAATCTAACCGTTGGATTTTAACGCAGCATATATCGTCGGAAAGATTTTTCCAAGACGGTCCTAGCGGTTTTAGTTTCGGGAAAATCCGACGGTCGGATCCTCCGGTATAGTCGTTTAAAAGTTCGATTTCAAAACGCGAACTACCGCACTCGATTCGTTTAATTTTAATTATATATATATAAATATATATATATATATATAAATAAATAATTCGTTTAATTCATCGTTCTTACATACATCTCCCCTTTTCTTTTATTCTTTTTTTCACTTCTTAATCTTACATGAAAATGTAATTTATAATTAGACGGTGAATTATTCCCTTTTATTTTATTTTTATTTTATAATCTTTATAATTTACATTAAAATGTAAATTATAATTCATCGCTCTATTTATTCCATTTCATCTTTCAGTTATATTATGATTCCATTTACATATATAAAATACTCATTCTCTTTCTAAATGCATTCTCAATCTCAATTACATCTAAAATGTAATTTTATTTTACGATGACATGTCCTTTCTACTGACATTATAAATAATGTACATTTTCTACGATGAAAAATTCTCTTTTAATATACATTAAAAATAATGTATTTTTCCTACGGTATGTTTTTCTTTTTATTAACATTGAAAATAATGTTACCTTAACATACAATGCATTTCTATTTTTATTAACATTGAAAATAATGTTACCTTAACATACAATGCATTTTCTATTTTTATTAACATTGAAAATAATGTTACCTTAACATACAATGCATTTCTATTTTTATTAACATTGAAAATAATGTTAATTTTTCTATCTTTACATTACACATGAAAAATGTATATTTTGATACATCGCAAATTCCCACTTTATATTTACAAAATAAAGAGTAAACCTTGTCACGCGGTGAATTCCTACCTTATTTTACAAATAAAAAGCAAATCTTATCATATAGTGAAAATGCCAACTTACCTTTACAAATAAAAGTGTACATCTTATCATATGGTGAAAATACTCTAATATTAACATTATAAATAAATGTTAATGCCAATTCCTCTTACAATGCAAATTTCTCTTTTTATATGCATTAAAAATAATGTACATTTTCCTTACGAGGTAAATTCTCTTTTGCTTAACATTATAAATAATGTTAATCTTACATACGGTTCAATTCCTTTTTATAAACATTAAAAATAATGTTAAATTTACATACAATAAATGTTAATAAACCATACGGTGTGTTTTCTTTTTAACATTAACATTAGAAATAAATGTTAAAGAATCATACGATGTATTTTCTTTTGGCATTAACATAAAAAAAATGTTAATGAATCTTACGGTGAAAAATTCTATATAACATTAACAAAAAATGTTATTTTAACATACGGTGAAATTTTCTACATAACATTAACAAAAATGTTATTTAGACATACGGTGAAATTTTCTACATAACATTAGCAAAAAATGTTATTTTAACATACGGTGAAATTTTCTACATAACATTAACAAAAAATGTTATTTTAACATATGGTGAAATTTTCTACATAACATTAACAAAAAATGTTATTTTAACATACGGTGAAATTTTCTACATAACATTAACAAAAAAATGTTATTTTAACATACAGTGAAATTTTCTATATAACATTAACAAAAAATGTTATTTTAACATACGGTGAAATTTTCCATATAACATTAACAAAAATGTTATTTTAACATACGGTGAAATTTTCTACATAACATTAACAAAAAATGTTATTTTCCTACGATGAACATTTCCATTCTATAAATTTGATCAATTCAAATCTTGGCACAAGCTATAACATGTGATAGCGATAATCAATTTCTTTGATGATAAATTAAATCAATACAAAGTGATAACATGGCAGTGATAACATGACATAGTATAAACATGACATCAAAGGGATCCATCCTGACTACTCAATCATAGAACAAACCATCACAAACAGATCTGAAACATTCATCGTACTAGAATAGTTTAATTTTATTAAATTTTAAATAAAAAGAACTCTCACCTTGTTTGGATAGAATTATAATAAATCCAAGAAATGTTTCATAATGTTCCAGTCAATCACAGCAGGTCCTAATCGTCGTCACGGTTCTAACGGTTCTGAAATTTCCAGAATCGGGGTTCATATGCATTAGTTATCAATGTTTTAAACATACTGGTTTTTAACAACTGCTGCAGTCACGCTTAAAAGCGTCGCAATTTCTGAAATAAGAATTACCTTAGAATTTCAGTTTTGGTTCAGAATTTCAAATCCGGATTTCTCAGCCTGTAGTCGATCGTTTTGGTCGCCGTTTGTTGGACAAGGACCGGCTTGGTGGCGTGCGCACACGGCGCGTGGGCCCAGGGGGGAGCGCGACGGCGCGGGTTTGGGGCGTCAGGGCGGGCGCGACGGGCGACGGGGGGTGCGGGTTCAGGTACCAAATCGAAGAGCTCGGTAAGAGCTTTGAAACGAGTATTGGTTTGTGGATTTTCGTCGAGAGATGAGGGAGAATTTGGTGCTCAAAGATTTGAGCAGTAATGGGTTCTTGCGGCGTGAAAAAGGAACGGGGAAGAAGGAGTATACGGACCGTATATATACTAGTATTTTAGGGTTTTATTTTATTTATTTATTTAATTAATTAATTCTAGAAATTACTGTTTTCACATACGATCTCCAAATGAAGCACAACGACTGTCGAACTTAATGTTTTGACGTCTTCTGAACGCGATGGCGCTATCGCCAAGGTCTAATTCTGAAGTTACAGTATTTTTTTTTCTTTTTTTCAATTTAAATTGTTTAATTTAAATTCGAACATACGTTTTAATTTCCTGCGGCCACATACGGACTCAGAAAAATCCAGAAAAATTATTTTTGGCATCGTGATGACGATACGGTTCTAACAAAGTTAATTTCGTTGAATTATGAGACCGTTCGAAAAATGGCTATTTTTAAGGCGTTTAAATTTAGTGAAAATTAGGCTCACATCCTTAAAACTAAAGTTAATTAGGCTCACATCCTCCCCTTTTGAAACATACAAATTTCATCCCTATTTTTAAAACGCAGCCTTAATTCGTACGGAAATGCCCTTATTAAGTTTTACAATGTAATTAACGTTCATAGTTATGTATTCGGGTTTTATTTTGATCCAGAAACCTAATTTTCGTATCCATGGTGGCGGCGGCGTCTTCCATTTACTTTTTTGTCTTTGGATTCTTTCTTTCTTATTTTTCGTTTACTGATTTACTTTTTTCTTTTTGTTATCGACTTTTGCAGATCGTAGGAGGGGTAATGGCGGCGCTTGGTGTTAGAGGAGGGGTAGCAGACGACGCCTGAAGTGGAGGCAGTCCATCATTCTCAGTTTTTTCATTCCATCGATCTAAAAATAATGGCGCTCGGAGTTCTTTCAGTAATTTAAGTAGATCCATGGCGGCGCAGACTTGTATCTAATTTTTTTACTTTGGATTTTTTCTACTGTGTACTCAATTTACTCGGAATTTGTTCAGAGATTAAATTGATGAAGACGACGGCAGTAAGTATTTTTTACAGTTTTATTTTTTTGTTATCCATTGTATAAACTGGTATACATTAATTTGGAAACATTTTTTTTCCAGATATTCTGTTTAAATGCATAAAATTATGCAGAATTTTTCAATATTAGCATATAGATATGCAACTATCGGATCAGATACTTGTGTATGGAATTATTCTGAATAGTTTCATATAAGTATGTTTGTTTTGCGTAATATATGCATATATATTTTCAGATATTTTGATCTTCTGTTTGTTTGTGTGGCTACTTATTAATTGCTCTCATCTATGAATCTTTTTTTAATATTGTCATATTGTAATTGTTACACATCTATGAAACTGCTGAATTTTTGCTTACTCATATGCATTTTTTAATAATTATAGCATGCTTGTATGCACATTTTATATACTGTATCAAATGATAGTAGATGTTTGCACCCTACTAATGTTGACAATGTTTAATTTTTTTTAGAGTCAACTGTGGTTTGCTTTTAATGAATTATCTGAAATACAGAACTGAGAACAAAGAGATGGATGAAAACGATAAAGTATGGAGTCCTGGAACTGTTAATGATCAAAGAGCTGAGCTTGCCTTAAAACTTCTCAACTTCATTCCTCACAACTGGACTCCGCTACAAATCCTTACTCAAAATTATCTCCAGTCAGTTGAAAACAGGGAATTGTTTAGTGCATAAAGTTGGTGTTGAAAATGATTGTAATTTTGGGGCTGTGAACATATTGTTTAAAAAGTTTTATTGCTGTTACGTTTAAACTACGTTGACATGTTTTTGTACTGTGCAAAATGAATTGCGTTGGTATTTTGGGCAATGAATTAAGGTCTTAAAGGTTTTCATTAACTTCTGAATAGATGCTTGCATTTCTGTACTGTATCGTAATATTATGCATAATTATATGCAAATTTTCAATATATGTAGTATTACAGATGCAAAAATTCCCATCAGATTTTGAGATGGTGGTTATTTTTTCTACTGAATACTTAGTATTCAACTTTGTTGTATAATATTTTGGAGAAATTACGAAAATACAAACTTAGAAAATGTTTAATAAATTAAAAAATTAAAAATTATAAATGGTGAATTAGTCAAAGTGATTACGTATTATAAGAAAATGATAATGTATGAATTAATTCATTCAAGTATTAAATATTGTTGCATACTTATATGCAGCAATTCCTATACGTGTATGCAGCCTTTGTTATCTAAATAATGTTGTAGTTGAATGTATTGTCGAATGAACTTTTAATTCATTTAATTTAATGCGTAAACTTCTATGAAATTTGATACAGAAAAATACATAAAATTGCATATTTCTATGCAAATAAGCATGATAATTGCACACATATATAAAATTATACACCATAATCGATTTAACACAAGTAATGACAAAAATAAATGGTAAAAACTCAAATCTAACATTAGATGACTGAAAAAATTCTGAAACAGCAAGTTACATTCCTATAAATTGTACTGAGTAAACAAGTTTATTATAAAAAAGTACAAACAAACAGCTAGTCTTGTTTTCTTCTACATTCTTTTGGATTTTTGGTTCTTCTACAACTTTCTTCTTCTTCTGTAGATGCTTACTATCAGCTGGTTTTTCTGTTGACACTAAAGCTTTCTCCATCTCTTGGCCACCTAGAATATCATCTGTCACGTTTGGTCTCTGCAGCAAAAAAGCATATATTATATTGCGGAAACTATGATTAATATTAACTGATTAACAAACTGTGAAAGGATATAAAAACATTTGTAAGAAACAGTTATTTCTACATGCATGTATTCATTTAACTAACACATACAAATTATTTTTTAGTATGCAAAATGTTTTATTATATGCATGAAACCATGAAACTATCTGGTTATTGCAGCAAATTGGCATCCAAAAACTTAAAATAAACAAAAATATTACTCTAAAATTTATGTAACCAATGTTTAAAATAATAAAAATTTACCTATCCAATTCAGTTCATAGCAGTATTACTCATGTATTATTTTAAAATAATATGTACATAAGTTACCAAAATTTGTACACAAATGCACAAATTTATGCAAATAATCATATTACTTGCACAAAAATAAACAAAAATTGCAAACACAGCGCACACAAAGCATCCCATAATGCTAATATCATACAACTATGATACTATATATAATATATTCACAAAACTGTGCAAATTTTACATACAAAAACAAAAAAAAATATAACCATTCATAATAACATCAAAGAAGTTATAATTTTTTTTTATTAATCTACATTACATGATTTATCAATATTTGCATACCAATACGCTTGCATATGTCTATAGTTTCATAATTACAGGAAAAAAAACTAGCTAAAATCATATTATTCTGGGTTAATCATTTTATAAAATCTCATTTTCATTTAACACTTTTGGATAACTAAAAATAAAAATTCAGATATGGAGATATTTTGCATATAAATATGCAGTTGTTTCCAATGTTTGCATACAATTATGCTGAAACACTTGATATTTTGCATATACGCATTAATATACTTACAATATTTGAATATCTATATGCAAATATATTGAGTTATTTTCTTACTGTGACCTTGATGTGGGCAATAACCCGTTTGAAGATGTCTAGGTTGCTGAAATTTCTTCTTCTCCAATTTTTTCATTACTCCATTGACGTAAAGTGTCTGCATACAAACAAATATATACATACATATATATTAATTCATATCTGCATACGACCATGTAAATTTTTTTCAATATCAACTACTAGAATGCTTATATACTAGATATCTGCATTCAAAGATGGAGATATTATCATAATCTGCATACAAACATGCAGATATTTTAGATATCTGCATTCAAGCACGAATTTACTGTCAATAACTACATACTACTATGAAAATTTAATAGAATTCTGCATATATGTATGCAGAGATTTCACTTAAATTGCTTCATTTTTACCTATAGTATAGTTCAACAAAAAATTAAAACAACTTATGTTAATTTCAGAATATTCTTACTTTAGTTCCGAAGTTGTAAAAGATTCTTCTAATTGCTGCCGTCGACTGAAGGGGGACTGCTCGCTGGTGGTCGTCGCTGCTTGCTGGAGGTGGGGGTGCGCCAGTAGGTAGCGGCGCGTTGGCGGATCCCGGTGCTGGAGCGGCGATGTGGGTTTTGGGGTTTGGGCCTCACGCATTTCGTCGTTGGAGGAAGCGAATCTGGAGCAAAACAGGGCGATGTAGATTAAATTGATGACCGCTGCCTTTTGATTCATATACGCAATTTGCTAAAACCCTTACATATATACGAGAATCTGTTGATAGTTTCAGAATTGCATGCAACGTTTCTCTTCAAATGCATAGAATTATGCGACAATTATGTAATAAAATCACAATTACATGCCCTAATTTTGGATAAATTCATATAATTATTCAGCACTCCGTTAATAGTTGTAAAATTACATGCAACAATTGTGCTTAAATGCATACATTTATGCATGAATCTGCTGATAGTTGCATACTTGCATGAAACAGCTCTAAATAAATGCAAACTGTTTTTAATATATGACTGTGTGTTTGCAACCATAACAAATATATGCATACACCTATGAAAATAATTTAAATACATGCATATTTTCATTCAGATTTTCTTTATATACTCAATTATGCAAATCAAATAATTTTGCAACATTCAGGGTAAAAAACACATCATCAACAAAAATTTCTGAGTAAAAAAAATTCAACCATATTTCATAATGAAGTCTTTCTACACTGTTTCAAATCTAAAAAAACGTTAGTATGACATTTTTTTCAACCAACTAACATTTTTTCAACCAAATTTGATTGAATATTTGTCTGTAATCATATAATACTGCAACAATTCCAAGTTAATCCATATTTTAATATAAAATAACACTCGATTTACTGTTGTTTGACAGAAAAATTAAAAAAAACAAAATTTTACCTTCATTCGCCATATCGATGAACTTTTCTTATCAAATCGGCACCGACTTTATCCATTTTCACTCGATTGAGACTACAAAAATGTAAATCGACTGAAGAAAAATGAATTTCTTCTTCAAGCGTATGCCCTAATAACGCGCCGCAAAAAATGAAATGATAATCGGTGGAACGACGGATTTTAGGGTTAGAAATGATATTATCGGATCTTAGTTGGATAGTTTTTAAAGTAAGGGTACATCTGGTATTTTTTGAGCGGAAGTTCAAAAACAAGGATGTATTTTACATTCTTTTTATCAGCGGGTTTTTTTTATATTTTGAAACTTAATAGGGACCTGTAAAAAACGCACCCTTAAATTTAACTGAAATAGTCAAAACACATTTTCTTTTCCCACGCTCACATATTAATTCGAAAAATTCTGAAAATTGAAACCTAGCAATAATTTGACATTCCGGTTCCAACAAAAGTGGTTTCGTTGAAAACAGAGGTCGTTTGAAAAATGACTACATTTAAGGCCAGTATATTTAATATCACAGATACATATTTAAACAAATAATTTTTGAAACTCAAAAAATATATAAGTGTTTACTATTTTCCAATGCAGAAATGTCATTCTGGACTCAATGGAAGTGGTTTCGAGTCGAAATTCCTACATATGTGAAAAGTAGCCTTTCGGGCCATATATAATATATATAAATACTACAGCGACCTTTGACTCGGCCATAACTTTTGATTCCCGCTATGAAATTTAGATTTTTCGGATTCGTTGGAAAGATATTTTTAAATAGATTCTAATATTTTTGGTTTCACTAAAATCCGTTAAATTTTGCGTCCTGTACGGCCAGTCAAAGTTCAAGTTTGACTTTTCAAACTACCGCGCTATCTTATAATTAAAATTATTTTATTCATTCTAACTTCGATTTGAACCAAATTTGTGATCATTATTATTTAAAATAGATTATTCTAAATATCAAAACTCATTTAAAATCACTTAAAATAAATTTTAAATTGGCCCCAAAATTCAGGGCTGTTACAGTCTCCCCCACTTAAAAACTTTTCGTCCTCGAAAAGGAAAAGGAAAACAGAAGAGTAGGAACCAACACAGAGAATACTGCAGTGATTAAGCGTACCTCAAAACAAAATTTTAATCTGAGATATCCACCCTGCATTTGGGATAGGCCTGTTTGAAACTCTCTTCGGTTTCCCAAGTGCAGTCCCTAGGATCGCCACTCCACTGCACTTTGACTAGATTGATTCTTTTATTCCTCAGAGCTCGGGTTTCCTTGCCAATAATTTTTATCGGCTCTTTTCTCACGGTTAGACTCGGAGTAATATCCAAATCCTGCTGTGATGCTTCCTCCACAACTAGATCCGGATCATGGACATGCCTTCGAAGTTGAGATACATGAAATACATCGTGAACTCCAGGCAACCAGTCAGGCATCTGAATTCTGTAAGCTAGGGTGCCAATCCTCTCAAGAATAGGGAAAGGGCCTATGAATTTTGGTGCAAGTTTTCCTGTCTTTCCAAACCGAATCACACCTCTTAGTGGAGAAACCTTCAAGTACACATGGTCCCCAACAGAGAATTGTAAATCTCTTCTACGCTTGTCTGCATAGCTTTTCTGCCGGCTTTGCGCAGCCAGTAATCGCTTCTTAATTTTATCAACTTTGTCTGAAGCTTCTCGGACCATGTCTGGACCCAAAACAAGGCGATCTCCTTTTTCAATCCAACGGGCTGGCGATCTACATGGCTTATCATATAAGGCTTCGAATGGAGACATCTTCAAACTTGCTTGATAGCTATTGTTATATGAGAATTCAACTAAATGCAAGTGATCCTCCCAAGAACCTCCATAATCGAGTATGCAAGCCCGCAACAAATCTTCAAAAATGCGATTCACCCTCTCAGTTTGGCCATCTGTCTGAGGGTGGTATGCGGTACTAAGGTTTAACTTCATTCCCAACTCATTTTGGAATGCTTCCCAAAACTTGCTAGTGAAGATAGGATCACGGTCGCTAACAATACAGCTAGGAACTCCATATAGCCTGACTATTTCTTTGAAATAAATTTGTGCCATACTTTGAGCAGTTCTAGTGGCCTTGACAGGTATGAAATGAGCGACCTTGGTGAAGCGGTCCACGATCACCCAAATGCTGTCATTCCCTTTCCTAGTACGGGGCAAACCATTTATAAAATCCATAGAGACTTGGTCCCACTTCCCTTCTGGTACTGGCAATGGTTGCAACAATCCTGCAGGCTTTTGTTGATCGCTCTTAACTCGCTGGCATGTAGGACATCTACTCACATAAATGGATATATCCCTCTTCATATCTTTCCACCAAAACGTGCGCTTTAGATCATGATACATCTTGTTCACGCCTGGGTGGATGGAAAGCTTTGATTTGTGCCCTTCATCTAAAACTTCCCTGATGAGCTCTGGGATTTTTGGAACACAGATCCTCCCTTGCAATCTAAGGACTCCCTTTCGATCTATTTGGAAGCTCGTGCTTTCACCTTCTTGAACTCTCTTGATCATTCTTTGGATAAACTTATCCTTCTTTTGGAGGGTAGAAAATTTATCAATCAAAGAAGGGGTAACGATGAAGCTTGCGACCATGACAGCCTTTCTACTGAGTGCGTCTGCCACAACATTGGCTTTACCCGGCGTATACAAGATGTCGAGATCATATGACGCAAGAAATTCTAGCCACCTTAGCTGCCTTAAATTCAAGTCCTTTTGATCGAAGAGATACTTCAAAGATTGATGGTCTGTGAATAATTCGAATTTTTCGCCCAAGAGATAATGCCTCCAAATTTTTAAAGCAAAGACTATGGCCAACAGCTCTAGGTCATGGACACGATAATTTTTCTCATGTGGCTTTAGTTGACGGCTTGCATACGCAACAACTTTGCCCCTTTGCATCAATACTGCGCCAAGACCACCATTTTGAGAAGCATCGGTATATGCGGCTAAATCTTGGTTGCCATCGATGATGGCCAGCACGGGAGCAGTGGTCAAACTCACCTTTAGCTTTTGGAAGGACTCCTCACACTCTGCTATCCAAATGAACTTAGTGTGTTTCTTGGTGAGCTGTGTTAATGGGCCAGATAGCTTGGAAAAGTTTTTGATGAACTTTCTGTAATATCCAGCCAACCCTAGGAAGCTCCTTACTTCGGTGGGTGTAGTTGGCTGCTTCCAATCTTGAATGGCTGAAATTTTGCTTGGGTCCATAGCAATGCCTTCTTTTGACACAACATGGCCCAAGAATTTTACCTCTTCTTGCCAAAATGTGCATTTCGAAAATTTTGCTTTTAGAACATTTCTTTGTAGAACCTCTAGCACTTCTCTTAGATGCCCTTCATGCTCCTCCTTGGTTTTAGAAAAGATCAAGATATCATCAATGAAGACTAAGACGAATTTATTCAAGACCTCTCGGAAGACCCTATTCATCAAGTCAACAAAATAGGCTGGAGCATTGCACAGACCGAACGACATTACCAACCATTCGTAGAATAAGTCAGGGCCTCTGAAAGCGGTCAAATGGATGCATTCTTCGGCTATGCGGAGTTGGTGGAAACCTGTGGCTAGGTCCATCTTCGAAAACACCTTGGCTCCATTTAAATTGTCCATCAAATCATCTATTCGAGGCAAGGGGTATTTGTTCTTCAAGGTCTGTTTATTTAGGTCGCGGTAATCCACACAGAGCCTTAGAGTGCCGTCAGATTTTGGGACAAACACCACAGCTGCTCCCCAATTGGAAAAGCTAGGCCGGATTAATCCCTTCTTCAAGAGTTGTTTGGTTTGGGTTCTCAACTCTTCTTTTTCGTTAGGGGTCATCCTTCAGATAGCATGAACTACAGGCCTTGCATTAGGGACAAGATCAATCCTGAAGTCTATTTCCCTCTGTGGCAGTAAACTATCTACTTCTTCAAACACGTCCGCATAATTCTTGACAATAGGAATATTCTCTGAAGAGATGGGCGTGACTTCTAAAGAAGACCAAAAAGCTTTCCTATCAGGCTTTGAGCCATGGCAAGGTATAGCAACGGTATTTCCTAATCCTGGTTTCGCCTTCACTGCTCTTTCTGAGCATAGCACTTCAGCGTCATATTTTGTAAGCCAATCAAGACCAAGGATAATATCAAATTTGGAAAAATCCATAATGATCAAGTCGAAGGAAAATTTGAAACGAGAGTAAGAAATAGGCACCCTACAGTATAAATCAAGGATGATAGAGCCCCCTACAGGATTATGAACATTAATTGGCTCTTTAAGGCTTCTTTGTGTTAAATTTAACTTCTTAACCGTGTTGCTAGAAACAAAACTTCTTGATGCACCCGTATCAAACAAAGCAGTGACCGGAATATTTTTAATAGAAACAGTACCATCTAGAACATCAGGCTTACCTCCCTCAGTAGGTACAGAGGAAGATGGTGTATCTGCTCCCTCATAGACATGTGCAATCTGAGCTCCTTTCAACAGTGGGCAGTTGGACTTGACATGACCCTTCTTATGGCAGTTGTAGCAATCCTTGGTGCTATCACTCCTAGCCTTCTTTGAATTCTTGCACTCCGAGCTATAATGTCCAAATTGCTGGCAGTTAAAACATTGCACCTTTGACTTATCCCTCGTCTTAGCGGCTCCCGAACTACTCCCTTCAGTCTTTTTCTCAGGCTGCTTCCTTTTGTTGTTGTTGTTGGCTAAGCTCCTCTCTCTGTCCTACTGAGAAACCTTCTTGTCATTCTCTTCATAACGGCAAGCGAATTCCACCATCTTATTGAAGGAAAGGTCGATGTGGGCAGTGACTCTATCAATATATTTCCTTGCAAGTCCATTTATGAATCTCTTATTCTCCTGAAAGTCATCTCGAATTAGTTCAGGGGCATAACGGGAAAGGTCCTCGAACCTACGAACATACTCTGAGATGGACTTGTCGCCTTGCTTCAGATTGGCGAACTCGTCGTGCAGCCTTTCTACCTCCTGCCTCGGAATGTATTTGTCGTTGAAAAGCTCCTTAAATCTATCCCAAGACATATTATCTTCGTCGCCTCCAATGTTGACCACCTCCCACCAGTTTTGCGCTTCACCTTGAAGATGCCATGCTGCAGTGAATCTCTTTCTCTGATCATCTAGACCCAGTCCTATAAATATCTTTTCACAATTTTTCAGCCACGCCTGAGCTTGTACCACTGTCTCGGAACAGGTGAATGGAACTTCACCTAAATTCTTGAACTTCTTTGCCACCTTATCCAAATCAAAAGGCTGAGGCGGTGGTGGTGGTGGGGGTTGTTGTTGGACAGTGGGCTCCTCGGTTTCAGTGGTATTTCGCCCTCTCCTAGCGGCTCTAGCAGCTCTAGCAGCAGCGGTACTCATTTTAAGTTAGTTCTGTACAATCAAGGGACGAGTCAGAACAACTTTAATGATGATTTTAAGAAATGAGAAGATAAAAGGATAGATAAAAGATGGTGATAAAGTGACTGACTATTATGTATCCTTATGAAATGTCCGCCGTAGAATAATGTGATTCTACGTAAACGAGTTACTATAAATATGTTATATTCCGCTTTGTAAACCAAAGCTCTGATACCAACTATGATGACCCAAACTTCCACGGAGTGAAAGCAAGGAGAAATCATACGGAATACAACATAAATATAATATAACAAGTCACAGAAACAACATAGCACAGGAAATCCATATAGTAACAACATCATAGCAGCGGATATATAATGTCATTAGCAATAGAAAATCCACAGTCACAGAATCTAAGTTATTACAACAGGTTTTTCAGAAAATGACATAAGTTCCAATTCCAAATTAAATAACACGAAATGGAAATAAGTCTGATGTCTGAAATAAAAGGAAAAATGCGATAAAGCAAAAGATAGAGGGTCTTCGAAGCTCCAAGTCATCACCTCTTCACCAAAGCAAATTCCAAGAGAGAGGATATAAGCAGCTCCAAAGAAAACTCCAAGCAGAAAGTGAACCTGTCTACTTGGCTGCCCGTGTGGAAGAGAGGGCACCCAAGTTTGAAAAAAGGTGAAACAAACGATGGGTCAGTCGTGGGACTGGTGTGAGAATTCTTAACTAAATTTACTACTAGAAATAAGGCAAATCCAAAGACCATGCCGCTAATGCAGAACGGGTTGTACCAATGGATTGTCGTACATAACTACAGTGTCATACAGATAAATAAAACGTAACACAACGCAATGTCTTTTTGGAAAATGGAACCACCATAAAACTCAGGTCCCATCACACAATGCAACGCACACCAAGAGGATAGAGTTTTACCTTATGGTGGTTAAACATGCTAAATACGCCAAATACGTAACTAATACTATTATTAAGGTGTGTAGTTTTCAAAACAATTCAAAGCAATATATCAATCCTAGGAAGCATAGGTACCATATATTATGCCTCCAATACTAGTAATACAATCAAATCTGTCGGGGTCGTATTGGAAATTTGGGTTTCCATCATGAGTCCAGGCTAGGGAGGACTCCTTGCCGATTCGAGACACTCTAGTTAATGCCTCAGGATTACCCACTGTTAACCCTTGGAAATGGCAGGGCCGGTCCTCAAATACAGCTTAGAGGATTGGCAATTCCTAAGCACACGTTCCCCGGTCCTATAGGACCTATCCGAGGCGCCTTATTTCATCATCCACAAAAGTAAAATGACTACTAACTAGAAAGAAACGTGCTACTTTCCCTTCTTTCCCTTCCCCCTTTTTAGACTCAACCGGTGAGTGAGGCTCGTGAAGTCATGTATCCCATACCACAAGGTTCTGCTTTTCAACAAGAAACCTTGATCATTTCATCTTAGCATGCCACACCGTCACTCCATACCGTGCCATCGACCGTCTGTCAATATATAAACGGGTGTTAAGTAGAGAATGAATTCTCTACCACCAACATTTATATATTAACAGAAAACCGACAACATGATATTTAATGGGGTACGATGTCAGACACACCATCCATCTACACCCATGCTCTGGGTCTAAGCGAGGGTCAAACCCGTGAAACCAACGCGTACGTTTGGGCAATTACCCCGACTCTTGAATCGGGAGCTACCCAATTCAGAGTCTTGATCGTTGTCCATTCGAGGGAAGATTTACGGTCTTCATACGCCGTCTTCATATTTAGACTCTTGAAATCGTACAATCATTTGGAATGGAATTAATCCGGACTATCCAAATATTCTCGCATTCATAATTTTGAGAAAAAACCATTTCATATCGTTATGTTGTTTTATAACGGTTAACCCTTGCCTTAATTATTTAATATAATTAATTACTTTATTTAACGACGCTTCAGGTCAAGGGCGACTCTGGTGCTGTTTCCCGTCAATTTTGTTTTTCACATTTCTCAAAATCTAACCGTTGGATTTTAACGCAGCATATATCATCGGAAAGATTTTTCCAAGACAGTCCTAGCGGTTTTAGTTTCGGGAAAATCCGACGGTTGGATCTTCCGGTATAGTCGTTTAAAAGTTCGATTTCAAAACGCGAACTACCGCGCTCGATTCGTTTAATTTTAATTATATATATATATATATATAAATATATATATAAATAATTCGTTTAATTCATCGTTCTTACATACATCTCCCCTTTTCTTTTAATCTTTTTTTCACTTCTTAATCTTACATGAAAATGTAATTTATAATTAGACGGTGAATTATTCCCTTTTATTTTATTTTTATTTTATAATCTTTTTAATTTACATTAAAATGTAAATTATAATTCATCGCTCTATTTATTCCATTTCATCTTTCAGTTATATTATGATTCCATTTACATATATAAAATACTCATTCTCTTTCTAAATGCATTCTCAATCTCAATTACATCTAAAATGTAATTTTATTTTACGATGACATTTCCTTTCTACTCACATTATAAATTATGTACAGTTTCTACGATGAAAAATTCTATTTTAATATACATTAAAAATAATGTATTTTTCCTACGGTATGTTTTTCTTTTTATTAACATTGAAAATAATGTTACCTTAACATACAATGCATTTCTATTTTTATTAACATTGAAAATAATGTTACCTTAACATACAATGCATTTTCTATTTTTATTAACATTGAAAATAATGTTACCTTAACATACAATGCATTTTCTATTTTTATTAACATTGAAAATAATGTTACCTTAACATACAATGCATTTCTATTTTTATTAACATTGAAAATAATGTTAATTTTTCTATCTTTACATTACACATGAAAAATGTATATTTTGATACATCGCAAATTCCCACTTTATATTTACAAAATAAAGAGTAAACCTTGTCACGCGGTGAATTCCTACCTTATTTTACAAATAAAAAGCAAATCTTATCATACAGTGAAAATGCCAACTTACCTTTACAAATAAAAGTGTACATCTTATCATATGGTGAAAATACTCTAATATTAACATTATAAATAAATGTTAATGCCAATTCCTCTTACAATGTAAATTTCTCTTTTTATATGCATTAAAAATAATGTACATTTTCCTTACGAGGTAAATTCTCTTTTGCTTAACATTATAAATAATGTTAATCTTACATACGGTTCAATTCCTTTTTATTAACATTAAAAATAATGTTAAATTTACATACAATAAATGTTAATAAACCATACGGTGTGTTTTCTTTTTAACATTAACATTAGAAATAAATGTTAAAGAATCATACGATGTATTTTCTTTTGGCATTAACATAAAAAAAATGTTAATGAATCTTACGGTGAAAAATTCTATATAACATTAACAAAAAATGTTATTTTAACATACGGTGAAATTTTCTACATAACATTAACAAAAATGTTATTTAGACATACGGTGAAATTTTCTACATAACATTGACAAAAAATGTTATTTTAACATACGGTGAAATTTTCTACATAACATTAACAAAAAATGTTATTTTAACATACGGTGAAATTTTCTACATAACATTAACAAAAAATGTTATTTTAACATACGGTGAAATTTTCTACATAACATTAACAAAAAATGTTATTTTAACATACGGTGAAATTTTCTACATAACATTAACAAAAAATGTTATTTTAACATACGGTGAAATTTTCTATATAACATTAACAAAAAATGTTATTTTAACATACGGTGAAATTTTCCATATAACATTAACAAAAATGTTATTTTAACATATGGTGAAATTTTCTACATAACATTAACAAAAAAGGTTATTTTCCTACAATGAACATTTCCATTCTATAAATTTGATCAATTCAAATCTTGGCACAAGCTATAACATGTGATAGCGATAATCAATTTCTTTGATGATAAATTAAATCAATACAAAGTGATAACATGGCAGTGATAACATGACATAATATAAACATGACATCAAAGGGATCCATCCTGACTACTCAATCATAGAACAAAGCATCACAAACAGATCTGAAACATTCATCGTACTAGAATAGTTTAATTTTATTAAATTTTAAATAAAAGAACTCTCACCTTGTTTGGATAGAATTATAATAAATCTAAGAAATGTTTCAGAATGTTCCAGTCAATCACAGCAGGTCCTAATCGTCATCAGAGTTCTAACGGATCTGAAATTTTCAGAATCGGGGTTCATATGCATTAGTTATCAATGTTTTAAACATACTGGTTTTTAACAACTGCTGCAGTCACGCTTAAAAGCGTCGCAATTTCTGAAATAATAATTACCTTAGAATTTCAGTTTTGGTTCAGAATTTCAAATCCGGATTTCTCAGCCTGTAGTCGATCGTTTTGGTCGCCGTTTGTTGGACAAGGACCGGCTTGGAGAGGTCGATCTGCGCCGGGGAGATGGGGGCGCGCGCACGCGGCGTGTGGGCCCAGGGGGGAGCGCGACGGCACGGGTTTGGGGCGTCGGGGCGGGCGCGACGGGCGACGGGGGGTGCGGGTTCAGGTACCAAATCGAAGAGCTCGGTAAGAGCTTCGAAACGAGTATTGGTTTGTGGATTTTCATCGAGAGATGAGGGAGAATTTGGTGCTCAAAGATTTGAGCGGTAATGGGTTCTTGCGGCGTGAAAAAGGAACGGGGAAGAAGGAGTATACGGACCGTATATATACTAGTATTTTAGGGTTTTATTTTTTTATTTAATTAATTAATTAATTCTAGAAATTACTGTTTTCACATACGATCTCCAAACGAAGCTCAACGACTGTCGAACTTAATGTTTTGACGTCTTCTGAACGCGATGGCGCTATCGCCAAGGTCTAATTCTGAAGTTACAGTATTTTTTTTTCTTTTTTTCAATTTAAATTGTTTAATTTAAATTCGAACATACGTTTTAATTTCCTGCGGCCACATACGAACTCAGAAAAATCCAGAAAAATTATTTTTGGCATCGTGATGACGATACGGTTCTAACAAAGTTAATTTCGTTGAATTCTGAGACCGTTCGAAAAATGGCTATTTTTAAGGCGTTTAAATTTAACTGAAATAGTCAAAACACATTTTATTTTCCCACGCTCACATATTAATTCGAAAAATTCTGAAAATTGAAACCTAGCAATAATTTGACATTCCGGTTCCAACAAAAGTGGTTTCGTTGAAAACAGAGGTCGTTTGAAAAATGACTACTTTTAAGGCCAGTATATTTAATATCAAAAATACATTTTTAAACAAATAATTTTCGAAACTCAAAATATATAAGTGTTTACTGTTTTCCAATGCAGAAATGTCATTCTGGACTCAATGGAAGTGGTTTTGAGTTGAAATTCCTACATATGTGAAAAGTAGCCTTTCGGGCCATATATAATATATATAAATACTACAACGACCTTTGACTCGGCCATAACTTTTGATTCCCGCTATGAAATTTAGATTTTTCGGATTCGTTGGAAAGATATTTTTAAATAGATTCTAATATTTTTGGTTTCACTAAAATCCGTTAAATTTTGCGTCCTGTACGGTCAGTCAAAGTTCAAGTTTGACTTTTCAAACTACCGCGCTATCTTATAATTAAAATTAATCTATTCATTCTAACTTCGATTTGAACCAAATTTGTGATCATTATTATTTAAAATAGATTATTCTAAATATCAAAACTCATTTAAAATCACTTAAAATAAATTTTAAATTGGCCCCAAAATTCAGGGCTGTTACACTGTGTGAAAATAAGGGCACCCGAGTTTGCAAAGTGAAACAAACACAAGTCAGTCATAGGACTGGTATGAGAAATCTACTTAACATGTTAAACAACAGTAATAAGGCAAATCATAGGACCACGCCACTTTCGCGGAACGGGTTTACTCTAGTGATTGCCGATGCATTTAAAACAAAGTAAATTCTTTAAAACAACGCAATGCTTTTAAAAAGAATGTAGCCGTTATAAGACTCAAGTCCCATCATACAATGCAACGCAAACCGGAGGATAGAGTTTTACCTTATAATGGCCAAATATGCTTAATACGTGTAAAGCAAAATCATTTGATATTATTACTAGTACATATATGTTTCATAAACGAATATCATCATAAATATCAATCATAGGTGGCATAGCTACCATCTACTATGTCACCATACTAGTTCTACAATCAAATCCGTTGTTTCGTATTGGAAATTGGATTTCCATCATGAGTCGAGGCAAGGGGCAAGCTCCTCTCCGCTTCGAGACACTCTAGCAAATGCCTCAGGACTACACACTCTGGGTAACCCTTGGATCGGCTGGGTCGGTCCTCTCTTATGTTTGAGGATTGGCAATTCCTAAACACGCCTTTCTCGGTCCTTACAGACCTAAAATCGAGGCGCCTCGCATTCCAACAACCACACAGGTGAAAAGTAGATATAAATGTCAGGGCTGGTAGGTCACTGGCACCACCATAGCTAGAAAGAAATGTCGTGCTCTCCCAGCGGCCCGTTTCCCGTTTTTGACTCATACCGGGGTGTGAGGCTCGTGAATCCACGCTATACACAAAGCCAGGCCATGTAGGCCATGCTTTGATCATCGAACACAAGACTTTGCTTTACAACAGAAGCCTTGATCACTGCATCTTGGCATGCCACATAGGCAATCCACTCCATACGACTGATTTCTATCGATATATAACCTCTGAGCTCGTACGTCTCAGAGAAGGGCGTTAAGCAAAAGAATAAATTCTCCTCCGCCAAACAAATATATATTTAACAGAGATCATTCAGTATAGAACAAAATCCAATGTCAGACACACAGTCCATTTACAAGTCTGCTCTGGGCCTGAACGAAACCGAAGGCACCATATTCCTCGTATATCCGTACAATCAACACATACGTTCAGACAGCTACTACTTTCATTTCTTCATGGTAGCTACTCCAATCAGGAACCTCAGCAGTGCCCATCCATCCGATACGAAGATCGTCGGTCTTAAACCGTCTTCGTATTTTCAACTTCGAATCGTTCGAACAATTATTTGAAATGAGGGTCAGCTCGGCCTTTTCAAATAATTCACGTATAATTAGAATTTAGATCAATTCTTTCCATGGTCATATTATTCGACATTCACATTTCAGTTCTTTAGTATTATTTTCATGTCAAACACATACAACCATCAAATATCAAGCAGGTCAAGCAAAATTGGTTTATTTCCAATCCATGTTGCTTATAATATTTTATAACGATTTTTCGCCACTTTTATTTATTTAAAAATGGCCATATTTAATTAAACGACGTTTCAGGTCGTGGCGTGGCACTGGCGCTGTTTTTCCCCTAATTTGTTTTACACATATCGGAAAATCTAACCGCTGGATTTCTACAAAGTCCATACCACTGGGAAGATATTCCCAAAGCGAATCCAACGGTTCCAGTTTTGTGAAAATCAGACGGTCGGATCTACCACACTAGTCGTTTAAAGTTACGGTTTCAAAATATGAACTGCAGCGTCGTTATTCGATTTAATTTAATTATATTTATATTTTTATATAAATATAAATGATTTTGGTGCTGTTTTTCTTCAGATTTGAATTAAACATTCTAGACAATCCAACCGTTGGATTTTTACAAAGTTGGTGCCGTTGGAAAGATATTTCCAAGGCTAACCCAAGGGTTGCGGTTTCGGGAAAATCTGATGGTCGGATCTCTCGTACTAATCGATTCAAATTACGATTTCAAAACACGAACTGCACGGCTTCGTTTCCTTTCAATTCTATTTATATTTATATATATATAAAAATATAGTTCATTCTTTAATTTCAACATCGCTTTCACTTCAAATATTTCACTAACGCCTTTATATTTTGACAAATTCCAATATCGTTTTTACTTCAAATATTTCACTAACGCCTTTATATTTCGAAAAATTTCACCATAACCTCCTTTGTACGGGAAGGGGTTTGGAAATTTATTGGGCCGTGTTAGATACCCAATAAATCCTATAAAGCATACACATATTTATAGTGATATATTCTGGTGTTTACAGGGGAGCGTGTATAGATAATAACTGCAGAGAATAAATTCTCGTCACCCTGTCAAGCCTGAGGGAGCGTGTATTTTTAATTACTCCAGAGGATAAATCCTCGTCACCTCGTCCCGTGTGGGAATAAATAATCCATGTGCCGTATCTAATGACTAGAGAGACGTGATTATTGTCAACTCCAGACCCGTGTGGTTTTTTTTATTAATCTGGCAATTTATCGCTATATTTTATATAGTCCATATCAGTCATCAGTTCAACCTGTAATATATAATCATCGCCATACAAGCCTCTCGCTCGTATGGTAAATCTTCAACCTCGTCACACAAGCTCCAAATGCTTATGTGGAATATGATGAAGTATGTCTATCGTCAAGAAGTATGCCATGTAGTGTAGTTCAAAATTTATGGTTACTATCCTATGGCGATGTTTATTATTACACACAGAATAACCAGCACTCCGCATCCAATGGCGTTCACAGGAGTTGATATAAAAATAAAATTGCGTAGCCAACTCATCAAGGCTTACCTATTTGTCGGGCACGCAAATAATTTCTTTACTCTACAGCTAATCCATTTTCCCTGTTCGACACATGTATATATATGCAGAACAAAGCTAATAATAATATTTCTAGCGAATTAATATTTATTTCAACACGTATGTATTTTTATCAAAGCGTATACATGATAAAAGTAATATTTTTATCATCAGAAATATTTATTCAACACGTGAATATTTTTAACACTTCATATTCACAATAAAAATGTAATATTTATTGTCTAATCGATTTATTTTAAAATACGAATAACATTCAACACATGAATTTCAATTCAACGAATGAATTTCAATTCAACACATGAATATTCTTTACAGTTTGTATATATAATAAAAATGTGATTTTTATCGTTAAAGCTATTTATTTAAAATTCGAATAATATTCAACGCATGAATTTCAATTCAACGAATGAATTTCAATTCAACACATGAATATTCTTTACAGTTTGTATATATATAAAAAATGTGATTTTTATTATTAAAGCTATTTATTTAAAATTCGAATAACATTCAACACATGAATTTCAATTCAATGAATGAATTTCAATTCAACACATGAATATTCTTTACAGTTTGTATATATATATAAAAATGTGGTTTTTATTGTTAAAGCTATTTATTTAAAATTCGAATAACATCCAACACATGAATTTCAATTCAACGAATGAATTTCAATTCAACACATGAATATTGGTTTCAACATATGAAAATAATTTCAACAAATGAAAATTATTCTAACACATGAATATTTCAGAAAATTTCGGCAGCATAACGGCAGGGTAGTTAAAACCGGGACCGTCCCTAGTACGGCTCTTCGCTCTACCTTAAAACCTCGCGGTTTTTGACAATGGGGAATCATGCATCTAGTTCGCACGCAGGCGGCATGTTTTATTTTCATTTCCACAATTCTACTCTAATTTGTTTCAACCACAAGAGGGTATTTTTCAACCACAAAGGTATTTTTCAACCACAAAGGTATTTTTCAACCACAATTTCAACCACAAACAATTATTTTCAACCATTCGTCATACTATATATTTTCACGCCAATCACAAGCAATAAATATCGTCCACGTTCTGTGGACGAGGGGAGTATTTATATATATATTATTTCTATATTTCACTTGCATTTCAATACAATTCAAAGCATATATGTTTCATACAACGCTTGTATAATTTATACATCGCTAATATAACTTATACAACACATGTACATGAGGTATACAATGCGTATATAATTTACACTTCGCTTATATAATTTATACAACACGATTTCATTCACACAATTTAATTTAGATTCCTTACATTGGTTTTTGAAGTGCTAAAAATCGTAGGTAGATCAGAAAAATCCGCGGTCTCTGCTATATGGTAGAGAGCCTCCTTGCGGTCCCGATGTTTCCTGTTTCATCGAATTTCATCAACACATGTGAAAGATATTATTTTTCAAAGTTCAGATAAAACAAAGGTCTCACCTTTTCAAACCTTCCAAACTAGGTTTTAATTTCACGCTCGATCCGTGAAGTATTGTCACGATCAGGTGCTGCAACGTCGAAGAGCTTCGAACAGGGTCTCCAGCGCCGGTGGTGGCACTCAACTCGGTGGTCCCTGTAGCACACGGCGAAGCTCCAAAGACGGCGTCTTCCTTGAGGTAAATCGACGCAAATACCACACTAGTACTGTCGAGGGTTGGATGGATTTATAGAGGAGGGAGAGATGAACAGAAAATCCAACTGGAGGGGGCGGTGAAAACGCGCATGGCGGCGGCGATCGGGCCTGGAAGCTTTGAATGCTTATCCGTCGTTCGTGGGGGGGGGGGGGGGGTTGATCGAGTTTTGATTAGTCAAACTTGAAGTGAGAGAAAATAAAGGGAGTGACCCATTATATTTAAATTTTAAATTCCAAAATATCCTTTTGAATAAACGAACACCAATTTCAACCCAACGACTGTCGCCCCTAGCTAAATACCCCCATCTCGGACATAATGGGATATGTTTCGTTGGCCAATTCGACTGTTACAGTCGGTTATTTTTCAAATTAAAGTATAAAACATTTAATATTCAATTTAAACGTACATTTCAATTTGCCAGGGCCACAAACTGAATCGAAAAATTCCAGAAAAATAAATCTAGCTATGTTTTGACGATACGGTCCCAACAAAACTAGTTTCGTCGAATTCTAAGATCGTTTGCAAAAAGACCATTTTCTGGTCGACCCATTTTAACAGAAATTGACTAATCACATTTTCCTTTGCCTCGCTCACATACTAGCTTCAAAAATTATGAAATTTGAAACCAAGCAATAGTTTGACATCCAGGATCCAACAAAAGTGGTTTCGTCGAATTCCGAGGTTGTTTGCAAAATGTCTATTTTCAAGTGCTATATATTCTATATAGCGACCTTTCTGAAATTCATTTGGCCATAACTTTTGATTCCTGCTATGAAACTTCGATTTTTCAGATTCGTTAGAAAGGTATTCATAAACAGATTTAAATATTTTTGGTTTCACCAAAATCTGTTATATTTTCCACCCGGTATAGTCAGTCAAATTTGAGTTCAAATTTTCAAACTGCCTCACTATTTCCAATACATTATTTTATTGAAATGTTCTATTTCAATTGTTTAAATTCCGTGACAATAACCAATTTTAAAAATTTTAAATTGGTTCACATTTTCCGGGTTGTTAAAGCAGGATAGGTATTATTTATGTTGTCTAACATCTGTGGATGCACGAAAACAGGTTGGAGGAATCCAACTGGAATGCTCAAATTTATTTACTGTTGTTTACATATTTATATATGTGTGTAATGTGTTGAATTGGATTGATGATTTGTATATTTGGATGATTAAATATCGCTGGCCGTAGATGTTGAGATTTAAAAACATTATACAAAGAGATTTTTTGATTTAAAGAAGAAAGATTAATTTTCGGAATAGAAAAGGAATCTCGAATGAATTAAGAAATATTAACTTGTTTTTAATAATAAAAACAAGTAGCACAATTTATAATGATGTCTATAAATGGAAAGAAACATTATAATTTAATAATATTGAATTTTAAATTCAATTATGAATTTAAAAAGGAAAAATTATTTTCCAAAGTGGAAATTGGATTTCAAAGGTCTGGATTTAAAATGAGATTTATAATTCGGGGTCTTTTCAAAAAGAAACGGTGAAATTTATTCCAATGTTTGGAATGTAAACTGAACTCAAATAAATCAATAAGTAATTACAATTTCGAATTCGACTATGTTGAATAAAAATAAATTAATTAAATAAACTATTTTCAGAAGGAATATTGAAATTGTATTTATTAGAAGCTAAAATCTAAATTAAACGTGAAAAATGTCTATGTTTATACATATATAAGTTATAAATATAAAAATTATCTTCAAAGGTAAAATGAGAACGGGAATTTACTTTCTACAAAGTAGAATTTGGATTTCAAATGAATTTTGAAAGGGAAAACTTGTTTTAAACAAGGAAGTTAATTTACAATCGATATTTATTATCGTTGGATAATTTGAAAGTTAGTTTCAAATATAGTTTAAATATGGAAGGTTGCTTAATATAAAATAAGGAAGTGATTTATAAACCATGTTTATAAATGAAATGAAGTAATCTTCAATGGATAAATTGGAAATAGATTTGTCTAACTATAAGAACTAACATTTAAAAATCGTATTTTTAAAAGAGATAGAAGAGGGGATTTTTATGATAAGTAGTGGCAGTTTTGTATTACAAACTCTGGTTGGTCTCAAGGTAAGAACGTTGTCAGTCAAGGTCCGAGAGGTAAATAAAATACCCCAACTTGAACGGCTTTACTATTATCAAGGGATGATATAAGTTAGTGATAGTAAGGGGTGTTGAGTTAATTAATTATTTGCATAAAAGGAATTTATAATTGGAATTTGATGATATCAATATTTTATAAATAAGTTAATTCCACGTGAATTGGACTTGGATATAGAAATCTGAGTTTTAAATAAATCCGTAACTAAGTTATGAATATGGAATGATGTAACGACCCGTGTTTTTCGACCATTTGAATATAAATATTTAAATTAGTTTTAAATATTATATTGGGAATATTAATGAAATTTAATATTGAATTCGCTATTTAGAACGAAGTTGAACGTTATAATTTATATATATAATATAAATTCGAGCTTGAAAATGGCGTGCAGTTCGTGAAATGAAGTTTTGAACTTCAACTGAGAATACAGGATTCGATATAAGTCGGATTTCTGTGAAACAAGACACGTTGGAACCGTATTGACGATAATTTTCATATGAAAGAGAAAAATTCAGATTTCGTATTATAAATAGTAAGTTATGGCCAAATCAAATTTTGAAATAGTCGCTATGGAAAATCGTTATTAAATTATAGGCCTTTTAAATGGTCGTTTTGCAAACGGACTCAGATTTCAATGAAATTAGTTTCATTAGAACCGTATCGTTAAATTATTGTACGGTGGTGAGTGGAGTGGAAAACCGATGTCGTATGTGACCACGGTAGCCGTAAACGCCCGTTAAATTTCTATAGCGCGCATTCAAATAAATAAAGGGGTATTTGAGTGTAACTTGAGCAGACGATCGAATTAGGCCACGAAACCAGTTCCGTTGAGTTCGTATCGTCGATTAGAGTCAGAATAAGTATATAGTTTGTTATTTTTAGAGACCGGAAAATTTGGTGTTAAAAGGGGTAGGGCGGTTCGCGGTAAAAATAGCCTACCGGGGCAACAGTCTCAGAATGCGACGAAATTAGTGTTGTTGGGTTCGTATCGAAAAGTTATTATCGATGTTCGCAGCTTCAAGTGAATTTGATTTATCTGGTGACCGTAAAAAAATTAAACGTGTGTTCATTTCTGGTTTTATAAGGGAATTTTTTTCATACGACCTCGGATTGCGATGAAACTTGTCCCATTGGGTCCGGAACATCTTTTTACATTAAGAACATCCTTTTTATCAGTAGACAGAAATCGTTAGTGGTAATTTCTGCGTGTTACTTCGTGGTGAAGTTTCGCAAATATTATTATATTTATTTTGGACACCCTATAATTGCCAATTCAAATGGTATGCCTTCTCTAGTGTAGCCTAATCAAACATCACAGCTTGGCAACATGCACATGTAAATTCCAGTCGTATTAAATGCGAGGGACAGCTAGCTACAAGTCTAAATTAAGTAGATATGTACACAGTATACATCATTTGAAAAGAAATGGCAGCTATACTAAAAGCCTAAACACGTTTCTCCCCGGCAAAGCACATGCACGTACGAGTATGAAAGGAAACTACACACATCTCTCACATGTGCTTCTGCAGACCAGCTTGTATAGGAATCACAATAACGCAAATAGCCTGTGTATTCATACGTACCGACAACTCATGCACAGTCGACTGCTGCAGCCTCAAGCTTAGACTGATCCTAAAGTGTATTGTAAAAGAACACCCATCGCCATCAGCTCGAAAGACGTTGTTCCTATCCAATGCTGCGCCTATATATATATCGTTGCATTCTTATATTTTCTGGGAAACAAACTAAGTAAAACCGAACGAGAGAGAAGAAAAAAAAAAGGGTTGAACGCAAGAAAGGAAACCGCAGTAGGAAGGGACCAAAAGAAAAGAAGGGCATGTGGCTTTCTGGGGGGGTGAAGCGAACGTGTATCAAGTGCATGGAGCGAGACTGGACTGGGTGGTCGGGCGCAAACTGGTGCAGCGTTGAAGGAATCAATGGTGTACTGAGTATTGGAAGAGGAGAGAATAAGTGTAAAGTTGGAAGGGATTGGCAGTAGGAGTTGAGGTGGCGCTCTGGCGCTTGAACTAGCGGCTTCAGATGATGAGCCAAGGAACGGAGGAGGGTGCGAGCAAAGTGGAGAAGGAAAATGAATGTGGGATATGGTGCATGCGAGGCAACACTGGAAAAAAAAAAGGGTCAAAACGGGAAGAAGGATGCGTGAGTGAAGACAAAATGGGATGGCAATGTTATGTGCTGAAAGCGGTTGCGAGCAGGTGCAGAAATGGATGAAGGCAAAGCCGATGTGAAGGAAGCAAATGGCCTTATAACCCAAAAAGCGTAAATATTTAATTATGTTTTTAACTATGGTTAACTAAGTAATAGCTATTTTAATTAAAAAAAAAAAAAAAAAAAAAAGCGTATATATTTATTATGTTTTAACTAGGTTGTAATAGACAGAAGGAGGAGGCAAGAAGAGTTTGATCTGGGTTTTGATTAAGTAATGTAAATGGGTTTTTACTAAATATATATAGTTAAATTTAATTAACTTTTAAGTAAGAAGATTTATTGTTTAACTAATTAATGAATTTGAAATCCTATAACTTGTGTGCATGACTCAGGGACTGGATGATGTAGAAATTGAGGAGACACTATCGGAACGAGAACGAAGTCTCAAAGTGTTAATCAAGCTGCATACTTTTTTTTTAAAAAAAAAGTAGTTAACGTCATTTGAATTATAACCAAGAATTTATTTTATTAAATAGTGTTAATATGTGAAAGGTGAATATCTTTCGACTATATTACCAGAATTTGACCAGACCAGAGACGTCAAGACGGTACAGACGGACTCTGTATTTTGGAAACTGACTATGATTGGAATGGAGACAACAAGAATTTGCAGTTAAATTAAACAACTGTTTAATTTAACTGTATCTGAACCATTCAACGAACAAATCAGGTGCGTTAAACTCACTCAGTTACCCTTTTTATATTTTATATAAATTGGGTGTTTTTATTTTGTGTGCACTGCTTGCCAATGGTTGACTGTTTGATAGTTATCTATTTATCTATTGATTTAACCGATGAAATTAAACCGTGTTTAATTTCAGTGAAATACCAAATCGTTATTTTTAACGATTGGTTCCAATAAAGGTGGCTCACCTTGGTTGGTCATGTTTATTTATAAACATGTTTAAATGGTTGAATTGTTTGAATTGCTTATGGTTGATGTTAAATGGTCGTTATTTAATTTATCAGTTAAACAAAACTGAACAGTCTGATTTGAGAAAAACCATTTGAATACAGGGAAGAACAGGTTGGAGGGATCCAACCGGATTCCTCAAATGTATTATTTATTTTCATATTATCATATATGAACTGATCTGTTTGTGTGATTGATTTGATGGTTGATTATTGACTGGATATTCAACATCTGTTTGGTTTAAACCAATGGGCGATATTGGTTAAGTGTTTGGCAGAGTATGGCCTTTAAAACCAATCGAGTTATAGATATTGATTCACCGACAGGTGAATCGATAGAGTTAAGGTTATAAAATTTATTTTATAACCAGAGTTAGATTTGAATTATATTATTTGGATAAAAGTTATTTAAGAGAAATAAATAAATATTTTATTTGTTTAAGACTTTGATTTGTTATGAATTTATTTTGCAAAGCAAATGTTGATGTTAATCAGATTTACCAGTTGAAGATAAGAAATGAATTGAAATGGTTAAACCTTGAAAATTTGTTTTATAAAGAAAACAAATAATTAGAATCTATCTAAGTTAATTATATTTTTAATTAATTTAAAGCAAGGATTGTTGAAATCGGTTAATGAGATAATCAAGTTTTTGAGTTAATTAAATCGACCGTTTGGAATTAGAATTATTTATCAAGTTAAGGTGTGTTGACTAAAATAGTTAAATGAATATTGTTTGAATTTAAATAAGGATAAAAGGGATTAACTACTAAAGTAGTTAATGTTTGAAATAAGTTATTATTTTAATTAATGATAAATTTAGGAATATATTTTAAATGGGAATTCATTTAAAAAAAATTACCGAATGTGAGATGCAAGCCAATTGAATGGTGAAAGGAAATAAACGTACTCAATTATATGAATTAAGTGAAAGGAGATTTCGATAAAAGGGTTTATTATAAACCAGAGGTTTTAAGTAAGTTTCAAAGTGTTAAGACGTTAATTTTACATTAACGTTATTTGAAAACGAGATCTAGTAAAAAGGAGAATTTTAAATGAGATTTCAAAGTAGGAAATTGAATATAGTTATTCGAGATAGAATTAGCCAAACATAGTTATTCGGCTAAGTTGCCATTGCGTACGACTGCTAGCGTAATTCGCAGGGCTGCAGATAGCCTACGGCGGTCGGATGTTTCCTGAGGGAATCAGGCGTAACCATTGTGATCGCTGTGATCTAGGGTCAAGCGAATGGATTTAAGTCGAGTATTAGTTAATCGATAGGATTAAATAAGTCGAGTTAACCAATTGGAGTGAACCAGTTAGAGTAAACAGTTTGAGTTAATCCATTAGAGTTAAATTGAAATTAGAGTTATTCAAATATCGTATTTTTGAATATTAAAAGAAGTGGAAGTTTCAATCTAACAAAAAAAGAAATTAGATTGTCAAAGGCCAAATGATGCTAAATACTGAACCAGTGAACTCATTGGAGTGTCATGTTTGAAACACTGTATATTTTGATAGTTAAAACACCGACTATCAAATATGTCCAATACGATTGTTGGTACGGAAAGTCCGGGATCGAATTTATTCGAAAACCATTCCGACCAACAAATACGTGAAGATCTCAGAAGATGATCGAGACGGAGCATTGAAGACCGTGGATCTTCATAAACGGAAGGACCACTAATGTTCTCTGCCTGGCAAGCAGAGATAAACTGTGATTCTGTCGTAGTTGGAATCTACGGGGTTGCAAGGACTTCTCGCCACTGATCCATGGGGTGATTCCTATATGGATGCAGTAGGAGAGTGCCTTCGGTTCATCCTGTTCCTGGATGAAGTATATGGACGAGTGTCTGACAGAGTATTTCCAAAGGATCACGTACGTTGATTTCTTCAAACGTGCTATAGTTGTTGGCGGAGAATCGCCGTTCTCTTAGCTTAACTGCTAGAGTATTTTTGTGGATATCAATTAGTGATATCTGATGGATTTGACGATGTGGCATTCAAAGTGAATGATGACCAGATGTTCAAAAGCTAATCTAAGCCTCGAGCCTCATCAACCGGAAGATGACAAAAATCGGGCAGGCAGCATGGCTATGTGGGTCGCTCCCATTAGGTTGTATGATCACCTATCTAGAGGAAGTCCTATTTGCTTCTTAAATCTATGTTTCGATGCTGTCCCTTTTCGGGAGACGGTTGCTGATCCCAACCGTCGGTGATATACATTCGATACACTCAAGCGAAATGAGTGGTCGGTCTTGTGAGGGCCGGGTTGCAAGAAGTTCTTGTTGAACCCAGTGTATTCGTCTCTAGAGATACACGATCGGAAGGTGGATCCATACCTTGTCAAGTCGGAATCCAATTCCCAATAAGCGCCTGCGGGTTTTGATTGTATACTATATATGTGGAGCGTGAGATGCAAGCGTTCCACTAGATTGCTATTTACTTGTATTTAGACATTATTATAATATCAGACAAGATATTGGTTTCAAAACTGTTTTGGGTTATCGTAAGGTAAAAACCGTCCGTGTTTATGTGTGGATTTGGTCTTACGATTATCCTTTTCTTTTGAAAAGGTTTTGAACTCTAAAATCAAGTTGGATGATTTACCCTTATTACTGTGTGAGTTTATCTCACTCTGGTTCACCAGACTGACCCGGTGTTTTGTAAATGCTCGGGTTAGGCCGGGTTGTACAGGTTCAGGTTATCGACTGCTATGAAGAGACGAGCTGGAAGAGTCCAGACGTATGATATTACTATTCCGCTGTGTGTTATATGAGGACAGATTTTTATCACTGTCCAGATGTGTACTCTGATATTGTAAGTATTTTAAAAGTTCTCAATAAAGGTTATTTCTGTATTATAGTTTGTTCCGCTGCGATGTGAGACTCTGTGTTGTGGTGTTCTTCTTCTTCTTCTTCTTCTTCTTCTATTCTAATATTTCTTTCTTTCTTATCTCACCCTCTAACTTCTTTCTATAAATGATCTGGAATGTTCGATGTCCGAATGGTCAACATGGTAGTTGATGTTGATTTTCGGAGTCGAAAATCCCGGTTCGTTACAGTGGTATCAGAGCAAGGTTAAGTAATTACCTTGGCTCTGTGGCGTGACTCAGTAGAGATGGGGTTAGTAATACCCTAGATTGAGTTTGAGTGTATATATATGAGCGCGTATTTGTAAATTGATATAAGAACTGTTTATATTGTGTTGATTGGTTTGTCGAGTAGTTTATGAATTCTGGTCGATACAGTACTGCAAACTGTGTCGATAAGTGTTTCTAAACTCTTGAACGGAATAATTCAACACAGTATGTTTTTGAAAGAGGGTAAATGAAATAATTTTACCCAAATTATATTTTGATATAAAAGAATGATTAATATTTGGAGTATTATAGTATATTGGATGTGTTATAATGGAATGGTTATGTAAGTAACCAATTAGAATTCCTATGGATATAACATATGGAATCAGATGAATTAAGTTTGAAGTTAAACCAGAATTTAGATTGAAATTGTGAAAAATTAGAAGAGTGTGAAAAGTAATTTTGGATTAAATGTATGTGAATTTTAAGATCCTGGGAGAATTTGAAAATATTTTCCAAGCATTTATATTTGGAGAGATTTCAAAATGAAAGTGTTTAAAATTGAAGTTTTGAAATGATACAGTATTGAACTCACTTCGGTAGCTGGGAAATAACTCTGAGGATGCTGGCCACATCATCAGTGTTCATTTCCGAGTTCTAAGTGACGGATTACTACCATAGATTTTGTTTTGAATTGCTTTGAGAAAAACAAGTTGTTTTGAATCATGAAAAGGAATATTTGATTTTTGAAAGGTTTGAATTATTTAAAAACTCCCAGGGAAATTGTTGAACAAAGACAAAATTTGATAGAAATTTGGGAAAGCAAATATGGATTGAATTGAAACCGATTAACTGGAAATTGAATCGAGATATAATATATCAAGTAGAATCAGATTTGAATTATGGGACATGGATCTGAAATGGTATTGGACTGGTGAATTAAGAATTGAAATTGATGATGGATGGAAATTGAGTTAAGAATGGAATTTGGCTTGGACGCATGAAGAATTTGGTTCTGAGGATAAAACTGGAATTTTGTTTGGGAATGCATTTGTATATGGTGACAAAGTAGCAGACGGAGATGATATAATGATATGCCCGACAAAAAGGTACACATTTATTTCTATATGGGTTTGGTGATTTGTGAGCCTATTTGGCAAGCCGCTTGGCTGTTTTATTTTCTTTTGATTGGAGAAGGCCTAGAGAGGCGAGTTGTGGTTGTACCGATTGAGCCGTACAAAGGAGGTGCCGCCGAAATTTTTCGGAAATTTAAGGTGTTAGAAAATTTTCGATATTTTTGAAAATATTTATTCACGGTATTGAATTGGTTTCAAATTTAATATAAAATTAGATTTGAAATTAATGAGCTTATAACGTTCTTTCTTAACTTAGCAATTTCGAGGACGAAATTATTTTAAGGTGGGAAGAATGTAACGACCCGTGTTTTTCGACCATTTGAATATAAATATTTAAATTAGTTTTAAATATTATATTGGGAATATTAATGAAATTTAATATTGAATTCGCTATTTAGAACGAAGTTGAACGTTATAATTTATATATATAATATAAATTCGAGCTTGAAAATGGCGTGCAGTTCGTGAAATGAAGTTTTGAACTTCAACTGAGAATACAGGATTCGATATAAGTCGGATTTCTGTGAAACAAGACACATTGGAACCGTATTGACGATAATTTTCATATGAAAGAGAAAAATTCAGATTTCGTATTATAAATAGTAAGTTATGGCCAAATCAAATTTTGAAATAGTCGCTATGGAAAATCGTTATTAAATTATAGGCCTTTTAAATGGTCGTTTTGCAAACGGACTCAGATTTCAATGAAATTAGTTTCATTAGAACCGTATCGTTAAATTATTGTACGGTGGTGAGTGGAGTGGAAAACCGATGTCGTATGTGACCACGGTAGCCGTAAACGCCCGTTAAATTTCTATAGCGCGCATTCAAATAAATAAAGGGGTATTTGAGTGTAACTTGAGCAGACGATCGAATTAGGCCACGAAACCAGTTCCGTTGAGTTCGTATCGTCGATTAGAGTCAGAATAAGTATATAGTTTGTTATTTTTAGAGACCGGAAATTTTGGTGTTAAAAGGGGTAGGGCGGTTCGCGGTAAAAATAGCCTACCGGGGCAACAGTCTCAGAATGCGACGAAATTAGTGTCGTTGGGTTCGTATCGAAAAGTTATTATCGATGTTCGCAGCTTCAAGTGAATTTGATTTATCCGGTGACCGTAAAAAAATTAAACGTGTGTTCATTTCTGGTTTTATAAGGGAATTTTTTTCATACGACCTCGGATTGCTATGAAACTTGTCCCATTGGGTCCGGAACATCTTTTTACATTAAGAACATCCTTTTTATCAGTAGACAGAAATCGTTAGTGGTAATTTCTGCGTGTTACTTCGTGGTGAAGTTTCGCAAATATTATTATATTTATTTTGGACACCCTATAATTGCCAATTCAAATGGTATGCCTTCTCTAGTGTAGCCTAATCAAACATCACAGCTTGGCAACATGCACATGTAAATTCCAGTCGTATTAAATGCGAGGGACAGCTAGCTACAAGTCTAAATTAAGTAGATATGTACACAGTATACATCATTTGAAAAGAAATGGCAGCTATACTAAAAGCCTAAACACGTTTCTCCCCGGCAAAGCACATGCACGTACGAGTATGAAAGGAAACTACACACATCTCTCACATGTGCTTCTGCAGACCAGCTTGTATAGGAATCACAATAACGCAAATAGCCTGTGTATTCATACGTACCGACAACTCATGCACAGTCGACTGCTGCAGCCTCAAGCTTAGACTGATCCTAAAGTGTATTGAAAAAGAACACCCATCGCCATCAGCTCGAAAGACGTTGTTCCTATCCAATGCTGCGCCTATATATATATCGTTGCATTCTTATATTTTCTGGGAAACAAACTAAGTAAAACCGAACGAGAGAGAAGAAAAAAAAAAGGGTTGAACGCAAGAAAGGAAACCGCAGTAGGAAGGGACCAAAAGAAAAGAAGGGCATGTGGCTTTCTGGGGGGGTGAAGCGAACGTGTATCAAGTGCATGGAGCGAGACTGGACTGGGTGGTCGGGCGCAAACTGGTGCAGCGTTGAAGGAATCAATGGTGTACTGAGTATTGGAAGAGGAGAGAATAAGTGTAAAGTTGGAAGGGATTGGCAGTAGGAGTTGAGGTGGCGCTCTGGCGCTTGAACTAGCGGCTTCAGATGATGAGCCAAGGAACGGAGGAGGGTGCGAGCAAAGTGGAGAAGGAAAATGAATGTGGGATATGGTGCATGCGAGGCAACACTGGAAAAAAAAAAAACAAAAGGGTCAAAACGGGAAGAAGGATGCGTGAGTGAAGACAAAATGGGATGGCAATGTTATATGCTGAAAGCGGTTGCGAGCAGGTGCGGAAATGGATGAAGGCAAAGCCGATGTGAAGGAAGCAAATGGCCTTATAACCCAAAAAGCGTAAATATTTAATTATGTTTTTAACTATGGTTAACTAAGTAATAGCTATTTTAATTAAGACAATGTTTATAAAATATGACCTAATATTAATACGTTTGTAATCAGGAACAGAAGGAGGAGCCGCAAGAAGAAGGAACAGTTTGATCTGGGTTTTGATTAAGTAATGTAAATGGGTTTTTACTAAATATATATAGTTAAATTTAATTAACTTTTAAGTAAGAAGATTTATTGTTTAACTAATTAATGAATTTGAAATCCTATAACTTGTGTGCATGACTCAGGGACTGGATGATGTAGAAATTGAGGAGACACTATCGGAACGAGAACGAAGTCTCAAAGTGTTAATCAAGCTGCATACTTTTTTAAAAAAAAAAAAGTAGTTAACGTCATTTGAATTATAACCAAGAATTTATTTTATTAAATAGTGTTAATATGTGAAAGGTGAATATCTTTCGACTATATTACCAGAATTTGACCAGACCAGAGACGTTAAGACGGTACAGACGGACTCTGTATTTTGGAAACTGACTAAGATTGGAATGGAGACAACAAGAATTTGCAGTTAAATTAAACAACTGTTTAATTTAACTGTATCTGAACCATTCAACGAACAAATCAGGTGAGTTAAACTCACTCAGTTACCCTTTTTATATTTTATATAAATTGGGTGTTTTTATTTTGTGTGCTCTGCTTGCCAATGGTTGACTGTTTGATAGTTATCTATTTATCTATTGATTTAACCGATGAAATTAAACCGTGTTTAATTTCAGTGAAATACCAAATCGTTATTTTTAACGATTGGTTCCAATAAAGGTGGCTCACCTTGGTTGGTCATGTTTATTTATAAACATGTTTAAATGGTTGAATTGTTTGAATTGCTTATGGTTGATGTTAAATGGTCGTTATTTAATTTATCAGTTAAACAAAACTGAACAGTCTGATTTGAGAAAAACCATTTGAATACAGGGAAGAACAGGTTGGAGGGATCCAACCGGATTCCTCAAATGTACTATTTATTTTCATATTATCATATATGAACTGATCTGTTTGTGTGATTGATTTGATGGTTGATTATTGACTGGATATTCAACATCTGTTTGGTTTAAACCAATGGGCGATATTGGTTAAGTGTTTGGCAGAGTATGGCCTTTAAAACCAATCGAGTTATAGATATTGATTCACCGACAGGTGAATCGATAGAGTTAAGGTTATAAAATTTATTTTATAACCAGAGTTAGATTTGAATTATATTATTTGGATAAAAGTTATTTAAGAGAAATAAATAAATATTTTATTTGTTTAAGACTTTGATTTGTTATGAATTTATTTTGCAAAGCAAATGTTGATGTTAATCAGATTTACCAGTTGAAGATAAGAAATGAATTGAAATGGTTAAACCTTGAAAATTTGTTTTATAAAGAAAACAAATAATTAGAATCTATCTAAGTTAATTATATTTTTAATTAATTTAAAGCAAGGATTGTTGAAATCGGTTAATGAGATAATCAAGTTTTTGAGTTAATTAAATCGACCGTTTGGAATTAGAATTATTTATCAAGTTAAGGTGTGTTGACTAAAATAGTTAAATGAATATTGTTTGAATTTAAATAAGGATAAAAGGGATTAACTACTAAAGTAGTTAATGTTTGAAATAAGTTATTATTTTAATTAATGATAAATTTAGGAATATATTTTAAATGGGAATTCATTTAAAAAAATTACCGAATGTGAGATGCAAGCCAATTGAATGGTGAAAGGAAATAAACGTACTCAATTATATGAATTAAGTGAAAGGAGATTTCGATAAAAGGGTTTATTATAAACCAGAGGTTTTAAGTAAGTTTCAAAGTGTTAAGACGTTAATTTTACATTAACGTTATTTGAAAACGAGATCTAGTAAAAAGGAGAATTTTAAATGAGATTTCAAAGTAGGAAATTGAATATAGTTATTCGAGATAGAATTAGCCAAACATAGTTATTCGGCTAAGTTGCCATTGCGTACGACTGCTAGCGTAATTCGCAGGGCTGTAGATAGCCTACGGCGGTCGGATGTTTCCTGAGGGAATCAGGCGTAACCATTGTGATCGCTGTGATCTAGGGTCAAGCGAATGGATTTAAGTCGAGTATTAGTTAATCGATAGGATTAAATAAGTCGAGTTAACCAATTGGAGTGAACCAGTTAGAGTAAACAGTTTGAGTTGATCCATTAGAGTTAAATTGAAATTAGAGTTATTCAAATATCGTATTTTTGAATATTAAAAGAAGTGGAAGTTTCAATCTAACAAAAAAAGAAATTAGATTGTCAAAGGCCAAATGATGCTAAATACTGAACCAGTGAACTCATTGGAGTGTCATGTTTGAAACACTGTATATTTTGATAGTTAAAACACCGACTATCAAATATGTCCAATATGATTGTTGGTACGGAAAGTCCGGGATCGAATTTATTCGAAAACCATTCCGACCAACAAATACGTGAAGATCTCAGAAGATGATCGAGACGGAGCATTGAAGACCGTGGATCTTCATAAACGGAAGGACCACTAATGTTCTCTGCCTGGCAAGCAGAGATAAACTGTGATTCTGTCGTAGTTGGAATCTACGGGGTTGCAAGGACTTCTCGCCACTGATCCATGGGGTGATTCCTATATGGATGCAGTAGGAGAGTGCCTTCGGTTCATCCTGTTCCTGGATGAAGTATATGGACGAGTGTCTGACAGAGTATTTCCAAAGGATCACGTACGTTGATTTCTTCAAACGTGCTATAGTTGTTGGCGGAGAATCGCCGTTCTCTTAGCTTAACTGCTAGAGTATTTTTGTGGATATCAATTAGTGATATCTGATGGATTTGACGATGTGGCATTCAAAGTGAATGATGACCAGATGTTCAAAAGCTAATCTAAGCCTCGAGGCTCATCAACCGGAAGATGACAAAAATCGGGCAGGCAGCATGGCTATGTGGGTCGCTCCCATTAGGGTGTATGATCACCTATCTAGAGGAAGTCCTATTTGCTTCTTAAATCTATGTTTCGATGCTGTCCCTTTTCGGGAGACGGTTGCTGATCCTAACCGTCGGTGATATACATTCGATACACTCAAGCGAAATGAGTGGTCGGTCATGTGAGGGCCGGGTTGCAAGAAGTTCTTGTTGAACCCAGTGTATTCGTCTCTAGAGATACACGATCGGAAGGTGGATCCATACCTTGTCAAGTCGGAATCCAATTCCCAATAAGCGCCTGCGGGTTTTGATTGTATACTATATATGTGGAGCGTGAGATGCAAGCGTTCCACTAGATTGCTATTTACTTGTATTTAGACATTATTATAATATCAGACAAGATATTGGTTTCAAAACTGTTTTGGGTTATCGTAAGGTAAAAACCGTCCGTGTTTATGTGTGGATTTGGTCTTACGATTATCCTTTTCTTTTGAAAAGGTTTTGAACTCTAAAATCAAGTTGGATGATTTACCCTTATTACTGTGCGAGTTTATCTCACTCTGGTTCACCAGACTGACCCGGTGTTTTGTAAATGCTCGGGTTAGGCCGGGTTGTACAGGTTCAGGTTATCGACTGCTATGAAGAGACGAGCTGGAAGAGTCCAGACGTATGATATTACTATTCCACTGTGTGTTATATGAGGACAGATTTTTATCACTGTCCAGATGTGTACTCTGATATTGTAAGTATTTTAAAAGTTCTCAATAAAGGTTATTTCTGTATTATAGTTTGTTCCGCTGCGATGTGAGACTCTGTGTTGTGGTGTTCTTCTTCTTCTTCTTCTTCTTCTTCTATTCTAATATTTCTTTCTTTCTTATCTCACCCTCTAACTTCTTTCTATAAATGATCTGGAATGTTCGATGTCCGAATGGTCAACATGGTAGTTGATGTTGATTTTCGGAGTCGAAAATCCCGGTTCGTTACAAATGAAATATTTAACGAATTTGAATAAGCTGTATTGTTAAGTAGATTTGGATAATGGGCTCAGTTTATTTTTAAACATTGAAATTGCAATTGAAATTTATTTATAAATGAAGTTTTAAATGTTTATATTTAATTTAATTAAAACGAACTCGCTGCGACGCGGTAGTTCAAAATTGTACGTCTCAAACTTCAATTGAGAATACAGAACTCGATATAAGTCAGAATTTGACAAACATTTGGACCTATTGAATAAAAATCTGAGTTTTCGTTAGAAAAATCCAGATTTGAGTTATTAAATAAATATGAACTCAAGCAGAGTAAACAAAGTGATTTTTGATATAAAAATCATATTTTTAATTACCAAATGAAGTTAACTAATTTCAAAAGAAATTAGTAAATAGAGTTTTGGGACCGAACTTAACTTTGTTAAGTAAATTGAATTTGTTACTGGAATCGGGAATCCAAGTATGAAACGTGAATCAGGATTGGAAAGCGGGCAAGGATTTTGAGTTTGATTCGTATATAAGCAAATACAAATATATTTGAACGAGACATATTCAAATTAAAAGTAAAGGAAACCGAGAAGCTAATTAGAAAATGTAAAGTGAGTTATGTAAAAAGGCATGAGTTGATTGAAATGAACTAAAAATGGTCGTGTATATATGTTAAATTGGTGTGGAATGAAGAGTATGAAGAGAGTATGAAGATTATAATTTAAGTGCCTAACAAAAAGGCACATGTTTCAATTTCCATTTGAGATTTTATGAGCCTATTGGGCAAGCTGCTTGGCTTTTTTATTTTCTTTTTGAATGGAAATGGCCTAGAGAGGCGTTTTGTAGTTGTACCAAGTGACCCGTAAAAAGGGGTGCTGGCAAAATTTTCCGAAAATTTAGGGATATCGAATATTTTTAAGGAATTTTGATAATAGAAATCAGTGTACCGATATATATATAGAATTCGATAAGGAAATTAGAAAATAGCTAATGAATGAATATTCATTAAAAAGGGGCCAGTGATTTGTTTGATGGATGTTTGTTTTCCTTTGATAGTTAAATCACCGGCTGTCAAAGATTTTTGGCCATCGTTGTCAATACGGAGAGACCGGTTGGATTTAATATCCAAAAACCACTCTGTATGGGCATAGGCATTGCGAATTAGATTATTTGATGATAATCGAAGACGGAGTAAATTACAAGGGTTGTTCTGTTTGTCTAGACCTAGGACAACTTGTATGGACGAATGTCATACAGTGTATTTCCAATGATTATGCCCGTTGGTTTTTACGAATATACCAAGTTAGTGGGGAGAAGGCAACTTCTCTTTATTCTAACACTCGGAGTGTATTTGTATAAATCAAATTAGTGATTAACGGATTTGACAATGTGGCATTCAAAGTTAATGTTGGCTGGATGTTCTAAAAAGTAAACGTGACCTCAAGCTTCATCAACCAGGAAATGACAAAAATCAGGCTGGCAGCATGACTAGGTGGGTCATTCCCAAGCAGGGTATATTGTCACCGATATAGAGAAAAATTTATGTTTGTTCTTCTTTCATTTTCTGTATCTCCGCGGATGTACAGTTTGTCCTTAAAACTGTAATGGGGTGACAATATATTCGATACACTCAAGCTAAATGAGTGGTCGGTCATGTGTGGTCGGGTTGCAAGATGTTCTTGTTGAACCCCCAGTGTATCCCCTCTAGAGTACGCTGATCGGAAGGTGGTCCCATACCTTGTCAGAGTTGGAATCCAATCTCCAATAAGCGCCTTGCGGATTTTGATTTTATACTATATATGTAGAGCGTGAATGCAAGTGATCTACTATTTGGTTATTTATTTGATTAGACATTATTATAATATCGCTGGATTTTGATATCAAAAAAGTTTTGGTTATAGTAAGGTAAAAGGCGTCCGTGTTTATGTGTGGGTTGGTCTTACTATTACCCTTTCTTTCGAAAGATTTTTCAAAGTTAAACAATATGGTTGGAGTTTACTTACACTAGTCCCATGACTGACCCAGAGTTTATTTTTTTTGTTTTTTCTAAACTCTTAGGTGCCTAAATCTGTAAGGGCAGTCAAGTGTTTCAGACATTTACAGATACATCTGGAGGAGCTTTTAGCAGGAGGCTTCACTGTTAGTTATTTAGAGTTATTTTCTGCTGTATCAAAATGTTGTATTGCACTCTGATGCTGGTATGTATATATAATACAAAATTTTTGTATTTCCGATGTTATGTTATATAATATATTTTGATCGTTTTGTTATTAGATTCTATTTTGTTATTTATGTTCTTCTTCTTTAACCCTAATGACTCGTATTTCTGTATTATTTGGGTTGGACGTGTCTTGTTTAGTCAACTCAGATAGTACGGATTTTCGGGCCATCACATTTGGTATTAGGGCTTAGGTTGAGCGAACACCTAGGCTTTGGTGGGGTTTACTCATTAGAGATAGGGTGAGTAATATCCTAGAATGAGTTGAGTGTATATATATGAGAGCGTATTTGTAAGTTGATATAAAAATTGTTTTATATTGCGTTGGCTTATCTGTTGAGTGGTTTATGAATTCCGGTCGATACAGAATGTACAACTGCATCGATAGGTGTTTCTAAACATTTGAGCAAAATAATTTGACATGGTATGTTTTAAAATCTGGGTAAATGAAATAATTTTACCCAAAATTATGTTTTGACATAAAAGTAAATAATTTTCTAAGATTATATATGGATGAGTTGGTTGGTATTATAAGATTATAAAATTAAAATGGTTATATATAACCAAATAGAACTTGTATATTAAAGTTGGATTGAAACCAGAATTTGGAATTTAAATCCTGGATGTTGGAAAAATATTTTCTGAAACGATATGTAAATAATATAGCATTATTTTGGAAAGATTTTTGGAAAAAAAATGGTTTTGAATGGATTTTGAGAATGATAAAGCACTAAAATCACTTCAGTGACTGGAAAAATAATTCAGATGATGGATGACCACATTATCGGTGTTCATTTTCGAGTTTCTAAGTGATGAATTGCCACCATAGTGAGATTTCCAATGGAAAATTATTTTAGAAAATGAGATGTTTGGAAAAATTCAAGTGTTTTGAATTTGTGATAGTTGTAAATATATATATCTATGTATATAGTATATGATTCAAAGAGATTTGAAATAAATACCGGGTATTTGAATTTTGGAATTTAAAACTTAACTTAAGTAAGTTAAATGTATTGAAGTAAATAAATTGATCTGAATCAACTTGAATGAATATGAACGAAATACGGAATTATAACCAAGTGAGCTTTTAAAAAGTTAACGGGTCTGTAGCATTTCTTATGCCTTAGTAATTTCGGGGACGAAATTCTTTTAAGGGGGAAGGATTGTAACGTCCCGGATTTTTTGCCATTTAGTATTGAATATTTAAATTTATTTTAAATACTGATTTGGAATAGTAAATGGATTTTTATATTGAATTTATCATTTAATAATCGATAAACGATTTAATATCGAACATGTTGAATTATGGTAATATGAAAACAATAAATAATTGGATTCTAGGTTAAAACTGAATCTAAACAATTCAGTTGATTAATATAAATTGTATATTGGGTTAAAACGATAATAATAATTGTAACAACCCGTATTTTTGAATAACATGTTATAACATAAATGGAGGCAGAGTTAAACTAAAAAATCTGAATCAAGAGAAACGGGCTATGCCAATGTGTCCATCTCGGAAAAATACGCGAAATAGAGTCTGAGTTTTCGAAAATCGGAGTCCGTATGACCAAGATATGGCCTCGCGAAGTTTCACGAAAAATTCCCAAATTAAAGTATACTTAATTAAGTGAAATGGGTTGCGCAGAGAAATATATATATATTGATATATATATATATATATATATAATTGAAAATTAAATAAATAAATATGCAAAAATGTTCAAAACAGCGAATTGGGAGAGGGGAATAACCGAACCGGCCGATTTTTGAGGTCGACCCGAGCTCGCTGGGTCGACTAGGGGTTAATCCAGGGTGTTTGGCTGTCAACCCGTGGGCCGATTCGCTCAAATGCAGATTTTGCGTTTGAATGGTTCTCATGGTTCATCTTTAATCTAAAGGCCCTAGATGGTTCCTACACTTGACTTCTTCCCCAAGACATGCTTTGATGGCTTGGATTGAATCTAGGTTTAATCCTATGGCCTAAAACACTTGCCTAATCTATAAATAAGACCCTAACCTACCCTAAATCATCATTATTCATTCATACAACTAAACTATGGCAAAATCAATCCTCTCATGGCCTCCACTCTCTTCATAAAATTCCTAAATAAATTCCTAAGTGATTTTCCATGCATACAAGTGTTTTCAAACTTGTATGAGCATCATTAGCTTGCATTCAAGTCAAGTTTATATATTTGCATCATAAAGAAAGAGTCTTGATCATTTTGGCTCAAGGGTTTTGCTTGCATTTTGGGTTTAATTGATTTCATAAGGGCTTTGTCATATTTTTGTGACTTCTTAAGCATTGTAAGCCCTATTCTACTTTCATACTTAAACTCTAAAGTTAAATGTATGATATGCAAGTTTATATGCAAGTTTATCATGTTGTGATATGCAAGTTTATCATGTTGTGATATGCAAGTTTATATGCAAGTTTATCATGTTGTGATATGCAAGTTTATATGCAAGTATGCCAAGTTATGTTATGCAAGTTTGGGTTGAACATTTTGTTCATGCTATCATGTTATGCAAGCTTATTTTGGGTTTATGAACATAAAGCTTTAAGCTTTATGCCAAAGGTTGCATTTTAGCAATATGTAAGTTATCATATCTCTTATGATAACTTGCATGTGAGGCTAAATGCGAACTTATGGCCATCTCTACATGTCATTTAGCACCATGTATCACCAATATGCTAAGTTTGGTTTTATGCATGCTTTTGAGGCCTAAAATTGTAATATGCAAGTGTATGAACATATGAACATTTCATATGCCACCATGTTAAGCTTGTGGCTTCAATACCTTTATGTCATGATTATGCCAATTTCCCTCTTTCTATCCTTTATGCGCTATTGCGATATGTAAGCGATGGGATTGCGTTTGGGGTTGGGTAAACTTAAAAGACATAAAATATAAGCTTGGGAATTTACCTATTAAGTTAGGTCTACCCATTGGGAATTTACCTATTAAGTTAGGTCTACCCAATTGCTTGAAAACTTGTAACATGTTTTGGAAACATGATGGACATGACACTTAGAAAAGATAATTGTGGCCAACTCGAGGTTGGGTTGAGTTTGTAGCGTAAACCTACCCGGAACCGACCGGCTTAACTAGTTGCTACAAACAATAGGACCCAATGTGAGAAGTTGGTCATGTTGTACCTTGAACCCGAGGTTAGACCAAGTTGTGGTGTAAAGCTACCGGGACCCGCCCGGCTTAACTAGTAACCACAACAAGGTCTAATGTGAGAGGTTAAGGCGCATTAAATTAATTAATGCCTCGTGATTAGGGTTAAGTCATGGTCCACTTAATACTTAACCAATTTGGGCTTGGTAGATTAATCGGGGTTAAGTCATGAACTCATCGTTACACTTAACCAAGTTAATCCAGGATTAGCAAGAGGGTTAAACCGTACTTAACCCACTAGAAAATCCCTAGCAATGGGGGCCCACTCCAGCAGTAATCCCAAGTTAGTATCATCATGACCCTAGGGACTAGGCTAGGGTGGGGGCACGATTACTGGACTGGAGGTAAGTGACCAAAAGCGACGGCAGAGGGTACGCCGGTGTAGTTCCGGGCGGACTCTGGTCATGCACATAGTCCGTAGCCGGAGAAAACATGCACGGGTACCAGTAGATCGGGACTGTGCACTCATGTTCATGGTGTCCAGGGGTTGACACCCTATGGCTTGATACACCCGAAGGGTGGACCCGGCACAGTTCGACTACAATTATGATTGGGCCGTATTGACACCAACACGTGACGAGTTAGGCTTAGGGAGCCGATCGACTAGACCGTTTGGTTGGACCTTGTATTAGGGTCATTTCATGTTATTGGGCCAAAGCTTGGGCCAAGGGATCAATACTTGTTTATTCAAGTCATGTTAGTTTGCTAGTACACCTGTGGTGCAAAACCTTAATCCTGATTATGCGATGACACCTTTATCTACGTTGTTAGTTAATCATCATGCTAGTATATTGTTATCCTTATGTTCATCCCTGCTGCTCATGCCAGTTAACTTTATCAGTTTACATTGATTGTAGTAGGGCTTACTCAGTCTTTTTGACTGACCTGTTTTCTTTCGCCTCTTTTCTTCCGTTCCCCCCCCCCCAGGTTCTCAGGGAGGGAATACTGGAGCTTAGCTTGGATTTCGGATTGCTTGCTTGTGGGATTTCAGCTCATGTACGGTTTCGACATGAAGCTAGCTATGGTTACCACTTAATTGGGGATAGCACTTATTTATTTCAGTTTTTCAGTTGATGTTGTTTTATCTAGACTTGTTTATTTGGAAAGCTATGTTGTACCAGACTTGTTTTGAAATGTTTTGAAATCTTCCGCTGTTTTATCTATGTTATTTTCTCTGTTTACATATATACATATGTTCTTGTTCTGCCTTGATATATCATTATGCATGTTTACCTGATTCAAACGCCCCTCCAAAGTCAGAGTGCTTGCAAGAGTCACCCTGGCGGAGGTGGGGTGTTACATTTGGTATCAGAGCATATGGTACGAGAAGGAACAAAAAGGCTTTTAGAAAACTTTTGGAAAACTATTTTCAAAACCAAGTATAAAGTATTTTCCAAAGAAAAGTCTAGTTTATTTTAAAGGCTATTCCCCAAAAAGCCATTAGCAAAATTGCTTCGTTTTTCTCCATTCTGAATCTGTCTTTTTCTTCGTTTTCAGTATGGCCGATAACTTTGCTATTCCGGAGGGAGTACACGTACCTGTTTGGTATAGGGGACTTTTGGAGGCTAGGGCGACTGAAGCCGGCCCCGCAGATGTTCCTCCTCCTCCTCCTCCGGTAGTTAATGTTCCTCCTCCTCCGGTGGTTAATGTTCCTCCTCCTCCTGTCGCTGAGGTTCCTCTTCCTCCTCCCCCTCAGCATCCTCAAGTGGACTTCGCAAAGACTTGCAAAGATTTCAAAGCAATGGGTGGCAAGAACTTTCAAGGCACTGAGACTTTTGTAGAGGCCAGAAATTGGTTGAAAGAGACCGAGGATTTGTTTGCTATCTTTGGGTTAGACGATCAGAGGAAGCTCTTGTTGGCGGTTTGGCTTATGAAGGATGAAGCCGCTTATTGGTGGGAAGTCACCAATGGTACTAGGCCTGTTGAGACTTGGGCCGATTTCAGGGCAAGGTTCATGCTTAAGTTTCTATCTTCTGCTGAGGAGAATCTGCAAATGGAGAGGTTCATAACTTTGAAACAAGGAGATATGTCTGTCAAAGAATATGAGAACAAGTTCAATCAGTTAGCTTGTTTTGGCATGGATATGGTGAATACTCCTCAGAAGAAGGCTCTTCGTTTTGCTAGAGGATTGAATGAGCCGTTGCAGGGATTGGCTATGTCACATATTCCCCATGGGGCCACGTTTGAGAGCTTGGTTGATATGGCGTTACTTCAGGGAGATGTCAAGAAAAATGATACTCAAGTCAAGAAGACTGATTCCCAGGGAAAAGGAAATCAGGGTAATCCGAGTGGTCAAAGCAGTCAAGGCAATCAGAACAAGAACAAGAGTCAAGGCAACAAGGGGAACAACAACAAGGGCAATAACAACAAGGGCAAGAACAACAAGGGGAAGTGCCATTATTGCGGTTCAGTTGGGCATCTTATTAAGGATTGTAAGAAGAGGAAAAGGAAGAATGGTGAATGCTTTTTCTGCGGTGAGACTGGACATTTCAGTAAGGATTGCCCGAGGAAGCAAGGGCAAGGCCAGGGTCAGACTCAGCGTGTTGGACCTTCAGGAGGGCAAGTTCATGCTCTCAATGTCGCTCCAGTTCCCGATCGAGGTAGTATTTCTGTTGAGAGCCTTGTATATATTTCTGATTTTCCAGTTCGTACCTTGTTTGATTCTGGTGCATCGCATAGCTTTATCTCATCTGATCTTGTTGATAGTTTGCACCTTAGTACTAGCTTGGTAGATGATCCCGTCTGTGTCTCAAATCCTATTGGGGGTTCCGCCCATTTGTCTATGATATGTGGGGATTTGAGGATCTCTATACTGAGTGTAGAGTTCTTGTGAAGTGCTTATGTTCTTGGTTTTAAGGGATACGGATTGATATTGGGCATGGATTGGCTGTCCAGATATGGAGCCATTCTTGATTGTGAGCATAGGGTTGTGAGGCTCGTGACTCGCCTCGGAAACACCTTAGAGATTTCTTGTGATCCGAGAGGTCCCGTCATGTTGTGCTATCTGGAATCACTCGACTCGTCAATGGAAACTGTTCAGTCTGTGAGAGTGGTTCGAGAGTATCCGGATGTTTTCGATGAAGTTAGGGGGTTGCCCCCTAAGCGAGAGATTGATTTCCGCATTTATCTGGTGGATAATGCAAAGCCTGTTTCTTTGCCCGTTCGGCACATTGCTCCGCGTGAAAGGCGGGAGATAAGTAAGCAAGTGAAAGAGTTGCTTGAGAAGAACTTCATTAGACGAAGTATATCTGAATGGGGAGCGCCTGTTGTATTTGCTACCAAGGCGGATGGTTCTCTCCGACTTTGCGTTGACTATCGAGAGTTGAATAAGCTGATTAAGAAGAACAGACACCCGTTACCGAGGATTGATGATCTCTTTGACCAGCTTGTCGGTGCTTCTGTTTTCTCTCAGCTTGATCTTGCTACGGGGTTCCATCAGCTCAGGGTAGCTGAAGATAGTATAGACAAGACTGCGTTCAGAACTCCAGATGGATTCTTCGAATGGCTTGTCATGCCGTTCGGCTTGACTAATGCACCCGCATATTTCGTGGACTTGATGAGTAGGGTGTTCAGGGAGTTCTTGAACAAGTTTGTCGTGGTCTTCGTAGATGATATTCTGATCTTCTCTAAGGATAAGGAAGAGCACGCAAGGCATCTCATGGAGGTGATGGATACGCTTAGAGCGCATCAGTTGAAGGCCAAGTTCTCCAAGTGTCACTTTTGGAGAAGGGAAGTTAGATTCCTTGGGCATATAGTATCTAAGCAAGGCTTAGCGGTGGATCCCGCTAAGGTAGTGGCAGTTCAGGATTGGAAGACTCCAAGGAATGCAACCGAAGTGAGAAGTTTTCTAGGTCTTGCGGGTTTCTACCGGAAGTTCATCAAGGACTTCGCAAAGATATCCGCTCCTCTCACTAAATTGACGAAGAAGAATTTAATTTTTGCTTGGAGCATAGAATGCGAGCTTGCTTTTCAAAAGCTCAAGAGAGCCCTCACATCAGCACCTGTTCTAGCTTTGCCCGATGGAGGGAAGTTATTTACCGTATACACTGATGCATGTGGCACGGGGTTAGGAGCTGTTCTTATGCAAGAAGGAAGAGTGATATGCTTTGGCGGTAGACAACTCAAAGTGCATGAGAAGAATTATCCCACTCATGACTTAGAGTTGGCAGCAATAGTATATGCACTCAAGGCTTGGCGCCATTATCTTCTGGGAGAAAGATTTGAGCTTTATACCGATCACAAGTCATTGAAGTATCTCTTTTCTCAGAAGGATCTAAATCTGAGGCAACAAAGATGGATGGAATTCTTGGCGTCCTACGATTTTGAGATAGCTTATACCCCTGGCAAGGGGAATGTGGTAGCAGATGCATTGAGTAGAAGAAGGTTGACCCTAAGTCCTCTATTCGTTGAGATGAAGAATTTAGAGTATGTGGCAACCTTTGATTTCTCTTTGGCGATTGAGTCGATGACCGGTTCTTTAGCATCTCTGGAACTCAGACCTACCCTTCTTGATCAAGTTGGGGCTTTGCAGAGAGAAGACCCTCAGATAGTTGAGATTATGGATAAGCTAATTCGAGGAGAGACGTCTAGTCATCTCGCTCGATATTCTATTGATGACAAGGGTTGGCTGAGGAGAGACGGAAGGTTATGTGTTCCAATGGTAGAAGATCTAGTAAGAAGAGTTCTTGAGGAAGCGCATCGCTCTAAGTTGACTATACATCCGGGCGGAGATAAGATGTATAAAGATATGAAGCGCATTTTCTTTTGGCCTGGGATGAAGAAGGATGTGGCAGAATGTGTCTCTAGATGTATCATTTGCCAGCAAGTTAAGGCCGGGTCGAAGAAGCCCGGTGGGCTATTGCATCCTCTAGACGTTCCACTATGGAAGTGGGAGAGTATTTCCCTGGATTTTATTGATGGGCTACCAAGGTCAAGGAAAGGGAATAAGAGCATTTGGGTTATTGTGGATAGACTTACGAAGAGTGCTCATTTCATTCCGGTGAAGAGCAAGAGGACCGCATCTTGGCTAGCGTCTGCATATCTTCGTGAGATTGTGAGACTACATGGAGTCCCTTCTAGTATAGTCAGTGACCGTGACCCAATCTTTACAAGTCAATTCTGGAATAGCTTGCAAGAAGCTGTGGGCACAAGGTTGAATCTAAGTACGGCTTATCACCCACAGACGGACGGTCAAACCGAAAGGGTGAATAGGGTACTCGAGGATCTGTTGAGGCTTTGTATTCTGGATTTTGGTGGTACTTGGGAAGACCATCTTCCTCTTGTTGAGTTTGCATATAATAACAGTTATCAGGCAAGCATAGGGATGGCACCATTTGAAGCTTTATATGGGAGGCCGTGCAAGTCGCCTACATGTTGGTGGGAGACTACAGATGAGCTTATACTTGGGCCTGATATGATCAGAGATACATCCGAGAAGATCGAGTTGATTCGGAGACGGATGAAAGCGGCCCAAGACCGACAGAAATCCTATGCTGATAAGCGAAGAACGGATTTGGAGTTTGATGTTGGGGATATGGTTTTCGTGAAGGTTTCTCCTTTGCGGAATGTGGTCCGATTTGGAGCTGTTGGGAAGTTGGCACCGAGGTTTGTTGGACCATTCCCTATTATAGAGAGGATCGGGCATATGGCTTATAGATTGAAGTTGCCCGAGAAGCTTGCTGGAGTACACGATGTTTTTCATGTCTCGCATCTCCGGAAGTGTTTACATGAATCAGCAGAGGTTGTTGAGCCAAGTGTTCTAAAAGATGTAGAAGTGGAGAAAGAGGCTACCTTGAGGAGAGCTCCGATTCGTATCTTGGGGACGGAGACCAAGAAGCTAAGGAATCGAGAGGTCAAATTGGTGAAGGTTCAATGGGGTGAAGCCGAAGAAGACGCAACTTGGGAAACCGAGGAGAAGATGCGTGGGCTTTATCCATTCCTTTTTGAGGGTACACTCTCAATCTCTTTTCTTTTTTAGCATATCTTTCTCTTTGCTATCCATGTTTATCTAGTTTATCGTGTTAATCTTGTCATGAGAACCTTAGGTAGAAACCCTTTGGATGAAACATGTGTTTGAAACATGTTATGCTTGATGGTTGCAAGTGGTTGCAAGTGTTTGCAAGTGGATACTCGTGGATGCATAATACACGTTAGGCACTAAGATCGGCTCACACACTTTCATACCGCATATGCATGAGTGTTTATGCTTATTCATGGATGAAAACTTGTTATGCTATCACGTGGATGTTGCATATGGATGAATGTTATGTGCACTCATGTAGAGATTATAAATTATGTTAGGAATTTGCATACATATGGACTCATTTCACTAACATATTTTGCATTAAGGGGGTTTACTGAATCAGTAACCTCCTGATTTTCGCATTAGATAAGTACATATACACACACCTTTGCATATGATCATACAGCATTTAGAACCTTTTAAGGACAATGATTGCTCGTGGATGATGTTTTGAGTAGATGGATGATGGATGGTAGGATACGTTCTTCCTAACTTGGAGATTTCGGGGACGAAATCCTTTAAGGAGGGAAGAATGTAACAACCCGTATTTTTGAATAACATGTTATAACATAAATGGAGGCAGAGTTAAACTGAAAAATCTGAATCAAGGGAAACGGGCAATGCCATTGCGTTCGTCTCGGAAAAATACGCGAAATAGAGTCCGAATTTTCGAAAATCGGAGTCTGTATGACCAAGATATGGCCTCGCGAAGTTTCACGAAAAATTCCCAAATTAAAGTATACTTAATTAAGTGAAATGGGTTGCGCAGAGAAATATATATATATTGATATATATATATATATATATAATTGAAAATTAAATAAATAAATATGCAAAAATGTTCAAAACAGCGAATTGGGAGAGGGGAATAACCGAACCGGCCGATTTTTGAGGTCGACCCGAGCACGCTGGGTCGACTAGGGGTTAATCCAGGGTGTTTGGCTGTCAACCCGTGGGCCGATTCGCTCAAATGCAGATTTTGCATTTGAATGGTTCTCATGGTTCATCTTTAATCTAAAGGTCCTAGATGGTTCCTACACTTGACTTCTTCCCCAAGACATGCTTTGATGGCTTGGATTGAATCTAGGTTTAATCCTATGGCCTAAAACACTTGCCTAATCTATAAATAAGACCCTAACCTACCCTAAATCATCATTATTCATTCATACCACTAAACTATGGCAAAATCAATCCTCTCATGGCCTCCACTCTCTTCATAAAATTCCTAAATAAATTCCTAAGTGATTTTCCATGCATACAAGTGTTTTCAAACTTGTATGAGCATCATTAGCTTGCATTCAAGTCAAGTTTATATATTTGCATCATAAAGAAAGAGTCTTGATCATTTTGGCTCAAGGGTTTTGCTTGCATTTTGGGTTTAATTGATTTCATAAGGGCTTTGTCATATTTTTGTGACTTCTTAAGCATTGTAAGCCCTATTCTACTTTCATACTTAAACTCTAAAGTTAAATGTATGATATGCAAGTTTATATGCAAGTTTATCATGTTGTGATATGCAAGTTTATCATGTTGTGATATGCAAGTTTATATGCAAGTTTATCATGTTGTGATATGCAAGTTTATATGCAAGTATGCCAAGTTATGTTATGCAAGTTTGGGTTGAACATTTTGTTCATGCTATCATGTTATGCAAGCTTATTTTGGGTTTATGAACATAAAGCTTTAAGCTTTATGCCAAAGGTTGCATTTTAGCAATATGTAAGTTATCATATCTCTTATGATAACTTGCATGTGAGGCTAAATGCGAACTTATGGCCATCTCTACATGTCATTTAGCACCATGTATCACCAATATGCTAAGTTTGGTTTTATGCATGCTTTTGAGGCCTAAAAATGTAATATGCAAGTGTATGAACATATGAACATTTCATATGCCACCATGTTAAGCTTGTGGCTTCAATACCTTTATGTCATGATTATGCCAAGTTCCCTCTTTCTATCCTTTATGCGCTATTGCGATATGTAAGCGATGGGATTGCGTTTGGGGTTGGGTAAACTTAAAAGACATAAAACATAAGCTTGGGAATTTACCTATTAAGTTAGGTCTACCCATTGGGAATTTACCTATTAAGTTAGGTCTACCCAATTGCTTGAAAACTTGTAACATGTTTTGGAAACATGATGGACATGGCACTTAGAAAAGATAAGTGTGGCCAACTCAAGGTTGGGTTGAGTTTGTAGCGTAAACCTACCCGGAACCGACCGGCTTAACTAGTTGCTACAAACAATAGGACCCAATGTGAGAAGTTGGTCATGTTGTACCTTGAACCCGAGGTTAGACCAAGTTGTGGTGTAAAGCTACCCGGACCCGCCCGGCTTAACTAGTAACCACAACAAGGTCTAATGTGAGAGGTTAAGGCGCATTAAATTAATTAATGCCTCGTGATTAGGGTTAAGTCATGGTACACTTAATACTTAACCAATTTGGGCTTGGTAGATTAATCGGGGTTAAGTCGTGAACTCATCGTTACACTTAACCAAGTTAATCCAGGATTAGCAAGAGGGTTAAACCGTACTTAACCCACTAGAAAAATCCTAGCAATGGGGGCCCACTCCAGCAGTAATCCCAAGTTAGTATCATCATGACCCTAGGGACTAGGCTAGGGTGGGGGCACGATTACTGGACTGGAGGTAAGTGACCAAAAGCGACGGCAGAGGGTACGCCGGTGTAGTTCCGGGCGGACTCTGGTCGTGCACATAGTCCGTAGCCGGAGAAAACATGCACGGGTACCAGTAGATCGGGACTGTGCACTCATGTTCATGGTGTCCAGGGGTTGACACCCTAGGGCTTGATACACTCGAAGGGTGGACCCGGCACAGTTCGACTACAATTATGATTGGGTCGTATTGACACCAACACGTGACGAGTTAGGCTTAGGGAGCCGATCGACTAGACCGTTTGGTTGGACCTTGTATTAGGGTCATTTCATGTTATTGGGCCAAAACTTGGGCCAAGGGATCAATACTTGTTTATTCAAGTCATGTTAGTTTGCTAGTACACCTGTGGTGCAAAACCTTAATCCTGATTATGCGATGACACCTTTATCTACCTTGTTAGTTAATCATCATGCTAGTATATTGTTATCCTTATGTTCATCCCTGCTGCTCATGCCAGTTAACTTTATCAGTTTACATTGATTGTAGTAGGGCTTACTCAGTCTTTTTGACTGACCTGTTTTCTTTCGCCTCTTTTCTTCCGTCCCCCCCCCCCCAGGTTCTCAGGGAGGGAATACTGGAGCTTAGCTTGGATTTCGGATTGCTTGCTTGTGGGATTTCAGCTCATGTACGGTTTCGACATGAAGCTAGCTATGGTTACCACTTAATTGGGGATAACACTTATTTATTTCAGTTTTTCAGTTGATGTTGTTTTATCTAGACTTGTTTATTTGGAAAGCTATGTTGTACCAGACTTGTTTTGAAATGTTTTGAAATCTTCCGCTGTTTTATCTATGTTATTTTCTCTGTTTACATATATACATATGTTCTTGTTCTGCCTTGATATATCATTATGCATGTTTACCTGATTCAAACGGCCCTCCAAAGTCAGAGTGCTTGCAAGAGTCACCCTGGCGGAGGTGGGGTGTTACAATAATTTATTATCAACGAGTTAAATTATTTGAAATCAATTTATACTTTATAATCGAATTTAATTTAAATCATTAATTTAAACTGTTATTTCCCCTATACAGTCGAATTAAATTCCAGAATCAGTTTGATGAATTTAGAACAACGTCATAATCCGAGAACGTTGGGCGTTACATTGAAATAGCGGTTCGAGGTTTTAAATTAAAGGACCGCAAGATAATTAAGTTATTTAATTGAAATAAAATCTAATCAAATTTATTCAGTCGACCTCTTTTTAGTCCTCAATTAAAAATCGCGCAACATGTTTCCATCTTGAGCAGAAATCATGTCTCCAACATTTTATATCAAAGAAAACACCAGTTTAATGGTGCATTGTACGTAGGAGGCAAAGATTTAAATCTCTTGTTCCCTTATTGCTTATAAATATCGCGATTTAATCTTCTCTTGTTTGTTTTATTCTCGTCCTTCTGAAATTGAGATGGCCAATGCTTTCCAAATCAAATTAAGGAGAAAAAAAATACTTCGTTCCTTTTCCTTTCTATTTCACTCTGACATTTGCAAACTCTAGTCTCTTCCAATCGTCTATCTTCCCCTTCGATGTTCTCTACTCGCATACCCACGCACTCAAACGACAAGCCAGTATTTGCAAACCAATCAAGACAAAGATTAGGGAAGAAGGCCACAACCGCTATGGTACGCGGTAAGGTCTGGGAACCTCGACGGTGAGTATCGCAAGTTAGGGCATAGCAATTGAAGCGAGTTTGGATTCGGGGAATTCGACCAACGATTTATGAAGCAGAGTTAGGATTCTTGTTCGTGAAGGGATTTAGGTCTTGCGAGCAGTCCTGAATGGGATGCAGTGATCATAACTATCGTTGTCTTCTTCCTTCGCTCATCAATGTGATTCCATTAAGGTGTTCGAGTTGTACAGTGGGTTTGTCAGAATGGATTCAGACGCTATGAGGTATTTGAGTGGGATGGAGTTCGGTTTTTTTTCTGATGTGAACTGGAAGGTTGAACGTGGGATGTGAGTGAAGTTTGAATGTAGTAGTTCAAACTAGATTGAATTAAACGAAGGACTGGAAATTGGCAGGTAATGATAAAGTCAATTTACTGGTGAATGGTATTGTTTTGGGCTGTGAGTTATAACAGATTATTGGGAGTTCGATCTTTGTTTTGCAACTGGCACGATGTAGGTACATGAAAACATGCTAGTAAATTAGAGAAGTTGTTTAGGCATGGAGATAGTGGGAGTTTGAGGTATGAAGTGGTCCGTAATTCGGGGATAGTGATCGATGTTATATTTTCTGATGAAGAATTTAGTGGAGTTTGGTCTGTTTTAAAATGATAGATCATGGAGGAAGTTAGGTAGAAGACGGTATGCAAGGGAGACACTGTGAGTCACATATGCCAGCGTTTTAATTTGAGAAGGAAGAAATTAAGGTAACCTAGTTAAATTAGTTAGTTAGTTATTTATTAAACTATTCAAAAATCTAATATAACTTGTATCTAATTCAAATAAAATCAGATTTAAAATGTCGCCAGTCATATTGAGGCGTGTTGAAATATTCTACATGCCGGATTTGCACTGATAGATTTATACCGGAATTAAAAGCAGTAAGGTATCGATTTTTATTAATTTTAAAGTACTTATGGATATTTATTTATTTTTGTTAGTACTTAATTTATTTAATAATCGCTTAATCGATCGCAATTGGACGTTTTAAACTTCAATTGATTATACAGAACTCAATATAAGTCGGAATTTTGGGACTGATGAATATTGAAGTATAGAAATGCGTGAGAAACGTGGTAATTTTGGGAAATGAGATACGGCTATAAAATATTGTTTTAAGTATTCAAATTTTTTGAGAAGACTCTTTTATTAAAATAAGAAGTGATACTGTATTTTAAAATATTAAAAGATTTAGAAGTTTATTTAATCATTCATTAATTATTTATAATTAAAAGGGCCAAATGATGCTGAGTACTGGATCAATGAATTCATTTTATTTTAATGGCTGTTTATTTGATAGTTAAATAACCGACTATCAAATCTTGCCAATACAACTGTTGGTACGGAAAGGCTGGGATCGAATATTTATATATTCAAAAACTATTCCATCCAGCAAATACGAAATATTGAAGATATCAGTTACTAATCAAAATGAAGAAATTGAAGAACGTGGATCTACATAAAATGGTAGAATTACTTATAATATCTGGTTTAGTGGCCAGAGATATACTGTGACTCTGTCGTGGTTAAAATCGGTGGATTCGCAAGGACTGCTCGCTACCAACCCGTAGGGTGATTCCTAGGATGCGATAGGAGAGTACCTTCAGTTCATCATGTTCCTGGATGACTTGTATGGACGAATGTCTGACAGAGTATTTCTTAAGAATCATGTATGTTGAAAAATACAAACGTATTTCTGTTAGTGACGGATAATGACCGTTCTCTTAGCTTAACGACCAGAGTATTTTTGTGGACGTCAATTAGTGATTTGGAAGATCTGATAATGTGGCATTCAAAGTAAAAGATGGCCAAATGTTCTAAAGGTGAATTCTAACCTCAAGCCTCACAACCGGGAAATGACAAAAATCGAGCAGGCAGCATAGCCAAGTGGGTCGCTCCCATTAGGGTGTATAATCACCTATCTAGAGAAAATTCATTTCCTTCTTTAATCTATTTCGGTGCTGTACCATTTCGGGAAATGGTTGCTGATCCCAACCATTGGTGATATATATTCAATAGACTCAAGCGAAATGAGTGGTTGGTCATGTGTGGGCCGAGTTGCAACACGTTCTTGTTGAACCCGGTGTATTCACCTTTAGAGATACAATATCAGCAGGTGGTTCCATACCTTGTTATAGTCGGAATCTAATCTCCAATAAGCGCCCGCGATTTTGATTGTATACTATATATATGGAGCGTGAGATGCAAGGGTTCTGCTAGATTTTTATTTATTTGTATTTAGACACTATTATAATATCAGAAGGTATATATGGTTTCAAAATGTTTTAGGTTATCGTAAGGTAAAAACCATCCATATTTATGTGTGGATTTGGTCCTACGATTATCCTTTTCTTTCTAAAAGATTTTGAACTTTAAATCAAGTTGGATGATTCCCCTTAAACTTTGCGAGTTTTCTCACTCTGGTTCACCAGACTGACCCGACGTTTGTAATTCTCGGGTTAGCCTAGGGTTTTACAGGTTCGGGATTGGATACTACGAAGTTCATAAGGCATGCAGGAGGAGTTCAGACATATACTATTAATTCCGTTGTGTATTGTATATGAGGATAGGATATTATAACTCTACAGATATGTTGATGTACTTTGATGATTGTAAGTTTAATTTCAAGCTCTCAATAAAAATTTATTTCTATATTATATTTTGTTCCACTGCGATGCGAGACTCTAATTCCGTTGTGTTTTTTCTTCTTATTTCTTCTATTCTAATATTTCTATCTTTCTTATCTCATCCTCTAAATTCTCTCTATTGGCATCTGGGTTTCCAGTACAATTTGGATTGGACTGATGTTGGCTAGTCAGCTAAAACGGTACCGGAAATTTGGGTGGTCACACTTGGTACCAGAGCCATGGTTTAGTAATAACCTTGGCTTTGTGGATAACTCGATAGAGATTTGTTAGTAATACCCTGGATTGAGTTTGAGTGTGTATATATATGAGAGCGCGTATTTGTAGATTTTATATACAAATGTTTTATGTTGTGCTATTTAATTGGTTCAATACTGAACTGTCAACTGACACGATATTGTTTTGTAAAAAAAATAAATAATTTTGCCCGAATTATATTTTTATATAGAAAAAGAAATAATTTTATAAAATTATTGAGATATTGAGTCATTTGTTAGATTGGATGTAATTCGAATTGGATTGAAACTTGGAATTGTTCAATATAACCAAATAAGAATTCTCATATTAGTAAATGAGATTGAATGATTCAGAGTATAACTTGAGGCTAATAAGAACATAATTGATGATTTTTGAAATAAAATCTAAATTTGAGTTGTGAAATGGAAATAAACTAGTTTTGAAAATCAACTAGTTAGTTGAATATAAAGTTGGAATTTAACTTGGTTAAGTGGATAGAGCTAAGTAAAATCAATTTGGAATTTGGAAACTGAGTAAAATATGAATTGGTTTTCGATTTATAATAAATCGGTGTTTAGAAAAGTTAATGGGTTTGTAGCATTTCTTTTACCTTAGTAATTTCGGGGACGAAATTCTTTTAAGGGAGAAGGAATGTAGCGTCTCGTATTTTTAATGGTCAGATATTTGTTACATTCTACTATTCTAAATATCGATTCGGAATCATAAATGGATTTATAATATAGAATTCGTTTATTAAAACGATATTTGAACGTATAATTTATTTATAAATTATAAATGAACTTGTAACGTTGCGGTATTTCGTAATTTACAATTTGAACATCAACTAAATGTACAGAATCCGTTTTAAGTCGGAATTCTATGAAACAAGAAACGTTTGAATCTGGTTGATAATAATTTTCTAATAGAACAGGAAATTGGAAATTTCAGCTTATAGATTATAAGTTATGTCCAATTCAATTTTTTGAATAGTCGCTATGAAGTTCGTTAATAAACGATAACGTTTATTTTATAAATTAAATAGGATTTTTATATTGTTTTTAATATCGTTTAACCTGAAGGTTTTAATATTGAATTTAAAACCCATATTGGTTTATTTTAAAACAGTATGGTATTTTATTTTGAGACATACGATAATAATAATTTATTTTTGTTTAAAAAGAACTGTTTTGGGTTTAATTATATTTTATCGATATTATATAGGCCTTCAAAATAAATTTTTTTCAAACGACCTCCGTTTTCTAGGAAACGAGTTTTATTGGGTAACGTATAATTAGTTATTGCTAGATTTTCAGTTTGGAGCCAATCAAGGTTGTTTTATCGATACATGAAATTTAAAGGTGAACCGATAAATTAAAATAGCCTCGTTGTGCAAATGAGGCCGGTTTTCAACGAAATAAATTCATTGGGACCGGAACGTCAAGATGTAGCGGTGCATCCATTTCCATGGTGATTGGGTATCGTTCATGATGGTATGAATATGGAATGTGCAATGTAAACAACGGTATGATTTAATAACCGAATATAAACGAACATACCAAAACCAATAAAAGAAATAAATAAAATTTTCAAGTTAAGTCACACATGCCTAAGACCCTAAATATGTGCAACCTACCTACCTTCAACATTAAGTATTCAAATTAAACAGTCAGACCTGCCTAGATACTACTCTAAAACAAATTGTTGGCCTGAATACATTAGAACCGTACCTACCCTATAGTTTACCCCATGCCTACTATGTGTGATATCTCGTCCCTGTATGAGATTTCTTTTCAATATACATCCTTCTACCTATCCTACAAACTTGAAAGGTATTTCTAACTATTCTATTTTGTAAAAACCATGGTGTGGATCTGTGTTCCCTTTTCAACAGCTAAGAAAAAGTGAAACTACATGCCTATCTTCTAATACAAAAGGAACATTCTGCAACCTACTCAAGGAAACTGCTCCTACCCTAACACCTAAAAGTATGCATGCAGACTATACTGTCTACAGCTACGACAAGAACAAAGAAAAGAAAAGAGAACACAACTATGCCAAAGTGAAAGCACAAAAACAGCTATCATCTATTAACCTACCGTCAGATGATGGACGTTCTCCTTATCTCCTCTTACATTTCCTCTATAAATAGCGCACCAATTATCTTACTCTCTATAAATTCATCCATACCAACCAAAAACCCTCTGCAATATAATTCAAAATGACTCTTTTATTTCTACCAAATAAAAGAAACTGACATGGGATTAGAAACTAACGTGGGAAAGGAATTATAAAAAAATGAAGTGGCAGAAATTTAAAGGAGCATGAAGCTCGAAGTGGGGTGGAGTTGTTGGCAAGGTGCACGACACTCGGGGAAGATAACATTAGACAGGTGGTGCGAAGTAGAGCAGTTCGATGGTGGCAAGGTTGGCACGACTGTTTGTATGAAGGAAACGCAGGGTTAGGTACAAAGGATGTCAAAATTGCTGAGTTTGTCGGGGCGTGTTCAAGGTGTGGTGGCCAGTTAAATCGGTGACAGGCTGTAAGGTGGCGTCTGTGGGTGGCGAGATGGCCATCCGGCGCATTGAGGAGTTCCGGCTTGAACGTACAGCAGAAGAACGGGATAAGAAATGAGACTGCTGCGAAAGAAAGAGGTGAATGGGTTACAAACATCTGCAGGGGGGCTCGTGAAGAAGAGAGGCCGTGGGTAGAGGGGCAGGAGGTCAGTGAAGTCAGGCATGGGGTAGGTGGAAGCACGATTGTAATAACCTGAAATCCCCCTTACAGGAAATTGTGGATTGTGCTGAGGACAAGCCGTATCGGAACACAAACAGAAGAACATTTCATTGTTTATGACAACAATTACATCAGAATACAAGAATATACAGAGTATGAATAAATAATATACACCACAAAATATCAGAGATTACAATACATTACATAGCAGTGGAAAAATAATACAATACACAACTGAAAGAGATATACGGATACAGAGCTTTCCGGATATCATCCCAGCTGTAAACCAGGTTCCTGTGAATATAAATCTGCAAAACCAAAACTACTAGTTGCCCGTGTCAAAATAAGGGCACCCAGAGTTTAGGGTAAACAATAAACTCCAGGTCAGTCATGTGACTGGTGTGAGAACTAAAACAGTTATTAATCTTTATTTTAAAGTTAGGTAAATCAAGGGACCACGCCGTATAACACGGAACGGGTTTCCTCCCAAGAATACCAGTGCATGAAACAACAGCGCAATGCTAAATAAAGAACAATGAAGCTATTATAAGACCCAGGTCCCATCACACAATGCAATGCAAGCCGGAGGATAGGGTTTTTACATTATAATAGCCAAGAATGCTTGGTACATGAAATTTCATGTTTTATTATTACTATAAGTGTATAGTGTCAAAACAATTTCAATCATAAGTATCAATCATAGACGACATAAGTGCCCTATACCACTATGTCACCATACTAGGCTCTACAATCAAAAACCGCAAAGTCACATACTGGAAGTTGAGTTTCCATCTATGAACCGAGGCAAGGGATCATCCTCTACCGAATTAGAGAGCCTCTAGCCCGCCCCTCAGGCAAGTACTCCGTCAAGACTTTGGATCGTCAGGGTTGGTCCACCGATGTGGATTAAAATGCCTGAACACTGCGTTTCCCCGCCCTTTGGGGCGTAAATGAGTCCAATGACTCCATTGGCTCAACATAGTCACCGATATATCCGAGGCGCCTCGCAATCCAACAACCACATAAGTCAAACTCGTCAGGGCATGTAAAACCACTGATGCCACTTCTAGCTAGAAAGAAACGCATATCATCCCTGAGGTCCTTCTCCCGTTTCTGGTTCACAACCGGGGTGTGAGGCTCGCGAATCAACGCTACACAAAGCTATGCCACATAGGTCATGCTTTGATCATCAGCCACAAGACTTTGTTTTTCAACAAAGCCTTGATCATTTTCCACTTAGGCATGCCACACAAGCAATTCACTCCATGTGATTGATATCCATCAATATATAACCTCTGAGCTCATACGTCTCAGAGAAGGGTGTTAAGCAAGAGAATAAATTCTCCGCCGTCAAACAGACATATATTTAATAGAAATCAATCACACGTAATAAAATTCAATGTCAGACACACAGTCCATTCACAAGTTCGTTCTGGGTCTGAACGAAACCAGAGGCACCTTGTACCTCGCACATCCATCGATCTCCAAATACGTCTAGACGATCACCAACTGATTCCCTCCTATTGGGTGTACGGCCCAATCAAGATCATCAGTAATTATCCAAACGATGTGAAGACCTCCGGTCTTCGACCACCGTCTTCATTTTCGACACATCGTCGATTCAGTTATTCAGAATGGGATAAACCCGGCCTTTCCGAATAACTCGCATATATAATAAACAAGTGTTATACAAACACAACATACGCCTCATTCGAATTCAGAATATTCTTTTATTCAAATATTCTTATACTTTGGGAAAGGTTCCCATTAATTTATCAAAGATAAATTCTTTAAATTTGTTCTTTAATCTTCTTTTGAATATCAATTCAAACCAAATTATGGTTTATCCAAACTAGTCGGGATTAGCAAACTTTACCGAAGTAATCATTTATTTTATTTCCCAATCCCAACCTATTCATCCCATGAAGTAAAACTGGTCATGCTTCATATCTAACACCACGGTGTTATCGATAAATTCAATTACCATTTCACGTTTAAATCTAACTAAAGATTTAACTATCGCCTGGAGCAAAACTGGTGATACTCCATTCTCGATTATTTCAATCTAATTAAAGATTCATTAAAACTTCACTTGGTTTTAATCTTCCCAATAATCAATATTAATGATTGTTTAACTTGGGAAATCATATTTTGTATTTAATTGGGTTAAAGAACCAATGTCATTTAAAACACGATTCACTATAAACCCAAAATCACATTCAAATTAAATTCCAATTAAATATCATTTAATTGGTATACTTCATTAAATCTAATAAAAAGATTTAATCTTTTTCTCAGCTGGGTTTAAGAACAGTGTTAATGAAGACTCCATTCGCGACAAACCCCAAATTGCATTTGATATTAAATACAAGGCTCTGAATAGAAAATATATCGGCTTATATTCAATATCAAATTCTACGACCAACAAATATCGTATTGGAAATAACGATATAAATATATCTTTCAAATTTCCATAACAATATCTGTATAATCACGAAATCCAACATCGAAATATTCCAAAGACAATTTCGATTCAAATCCATTCCAATTCAATTATTGGAAATTCTGGTTACTTTTAAACCCTTTCAAATCACATTTATTTATTTCAAAAATAAATGGATTATAATTCTAGTTCAAAACTAGTTCATTTCGATAAAAATCTATTTTTATCTTTTCAAATATGGAATTTTTCATCCTAGTTCTTCCCAAATCATTTCTTATGATTTTACACTAATTATTGATATTTTTAATAATTCTATCAAGGCCCGTACAGTCGGTTTCCATCAACGGCCATCGAACTGCACTTACAACGACCTTTTCCAAATTTGATTTGGACATATTTCCAAATCCAACTGTTAGATTTCAAATCTCTAATATTCATTAGAAAGCTCTTTTCGATACGAACCCAACGGTTCCAGTTTTAGGAGAATCCGACGGTCGGATCTCCCGAAATATCCATTCGAAGTCAATTGTCGAAATTCGCGAACTATCGCGGCGCAACGCGTTCTATTCAGGCCATTATATATATATAATATATATATATTATATATATTTCATCGATTTCCTTTCAAAACGTATTTTATAAATCGTTTTAAATTCGTTTTCAAAACGATTTCAACTTCCTATTCAATTTCTAATCAAAATTGAATATTCCATATCATCGATAAATAAATGATAATATTTTCAAAACATTAGATTTTGAAATAAATTCCTTTTCTATATTCATTTTAAAAACGAATGTAATCGATATAAATATCGTTCACGTCAAAATAGCGCAAATCTAATCAACACGGCTTTATATCTTTCAGTAACTTTGTTATTCTATTCAACAAATGAATATTTTCTTCAACACATGAATTTTCTTTTATTCAACACATGAATATATATTTTATTCAACACATGAATTTATTCTATTCAACACATGAATTTATTCTATTCAACACATGAATTTTCTATTATTCAACACATGAATATATATTTTATTCAACACATAAATATTCTATTATATTCAACACATGAATTTATTCTATCCAACACATGAATTTTCTATTATTCAACACATGAATATATATTCTTTATTTTTTAAATTGGAATGAGACCCACTCAATTCCCATATAATATTATTTATATGGATTTTATACAACACATGTATGTAATAACAATGATAAATAATCAACCATCATCCAAAGTGCACAACACAACTGCATAAGCATTAAATATAAATAATTAACGCTTACACAGTCTATCAACCAATCGGTCGACATACTACTAAACAATTGGGATTAGTGTACGTCAATATAATCTTGAACACCCGTGTGGGGTTTCAATCAATCAAACACATATTCTAGTTATGCAGTTGGGCGATGTGTAAAATTTATCGTTCCAATCTATGTTAGTCAAATAGGTGTACATAAACAAATCGTTTTGATTTGTAAATGAATATCTATTTATTCACATTCGCATTAAAAATTACATTTTTAACTATAAATAATTTATCTCCGCACATGAATATACTTTCCATTCACTCCACATCACAATCAATTTTCACAACATGCAAGATCAAACAAGTTGTCCATGGTCTGCGAACGACGGGTGTCGGGTGCTGCTAAGCACCGTCTGCATCCTAGTATATATTTTAACTAGTAAACAAGAATTAAAGTGAGAAGTTCTCACTGAGAAGCTAATCAAACATTGTGACTCTTCATATGTAGGAAATCTTCGCCGTGTTTCCCACGAGATCTGTTTCACGCGGTATACGTTAAAAATCACATTTTTATTCTTGTACTATTCGTATAAAAATCTAATTTTTAAAACGAAGTTATTTAAATAAAAATCGTATTTTTATTTCGCTACCCAAATAATAAAAATCATATTTTTATTATCTCTAGAATATAAAAATCATATTTTTATTGTCTCTATAAAATAAAAATCATATTTTTATTATCTCTATAATATAAAAATCATATTTTTATTATCTCTATAATATAAAAATCGTATTTTTAATATGCTACATATATAAAAATTGAATTTTTCTTCGCTACATGAATATATAAAAATCAAACCTTTCATACGAAACAATGCTTATTTCATATTTATGAAAATAATGCTATTTTGATTTATTAAAACTGAGATTTTTAAACTAATTAAACTGAAATAAATGAAGTAAAAACTCACACTTGCTTAAGGGAGGGGGATGGAGAGTTGACAGTCGAAGGTGGGGGTTGAAAGGGGCGGCGTCGGGCTCTTCAGGTGGTCGGAGCGCCGGCCTGGTGGTTGATTTAGGGATTGGGGTGTTTGGATTGGATTTGGCAACATGGGGCTTGGGGATTGGAGATGGACGGAGGGGGGGAAAGGCCAGGGAGGCGCGGGGGTGCAGTCGACGTGGGGGAGGCGGCGGCTCAACTGAGGCGGCGGCGAGGCATGGACGGGAGCAGCGATCGAGATGTTTTTTTTTCAAAACCGACGGAGGGATAAAGTGAAGAGAGAGGGAGAGAGAAAAAGGCGTTGACCCTACATAATTATATATTTTTTTTATTTTAATTTAGCTCCAAAAAGTTAATTTTTCGTTCGAACCCCAAAACGAACCCAACAACTGTCGCCCCTAGCTAATTACTCCCATTCCGAACACAATGGGATATGTATCATGAGCCAGTTTGGCTATTTCGATCAGTTTTCGCTAAATTTAAAATATAAATCTGTATATTCAATTTACCGGGGCCACATACTAACTTTAACAATTCTAGAAAAATTATTTCTAGCTTCGTATTGATGATACAGTCCTAACAAAACTAATTTCGTCAAATTTTGAAACCGTTTGAAAAATGGCCAATTTCTGGTTGATCGAAATTGACTGAAATTGCCAAAACACGTTTTCTTTTGCCACGCTCACATATTTATTCTAGAAAATTACGAATTTTGGAATCTAGTAATAACTTGACATCACGGATCCAATAAAAGTGGTTTCGTCGAAAACCGAGGTCGTTTGCAAAATTTCCATTTTTAAGGGCCAAAATTCCATATCGACTATTCTGAATTTTCATCTGGCATAACTTTTTACCCCCGCTATGAAATTTCAATTTTTTGGATTCTTTGGAAAGATATTTTCAAATAGATTCTAATATTTTTGGTTTCGCTAAAATCCGATTTATTTGAATCCTGTACATTCATTTGAAATTTGAAATTTGAAATCAAATTTTGAACTACCGCGCCATTTTCAATTCCTTTTATAATTAAAATAAAATATTTATATTCTAACGACTGTCTATATGAATATACATGTTCTAATTCTATTCAAAATAAATTTCTCATCGTTATTATTTAAAAAAATTCATTTTAAATATTCAAAATTCATTAAAATTGCCAAAATAAAAAATTTAAATTGGCTCGGATTTCCGGGTTATTACAACGATGAAGATGGTAGGAATGGGATGAAGAGCATGACGTTCTGAAAGAAGATACAAAATAGTAAAAATGAATGGGTAAAATTTGAAACCTACCATATCATTAAATATGCCTAACTGCGATAGATTGTGCTTAATTACGTTTATCTTGCCAAACAAAATCTTAAGTAAACTATATATATTAAGTTATGTGTGGCTGCTTGGGTATATATATTTAACTGTGCTTAACACGTGAATGGGGCTAGCCCTTTCCAATTTTGCCTAACCATGTTTACTAAATAATTGCCTAATCCACTTGTAACATAGCCTAATCCACTTGTAATGTGGTCGTGTATAATAATAGCTTATGTGACTAATTATATATGATAGGTGAGAAAATGAATAGTAGTATATTTACGAGTATTTATGAGCCTAATCCATCCTAACATTAAATAGTGTAATGTGGCCTGATGAGTTGTTTCTAATGTCACGTGCCCACCGAAGTTAATTTGCCTGACCCATTTGTTTTATCATGGTCCAATTTATTTATACTATATAACATGTATAACGTTGCCAAACCAAACTGTCACACAGTAACTTGCTTAGTAAGTCCCTATATGAGTAATCATTTGTTTATGCCTAATATTGGTAATTAATGTGAGTAAAAATTTAGTTAATAATTATTTTAAAGTTGTAATTATTTAAATAGGCGAATAACATATTATATATAACCATGTCATGCAGTACACCGGTGACGTCGGTTCCGTATCGACGAGCATAAAATGACGAAGTTGGTTTGGTCAGAATCTGCAGCTACTTGGGTTTTTAATTAAATTAAATATATGTTTAATTTAATTAAAACACGTTGTTTCAGATTGGAAATGAAATCAAGGTGAGTTCAACTCACCCAGTTTTATCCTACTTACATTTTATATAAGTTGGTTTTAATATTTGTGTGCTATAGTTGTTTGCTGTTGAGTGTTTACTGAATTGGTTTATGTATGCTGACCGAACTGATTAAATTAAACATTTGTTTAATTTAATAGTAAACCAATCATATTTTAACAATTATTTCCAAATAAGGTAACTTACCTCGTTGGTTACGTTTATAAAAATATACACGTATTGAATTTAATATGGACATTTCAATTGCTGTTATTGTTTGATTGTTGAATATTATATCTGTCTATTGAATATATGATTTTATTTGAGATAATGTATTTGATGTAGGGAAAAACAAGTTGGAGGGATCCAACCGGATACCTCAAATATAATAATGTTTTTATTTCCATATTATCGATATATGAACTGTTTAACCAATGTGATTGGATGATGGATTTGTTTATTAATTAATTCATCGTTTGCCTATTATCAACAATGTGCAGTATTGGTTTAGTAGTTGGCAGCAGTTGGCGTAAAAATATATTGGTTCATAAATATTGATTTACCATCAAGTAAATCAATAAAAATGAGGTTATAAAAATTATTTTATAATTGGAGATAGATTTTTAAATCTATTATTTAAATGAAAGTATATAAAAAGGGAAATATTTATTTATGGTTTACTATTTAGGTTTTTAAGTAATTATAGAATAATTTTTATAAAGAGATTTTTTATATTAATCAGATTTTTAAGCAAATGAGCAGAAATTTATCTACCGGTTAAGAATTGGATTAATTATTTCCAAGAGATAGTTAAATGAAATTATTTAAATTAATTATATTATTAATAAATTTAAAAGAAGGCTAATTGGAGTTGTTTTACGAGATAATCATGGTTTAAGATGAAAAAGTAACTAATCAAATGGGAATTGGTTATTTGATTGATTTATTTTGAATTAATCTTATCAAATAGATTAATGAGCATTTGTTCTAAGCTAACAAGATTTTAAAAGGAGATTTTCTATTTATTAATTAAATAAAGAACTTAACTATTGCTATTGTCGTTAATGAGGAAGTAAATTATTATTTTAATAATAATCTAAGAGGATAATGTTTGAACGGAATTCATTTAATTGTGTAGTCGAAGTTGGTATTGGAACCTGACTGAATTGAGAAAGGAGTTATGAACGGAATTGATTGTAAAATTGAGTTTTATAAACTGAGTAATAAAGGAGATTTTAAGCCCAAAGGATAGATTAAAATAAGGGTTTATTTAATATTTAAATTAAGTAAGAAGGAATCTAGATAAATAGGATTTTATATTAAACCCGAGAGTTATAAGAATGTTTATAAAAGGGTGTGAGGCTAAGGCGTTAAGTTATAAATTAACATTGCTTAATAATGGAATTTGAAATGAGATTTTCAAAGGTGAAAATGGTTAAATGAATTAGGAGTGGAATTATATGGCTTGATAACGAGTTAAGATAAGAATAGAACCCAACTGGAGATTTGTTGAGCTGAGTGATTTTCTGAGTATTAATCTGATGTTGATTTCGGTCTTCGGGGTTAATACTTAGGGGATTATTTGCTTACAAACTTACGATCAAGGGCTGATGAATATTGAAGTATAGAAATGCATGAGAAATGTGGTAATTTTGGGAAATGAGATATAGCTATAAAATATTATTTTAAGTATTCAGATTCTTTTGGGAAGACTCTTTTATTAAAATAAGAAGTGATATTGTATTTTAAAATATTAAAAGATTTAGAAGTTTATTTAATCATTCATTAATTATTTATAATTAAAAGGGCCAAATGATGTTGAGTACTGGATCAATGAGTACATTTTATTTTTGAAATTGTTTATTTGATAGTTAAATAACCAACTATCAAATCTGGCCAATACGATTATTGGTACGGAAAGACCGGGATCCTATATATACATACATATATATATATATATATGTATATGTATATTCGAAAACCATTCCGTCCCGCAAATACGAAATATTGAAGATATTAGATACCAATCAAAAAGAAAAAATTGAAGACCGTGGATCTTCATAAAACGGTAGAATTACTTATAATCCTTGGTTTAACGGCCAGAGATATATTGTGACTTTGTCATGGTTAAAATCGTCGAATTTGTAAGGACTATTTGCTACAATCTATAAGGTGATTCCTAGTATGTAATAGGAGAGTACCTTCAGTTCATCCTGTCCCTGGATGACTTCTATGAATGAATGTCTAACAAAGTATTTCTTAGGAATCACGTACATGGATTTTTACAAACGTATTTCTGTTAGTGGCAGAGAATGACCGTTCTCTTAGCTTAACAACCAGAGTATTTTTATGGATGTCAATTAGTGATTTGGCTGATCTGACAATGTGGCATTCAAAGTAAAAGATGGCCAAATGTTCTAAAGGTGAATTCTAACCTCAAGCCTCACAACCGGGAATTGACAAAAATCGGGCAGGCATCATGGTTAAGTGGGTCGCTCCCATTAGGGTGTATAATCACCAAACTAGAGAAAATTCATTTCTTTCTTTAATCTATTTCAATGTTGTCCCTTTTTGGAAAACGGTTGTCGATCCCAACCATTGGTGATATACATTCGATACAATCAAACGAAATGAGTGGTCGGCCATGTATGGGCCGGGTTGCAAGAATTTCTTGTTGAACCCGGTGTATTCGCCTCTAAAGGTACACTATCGGCAGATGGTTTCATACCTTGTCATGGTCAAAATCCAATCTCCAATAAGCACCCGCAGTTTAGATTGTATACTATATATGTGGAGCGTGAGATGCAAGCGTTCCGCTAGATTGGTATTTATTGGTATTTAGACACTATTATAATATCAGAAGATATATATGGTTTCAAAATGTTCAAGGTTATCGTAAGGTAAAAACCGTCTGTATTTATGTGTGGATTTGGTCTTACGATTATCCTTTTCTTTCAAAAAGATTTTGAACTTTAAAATCAAGTTGGATGATTCCCCTTAAACTTTGCGAGTTTTCTCACTCTGATTCAGCAGACTGACCCGATGTTTGTAATGCTCGGGTTAGCCCGAGTTTTGCAGTTTTAGGATTGGATACTACGAAGTTCAGAAGACGTGCTGGAGGAGTTCAGACGTGTACGTATTTATTCCGCTGTGTATTGTTTATGAAGACAGGATATTATAACTATCTAGATATGTTGATGTACTCTGATGATTGTAAGTTTAATTTCAAGCTCTCAATAAAGATTTATTTCTATATTATATTTTGTTCCGCTGTGATGCGAGACTCTGATTCCGTTGTGTTTTCTTATTCTTGTTTCTTCCATTCTAATATTTCTCTCTTTCTTATCTCATCCTCTAAATTCTCTCTTTTGGCATCTGGGTTTCCAGTACAATTTGGGTTGGACTAGTGTTGTCTAGTCAGCTCCAAAATTACCAGAAATTTGGGTCGTCACATATTTCATAGGTGTAAAGGGGCATTTTGTGTGACTTCTAAGTTTCCTTATGTTGCATTACTGAAAGCTTAGTTAAAAGAGGTGATAAAATTGTCAATCCAAAGATAGAATCATGTCTTTTAGTGCACAAGTAAGTTGTTATTCTCTAATTATTTTCACTGTATTTTCTACTTTATTATTCTTTAGTTAATATGCTCTAATTTTTTATTATGTCTATCAATATGAATAAGACACTAAGTCTTTCACTTTATTTTATTGTCTTGTATGTCCTTCACTTTACAGTGGTCACATTTCTTTGTTTGTGGAATAAATGCATGCGTCCTTGCAAATTGCTGCATATGCCATTACTTGCATTTTTTTATGTATTTGCATTTGTACTTATAGAGCTAGACCATATGATATATCCACGCTCATTAGCTGACCATGAAAACCAAGTGACCTAACTGCTTCCTTGCCATGTCCTTTTGAGTTGGAGTAAGTACAAACTACTTACTATTTAAGGTCATACGTATTTTTCCAACAAATTTTTTGTTGGATTATTTAAGGTTATACGAATTTTTTTAAATTTACGGTAATGTCTTCGTTAATGGCTAGATGGTTACGACAATGGTTATAAAATTTGCTAACCGTCAACAATGGTTATTGAAACACCCCACCTCCATTAATGTCACTCACAGAGGGAATGCCTTAACTTTGGTGGAGCATTATAGGTAAAACATGTAGATAAATTACAAGACAGACAAATAAAGCAGCGGAAAATAAAGTCATTTTATAAACAACATAATTCAGTCAAGCTTTTACAACAATTTTCTCAATCATACTTAGATGTAATACATAGAACTTCTATCTTGATTTAAAAACTTCCAAGAATAAAAGAAGCATAAAAACAATGATATTCCCCGATAAAGCATGAACCAGCCATAGCAGTGGAAGAGAGAGAGTCCAAAGCGATACACCAACTAATCTTCAAGCTTGGAAAGAGGAGAGGTCCAAGTTAGGCTGAGCTATTCCCTCCTTGACTACCCTGGGGGGGGGGGAACGGAAGAAAAGAGGCGAAAAACAAACTAGGTCAGACATAAGCCTGGTAAGTCCAGTATCTTTCAACATGCAAACAAGATAAATGATCATGACATGAATAAACCGAAAATAGGACAATACCATAAAAACAAGGTAACTAAAGAAAAGATAAGTGCAAGGTGAACTGAATGTGCTTCTACTTTTCTCTTTTTCGCTACTACTCTGTTAATCTGATTTCTATATTTATCTTTGCACCACCTAACTAGTGTTCCAACTAGTAATCTGTATAAAATGATAATCGTGATCCCAACCCCCCGTAATTGTGGTAGCCTTCAGGTGTACATCTATCGTGAGGATTCCACCTCAATCGACCTAATTGCCACGAACATGTTAGATGTACCCTTACTACCCAATCGATCGGCTCCCTACTTGTATTCATGTTCCATGTGTCTGTGTCACTTGGCCCTCTCTTGCGTGTAGATACCCTGTGTTGGTTCCATCATAAGGTGTATCAATCCTTATGATAGCGACCCGACACGATTCAAGACGCATAGTGTATAACTACCGGTATCCAGTGCCTGCTTTTTCCCACTCCGGAGTACGTGCACGCCCGTAAACCGTCGGAACCTACACTGACGTACCCCCTGCCGCAGCTTTGACCGCTTATAATCAGCCTAGTAATCGTGCCCCACCCTGCCTAGTTCAGGGTACCGTGATACATCCATGTGGGTTACTGCTGAAATGAGTCCCCGTTACAAGGGTTTCCTATTGGTTAAGTTTGTGGGCCTATATTTACTAATATTACCCACCAACCCGATATGTACTTAACCACCCCATCGATTCAAGCATTTTTAATAAACGGTTAAGTTTTGTGGGCCTATATGTACTAATATTACCCACCTACACGAGATGTACTTGACCCTCCCATCGATTCAAGCATGTTTATTTAATAGTTAAGTTTTACGGACCTATATTTACTAATATTACCCACCAACCCGATATGTACATAACCCTTCCACTGATTCAAGCATGTTTATTTAATGGTTAAGTTTTGTGGGCCTATATTTACTAATATTACCCACCAACCCGATACGTACTTAACCCTTCCATTGATTCAAACATGTTTATTTAATGATTAAGTTTTGTGGGCCTATATTTACTAATATTACCCACCAACCTTATATGTACTTAACCCTCCCGCACATTACGCCATATTAGTTAAGTGTTGTCTGCTCATGTTAACTTAACCCACTCATTCGTCATGTCATGTTGGTTAAGCATTTCTTATTAACTTGACCCTCCTTACTTATCATGTTGGATCGGTTAAGTGTTTCCTATTAACTTAACCCCATTCGTTCATCAAGTTATATTGGTCAAGTGTTTCTTGTTAACTTAACCCCACGTATTCATCTTGTTGTATTGGTTAAGTCTCATCAATCAATTCAAATTAACTTAACCCGCTTACGTGTCATGTTACTTTGGTTAAGTGTTGCTTTCTTGTGTTAACTTAACCCTACACCAAATCAAGTTATCATGGTTAAGTGTTGCCCTCTTATTTTAACTTAACCTTTCCATAAATCAAGTTATATTGGTTAACTGTTTCTAAATTTACTTAACCTCACCCACTTGTCTAATTAACATGTTATAACGGTTAAGTGTTCTAAATTTACTTAACCTCACCCACTTGTCTAATTAACATGTTATAACGGTTAAGTGTTCTAAATCTACTTAACCTCACCCACTTGTCTAATTAACATGTTATAACAGTTAAGTGTCCTAATTTACTTAACCTCACCCGCTTGTCTAATTAACATGTTATAATGGTTAAGTGTTCTAATTTACTTAACCTCATCCACTTGTCTAATTAACATGTTATAACGGTTAAGTGTTCTAAATTTACTTAACCTCACCCATCAGTTTAGTTAACATGTTGAGTTAGTTAAGTGTTTCCTTAATTGACTTAACCCTACCAATCTTGACTTGGCTTTATTAAAGCACCAACCACTCACATTAGACATGTATTGTTGTGGTCACTGGATGTGCCGGTAGGTTCCGGGCAGTTTTGCACCACAACTCAGTCTAACCTCGGGTCCTTTTTGGGCTCAATGCACTAACCACCCACATTAGACAGGTATTGTTGTGGTCACTGGATGTGCCGGTCGGTTCCGGGCAGTTTTACACCATAACTCATTCTAACCTCGGGTTAGGCATATTTGTCTTTTCTAAATTTACATATTTCTTATTTATGACAAATTCCATATGTAAATTATTCCCAATTTAATTATGCCATAATTATCCTTTTAATTATGCTCACAATTAATGGTATACTAAATATACCATTTCATGGACCAATCTATGCCATGTAATTTTTCATGTTTATCCTACATATTTATATGTAAATTATAAATCAATTATTGTCATGGCCCACTTTCCTTCTAAATCACTTTCAAAATTTTAGGTATATAGATTATATCATTTTCATGCCACTTATCATGCTTATGTGTCAAACATGCCAATTACATGTAATTTCATGTTTTCCCCAATGTTACCCCCGTTGTACATTCGCAAAATTACATAGAATGTTAGACTCGATATTTTAGCCTAACTTATAAAACAAAAAAGGGGAAAAGAGGAACTTTGCAACATTCCAACATCATACAAAAGTATGGATCTAACTACACACATGTCACATGGATTTGGCATAGAACAATATACTTTTAACTATGAACTTGTAAATTTGATCTATGCAACATGAACCACAAGCATATGAATTTACATAAAACTATACAAGTTAAACTTGGCATGTAGTGGTGAACTTGTAAATTAGATCTATCATAAAGGCATATGGATCTAACATATAAAGTTGTAGATCTAAACATATAAGGTCGTAGATCTAAACATGTATGCATAATGGCTCTAAACAATTAGGCATAAACGACATGACTTAGCCTAAAACTTGTATGTATCATAATATCACCAAACTTACATATGATAATTTCATTCCTAAATTCCTATACAACATCATAGGTTTACTCATCAATTTCCACATAACATGATAGGTTCGATAGACCACAATAGTTCATAGGAATATATGATAGAATAGACATGAATGAACATGAATCAGCATCACATACAATTTGATACAATTCTTTTACAATTCATTACAAATCATGTCTTTAATTTATTCATATCTGAAAGATAACTACACTTACAATCAAAAGGAAAAACTTGGTTTCAGGGATCTGTATTCTAAAACTGAATTCCTCGCCTTTGATGTAGATCGTTGAATTCTCTTAGTTGAATTATATTAGATTTAATTTGACTTAGGTTTTAGTGGTGGCTAGGTTTAGATGAGAGTGAATAATAGAATTAGGTTTTAGGTTTAGGGTCCTTATATAGTTGTAGAGAGTATTTTAGGACCATTAGATTAGCCCTGAACCATGAGAACCAATCAGATGCCACATCTGCCTTAGAGCGAATAGGCCCACGGGTTAACAGCCAAACACCCTGAATGAACCCCTAGTCGACCCAGTGGAGCTCGGGTCGACCTCAAAAATGGGCCGGTTCGGTTATTCCCCCTACTGATTCGCTGTTTTGAACTTTTTTACATATTTATTTATTTAATTTTTATATATATCTATTTTTTTTTCTAATATGCATACAAACTTCAAGACTTAATAACTTCTTCATAAGGTATCCGTTTTATGCAAACCAAATGTCTATCTTGACCAAAATTTTGAGACAAACGTAATAGCACAACCCATTTCACTTAATTCTTCTTCTAAAAATTAAGTGTTCTTGAATTTGTTAATTTTAATATTCTCAGCAAATTCAGGGTGTTACATTCTCCCCTCCTTAAAGGATTTCGTCCCTGAAATCTTTAAGTTAAGAAGAATGCATCCTAACATCCAATCATCCATCTACTCATCCATCATCCACAAGCATCCATTGTCCTTAAAAGACTTCTAATGCCATATGAACATATGCAGAGTGTGTGTATATGTCTCTTATCTAGTACAAAATCAGGCGGTCTACTGATCCAGTTGACCTCCTTAATGCGAATCATGAGAGTGTCATGCGTCCAATATGTATGCAAGTATCTCTAATCATGTAAATACTATATATGTGCATATTCACTCATCCATATGCAACATCCATATGATAACATATCAAGTTTCAGTCCATATACAAATACATTCATATGCATATGCAATATGAAAGTGACTCAGCCAATCTAGTGCTTAATGTGTGTATATGCATCCACGAGCAACCACTAGCAAACACTAGGAACCACTTGCAACCATCAATCATAACATGTCTCAAACACATGTTTTCATCCATTGGCTTCTACCTAAGGATCGAGGATAGGACCGAGAGGATATACTTAAAAGATAAAGACTAGCATGCAAATAAATATTACAGAAAAAGGAGGAATCATGGATATTGTGAAAACCCGTAACTTCCCCGTAAAGGAAAGCGTCGGATAGTTCGAGAACAAGCCACAACAGAACGCATACAGAAGAACATTTCATTGTATATTACAACAATGCATCAGATTACAAGAATATACAGAGTATGAATGAATATTACACAGAAATATCAGAGATTTAAATTACATTTAAATACATAGCAGCGGAAAATAATACAATACACAACTAGAATAGATATACGGATACAAAGCTTTCCGGATATCATTCCAGTTGTAAACCAGGATCCTCTGAATATAAATCTGCAAAACCAAAACTACTAGCTGCCCGTGTCAAAATAGGGGCACCCAGAGTTTAGGTTAAAACAATAAACTCCAGGTCAGTCATGTGACTGGTGTGAGAACTAAAACAGTTATTATTCTTTATTTTAAAAGTTAGGTAAATCAAGGGACCACGCCGTATAACACGGAACGGGTTTCCTCCCAAGAATACCAGTGCATAAACAAACAACGCAATGCTAAATAAAGAAAAATGAAGCTGTTATAAGACCCAGGTCCCATCACACAATGCAACGCAGCCGAGGATAGGGTTTTCCCTTATAAAAGCCAAAGAATGCTTGATACGTTTAAAACAGAGTATTTGATACTATTATAAGTGCATAGTGTATAAAACAACTTCAAATCATAAGTATCAATCATAGGCGGCATGAATGCCCCATAACACTATGTCGCCATATATAAGTTTACAATTAAAACCGCAAATGTCACGTATTTGGGAATTGGATTTCCGTCTATGAACCGAGGCAAAAGATAGTCCTCAACCGATTCGAGACAATCTAGCCCATGTCTCAGGCAAGCGCGCAGGCAAGCCTTGGAGCGACAGGGCCGGTCCACCGATGTGGATTATTATGCCTGAACACTACGTTTCCCCGCCCTTTGGGGCGTAAATGAGCCAACTAAATGACTCCATCGGCTCGAGAACGACCGATCAATCCGAGGCGCCTCGCAACAGCAACAACCACATAAGTCAAACTCGTCAGGGCGTGTAAAACCACTGACGCCACTTTTTAGCTAGAAGGAAACGCATGCCCTCCCTGAGGTCCGTCTCCCGTTTTTGGTCCATACCGGGTGTGAAACTCGCGAAGTAAACGTTACACAAAGCTACGCCACAAAGGCCGTGCTTTGATCATCACCACAAGACTTTGCTTTTCAACAGAAGCCTAGATCAATTGACACTTAGGCATGCCACACAGGCAATTCACTCCATGCGTTTGATATCCATCAATATATAACCCCTGAGCTCGTACGTCTCAGAGAAGGGCGTTAAGCAAGAGAATAAATTCTCCGCCGCCAAACAGATATATATTTAATAGAGATCAATCACACGGACTAAAATCCAATGTCAGACACACAGTCCATTTACAAGTCCGTTCTGGGTCTGAACGAAACCGGAGGCACCTAGTACCCCGCATATCCATCGATCTCCAAGTACGTCTGGACGATCACCAACTGTTTCCATCTTCTTGGGTGTACAGCCCAATCAAGATCATCAGTAATCGCCCAAACGATGTGAAGACTTCCGGTCTTCGACCATCGTCTTCATCTTCGACTTATCGTCGTATCAGTTATTCAGAATGGGATAAACCCGGTCTTTCCGAATAACTCGCGTATAATTTAAATAAGTGTTACACAAACACAACATACGCCTCATTCCAATTCATCATTCAATAACCGTAAATTAATCAAGAGAATAATTCCCCAAATATTAACCCCGAAGGCCGAAACCAACATCAGATCAATATCCAGAAAACCATTATGCTTAGCTAGCCGACAGTTAGTTTCTAAATTTCACATTCATAGGGAAAGGTTCCCATTAATTTTATCCAAGATAAATTCCTTGAAATTTATTCTTTAATCTATTTTTGAATATCAATTCAAACTAGTCGGGATTAGCGAACCTTACCGAAGTAATCATTTATTTTAATTTCCCCATCCCAACCTATTCATCCCATGAAGTAAAACTGGTAATACTTCATATCTAACACCACAGTGTTATCGGTAAATTCAATTACCATTTCACGTTCAAATCTAATTAAAGATTTAACTATCGCCTGGAGCAAAACTGGTGATACTCCATTTTTGATCCTTTCAATCTAATTAAAGATTCATTAAAACTCCACTTAGTTTTAATCTTTAACTGGGTTAAAGAACCAGTGTCATTTAAAACACGGTTCACGATAAACCCAAAATCACATTCCATTAATTATTGGGTTAAAGAACGAGTGTTATTTAAAACGCTGTTCACGATAAACCCAAAAATCAATATCAATTCTATTCCAATTAAATATCATTTAATTGGTACTCTTCATTAAATTTAAATAAAAAGATTTAATCTTTTCTCAACTGGGTTCAAGAACAGTGTTAGTGAAGACACCATTCACGACAAACCCAAATCACATTTGATATTAAATACAAGGCTCTGAATAGAAGATATATCGGCTTATATTCAATATCAAATTCTACGACAAACAAATATCATATTGGAAATAACGATATATATATCTATATCTTTCAAATTCCCATAACAATATCTGTATCATCACGAAATCCAATATCGAAATATTCTGAAGACAATTTCGATTCAAATCCATTCCAAAATAATTATTGGAAATTCTGGTTATTTTTAAAACCCTTTTTCAAATTCAATTTATTTATTTAAAAATAAATAGAATTATAGTTCTAGTTCAAAACTAGTTCATTTCGATAAAAATCTATTTTTATCTTTTCAAATATGGAGTTTTTCATCCCAATACTTTCTAAATCATTTCTTATGATTTTACACAAATTATTACTATTTTTAATAATTTTATCAAGGCCCGTACAGTCGATTTTCACCAATGGCCATCGAACTGCACGTATAGCGACCTTTTTCAAATTTGATTTGGACATAATTCCAAATCCAACCGTTAGATTTCTAATTTATCACATTCGTTAGAAAGCTCTTTTCGATACGAACCCAACGGTTCCGGTTTTAGGAGAATCCGACGGTCGGATCTCCCGTAATGTCCGTTTGAAATAAATGGTCGAAATTCACGAACTGCCGCGGCGCGGCGCATTCTATTCAGGCCATTATATTATATATATAATATATATTTCGTCGATTTCTATTTAAAACGAATTATATAAATAGTTTTAAAATTCGTTTCAAAAGCAATTTCAACTTCCATTTCAATTCAAATCAAAATTGAATTCTTCTTTATAAATTCGTTTTAAAATTCATTTCTATTCAATTCAAATTTCAATTCAATTTGAATTCATTTCAATTCGCTTTCAATTCAATTCAATTTGAATTCGTTTTCAATTCAATTCATTTCGAAATCGTTTTCAATTCAATTCATTTCGAAATCGTTTTCAATTCATTTCGAAATCGTTTTCAATTCAATTCATTTCGAAATCGTTTTCAATTCAATTCATTTCGAAATCGTTTTCAATTCAATTCATTTCGAAATCGTTTTCAATTCAATTCATTTCGAAATCGTTTTCAATTCAATTCATTTCGAAATCGTTTTCAATTCAATTCATCGAAATCGTTTTCAATTCAATTCATTTCGAAATCGTTTTCAATTCAATTCATTTCGAAATCGTTTTCAATTCAATTCATTTCGTAATCGTTTTCAATTCAATTCATTTCGAAATCGTTCACGTCAAAATGGCGTAAATCAAATCAACACGGCTTCATATATTTCTATTTTCAAATATTCTATTTCAAATATTTCTTTTTCAAAATAGTTGTTATTATCAAAATATTTCGTTCAACACATGACCAATCTCAACGGATGAGTATTGTCAACACATGAACCTTTATTTTATATTGATAAAGATGTAAATTTTATTACTAAAATATTTCGTTCAACACATGACCAATCTCAATGGATGAGTACTGTCAACACATGAACTTTTATTTTATATCGATAAAGATGTAAATTTTATTACTAAAATATTTCGTTCAACACATGACCAATCTCAATGGATGAGTACTGTCAACACATGAACTTTTATTTTATAATATTCTTTATTTTACAAATTGGAATGAGGCCCAATCAATTACCATATAAAGTTAATTATATGGATTTTCATGCATTACACACATATAATAGCATTGAAAAATAATCAACCATCAACCAAAGTGCACTACACTGTATAAGCATCAAATATAGATATCTAACGCTTATAACGGCCTGTCAATCAATCGATCGACATATTTAATCAATCAGGATGAGTGAACTTCAAATTTCATCCCAACACCCGTGTGGGGTTTCAAACAATCAAACGCATATTTTATTTGTGCAGTTGGGCGATGTGTAAAATTTATCGACCCAATCAATGTCCTTCGAATAGGTGTACATAAATAAACCGTCTGGTTTGTAAATGAATATTTATTTATTCACATTCACGTTAAAAATTATATTTTTAACGACAAAACATTTTATTCCAACATATGAATTTCTATTCAGTTCATTCTTTAAATAAAATGATATTTTTATTTTTCTAACTTATTTTAGAAAATTTCGGCGGCATAACGGCACGATACTAGAAACGGGACAAGGCCTAGCCTTATCCCCGGTCTAGTGAAGGCCCACGCCATTCACACATCAATCAATCCATTCATTTCACCACACAATTCAATTTCAATCAAATAATCTAACTAATTTTTGCAATCAAACAAACAAGTCCATGGTCTGTGGACGATTGTGTCGGGTGCTACTAAGCACCGTCTGCATCCTAGTATATATATATAACTAGAAAATGAAATTGAAGAGTGACGAATTCTCACATATAGCTATCCTAGCTCCACGGCTCTTCATTTGCAGAAGCCTCCGTCGTTTTGCCTTTTTGTCACCTTCGTTGATCGTAGCCACTACATATATAAAAATCGAATTTTTACTTTGCTATTCAATATATAAAAATCGAATTTTTACTTTGCTATTCAATATATAAAAATCGAATTTTTAATTCGAAGTTCAATATATAAAAATCACATTTTTAATTCGAAGTTCACTATATAAAAATCACATTTTTAATTCGAAGTTCACTATATAAAAATCACATTTTTAATTCGAAGTTCACTATATAAAAATCATATTTTTACATCGATGTTCGATATATATAAAAATCATATTTTTACTTTGCTATTCAATATATAAAAATTATATTTTTATCACGCTATTTTCCATATAAAGATTTGGCTTTATAAAAACATAGACTTCGCCTTTTCAAATTTAAAGATTTCATCTTTATAAAAATCTCATTTTTATTTTTCTACACATATAAAGATGATATTTTTAGTATTCCTATCATGTAAAAATTATATTTTCACTTCTCTATCTAAATAAAAATCATATTTTTATAGTCGCTATATAGTAAAGACTATATCTTTAATACTTTAAAAATATAAAAATCATATTTTTAATTCTTCTACATAATAAAGATTATATTTTTATTATCTATATTATATAAAAATTATATTTTTAACTTCTCTTTATTATAAAAAATTATATTTTAACTCGCTATATATATGTAAAAGATCACATTTTTAATACGCTTTCATGACAACAAAAATCCCCTCTTTATACATTGTTATATATAATAAAAATCTGTTCTTTATACAACGATATGTAAAATAAAAATCCTTTCTTTTAGATGCAAAAATCCTTCAGGAAATAAGTAAATAAATTAAAAATAAATAAAAACTTACAACGCCTGCAATTCGAGGGGGTCGTTTGCTGGTCGTTGGGGTTTGTGGAGTCTCGTCGGTTGCTGGAGGGCGGTTGCCTCGTTGGTGCTCGCGGAGTCTGGGGAGGGATGCGCGGTGGCTACTGGTGCCAGGCAGAGGCGGCGAGCTGGCTTGCGAGGCTAGGGGTTGGGCTCGGTTTGGGGGATTAGGGTTTTGGGGTTTTGCCGTCACGAGAAGGAGAGGGCGAGGCAGATCGGAAGGGGGAGGGGTGAGGCGCTGCACCTCCGGCGGCCTGGCGGTGGTCATGACGACGAACGGAGGGTGGCGATGGAAAGGATCGATCGATTCTTTTTTTTTTTCAATTTTAAAATGATACCGGGGGGGGGGGGCAGAGTTAAAAAAGGGGGGAGATAATTTTTTTTATTTAATTATTTTATTTGTAAAATGTTGACTTTTTACATACGACCTCTAAAAGAGGTCCACCGCCTGTCGTCCATAGCGTTTTACCCCCATTCCGAACACAATGGGATATGTACCGCAAGCTGATTCAATCGTTTCAATCAGTTACCGTTAAATTTACATTTAAATCTATATATTGAATTTTAAACGCGCATTTCAAATTACCGGGGTCGCATACGAACTTTAAAAATTCTAGAAAAATATTTTCTAGCTTCGTATTGACGATACGGTCCTAACAAAACTAATTTCGTCGAATTCTGAGACCGTATGAAAAATGGCCAATTTCCAGTCGATTAAAATCAACTGAAACTGGTCAAACGCGTTTTCCTTTGCCACGCTTACATATTGATTCGAAAAATTATGAAATTTGGAACCTAGCAATAATTTAACATCACGGACCCAACAAAAGCGGTTTCGTCGAAATCCGAGGTCATTTGCAAAATTCCCATTTTTAAGGGCTTGAATTCCATAGCGACTATTCAGAAATTTCAACTGGACATATCTTTTGATTCCCGCTATGAAATCTTGATTTTTCGGATTCGTTGGAAAGATCTTATCAATTAGATCCTAATGTTTTTGGTTTCACTAAAATCTGGATTGTTTTGCACCCGGTACATTCAGTTGAAGTTTGAAATCGAATTATTGAACTACCGCGCCATTTTCAATTCTATTTATAATTATATATAAATATTTATATTCTAACGACGACGCATATAAATATATACGTTCGATTTATATTCAAAATAAATTTCTCGTCGATATTATTTAAAATAATTCATTTTAAATAATCAAAATTCGCCAAAATTGCCAAAATAAAAATTTTAAACTGGCCCAGATTTTCGGGTTGTTACAATCTCCCCCACTTAAAACTTTTCGTCCCCGAAAAGGAACAAAGTCGAAAGTGGTTTGATCATTCAACTCTACGTTCGATCTGGCTTTCATTCTCTAACTTTTCAGTTTCTGAGAATTTTCAAATATTTCAAAAATTTGGCTAACACCCTAAATTTTCGAAAAATTTCGCCATAACCTCCCCTGCACCGGGAGCATCGGGGAATTTCAAATAGCTTCCCCGGGCCTTCAGATCTCAAAAAGAAAAAGCCAAGCGGCTAGCCAATAGGCTCATAAAATCATCATAACCCAAACAAAACAGTAAATTATGTAGTAAACATGTACCTATTTGTCGGGCAAACAAATTTTATTCTCTGCTCTAGCCTCCTTGCTATGACCTGTTCAAGGTAAGTATATGTATATGCAAACAAACGCAACCAATTTTCAATATAATTCAATATTTGGTTCTATTAGGCTAAATGGCTAAGAATTAGCAACTAAATAAACAAACAACGCAAACATCAATCAATTAGTGAATTAGAGTCTCAAATTCATAATTTTGATACATGTACAAAAATCAGATTTTTGATGCCAAATCATAACAATAAGCCCTATCAAATTTTGGTTCTCACACCAGTCAATAGGAAATATATAGAAAATCACACCTTCGAAACTCGAACATAAATTCTAATGATGGAGCTCCATCATCAAAATCATCTCCGGGCGATTAGAGTGTAATTCTATATCTATCCAGTATATTAAAACTTTGAATATACGTTTGCAAGGCGTATATGCAAATTCTTTATATACTGAATTGTCCATAATCAATATAAACAAATAATCAAATACGAATAGTTGATTTAAATTTGCAAAACAAAATTTGTTTTCATTTGAAAAATATACTCTTCACACTCGTCCTAGGATGCTACTGATCCCATCTCTAACGAGTCATTCCCGTTGGATATTACTAATCCAATATCAGATGAATTCTTTCGTATGGTTCTAATGTGTCTTGTTCTCTAGCTTTGTAAACCAAAGCTCTGATACCAACTGTGAAAACCCGTAACTTCCCCGTAAAGGAAAGCGTCGGATAGTTCGAGAACAAGCCACAACAGAACGCATACAGAAGAACATTTCATTGTATATTACAACAATGCATCAGATTACAAGAATATACAGAGTATGAATGAATATTACACAGAAATATCAGAGATTTAAATTACATTTAAATACATAGCAGTGGAAAATAATACAATACACAACTAGAAGAGATATACGGATACAAAGCTTTCCGGATATCATTCCAGTTGTAAACCAGGATCCTCTGAATATAAATCTGCAAAACCAAAACTACTAGCTGCCCGTGTCAAAATAGGGGCACACAGAGTTTAGGTTAAAACAATAAACTCCAGGTCAGTCATGTGACTGGTGTGAGAACTAAAACAGTTATTATTCTTTATTTTAAAAGTTAGGTAAATCAAGGGACCACGCCGTATAACACGGAACGGGTTTCCTCCCAAGAATACCAGTGCATAAACAAACAGCGCAATGCTAAATAAAGAAAAATGAAGCTGTTATAAGACCCAGGTCCCATCACACAATGCAACGCAGCCGAGGATAGGGTTTTCCCTTATAACAGCCAAAGAATGCTTGATACGTTTAAAACAGAGTATTTGATACTATTATAAGTGCATAGTGTATAAAACAACTTCAAATCATAAGTATCAATCATAGGCGGCATGAATGCCCCATAACACTATGTCGCCATATATAAGTTTACAATTAAAACCGCAAATGTCACGTATTTGGGAATTGGATTTCCGTCTATGAATCGAGGCAAAAGATAGTCCTCAACCGATTCGAGACAATCTAGCCCATGTCTCAGGCAAGCGCGCAGGCAAGCCTTGGAGCGACAGGGCCGGTCCACCGATGTGGATTATTATGCCTGAACACTACGTTTTCCCGCCCTTTGGGGCGTAAATGAGCCAACTAAATGACTCCATCGGTTCGAGAACGACCGATCAATCCGAGGCGCCTCGCAACAGCAACAACCACATAAGTCAAACTCGTCAGGGCGTGTAAAACCACTGACGCCACTTTTTAGCTAGAAGGAAACGCATGCCCTCCCTGAGGTCCGTCTCCCGTTTTTGGTCCATACCGGGTGTGAAACTCGCGAAGTAAACGTTACACAAAGCTACGCCACAAAGTCCGTTCTTTGATCATCACCACAAGACTTTGCTTTTCAACAGAAGCCTCGATCAATTGACACTTAGGCATGCCACACAGGAAATTCACTCCATGCGTTTGATATCCATCAATATATAACCCCTGAGCTCGTACGTCTCAGAGAAGGGCGTTAAGCAAGAGAATAAATTCTCCGCCGCCAAACAGATATATATTTAATAGAGATCAATCACACGGACTAAAATCCAATGTCAGACACACAGTCCATTTACAAGTCCGTTCTGGGTCTGAACGAAACCGGAGGCACCTAGTACCCCGCATATCCATCAGTCTCCAAGTACGTCTGGACGATCACCAACTGTTTCCATCTTCTTGGGTGTACAGCCCAATCAAGATCATCAGTAATCGCCCAAACGATGTGAAGACTTTCGGTCTTCGACCATCGTCTTCATCTTCGACTTATCGTCGTATCAGTTATTCAGAATGGGATAAACCCGGTCTTTCCGAATAACTCGCGTATATTTTAAATAAGTGTTACACAAACACAACATACGCCTCATTCCAATTCATCAGTCAATAACCGTAAATTAATCAAGAGAATAATTCCCCAAATATTAACCCCGAAGGCCGAAACCAACATCAGATCAATATCCAGAAAACCATTCTGCTTAGCTAACCGACAGTTAGTTTCTAAATTTCACATTCATAGGGAAAGGTTCCCATTAATTTTATCCAAGATAAATTCCTTGAAATTTATTCTTTAATCTATTTTTGAATATCAATTCAAACTAGTCAGGATTAGCGAACCTTACCGAAGTAATCATTTATTTTAATTTCCCCATCCCAACCTATTCATCCCATGAAGTAAAACTGGTAATACTTCATATCTAACACCACAGTGTTATCGGTAAATTCAATTACCATTTCACGTTCAAATCTAATTAAAGATTTAACTATCGCCTGGAGCAAAACTGGTGATACTCCATTTTCGATCCTTTCAATCTAATTAAAGATTCATTAAAACTCCACTTAGTTTTAATCTTTAACTGGGTTAAAGAACCAGTGTCATTTAAAACACGGTTCACGATAAACCCAAAATCACATTCCATTAATTATCGGGTTAAAGAACGAGTGTTATTTAAAACGCTGTTCACGATAAACCCAAAAATCAATATCAATTCTATTCCAATTAAATATCATTTAATTGGTACTCTTCATTAAATTTAAATAAAAAGATTTAATCTGTTCTCAACTGGGTTCAAGAACAGTGTTAGTGAAGACACCATTCACGACAAACCCAAATCACATTTGATATTAAATACAAGGCTCTGAATAGAAGATATATCGGCTTATATTCAATATCAAATTCTACGACCAACAAATATCATATTGGAAATAACGATATATATATCTATATCTTTCAAATTCCCATAACAATATCTGTATCATCACGAAATCCAATATCGAAATATTCCGAAGACAATTTCGATTCAAATCCATTCCAAAATAATTATTGGAAATTCTGGTTATTTTTAAAACCCTTTTTCAAATTCAATTTATTTATTAAAAATAAATAGAATTATAGTTCTAGTTCAAAACTAGTTCATTTCGATAAAAATCTATTTTTATCTTTTCAAATATGGAGTTTTTCATCCCAATACTTTCTAAATCATTTCTTATGATTTTACACAAATTATTACTATTTTTAATAATTTTATCAAGGCCCGTACAGTCGATTTCCACCAATGGCCATCGAATTGCACGTATAGCGACCTTTTTCAAATTTGATTTGGACATAATTCCAAATCCAACCGTTAGATTTCTAATTTATCACATTCGTTAGAAAGCTCTTTTCGATACGAACCCAACGGTTCCGGTTTTAGGAGAATCCGATGGTCGGATCTCCCGTAATGTCCGTTTGAAATAAATGGTCGAAATTCATGAACTGCCGCGGCGCGGCGCATTCTATTCAGGCCATTATATTATATATATAATATATATAATATATATTTCGTCGATTTCTATTTAAAACGAATTATATAAATAGTTTTAAAATTCGTTTCAAAAGCAATTTCAACTTCCATTTCAATTCAAATCAAAATTGAATTCTTCTTTATAAATTCGTTTTAAAATTCATTTCTATTCAATTCAAATTTCAATTCAATTTGAATTCATTTCAATTCGCTTTCAATTCAATTTGAATTCGTTTTCAATTCAATTCATTTCGAAATCGTTTTCAATTCAATTCATTTCGAAATCGTTTTCAATTCATTTCGAAATCGTTTTCAATTCAATTCATTTCGAAATCGTTTTCAATTCAATTCATTTCGAAATCGTTTTCAATTCAATTCATTTCGAAATCGTTTTCAATTCAATTCATTTCGAAATCGTTTTCAATTCAATTCATTTCGAAATCGTTTTCAATTCAATTCATTTCGAAATCGTTTTCAATTCAATTCATTTCGAAATCATTTTCAATTCAATTCATTTCGAAATCGTTTTCAATTCAATTCATTTCGAAATCGTTTTCAATTCAATTCATTTCGAAATCGTTCACGTCAAAATGGCGTAAATCAAATCAACACGGCTTCATATATGTCTATTTTCAAATATTCTATTTCAAATATTTCTTTTTCAAAATAGTTGTTATTATCAAAATATTTCGTTCAACACATGACCAATCTCAACGGATGAGTATTGTCAACACATGAACCTTTATTTTATATTGATAAAGATGTAAATTTTATTACTAAAATATTTCGTTCAACACATGACCAATCTCAATGGATGAGTACTGTCAACACATGAACTTTTATTTTATATCGATAAAGATGTAAATTTTATTACTAAAATATTTCGTTCAACACATGACCAATCTCAATGGATGAGTACTGTCAACACATGAACTTTTATTTTATAATATTCTTTATTTTTCAAATTGGAATGAGGCCCAATCAATTACCATATAAAGTTAATTATATGGATTTTCATGCATTACACACATATAATAGCATTGAAAAATAATCAACCATCAACCAAAGTGCACTACACTGTATAAGCATCAAATATAGATATCTAACACTTATAACAGCCTGTCAATCAATCGATCGACATATTTAATCAATCAGGATGAGTGAACTTCAAATTTCATCCCAACACCCGTGTGGGGTTTCAAACAATCAAACGCATATTTTATTTGTGCAGTTGGGCGATGTGTAAAATTTATCGACCCAAACAATGTCCTTCGAATAGGTGTACATAAACAAACCGTCTGGTTTGTAAATGAATATTTATTTATTCACATTCACGTTAAAAATTATATTTTTAACGACAAAACATTTTATTCCAACATATGAATTTCTATTCAGTTCATTCTTTAAATAAAATGATATTTTTATTTTTCTAACTTATTTTAGAAAATTTCGGCGGCATAACGGCACGATACTAGAAACGGGACAAGGCCTAGCCTTATCCCCGGTCTAGTGAAGGCCCACGCCATTCACACATCAATCAATCCATTCATTTCACCACACAATTCAATTTCAATCAAATAATCTAACTAATTTTTGCAATCAAACAAACAAGTCCATGGTCTGTGGACGATTGTGTCGGGTGCTACTAAGCACCGTCTGCATCCTAGTATATATATATAACTAGAAAATGAAATTGAAGAGTGAGGAATTCTCACATATAGCTATCCTAGCTCCACGGCTCTTCATTTGCAGAAGCCTCCGTCGTTTCGCCTTTTTGTCACCTTCGTTGATCGTAGCCACTACATATATAAAAATCGAATTTTTACTTTGCTATTCAATATATAAAAATCGAATTTTTACTTTGCTATTCAATATATAAAAATCGAATTTTTAATTCGAAGTTCAATATATAAAAATCACATTTTTAATTCGAAGTTCAATATATAAAAATCACATTTTTAATTCGAAGTTCACTATATAAAAATCACATTTTTAATTCGAAGTTCACTATATAAAAATCACATTTTTAATTCGAAGTTCACTATATAAAAATCATATTTTTACATCGATGTTCGATATATATATAAATCATATTTTTACTTTGCTATTCAATATATAAAAATTATATTTTTATCACGCTATTTTCCATATAAAGATTTCGCCTTTATAAAAACATAGACTTCGCCTTTTCAAATTTAAAGATTTCATCTTTATAAAAATCTCATTTTTATTTTTCTACACATATAAAGATGATATTTTTAGTATTCCTATCATGTAAAAATTATATTTTCACTTCTCTATCTAAACAAAAATCATATTTTTATAGTCGCTATATAGTAAAGACTATATCTTTAATACTTTAAAAATATAAAAATCATATTTTTAATTCTTCTACATAATAAAGATTATATTTTTATTATCTATATTATATAAAAATTATATTTTTAACTTCTCTTTATTATAAAAAATTATATTTTAACTCGCTATATATATGTAAAAGATCACATTTTTAATACGCTTTCATGACAACAAAAATCCCCTCTTTATACATTGTTATATATAATAAAAATCTGTTCTTTATACAACGATATGTAAAATAAAAATCCTTTCTTTTAGATGCAAAAATCCTTCAGGAAATAAGTAAATAAATTAAAAAATAAATAAAAACTTACAACGCCTGCAATTCGAGGGGGTCGTTTGCTGGTCGTTGGGGTTTATGGAGTCTCGTCGGTTGCTGGAGGGCGGTTGCCTCGTTGGTGCTCGCGGAGTCTCGGGAGGGATGCGCGGTGGCTACTGGTGCCAGGCGGAGGCGGTGAGCTGGCTTGCGAGGCTAGGGGTTGGGCTCGGTTTGGGGGATTAGGGTTTTGGGGTTTTGCCGTCACGAGAAGGAGAGGGCGAGGCAGATCGGAAGGGGGAGGGGTGAGGCGCTGCACCTCCGGCGGCCTGGCGGTGGTCATGACGACGAGCAGAGGGTGGCGATGGAAAGGATCGATCGATTCTTTTTTTTTTCAATTTTAAAATGATACGGGGGGGGGGGGGGGCAGAGTTAAAAAAGGGGGGAGATAATTTTTTTTATTTAATTATTTTATTTGTAAAATGTTGACTTTTTACATACGACCTCTAAAAGAGGTCCACCGCCTGTCGTCCATAGCGTTTTACCCCCATTCCGAACACAATGGGATATGTACCGCAAGCTGATTCAATCGTTTCAATTAGTTACCGTTAAATTTACATTTAAATCTATATATTGAATTTTAAACGCGCATTTCAAATTACCGGGGTCGCATACGAACTTTAAAAATTCTAGAAAAATATTTTCTAGCTTCGTATTGACGATACGGTCCTAACAAAACTAATTTCATCGAATTCTGAGACCGTATGAAAAATGGCCAATTTCCAGTCGATTAAAATCAACTGAAACTGGTCAAACGCGTTTTCCTTTGCCACGCTCACATATTGATTCGAAAAATTATGAAATTTGGAACCTAGCAATAATTTAACATCACGGACCCAACAAAAGTGGTTTCGTCGAAATCCGAGGTCATTTGCAAAATTCCCATTTTTAAGGGCTTGAATTCCATAGCGACTATTCAGAAATTTCAACTGGACATATCTTTTGATTCCCGCTATGAAATCTTGATTTTTCGGATTCGTTGGAAAGATCTTATCAATTAGATCCTAATGTTTTTGGTTTCACTAAAATCCGGATTGTTTTGCACCCGGTACATTCAATTGAAGTTTGAAATCGAATTATTGAACTACCGCGCCATTTTCAATTCTATTTATAATTATATATAAATATTTATATTCTAACGACGACGCGTATAAATATATACGTTCGATTTATATTCAAAATAAATTTCTCGTCGATATTATTTAAAATAATTCATTTTAAATAATCAAAATTCGCCAAAATTGCCAAAATAAAATTTTTAAACTGGCCCAGATTTTCGGGTTGTTACAGATATACCTTCAAATGGGTATGATGCATGTATCTAGTCTTCAGTCTTCTAATTCGCATAATCTTTGAGATTCACTCCTCTGTACCTTAACTAATTTAACTTCACGATTGTGAAGTTTCTTGACCTCCATTTCCAAAACCCGCTAGTAAAAATAGGACCTCGATCATTTACTATGCTAGAGGGTATCCAATGTTGTCGAACTATCTTTCCAAGATAAACAGAAGTTAACCATGATACCAAGTGTATATACTAAGATGATTAAAGGTCTCTCTTCTACTTAGCTTATCCCTCATGTCACAAATCTGAGGATCAATATCTCTCTCGCAAACCATCCTAGTCGAACTTGGCATCCCTCAAGTACAAGCCCCAAAGGCCTAAACCAATATCAGACAAGCACCCAAGAAATACCTCCTCCGAATTTGGACGATTTATGTGAGATTATACTAGTAAAACAACCAAACAATTGAGCACTTAACCGACTCTGGCTATCCTCGCCAATCCTGCTCTAAAACTATCGTTGATCGCATAACTGGCTTTGCATTGTCAACTAGATATATGCGGAAGTTATCTCGAGTTTTTAGGGGGAAAACTCCTAACCTTAATAAAAAAAACATCTGCGTACTCATGGACTACTCTAACAGATCGAAAATCATTGATAAATACATAAAGTGATTCTAGGTAGCTAAGACAAACTGATCCCTTAGGATCGCACGAAATTTCGAGGGTATTCTTAAGGTAAGTCGAAAGTCTAACTATCCTCCTTTCACAATTACTAGCTAACTAATCCATGCCTAGAATCAACCCATAGCCCATGAAACCAAAAACATAAGTATCTCAAATCCTTACAAACCAAAGATAAATGAGCCGAACCACTAATTGGACTTGAGACAATAATAGGATCCTCTCCTATACAAGCTCTACAGTGCAGAGACTCCACTATGGAAGCAGATATAAATGAATGCGAAGTGCAAAAATCAAAAAGAGTACTAGAAGGTTGATCAAGAAGAAAAACTGAACTTTTAAACAGAAACCTTACTACCTCTCTCTTAGGTATGCTGGTGGTGAGAGCATGCACTTGCCTTTCGGAAAATCCTATCTTTTGTTCTTGCCCTTGCCCTTAATTATATGACCCGTTATACCAAAATAAAGATACTTCATCTTGTTTTAGGTTTTACTATCCTTTCCTCCCCTCCTTTGTGAACCAAGTCCATATCCATGAGTTCTTCATCCTTGTGTTTTGCTCCTTAGCCAAACTCCCTCTTTCTCATCTTTGCCATCCTCGTGTAACTTGTTGACAGGTCTCTCGAAAGCTGCCTCTATCGCATGGAGAATCCTACAAAGCTCGAAAGAAAATTAGCCACAGGTGAAACTAATACGGCTATAGATGGAAGTTGGGCACTTTTTTGCCCTTTGACAAGTGTCGTAGTCTCGTCGAGCCTACGGAACCATGTCGCGATGAGGTTACCTCCCAGAAATCCAGGAGCCTTGGAGACTCAGGAAAGAAGAAAACAAGGATTCAAACAGAGGATCAAAAGATAGTGCATATGGATTTGGGGAATACGCCTTTAAAACAAAACTTTTCTTTTGAAAATGCTTCTTTTAAAACCGTTTTGAAAATAATTTTTCAAATCTTTTATCTGATCCGGTAACCTTCAGCTCTGATACCAAGTGAAACACCCCACCTCCGTTTAGGTCACTCACAGAGGGAATGCCTTAACTTCAGTGGAGCATTATAGGTAAAAGATGCAGATAAATTACAAGACAAACAAATAAAGTAGCGGAAAATAAAATCATTTTATAAACAACTTAATTCAGTCAAGCTTTTACAACAATTTCCTCAATCATACTTAAATGTAATACATAGAACTTCTGTCTTGATTTAAAAACTTCCAAGAATAAAAGAAGCATAAAAACAATGATATTTGTAACACCCCACGTCCGTTAGTGTCACTCACAAAGGGAATGCACTAAGTTCTGTGGAGCATTTTGGGTAAAAGATGCAGATAAATTACAAGACAGACAAATTATTAAACAGTGGAAAATAGAACTTTGCTTTATTGATAATTTAGTCTGTACAATATTCTTTTACAATATCAGAGTATCATCTGTCGTTATAAAATAAAGAAGCATGAAAATACATTTATATATTCCCCAATGCAGCAAGAGCCAGCCATAGCATCTGGAAGAGAATCCAAAGTCAACTTCGTCAAATCTTCAAGCTGGGAAAGAGCAACGGTCCAGTCTAATCCTGAGTTATACTATTCCCTCCTCAACTACCTGGGGGGAGGGGAACGGAAGAAAAGAAAACGAAAGAAAAACAGAGTCAGACATAAAGCCTGAGTAAGTTCAGTAACTTCTAGCATGTGAACATGGAAAAACAAAACGACATGAATTAACTGAATACAAGATTACACCATGACGATAAGGTCAACAAGATTAGACAAGGTAGTCACAAGATATGCTAAGATGGCTGGGTACGCTCTAATACTTTCGCAGCTTCGCTATTTCCTTGTTATACTGGTTTCTATATCTCTGCACCACCTAACTAGTGTTCAACTAGTAACGATAACGTGATCCCAACACCTGTAGTTTCCATTGTCTTCAGGCATGCATTTATTATTTATTACCTAGATCTAGTCTAGGGTTTTCTATCAAGTGCTTCTTAGATTTAACTATAGTTTTACGCTATCTGCTGAACGCTTTTCGAGTTCAGGGTTTATGCCACCTAGTCCAACTAGGGATTACGCTACCTGTCGAACAATGCCCCCAAGTCTAGGACACACTACCTAGAGTGGTATATGCTCCTAGGCTTCCCCACGCATGTATCGCGAATCGTTATCGCTTGTCTAGATGCACATGTCCTGTAATGTGCGATCCGAGTCCTGTGACAGGGCAAATCAAGGAATACAGAACTCGGTCGGGAGCTTTCGGATATCTGCCGATGCAGATGCTAAGGTCTGTTTTTATTCCAGTGGCTATGGTCCCACTTGACCCTCCCTCAACTAATGAAAGGCACACCTTGTAAAATGAGAACTATACGCCGGCCCCCGGTGCCCCACTATCCTATGGCCATCCGCAACCATAACTAGATAGCAAGTATATGGTCTTTTGGAGTTCTCCGCCTTTCCGCTTCACGTATCTCGATTGACTCAAGATGGATGGTAGACGACGAGTTGCTATCACAGGGCTACCGTCTTCTCGCCGAATCACGCTGGTCCATCCTAGTCTTTAGGTTGCCACATATATTTATTGCAACCAAGGCATACCCTCGGTTCTTCTAACGCAGACCTTAACCTCTGTGAGCCCAGGATGATCAACTGCAGCCTCACAGAGGGATACCAAGAGTACCCTCACGTCCCCTGGAAGCCTCGGGCTTCGTAACCCAATTCGTTGGAGCCTTCTTAAAACCATATGGATGTCCGCTCCTTCGTGTTATACTAAGAATTACTACTTAGTTCTACTAACTAAGGTTTACCACTTAGTTTCCAAATTCCTTGTTTTCTTAACTAAGTTTTACTACTTAGTCCCTTTTTCAACTGAGGTTTACTATTTAGTTTTCTTTCTCGCCAGGTTGGGTTGGTTAAGTGTCTTTAGTCGATTGAAGCTATCTTAACCCTCTTCCCTTATCCTATTACACTGGTTAAGTGTTATCCCTTTATGCTTTTTACTTAACCCTATTCATTTATCATATTCTGATGGTTAAGCATTCAAGTTTACTTAACCCTATGGTCTAGTCCAGCTAACATATTAATTTGGCTAAGTGTATTACTTAACCCCAACCTCTAGTCTAATTAACATGTTAAATTGGCTAAGTGTATTAACTTTACTTAACCCCACCTTCTAGTCTAGTCAACATGTTAATTTGGCTAAGTATTCCCATGGACTTAACCCTCCCATTCTAGCTTTAACTGTGCTAAGTTGGTTAAGTGTTCCTTAACCTTCCCATTCTAGCTTTAATTAATAAATTAAAGCCGCAACCTCTCACATTAGACAGATATTGCTGCGGTTACTGGATGTGCCGGTCGGTTCCGGGCAGGTTTACACCGCAACTCAGTCTAACCTCGGGTTAGGCATATTCATGTTTTCTAAGTTCAAAGGGTTTTCGATTAATTTCCAAATCTGGTTTTGAAAACAACCATTCCGTCCTTCGGATCAGTTAGGGATAGCCAGGGAGGGCAGGAAACTTGTATTTTCCAAACCCAAGCCTAGACACTATCCTCTCTGTCACCCTAGAACCTTCTGGTCTATGTGTTATAAAAAGGGGTGTTATCAAAATACTTTTCTTTTGTTTATAAATTGTTAACAATTTATTTCAAAAGCCCATTTCCCCTTTTTAGACAAATTTGGCCTATATTTATTTGTCAAGCCTACTAGTATACTTACATTCTAGGCCCAAGTCCTAACCCAACATGCAGTTTAGGCCATTTCCTATTTCATTGCCGAAACTAGATTAAATATCCTAGTTTATAATTTATGGCCAAAATTTAACCAAGTTACATATTTTGTGGTAAATGAACAATTTAACATTTATGATGAATTCTATAAGTAAATTACTCCTAATTTACTGATTTCATTACTACTCTTTTAATGTACATTGTCACATTTATTATTATGGCCCATTCTCTCTTATTTATCATATTTATACTTTTTGGTATGTAAATTATACCAAGTTTAGTGTCGCTAACCATAATTTATTCTAAACATGACAATTGCTCACAATTATGAATAAATTCAAAATTGTGCTAATATACTTATTCCAAATCAACCTTAATTAACCCAATCTTGGTTTAACATCCTAATTCACAATTTATGGAAAAACTAGAATTATTTTTCTAGTTTACATTTTATGCCTAAAATTTAGCTTACTTACTAACGCAAAATTTAATATGTCAAAATCACATATTCCCTAATCCATGTCAAATTTCCCCGTTTTCATTTTAATATGCATGTCATAATACATATTCCAAATTATGCCAATTTCCAAGTTTACAACTACGTTCATATTCATTTCCATGTTTTTCCCCAAACCGCATTCCCACCGTTCGAATAATCGTGATTCAACCTAGATTATAAATAAATCTAGATTCATAGATTAAAAAAGGGAATGAATCAAAATGACAAGAAGGAATAATTGGCATAAAAAGGTTTGGATAACAATGCAGGTTCAAGAATATGGGTAGACCTAACTAAATAGGTAAATTCCCACTGTCTTAAAACCAAAGAATGGGCAAAATAGGTTCAAGAACGTGGGTAGACCTAACTTAATAGGTAAATTCCCCCTGTCTTAAAACCAAAGAAAAACCAAGGAACAGGTAGAATAAATAATTGGGTTTAGACCCAACTTCTCAATCACAAAACTAAAGCAATATTTTCCTAATCATAAATCATGGGTGTCAAAATCACAGTTGTCCTCACTATGTCATAAGTAATAGTTTATGTCCAAATCAAAGGTATAGGCCTAGTCAAGGAAATAATCCGTGTAGTCACAGTCATAGGAAATGTCCATAGTCATATGCGATGTTCATAGTCCAAAAGGGAAAATAATTCCCATAGTCATAAGTCATTGTCATAGGCAATGTTTATATGTCCCAAAATCAAAGGCTTATGTCATAGTCCAAAGGCATACGCTTTCAAAGGCCACAGTTCTATAGTCATAGTCACGGTTACAGTCTTATTTGTCCTCGAATCGTAACAGTTCTTAATTCAGTCCAAGAGTATAAACACAGATTCGAAGAGAGAGAGAGAGAGAGATTTGGCATATTCCTTTATTCCTTTAATTTCATGTCACAAATAAAACAAAATATTCAAATCTAGAAATAACCAACTTACAGAAAATAGATCTAGAAAAGAAGGAAAGCATGGCTATGATTTGTGCGTCGTTGCTTGAAACTTGTTTGAGCTAGCCTTTGAATTCTTCACTTGAAACTTTGATTTGAATCCCTCCTTAAAAGTCTTTTAGCAGCATCTCCTCGTCTTGAATCATATTTTATTTTATTTATTTAAGAAAATTTAGAGGAGGGGAAGAAGCCATGAATCTTAGCAGCATAAGGATAGAAGAGAATTGGTGCAAAGAGAATGAAGGCTAGGGCTGTTTATATAGCTGCTCAAGACCTTATCGTACACGCAGCGCTGAGTCAGCATTGAACCTAGTTAAGAAAATAGTCCAGGTACATAGATGAATCTAGCCAAACCTTATCATACACGCAGTGCTGAGTCAGCATTGGGTCCCACAAGCTATTTTGGCGTAAAAGTTTGATTTTCAAACTTTTGAATTTCTGGAATTTATTTAACTGTTTTATTCACATGAAATATTCTTATATGTATACAATTCCTCTAACGACCATTTTACGCGTATATATATACGCACAACTTTCATTTTATTTTCAAAATTCAAATGATGTTGCCATATTTCATTGACTGTAGCCTTATCTTGAATTTTATCTTTCGTATACATATATTTTTGTATATATATATATTTATATTTCTCATATGTATATATATATATTTTCTTTATTTCCTTATACGTACGTTCTTATCCTTTCAAATTTTGAATTTGTATACGTACATATATTTGCATGTTTAGTTGGCCCTTTCTAAAACAATGATAAAAATTATGCCGTCGCCGGGGTTCGAACCCCCGACCTCCATGCTACCAATCCAATGCCTTAACCAACTGAGCTACAGAGGCTTTTGTTAATAAGTCTTAGAACAATAATAATTATTGTTCTCTCCTTACCTCTTTTTTTTTCATGTTAGTTACAATACTTAAATTAAACAACTGCATGGATCTTTTTCTTTTAAAAATTAATTATACTTTAATTTGAGAATCTTAATGTCACAGAATTACGGGGTGTTACATTCTCCCCCACTTAAAAGGATTTCGTCCCCGAAATCTTCAAGTTAGGAAGAATGTGTCCTACCATCCAATCACCCATCTACTCAACCATTCACTCACAGGCATTCATTGTCCTTAAAAGATTTCTAATGCTTTCATGTTCATATGCATAGTGTGTGTATATGTCTCTATCTAATGCAAAATCAGGCGGTCTACTGATTCAGTTGACCTCCTTAATGCAAATCATGTTAGTGCCATGCGTCCAATCATGCATGTAAACATCCCTAGTCATGTAAATACTACATGCGTGCACAACCATTCATCCATATGCAACGTCCATATGATATCATATCAAGTTCAACTTATAAACAAATGCATATATGTAAATGCAATATGAGAGCGTCCGAACTTGATCTAGTGCCTAATACGTATGCATATGCATCCACGAGCAACCATTTGCAACCACTTGCAACCATTCAACCATAACATGTTTCAAATACATGTTTACATCCATTGGCTTCTACCTAAGGATCGCAGATACGACCTAGAGGATATACTTTGGAAAGAGAGAAACAACTACGTGTAAAGCTCCTAAACAGAGAAATCAAGGATGCACCCTTAAGGAAAAAGGGCATGTTGCTAGTATCTAGCCTTCTTGAGCTTTACTCCATCGTATCTTAACCAATTTATCTTCACAATTGTGAAGTTCCTAATCTCCATTTCCAAAATAAACAGATGTCAATCACGGCGCCAAGTATATGTACTAAGATGATTAGAGGCCTCCCTCTTAGCTTATCCATCATGCCATAACTATGAGAGTCAAAAGATCACTCCGTACTTTTTAGAGTACCTACCACAACTATTCATCTTTCACGCAAACCATCCAAACCGAACTCGACATTCCTCAAGTACAAGCCCCAAAGGCCTAAACCAATATCAGACAAGCATCCAAGGAATATCTTCTCCGAATTTAGACGATCTACGTGAGATGATATAAGCAAACTCGATAGCTATCCTCAAATCCCTACTAACCAAAAACTGGTCGGACCACCAATTGGATTTGAGACTCTAGTGGGATCTTTCTACTATACACGTACTATGGTGCAGAGACTCAACTATGGAAGTGGGTATGAACAATTAAGAAGCGCTGGAACCTAAGGAAATAGTACGAACAGAAAACTAGACTCTTCCAACCGGACCACCTTTCTCCTAGGTGCGCTTGGTGGCGAAAGCATGTACTTGTCCTTCTGAAAATCTCATCCTCGTTCTTGCCCTTGTCCTTAAGTATATGTCCTATCATACTATAGTAAAGATACTTGCTCTTGTCTTAGGTTTTATAATCCCTTCCTCCTTCGTGAGCCAAGTCTACATCCATAATTTCCTCATCCTTGGGTCGTGCTCCTTTGCCAAACTTTCATGTGTAACCATGTTGGCAAATCTCTCGAAAGTTGCCTCTATCGCACGGAAAAACCCTATAAACTTGAAAGAAGACTGGCCGTAAGTGAAACAATTACGGCTATAGATGGAAGTCGGGCACTACTTTGCCCTTCGATGAGGTTACCTCCCAGAAAGCCAGGAGCCCCAGAGACTCCAGAAAGAAGGAGACAAGAATTCAAACAGAGGAAGAGGAGACAATGCATATGGCTTTGGGGAATATGCCTTTAAAACAAATCCTTTCTTTTAAAAATGCTTCTTTAAAAACCTTTTGAAAATAATTTTTTTTCAAATCTTTTATCTGATCCGGTAACCTTCAGCTCTGATACCACGTGTAACACCCCACGTCCGTTAGTGTCACTCACAAAGGGAATGCACTAAGTTCTGTGGAGCATTTTGGGTAAAAGATGCAGATAAATTACAAGACAGACAAATTATTAAACAGTGGAAAATAGAACTTTGCTTTATTGATAATTTAGTCTGTACAAGATTCTTTTACAATATCAGAGTATCATCTGTCGTTATAAAATAAAGAAGCATGAAAATACATTTATATATTCCCCAATGTAGCAAGAGCCAGCCATAGCATCTGGAAGAGAATCCAAAGTCAACTTCGTCAAATCTTCAAGCTGGGAAAGAGCAACGGTCCAGTCTAATCCTGAGTTATACTATTCCCTCCTCAACTACCTGGGGGGGGGGGGGGGGAACGGAAGAAAAGAAGACGAAAGAAAAACAGAGTCAGACATAAAGCCTGAGTAAGTTCAGTAACTTCTAGCATGTGAACATGGAAAAACAAAACGACATGAATTAACTAAATACAAGATTACACCATGACGATAAGGTCAACAAGATTAGACAAGGTAGTCACAAGATATGCTAAGATGGCTGGGTACGCTCTAATACTTTCGCAGCTTCGCTATTTCCTTGTTATACTGGTTTCTATATCTCTGCACCACCTAACTAGTGTTCAACTAGTAACGATAACGTGATCCCAACACCTGTAGTTTCCATTGTCTTCAGGCATGCATTTATTATTTATTACCTAGATCTAGTCTAGGGTTTTCTATCAAGTGCTTCTTAGATTTAACTATAGTTTTACGCTATCTGCTGAACGCTTTTCGAGTTCAGGGTTTATGCCACCTAGTCCAACTAGGGATTACGCTACCTGTCAAACAATGCCCCCAAGTCTAGGACACACTACCTAGAGTGGTATATGCTCCTAGGCTTCCCCACGCATGTATCGCGAATCGTTATCGCTTGTCTAGATGCACATGTCCTGTAATGTGCGATCCGAGTCCTGTGACAGGGCAAATCAAGGAATACAGAACTCGGTCGGGAGCTTTCGGATATCTGCCGATGCAGATGCTAAGGTCTGTTTTTATTCCAGTGGCTATGGTCCCACTTGACCCTCCCTCAACTAATGAAAGGCACACCTTGTAAAATGAGAACTATACGCCGGCCCCCGGTGCCCCACTATCCTATGGCCATCCGCAACCATAACTAGATAGCAAGTATATGGTCTTTTGGAGTTCTCCGCCTTTCCGCTTCACGTATCTCGATTGACTCAAGATGGATGGTAGACGACGAGTTGCTATCACAGGGCTACCGTCTTCTCGCCGAATCACGCTGGTCCATCCTAGTCTTTAGGTTGCCACATATATTTATTGCAACCAAGGCATACCCTCGGTTCTTCTAACGCAGACCTTAACCTCTGTGAGCCCAGGATGATCATCTGCAGCCTCACAGAGGGATACCAAGAGTACCCTCACGTCCCCTGGAAGCCTCGGGCTTCGTAACCCAATTCGTTGGAGCCTTCTTAAAACCATATGGATGTCCGCTCCTTCGTGTTATACTAAGAATTACTACTTAGTTCTACTAACTAAGGTTTACCACTTAGTTTCCAAATTCCTTGTTTTCTTAACTAAGTTTTACTACTTAGTCCCTTTTTCAACTGAGGTTTACTATTTAGTTTTCTTTCTCGCCAGGTTGGGTTGGTTAAGTGTCTTTAGTCGATTGAAGCTATCTTAACCCTCTTCCCTTATCCTATTACACTGGTTAAGTGTTATCCCTTTATGCTTTTTACTTAACCCTATTCATTTATCATATTCTGATGGTTAAGCATTCAAGTTTACTTAACCCTATGGTCTAGTCTAGCTAACATATTAATTTGGCAAAGTGTATTACTTAACCCCAACCTCTAGTCTAATTAACATGTTAAATTGGCTAAGTGTATTAACTTTACTTAACCCCACCTTCTAGTCTAGTCAACATGTTAATTTGGCTAAGTATTCCCATGGACTTAACCCTCCCATTCTAGCTTTAACTGTGCTAAGTTGGTTAAGTGTTCCTTAACCTTCCCATTCTAGCTTTAATTAATAAATTAAAGCCGCAACCTCTCACATTAGACAGATATTGCTGCGGTTACTGGATGTGCCGGTCGGTTCCGGGCAGGTTTACACCGCAACTCAGTCTAACCTCGGGTTAGGCATATTCATGTTTTCTAAGTTCAAAGGGTTTTCGATTAATTTCCAAATCTGGTTTTGAAAACAACCATCCCGTCCTTCGGATCAGTTAGGGATAGCCAGGGAGGGCAGGAAACTTGTATTTTCCAAACCCAAGCCTAGACACTATCCTCTCTGTCACCCTAGAACCTTCTGGTCTATGTGTTATAAAAAGGGGTGTTATCAAAATACTTTTCTTTTGTTTATAAATTGTTAACAATTTATTTCAAAAGCCCATTTCCCCTTTTTAGACAAATTTGGCCTATATTTATTTGTCAAGCCTACTAGTATACTTATATTCTAGGCCCAAGTCCTAACCCAACATGCAGTTTAGGCCATTTCCTATTTCATTGCCGAAACTAGATTAAATATCCTAGTTTATAATTTATGGCCAAAATTTAACCAAGTTACATATTTTGTGGTAAATGAACAATTTAACATTTATGATGAATTCTATAAGTAAATTACTCCTAATTTACTGATTTCATTACTACTCTTTTAATGTACATTGTCACATTTATTATTATGGCCCATTCTCTCTTATTTATCATATTTATACTTTTTGGTATGTAAATTATACCAAGTTTAGTGTCGCTAACCATAATTTATTCTAAACATGACAATTGCTCACAATTATGAATAAATTCAAAATTGTGCTAATATACTTATTCCAAATCAACCTTAATTAACCCAATCTTGGTTTAACATCCTAATTCACAATTTATGGAAAAACTAGAATTATTTTTCTAGTTTACATTTTATGCCTAAAATTTAGCTTACTTACTAACGCTAAATTTAATATGTCAAAATCACATATTCCCTAATCCATGTCAAATTTCCCCGTTTTCATTTTAATATGCATGTCATAATACATATTCCAAATTATGCCAATTTCCAAGTTTACAACTACGTTCATATTCATTTCCATGTTTTTCCCCAAATCGCATTCCCACCGTTCGAATAATCGTGATTCAACCTAGATTATAAATAAATCTAGATTCATAGATAAAAAAAAGGGAATGAATCAAAATGACAAGAAGGAATAATTGGCATAAAAAGGTTTGGATAACAATGCAGGTTCAAGAATATGGGTAGACCTAACTAAATAGGTAAATTCCCACTGTCTTAAAACCAAAGAATGGGCAAAATAGGTTCAAGAACGTGGGTAGACCTAACTTAATAGGTAAATTCCCCCTGTCTTAAAACCAAAGAAAAACCAAGGAACAGGTAGAATAAATAATTGGGTTTAGACCCAACTTCTCAATCACAAAACTAAAGCAATATTTTCCTAATCAAAAATCATGGGTGTCAAAATCACAGTTGTCCTCACTATGTCATAAGTAATAGTTTATGTCCAAATCAAAGGTATAGGCCTAGTCAAGGAAATAATCCTTGTAGTCACAGTCATAGGAAATGTCCATAGTCATATGCGATGTTCATAGTCCAAAAGGGAAAATAATTCCCATAGTCATAAGTCATTGTCATAGGCAATGTTTATATGTCCCAAAATCAAAGGCTTATGTCATAGTCCAAAGGCATACGCTTTCAAAGGCCACAGTTCTATAGTCATAGTCACGGTTACAGTCTTATTTATCCTCGAATCGTAACAGTTCTTAATTCAGTCCAAGAGTATAAACACAGATTCGAAGAGAGAGAGAGATTTGGCATATTCCTTTATTCCTTTAATTTCATGTCACAAATAAAACAAAATATTCAAATCTAGAAATAACCAACTTACAGAAAATAGATCTAGAAAAGAAGGAAAGCATGGCTATGATTTGTGCGTCGTTGCTTGAAACTTGTTTGAGCTAGCCTTTGAATTCTTCACTTGAAACTTTGATTTGAATCCCTCCTTAAAAGTCTTTTAGCAGCATCTCCTCGTCTTGAATCATATTTTATTTTATTTATTTAAGAAAATTTAGAGGAGGGGAAGAAGCCATGAATCTTAGCAGCATAAGGATAGAAGAGAATTGGTGCAAAGAGAATGAAGGCTAGGGCTGTTTATATAGCTGCTCAAGACCTTATCGTACACGCAGCGCTGAGTCAGCATTGAACCTAGTTAAGAAAATAGTCCAGGTACGTAGATGAATCTAGCCAAACCTTATCATACACGCAGTGCTGAGTCAGCATTGGGTCCCACAAGCTATTTTGGCGTAAAAGTTTGATTTTCAAACTTTTGAATTTCTGGAATTTATTTAACTGTTTTATTCACATGAAATATTCTTATATGTATACATTTCCTCTAACGACCATTTTACGCGTATATATATACGCACAACTTTCATTTTATTTTCAAAATTCAAATGATGTTGCCATATTTCATTGACTGTAGCCTTATCTTGAATTTTATCTTTCGTATACATATATTTTTGTATATATATATATATATATTTATATTTCTCATATGTATATATATATATTTTCTTTATTTCCTTATACGTACGTTCTTATCCTTTCAAATTTTGAATTTGTATACGTACATATATTTGCATGTTTAGTTGGCCCTTTCTAAAACAATGATAAAAAATTATGCCGTCGCCGGGGTTCGAACCCCCGACCTCCATGCTACCAATCCAATGCCTTAACCAACTGAGCTACAGAGGCTTTTGTTAATAAGTCTTAGAACAATAATAATTATTGTTCTCTCCTTACCTCTTTTTTTTTCATGTTAGTTACAATACTTAAATTAAACAACTGCATGGATCTTTTTCTTTTAAAAATTAATTATACTTTAATTTGAGAATCTTAATGTCATAGAATTACGGGGTGTTACAATATTCCCCGATAAAGCATGAACCAGCCATAGCAGTGGAAGAGAGAGAGTCCAAAGAGATACACCAACTAATCTTCAAGCTTGGAAAGAGAAGAGGTCCAAGTTAGGCTGAGTTATTCCCTCCCTGACTACCTTAGGGAGGGGGGAACGGAAGAAAAGAGGCGAAAAACAAACTAGGTCAGACATAAGTCTGGTAAGTCCGGTGATCTTTCAACATGCAAACAAGATAAAGGATCATGACATGAATAAACTGAAAATAGGACAATACCATAAAAACAAGGTAACTAAAGACAAGATAAGTGCAAGGTGAACTGAATGCGCTTCTACTTTTTCTCTGCTTCGCTACTACTCTGTTAATCTGATTTCTATATTTATCTCTGCACCACCTAACAAGTGTCCCAACTCGTAATCTATATAAAATGATAATCGTGATCCCAACCCCCCGTAATTGTGGTAGCCTTCAGGTGCACATCTATTGTGAGGATTCCACCTCAATCAGCCTAATTGCCACGAACATGTTAGATGTACCCTTACTACCCTATAGATCGGCTCCCTACTTGTATTCATGTTCCATGTGTCTGTGTCAATCGACCCTCTCTTGCGGGTAGATACCCTGTGCTGGTCCAACCATAAGGTGTATCAATCCTTATGATAGCGTCCCGACACGATTCAAGATGCACAGTGTATAACTACTGGTAACCAGTGCCTGCTTTTTCCCACTCCGGAGTACGTGCACGCCCGTAAACCGTCGGAACCTACATTGACGTACCCCCTGCCGCTACTTTCACCGCTTATAATCAGCCCAGTAATCCTGCCCTACCCTGCCTAGTTCAGGGTACCATGATACATCCATGTGGGTTACTGCTGAAATGGGTCCCCGTTACTAGGGTTTCCTATTGGTTAAGTTTGTGGGCCTATATTTACTAATATTACCCACCAACCCGATATATACTTAACCCTCCCATCAATTCAAGCATTTTTAATAAACGGCTGAGTTTTGTGGGCCTATATTTACTAATATTATCCACCTACATGAGATATACTTAACCCTCCCATCGATTCAAGCATGTTTATTTAATAGTTAAGTTTTGTGGGCCTATATTTACATTACCCACCAACCCGATATGTACTTAACTATTCCACTGATTCAAGCATGTTTATTTAATGGTTAAGTTTTGTGGGCCTATATTTACTAATATTACCCACCAACCTGATACGTACTTAACCCTTCCACTGATTCAAACATGTTTATTTAATGGTTAAGTTTTGTGGGCCAATATTTACTAATATTGCCCACCAACCCGATATGTACTTAACCCTCCTGCATATTACGCCATATTAGTTAAGTGTTGTCTGCTCATGTTAACTTAACCCACTCATTCATCATGTCATGTTAGTTAAGCATTTCTAATTAACTTGACCCTCCTTATCGTGTTGGATCGGCTAAGCGTTTCCTATTAACTTAACCCCGTTCGTTCATCAAGTTATATTGGTCAAGTGTTTCTTGTTAACTTAACCCAACGTATTCATCTTGTTATATTGGTTAAGTGTCATCAATCAATTCAAGTTAACTTAACCCACTTATGTGTCATGTTACTTTGGTTAAGTGTTGCCTTCTTGTGTTAACTTAACCCTACTACAAATCAAGTTATATTGGTTAAGTGTTGCCCTCTTATTTTAACTTAACCTTTCCATAAATCAAGTTATATTGGTTAAGTGTTTCTAAATTTACTTAACCTCACCCACTTGTCTAATTAAGATGTTATAATGGTTAAGTGTTCTAAATTTACTTAACCTCACCCACTTGTCTAATTAGTATGTTATAACAGTTAAGTGTTCTAAATTTACTTAACCTCACCAACTTGTCTAATTAACATGTTATAACGGCTAAGTGTTCCAAATTTACTTAACCTCACCTACTTGTCTAATTAACATGTTATAACGGTTAAGTTTTCTAAATTTACTTAACCTCACCCACTTGTCTGATTGACATGTTATAACGGTTAAGTGTTCTAAATTTACTTAACCTCACCCATCAGTTTAGTTAACATGTTAAATTGGTTAAGTGTTTCCTTAATTGACTTAACCCTACCAATCTTGATTTAGCTTTATTAAAGCACCAACCACTCACATTAGACCAGTATTGTTGTGGTCACTAGATGTGCCGGTCGGTTCCGGGCAGTTTTACACCACAACTCAGTCTAACCTCGGGTCCTTTTTAGGCTCAATGCACTAACCACCCACATTAGACAGGTATTGTTGTGGTCACTGGATGTACCGGTCGGTTTCGGGCAGTTTTACACCACAACTCAGTCTAACCTCGGGTTAGGCAAATTCGTCTTTTCTTAATTTACATATTTCTTATTTATGACAAATTCCATATGTAAATTATTCCCAATTTAATTATGCCATAATTATCCTTTTAATTATGCTCGCAATGAATGGTATACTAAATATTCCATTTCATGAACCAATCTATGCCATGTAATTTTTCATGTTTATCCTACATATTTATATGTAAATTATAAATCAGTTATTGTCATGGCCCACTTTCCTTCTAAATCACGTTCAAAATTTTAGGTATATAGATTATACCATTTTCATGCCACTTATCGTGATTATGTGTCAAACATGCCAATTACATGTAATTTCATGTTTTCCCCAATGTTACCCACGTTGTACGTTCGCAAAATTATATAGAATGTTCGGATCGATATTTTAGCCTAACTTATAAAGCAAAAAAGCGGAAAAGAGGAACTTTGCAACATTCCAACATCATACAAAAGTATGGTTCTAACTACACATATGTCACATGGATTTGGCATAGAACAATATAATTTTAACTATGAACTTGCAAATTTGATCTATGCAACATGAACCACAAGCATATGAATTTACATTAAATTATACAAGTTAAACTTGGCATGTAGTGGTGAACTTGCAAATTAGATCTATCATAAAGGCATATCGATCTAACATATAAAGTTGTAGATCTAAACATATAAGGTCGTAGATCTAAACATGTAAGCATAATGGCTCTAAACAATTAGGAATAAACGACATGAATTAGCCTAAAACTTGTATATATCATAATATCACCAAACTTACATATGATAATTTCATTCCTAAATTCCTATACAACATCATAGGTTTACTCACCAATTTCCACATAACATGATAGGTTCGATAGACCACAATAGTTCATAGGCATATATGATAGAATAGACATGAATAAACATGAATCAGCATCACATACAACTTGATATAATTCTATTTTACAATTCATTACAAATCATGTCTTTAATTTATTCACATCTGAAAGATAACCACACTTACAATCAAAAGGAAAAACTTGATTTTAGGGATCTGTATTCTGAAACTGAATTGCTCGCCTTTGATGTAGATCGTTGAATTCTCTTAGTTGAATTAGATTAGATTTAATTTGACTTAGGTTTTAGTTGCGGCTAGGTTTAGATGAGAGTGAATAATAGAATTAGGTTTTAGGTTTTGGATCCTTATATAGTTGTAGAGAGTGTTTTAGGACCATTAGATTAACCCTAAACCATGAGAACCAATCAGATGCCACATCTGCCTTAGAGAAAATCGGCCCACGGGTTGATAGCCAAACACCCTGAATCAACCCCTAGTCGACCCAGCAAAGCTCGGGTCGACCTCAAAAATGGGCCGGTTCGGTTATTCCCCCTCCCGATTCGCTACTTTGAACTTTTTTGCATATTTATTTATTTAATTTATATATATATATATATATATATATTTCTCATATGCATACAAATTTCAAGGCTTAATAACTTCTTCATAAGGTATCCGTTTTATGCAAACCAAATGTCTATCTTGACCAAAATTTTGAGGCGAACGTAATAGCGCAACCCATTTCACTTAATTCTTCTTCTAAAAATTAAGTGTTCTTGAATTTGTTAATTTTAATATTCTCAGAAAATTCGGGGTGTTACAGTTATGGTTATGGTTGGAGGTTAAACTGATGGTTGCCATAACCGTAACACACCTAAAATAAACAGAAACCCATAGCATCTTTTGTATTCTTAGTTCTTTTGAATGTACTTTCACTGTACTTATGAACTATATAATGGACCATTTCTTCATAGAAATGATTATGCTTTAAAACGGGGATTTTGCAGTTGAATGCAACTCTTGTGTAAATGATTTATAGGAACCCCACCACATTCAATTTTGTTGCATAAAAGAACACATAAAGTTCAAACAGAGAAAATCTAATTAGTCGATGTTCCTTTATTGTGTTTTATTAATTTATGTTTAGATATTGCTAGCAACATAAAAATGATTTTCTTAATCTCTCTCCTGATTCCTGAAACAGGCAAGGCAAAAGAAGAGAAAAAACCAAAGGCTAAACTTAAAGTTGCCGCTGTTGTTGTTGTTGTATATAACAGTGTTGTATACACAATTATATGATTTTTGTTTGATGATAACAACCAAATGTTAGCCTACCTTGTGGACTAGGCAACACAAAGTCAAGAAACCAACCGTTGAAGAGTATTTCAAGTTATACGACTCCGGTTCGGATCGGAAGGAAACACCACAATTCAGATTGATAGCAGCATATCGGTTCGGATCGGGTAAAATTCTCTGTTCGGATCGGATGTCTCTTACTGGATAAATTGGCAAAGCATACCTGATCGGATCGGAAGGCCAATAAATCTCAGGTGGATCGGAAAGTCGTCTGCTTGCCACGACTTCGGAGTGGAGCGGAGTATGATTAGAGAAGAAGAGACGTCCAAGCTACTCCGGTTCGGATCGGGTATTCCGATCCGAGCCCCCAACCTGCACGTCTCCGAACCGCACCTTTGATCCAGGAAAATCTCCTATAAAGTCGCCTGGAGAACCGGACCGGATATGACTAATTCCTACCCCTAACGTCCATCTCATTGATGCGTTGTCAGCCTGATAGCCCATCCGAACCCGAAGAGAGTGCGATGGATGACACGTGTTCCGACCCGGATTGAATCTCAGGCAAATTCACACCTATAAATACCCCATCTAGAGACAAAGAGGAGGATCTTTTTGAGCACTTTTGAGAATCCAAGTACCTCCATTGTCCGAATTCCTTTACTCCCGGAAAATCCAAACCATCTTTCATTTCCTGTTTTTATCATTTTGAGTGAACAAAAGTGAGTTGTGAGCGAATCTTACATTGCATTTGTAACTGAATTACGGAATATAGAGAAAACTAAGTGGACGTAGGCATTTCTTCGCCGAACCACTATAAACCTTGTGTGTTCTTTTTTTATTTCTGCTTTACTTTATCTTGTTTCTAATCAATTTGGGTGTTAGAACCACATTTGGGTCTAACATTTTGGTGCTTTCACTGAGAATCCTCATCTAAATTCTTTATTTTCCGGGATCTCTTTCTACTTTTTGGACCGTTGAGTTCAAAGAAGTGAATCCTTAAGTTTCTCCACTTTCTTACATTCGTTGAAGTAATTGTCAAAGACTCATGGCCAGAGGAAAAGGCAAGGAAGTCCAGTCTGTTCAAGGAAATGGAGCTGGTGAAGATCAGCAACATGCTGTTGTAACAAGGTCTAGGGGGCAGAGTTCAGCAGCAGGGAGAATCAATGCAGGAAATCCGAACCGACAGCAAGGGGAAAGTTCCGATCCGATCCGGGTTGGAGACTCTGAAGCAGTGCACTCCCCTAGTCTGAACCGACCCGACTTGCTCGCTGCACACCGATCCGACCAGGCACCCCAGCTCCGATCTGACCCGACTTCCTACCTCCGATCCGACCCGATGCTTGGTGAAGCTGGAACATCTACTCGAGTCCCCGCGAATGCTCCAATTCCAGCTACCAGGGTTGGAGACCAGGTCAATCCATCTGCTCCCATCACTCAAGGAGATTTCTCGCGCTTGCTTGATATGCTTGAGAGCACGAGGGAAGCTATGAGAGTTCATGAGCGCACTAATCTCATGATGCAGGAAAATATGAGGCTCATGAGTCGGGAGATCAATGAGCTCCGCCGGCAGAGAACTCCGTCACCGGTTCGTCACACACCCGTAGATCAATCTTCATCTTCCGAGGAAGAGAGGCCCCGTGAGCGAAGGCCACTCGAACGACCTCAGAACGTGGAGCAGCTAACGTTTGGATCTTTGGGATCTCGCGAGGATATCGCACGAGCATTAGGAAACGATAGCCCTACTCGGGGGCAAAGACTCCAGTCCCCTCTTCCCGAGATCGACCGGGAACACAGGGAAAGGAATCGAGTAGAGGCAGCTCGAAGAAGAAGGGCATCTCCAGAGCAAGAGCCCCGAAGGAACTCGGACACTAGGGCTAGGGAACCTGAGCAGCCCCTAACTAGTGCCGATGTGCAGGCGATGGTTCGCCGAATTATGTCCGAGAGTCGGAATTATACGAATGAAGACTATGGCATTGAGCGAAGCCATACACCGTTCACTGATGATATCCTAGATTTCCAGTTTCCCCGACGCTTTAACTTGCCGCAGATGGACAAATACAACGGAAGGACTGATCCAGGACAGCACTTGATGCGGTATTCGTGGCTTATGAATGCCGCTGCTGCCCCCGATGAAGTAAAGTGCAAAGCGTTCCCAATCTACCTAGAAGATGTGGCTTTATTTTGGTTTACCCGACTTCCTCCTCGTTCAATTTCTAATTACAAAGAACTAAGCGAGCGTTTCATGAACCAGTTTCGACTACATGCCCGCAAGTCCAAGAGTGTTATTGAATTGTCGAGGATCAAACAGGCACCCGGAGAGTCTTTAAGGGCATATTTAGATCGTTTTAACCAAGCTGTAACTGAGGTCAGTGACCCGCATGAGCCCACTATTCTGATGGCATTGAAGGAAGGAGTCGATCCTGAATCTGAGTTTGGAGACTACCTTTCTGGGAAGACACCCCCCACAAGGGCGATATTCTACGAAAAAGCCGATATTTATCTAAGACGAGAGGAGGCCCGGGCAAACCGGAAGAGAAAGTCTGAGACAGCTTCAAAGGAGAATGTGCAGAGTAATATTGCAGTGAAGCAGTCTGGGGAAAGTTCTGGCAAGGTTGAAGTAAATGTAGGAAACAAGGGTGGAAACAGCAATACTGGAAGCGGGGGAAACAACAACAACCGTAATTCGAACGGTAACAGGAGAAACAGAAATAGGGGAAGCGACCCAAACAAAAGGCCCCGATTCCAGAATTACGAGAACTACACACCATTGAATGACACATTGGAAAATATTTACCTGGACACGTATAATGTGTTGCAGTACAAAAGACCGCCACCTCGTGATTCGACCGAGAAAGAAATGGCGACAGGGAAATTTTGCTTGTTTCACGGAACACATGGACATTCGACCAATGAGTGTCGACATTTGAGGGATGTAATTGAAAAGCTGCTGCGTGAAGGAAAGTTGGATGAGTACAAGGTTGCCCCGAGGGACAGGGGGCAAGGAGAGCAGGCTCCAAAGCAAATCCTACATGCTCCTAAGCCTACCGCGCAGCAGAAAGGTAAAGGGATCGTCATCAACTCCATAGTAGGCGGACCTCACCCGGCAATCCGAAGCTTTAGGTCAATGGACCAATATGTGAATGCTGCCAAGCATCTAGATGTGAATGAAGGTGACGAGTTGGAAGATGTCACCCCCATCAAACAACAAAAAACCATGTTCGATGACGTGGTGTTTCGCAGCCGAGACAACACGGGAATACAATCTCCCACCAATGATCCGTTGGTTATTACTACCACTATTGGGCCGGCTTTGGTCCATAAGGTACTAGTAGACAACGGAAGTTCCGTTAATATTTTGTTCAAGAAGTCATTTGATCAGATGAAGCTTGAGCCTGAAGATCTGAAACCTTGTGAAGGATGGATTAGAGGTTTCAACGGAGCGACGACAGCTCCTATGGGATATATAGAGTTGCCTGTGACCCTAGGGCAAGGAGAACGTAGAAGAGTGCGAATGCTTCAGTTTGTAGTACTGGACGTAGATTCGCCATATAACGCATTTTTAGGGAGGCCTGCCCTCGCTGAGTTTAGAATTTGTATCGCCCCTTGGTGCTTGTTACTAAAGTTCCCAACCGAAGCCGGGACTGGAGTAATAAGAGGGGATCAGGTTTCTGGACGGGCCTGCTATGTGGCCGAACTGAAGATGTTGATGAAAGGAGTTAATGCTGAGAGTAAGGATGCCTCATCTCCCTCAAAGGGGGACTCGGCATAGCAATTAGAGAGGTTGAACCCAAGGGAGTTGCGAAAAGGAACGCCTGAAGACCTGGATCCTAGAAAAGACAAGGAACCAGAGGCTAGGAATGCAACTCCTAATGAAGCAACAGTGGAAATTCCTGTTCATAAAGCTGATCCGACAAAAGTTTTGAAGATCGGTTCCCAATTGGATCCACGTCGTGCTAAAGACCTGACGAACTTCTTGAAGGCGAACTTAGATGTGTTCGCCTGGACCCATGCTGACATGTGTGGGATATCGCCTTCCGTTATCAGTCACAAATTGAATGTAAATCCGAAGCATCCACCTGTGAAGCAAAAGAGACGCATGCTGGGCCCAGAGAGGTCGGTTGCTCTCAAAGAAGAAGTAGAGAAATTGAAGCAAAATGGATTTGTTCGAGATTCGACTTATCCCGACTGGATATCGAATCCTGTCTTGGTAAAGAAGCCAAACGGAAAGTGGCGAACTTGTATTGACTTTTCAGATTTAAATAAGGCTTGCCCAAAGGATAGTTTCCCACTTCCCAGAATTGACCAGCTTGTAGACTCGACAGCAGGTCATGAACTTCTCTCTTTCATGGATGCGTATTCTGGATACAATCAAATTCCTATGCATGTGCCAGACCAAGAGCATACGAGTTTCATTACGAATTTGGGATTATATTGTTATGTTGTAATGCCGTTCGGATTAAAAAACGCTGGAGCTACTTATCAGCGATTGGTAAATAGAATGTTTTACGATCAGATAGGAAAAACTATGGAAGTTTATGTGGATGATATGCTGGTTAAATCAAAGCAGTCCTCCAGTCATACGCAAGACTTAGCAGAAATGTTTGGTATCTTGCGAAAATACCGTATGAAATTGAATCCTTTAAAATGTTCATTTGGAGTGGCGTCGGGAAAGTTCCTTGGCTTCATTGTGAGTTCCCGAGGAATTGAGATCAACCCTAGCCAGATAGCGGCGATTAGAAATATCAAAGAACCAAGGAAAATTAAAGACGTCCAAAGTCTGGCAGGGAAGGTAGCGGCGCTAAGTAGATTCATCTCCAAAGCCACCGATAAATGTGTTCCATTTTTTGATTTGATAAAAAGGGGAAAGAAGAACTTCCAGTGGACTCCCGATTGTGTCGAGGCTTTTCAAAATCTGTTAGAACTGTTAGAAAAACCGCCAATCTTATCAAAGCCCGTAGACCACGAGGAACTATTTGTTTATCTAGCAGTCTCGGCTCACGCTGTCAGCACAGTTCTGGTTCGAGAAGAAGACAAAGTACAAAGGCCAGTATACTATGTGAGTAAGAAATTAGCAGCGGCAGAGCGCAACTACCCAAAGATCGAGAAGCTTGCTTACAGCCTCCTGATTGCATCCCGAAAGCTTCGTCACTACTTCCAAGCCCATCCAATAACCATATACACCGATCAGCCGTTAAGACAAGTGCTGCAGAGAACCGAAGCGTCGGGAAGGTTGATTAAATGGAACATTGAACTAAGCCAGTTTGATTTGAATTTTCAACCACGAAAGTCAATCAGGGGGCAAGCTCTAGCGGACTTTATTGCGGAGTTCACCATTCCAGAGGAAGAAATAATCAATGACCGAGTGGTTAAATCCGAGGATAAGCTAAAGATGAATCCGTGGGAATTATATACAGATGGAGCTAAAAATGACCGAAGATCCGGAGCTGGAATTGTCTTAGTCACTCCGGAGGGACGGTCGTTATATTACGCCCTGTGATTAGAATTTTCGGCAACAAACAACGACTCTGAGTATGAAGCCCTGATTGCCGGGCTGAAACTCGCTAAAGACCTCGGAGTAAAAGTGATGGATATATTTTGTGACTCTAAGATTGTTGTTTGTCAAGTGCGAGAGGAGTTCGCGGCTCGAGGACCTCGACTTATCGCATACCTCAAGAAAGTGAAAGAGCTATTGAATAGCTTAGATCAGTACAGCATAACACATATTCCCAGGATTGAAAACCAGAAAGCGGATAGACTGGCAAAACTGGCTAGTTCTGACAGTCCAGAAGGGACCGAGGTAATTCCAATTGAAACATTGGAATCACCAAGCTTTGAGTCAATGGAAATTGAATTCGTTCTTGAAGCGGAACTAGAGAAGGAGTCATGGATGACTCCAATCAAGAGTTTTCTTAAGAATGGGACACTCCCATCGAAGAAAAGTGAGAAAAGAGCTGTAGTCCGCAAAGCTGCCAGATATGTTATGCAAGACGATACTCTCTATAGACAAGGATTTTCTATGCCCCTGTTACGATGTATCGCACACGACGACATCAAACGTGTACTGAGAGAAGTGCACGAAGGTGAGTGTGGAGATCATACAGGAGGTCAAACTTTAGCAAAGAAAATATTGCGGTATGGATACTTCTGGCCTACGATTAACAAAGATGCAGCTGATTATTCGCGACGCTGCGATAAGTGCCAGAGATTCGCCAAAATCCCCAGGGCACCGTCAACTCAGCTTAAATCAATGGTGAGTCCTTGGCCATTTGCCACATGGGGAATCGATATCATTGGAGTTTTACCGATTGCTAAAGGGGGAGCTAAGTATGCCATAGTAGCCGTGGATTATTTCACAAAGTGGGTGGAAGCTGAACCCTTGACTAAGATCACCACAAGAAAGGTGATAAGTTTTGTGGTCCGAAATATTATATGCCGATTCGGAATCCCAAGGACAATTATTACCGACAACGGGACCCAATTTGATAGCACTGAATTCAGAGACTTTTGCCAGAAATATAAGATAGACAAACGATATACTGCAGTTGCCTATCCACAATCTAATGGGCAAGTAGAGGCAATAAACAAGGTAATAAAATCCATCCTCAAGAAGCGATTAGAGCGTGCAAAGGCAAAATGGGTTGATGAATTGCCCCTAGCTTTGTGGGCATATCGAACAACATTTAAAACGGCTACCGGTCATACCCCTTTCTCTCTCTCCTTTGGCTCAGAAGCAGTAATTCCAGTTGAACTGGAAGTTCCTTCCCACAGGGTTACGTATTATGACCCGATGATGAATCGGGCACTTTTACTTGAGTCTCTTGATGAAGTCGAAGAGAAGAGGGACGAAGCAGACTTGCGTGCAGCAAGACATCGGCGTCAGATGGCGCGCTATTATGACAAAAAAGTTCGCCTCAGAACTTTTGAACCCGGAGATTTGGTGCTCAAGAGAGTTTTTCCATCCCTTCCTCACCTCGGCCCAAAATGGGAGGGACCCTTTGTCATCCAACGGAAACTTGATAAAGGAACATTCAAGTTAACGACCGTAGATGGCGAAGAAGTCCCTCGAGCATGGAATGCCCAACACTTAATGCGATATTTGGATTAGAAATGCTATACTTTTTGCTGTTCTTCCTGTAAACTCTGTAATAAGGCACGACTTGCCTTTGGAAAATATGACGATATGAATAAAGGACTATAAAGTGGACGTAGGCTATGACTTAGCTGAACCACTATAAAATATTGTGTGTTATTTACTTTTATGCATTTACATTCGTTAGTTATTCTGTTGTGATTATAAAATACAGGATAACTTAGAGCCTAAAAAGGTTGAAACAGTTTGGGCATAAAAAGAAGCACAATGATTATTTGTGCAATAAGACATAAAAGAATGAGAAAACGACATTCTTAACTCTAACTCTCCAGAGAAAGAGAGAGAGTATAAAAGCGTCTCAGACTGAGCGCTGAAAAAGAAATTCTATTCTGAACTCTAACTCTCCAGAGAAAGAGAGAGAGTATAAAAGCGTCTCCGACTGAGCGCTGAGAAAGAGGTTCAACTCCGAACTCTAACTTTCCAGAGAGAAAGAGAGTATAAAGGCGTCTCCGACCGAGCGCCGAGAAAGAAATCTTTTCCCGTTGAACGACCGGGGGATAAACAAATAACTGAACTCGAACTCTAACTCTCAAGAGAGTGAGAAAGAGTATAAAAGAAATGCCAGGAAAAACAACAGATATTGATGATACAGGAAATGCTATCCCGTTAGAGAATCGGGAGCATCCAGATTGCATAGTTAGGCACTGAATAACTTACGGAGATTGACTGGGGACACATACCCATACACATATCTCCCCTCTTCACAACTTTGTTTCATAACTATAGATATGCATTTTTACATAAGTGCAGAGCTGCTAACAGATAAACATTGCAAAAAGTGAATTATTTTTATTTACAAATGAATAAATTTGTACAGGGAAATGACTAAAAAAGAAAGTGCGGGAGCTGCTGTTGTGGCAGCACTTATTGATTTACAAAGATGCTAAAAGGACACAGGAGAACCCACTATTTGGGTTTGGGATGAGCCTTCGATTTCTTGGCAGCTTTTTCCGCATCCTTTGCTTCCCTCTCTACTTCAGTCAAAATTCGCTTTGATTTCTTTTTCCCTGAAGGTGTAGCACTGGAGCCGGCAGACTTCTTCCCGGAGGGCTGGGCACTGGAATCAAAAGAAGATTTTTTAGCAAGTTCTTCGGTGATAGATCTAGTTGAGAGCTTAACCACTAACCTTGAACCTGCATCCACAACTGCAAGGGGCTTGAGGACCTCAGGGTCTAATTCTTCAGCCTTTAATTGCAAGCGCTTGTCTTGATCAGCCTTCATGGCAGCCAAGGTAATGTCCTCAGCGCTTTTCGACTCCCCGGTTATTGTAACTTCTGGTTCCTCATCATGCCCCTCGTCTCCTCCGTCGTCTTTTAAAGCTGCAATCATTTCTTCGTCATGGGGAGTAGTCACCTTAGTTGACTCACTTCTTTCCCCCAAGTCTGTGGAAGCAGCCTTGTCTTCTCCTTCTTTGACCCTATCAGCGGGCTTTGTCCCAGTGGTAGCTCCTTGAACTACATCTGTCTTCGCGGAGGATTCAACGCCTACAAAATGAGAAACATCGGTTATCAACTCAGGCAAGAGCAAAGGATTTCTCATCGAACGTTCAGTCATGTAGCCAAAGGTAGTAGTAGCCTTGACAAATTGAGGAGAAAAGATAGGGATACCTTCTGAAGACTTTTCAGCGGGGGTGACTACTACCTCTGGAGTTATTTCAGGAATGGGAGATAGTAAAGTTGTTCGGGGAATTCCCGGGTTTTCGGGATCATACCCTTCTACTTCAGGAGTTATAGGAGCAGAAGAAGAGGAACCAGCTTCAGGAATGGTTTTCTGTTTAGACTTCCGCCTCTCTTCTTCCATGGCCTCAGCAATTAGACGGCGACCTTCAGCTAGGCGCTCAGGTTCGTCGTCTCTCAAGTACTTCTCCATCAACTTATCTTCATCAAGGGAATCGACCTTAAGCTCTTCTTTTTCCCACTCGACGATTTGATTCCACACATGAACCAAAGTAGATGGATAGTCCTCGATCCAGGAAATGTTTCGACGACGAATAATGTGCGCGAAGAATTCGATCATTAGCTCGCCGAAGCCCTGGATATCGGCCTCCGCCTCTGATAATTGTTTGCGGGTTTCCTCCGTAGATTTAATAGCGCATTCCACATTGCCTTCAGCCAGAGCAGCCCTGTTTTCCGCCTCTAACAATTTTGAAGCCAAATCAGCGTTTTTCTTTTCTAACTCAGCACTCCTTTTCGCTAACTCGGCATTTTTCTGCTCAAGCTCAGCATAAGCGAGACGTGTCTTAGCAGCCTCTGATTTGGCTTCGTCAGCTTGCTTCTTCAACTCGGAACGTTCCTGAGTGTGGGATTCTAGCAAATCATGATAGCGCTTTTGCATGTCCTCAAACTGTTGTTTGAAGTTAGAAGCGTTCTTCTGAGCGATAGCTAGTTGAGCTTGAGTATCTTCTAAATTTTTTCCTAAGGTTTTTAGGGCCTTAGCATCTTCCTCTGCAGTTTTGTGCATTGAGTCAGCATTTGTCATTAGCGTGCGGATGATTCTAGAAAGAGTGCGGGAATACTTGAACATCTCGGTATATTGTTTTTCCACCAAATCAATCTTTGCTCTGGCCTCCTCTGCCCAATTAGAAGAAATAGGTTCAAGGGAAGGTAGAAAGGTCAGAGTCTCGAAGTAGTGCTCGGGAAATTGCTCCTTTAAATATGCCAGCCTTACTGCGGTTCCCGCATCTGGTGGAGGAGGGGCGAGGATTGTTAGTTCAGTGTCCCTTCCTGAAGAAGATTCTGTAGAACCCTTGTCTGTCCGAGGTCGCTTAGTAGCAGGGACTTTTTGCTTACTTCTAGACCCAGTTTCCTTTGGAGGTGTCTTCTCTCTACCCCGCTTTTCATAGGAGGAAGTGGAATCCCTAGATTGTGGTCTATCCTCCTCTCTACGACCTTGATAGCTTTTGTATTTTTCTTGTTCCGGTCGAACTGGTGAGCGGGAGCGTGAGGATCGAGATCGATAAGGATCATAGGGTCTTCTTTCCTCCCTGTCGCGGTCATCCCGGCGGTTATATTCGGCGTCCTGGGGAGGATTGGACATGCTACGGCGAAGCTTTCTTATATCATAAGAGGATCGAGACATTGTACCTGCACGATAAGTTAAACGAAGTTTAGAATCGACGGATCCATGGAAAAAGAAGTGCAATGAATGCTAGTGCTACGGTGCAAAGTGCATCCTATGTGGTGTATGTGTCCCCCCAACCAACCCGAGTCTGAAGCTAGACTGGTGCGGGCAGGCTCTTTGGCCTTAGCAGGAGTAGTCTCTTCAGAAGAAGTGAAGACTAAAGGGTCCTTTCTGAAATCTTCCGAAGTATATATAGTCTCGGGTAAGGGGAGATCCCCCAAGCCCTGAAATATGTGCTCGTCGGTGCTAGGAACATCCCCTTCGGAAGCGCGAAGTGGCGACCCTTGGGGAGATTTTGATTTGTCTACCGAGGTAGTTTCCTCGGGGGCAATATACCCTTCACGATGTTTTTTGGCCAGATTAGCCAGTTCGTCATCTTGAGTGGAAGAGGGAGAAGGTGAAGTTTGAAGAGAAGCTGTAGGAATTCCCGAGCCTTCTCCTATTTCAGGAACTGTTTCCACTGGAGGAATATATGCATAAGGGACCGTCCCATGACCGATGCTACGGAAAACGGATAGCAGCCCGTGAAAATGAAGGTACTCATCTTTAAGAACCTCGTCAATAGTAAGGAATTTTTGGTCGCCATTGAGGAGACGGTGCATTCGATCAAAGAACGCTTGGTCTGATACCTGTTTGGGATTGTCGACTGCAAATAAAAAGGAAAACAGGTCAGGGTGATGATTCAAGTGTATAGAGTCCAGGGTCAGAAAGTCAGTGCTTTACTTGATTTTGTCCATCTTCTGGCGCATCCAGACTGTTGCTTTATATAGAACCACTCCAGTCTGGAATCTCCAGCCTTGCTGCTAAACGGCGTAGAGATTATCTTCCTCTTTGGGACCGACTCAAAGTAACAGAAAGAAGGGGTTTCTCTAGTCCGATGTTTGAAATTATAGAAGAAATGAACGTCGTCAAACGTAAGCTCCACGCCTAGAATTTCACGATATGCTATGAATAAGGTATGCAGATAGGCATATGAATTGGGATGCAGCTGCATAGGGGAAATCCGCATTTGTCTTAAGAAGTCGACGATGAAAGGCGAGAAAGGAGGAATGGCGCCAACCATGCACATCAGACGAGTGACCGTCATATATCCTTCTGGAGGGTTATGTGGACGGTCAGAACGTGAGGGCACTAGAGTGTCTCTCTTCATTATTCCATACTTCAAGCAAATTCTCACGAGTCGGTCATTGTCAATTGTTGATTCTACGGAATCTGGAGGTGATTCCAATATAATGGCTGAGTCAAATTCATCGGGTGCTCGGTTGTCACCAATCCCTCCTTCCTCCTCAAAGCCTAGGGAAACTTCATTTTCTGAAGACATTTCATCGTTTTCCCGATGGCCAACTCCGTAATCCGGACCCTCGCTGTCCCATTCTGGGTCAGATGAAGAAGATATATCCTCGAGAGTGGTTTTGTTGGAAGTTTCTGGAGCTTCTTTCCTCTCAGCCAAACGAGAAGAGCGTCTGAGCCTCATTGTCATGAAACTATTGAAGAAGCAATAGCACGGATTAGAGTAAATTATCCCGTGTCCCCTTTTTGTGTATGTGTGTGAACTAAAGTGTGTGCAACAAATGCGGGAAGTGCAAAATAAGAGTACAGCAATGTAAGACGAAGCTTTAAAGAGAAGGTGATAGTCAGAATTGTTCTTAATTCTCGTTTATGTTTACAAGGCACTATCCTAACTGTCCGCGAGGCATATTCGTCTAGAATAAGTGTTAGTTGAATTAGTTGGGTGGTCTTTATGTGTCAAGTTCAATATGTTCGGGTCGGTTCGGATATGCATATGATGACTAGCTCGACGCAGGCACAGATAACAGTCGGTTCGGGTGCCTCACTAAAGCATGGTCAGTTCAAGACAAGGGAAGCAACGGGTTCGGAAGCAGGACTGATCTGTTCGGATCGGGTAGCCCGATCCGAACCGAACCAGCACCACCTAACCGATCCGTTTACTTCAACCTCTTATCCCATTCACCTTTCCGACCCGAACCGACTTTTTTCTTTCCTTTCCATCTTTCCAAAGAACGAAACCCGAGCCGATTCCCTTTCCCTCCTTTTCCTTTTTGCTCCTTCGTCTTCTACCCGAACCGACTCCAGCTTGTCACCCCACTCTTCATCTCTTTCCTCTTTTCCCATCCACTCACAGACGAGTCCGCTTTATCACCGAAGCCGCCGTTAAGAACAAATATTCGCCCTCTTCAGCCTCGCAACGCCTCGGAGCAATGGCGCATCCACCAGCAGCGGCGGAGGGTTCGAGTGATGCTTATGGCCAAACCATCCCAACCCAACGCTAATTGAAATCGAGAATGGTTACAACAAAATTAGTTGAGATTAGAAAAGCTACCTATATGTTTGATTCGGGAAATCTACGGGAAATTGTTTTAGAATTTTCGAGTTTCTGATGTTTTCAATATTAAGGTCGGGAGCGGCAGCAAAAAAGGAAGAAGGAAGGAATGAAGGCAGTAACGAGTTTATAAAGGGAATGTTGTTGACTCCTCGTCTTCCTATTTTGTCTCACCCGCTCGGACCGGAATGAAGGCCCAGAAGCACAACTCCCTCTGAAGGCCCAACGTCCAAGAAACTAACTCACGAAAACGCTTCGGATCGGAATCCGAACCGAGCGGAAATCTCACGCGATTGATTTAACGTCCGACTCGAATTGAAGAGAAGGGAAGTAAAGGAGGAGCATACCCGCAAGAAGCATTACACGGCGAGAAGAGTTCCCAAATTTGCTCAGAAATGAAGAAAAGGCACTCGGATCGGACGCCGAACCGAATAGAAATCAATGCATTACTCTTGACAATTCTGGTTAAACGACATCAAAGGACGCTTTGTACAACGAAAGCATCCTTTGAGGGGGCAAAATGTTAGCCTACCTTGTGGACTAGGCAACACAAAGTCAAGAAACCAACCGTTGAAGAGTATTTCAAGTTATACGACTCCGGTTCGGATCGGAAGGAAACACCACAATTCAGATTGATAGCAGCATATCGGTTCGGATCGGGTAAAATTCTCTGTTCGGATCGGATGTCTCTTACTGGATAAATTGGCAAAGCATACCTGATCGGATCGGAAGGCCAATAAATCTCAGGTGGATCGGAAAGCCGTCTGCTTGCCACGACTTCGGAGTGGAGCGGAGTATGATTAGAGAAGAAGAGACGTCCAAGCTACTCCGGTTCGGATCGGGTATTCCGATCCGAGCCCCCAACCTGCACGTCTCCGAACCGCACCTTTGATCCAGGAAAATCTCCTATAAAGTCGCCTGGAGAACCGGACCGGATATGACTAATTCCTACCCCTAACGTCCATCTCATTGATGCGTTGTCAGCCTGATAGCCCATCCGAACCCGAAGAGAGTGCGATGGATGACACGTGTTCCGACCCGGATTGAATCTCAGGCAAATTCACACCTATAAATACCCCATCTAGAGACAAAGAGGAGGATCTTTTTGAGCACTTTTGAGAATCCAAGTACCTCCATTGTCCGAATTCCTTTACTCCCGGAAAATCCAAACCATCTTTCATTTCCTGTTTTTATCATTTTGAGTGAACAAAAGTGAGTTGTGAGCGAATCTTACATTGCATTTGTAACTGAATTACGGAATATAGAGAAAACTAAGTGGACGTAGGCATTTCTTCGCCGAACCACTATAAACCTTGTGTGTTCTTTTTTATTTCTGCTTTACTTTATCTTGTTTCTAATCAATTTGGGTGTTAGAACCACATTTGGGTCTAACACCAAATATATTTTATTATTGAATGTGCTTGTAAATGCACTGATATACTACACAACAGACAGGAATATAATATTTCTATTTAAATAAAATATAACTGTGCAGAAATTTAAACAATCACACGGTATTTTTATTTAAATAAAAATATTTTATTTCAATATCAAAAAGTACATCTTTTATAACTCCACTATTTGACATACTATATTTCATTCATACAAATCTGTCACTCTATACAACTATATTTGCAGACATTGTTATACATTGACACTGATATTTTTCCACTGACTTTTGTCTTCTATCTTCTGCCTTCACAGTCTTCAGTTAAGTACTGTAGTCATACCTGTCACAAGAAACAAACACACACAGTAGACTGCAACAAAAATAATTTAAATACAAGCAAATAAATTTTTTTAAATTTTATCTGCCTCAGAATTTTGGTGTGTATCTCATCATTTTTCTAGACTTGGACTGATATGCAGGGACAGAAAAATTCGTCTGATGGCTGCACGTACACACGTGTATAAATATACATGTGTGCACTGCCCCGTCGATCAGTGTACAACTGAGGAGTAGTCATAATGGACCGTCTCAACCCAATGTACAATCAACAATGGGACAATCAAATACAAGTTTAAGAAATAAAGTCAACTCAGCAAAGTGGCTCAACATCAAAATGCAAACCAACATGTAAGTCAAAACAGAAAAGGTGAACATAGCAGACCAAGTACATGTCAGCATGAACAAACAACAGGATCAAGGCAGTGTCGAGCCAAGTATTTCAAACAACACAAGCGCATGAGAAATCAATTTCAGAAATGCAAGTATGTACTGACAGCAGCAAAATTGTGCTGCATGAGGAAGTGTACATGAATGAGTGGTACAATTACAAAGTAGCAATGAATATTGAAAAAGTAGCATGAATACAAAAATCAAAGAAGTAGCACAGTTCAAAACAACATGTATAAGGCAATAATACAAATGAAGACATGGTGCAATACAGGCAAGACAAAAGAAGTACATGCATAGGGGCCGAGCACAAGAAGTATGGTCAACACAGTGTTCTACAACAAGTTCAAGTGTTCATAGAAACATGGGCAAGGTGAAACACGAAAGCAACAGTCCAGTCATACATGAATACATGGATCAGAATTGGTACAACACATATAAACAGGTCAAGCAAGTTCAAGAGCAATATTAAAGTTTTAAAATTGATCAAGAATAGTATATGCTCAACTATTCAAGGCAAATCCCAGTGTAGTGACAATTCAATAAAAAAAGAAGAAGGAAGAAAGTACTTAAGTAAAATATACATTCACAAGTTCAAATTTGACATCAGAGCTCAAAGTCGAGAATACAAGGCACTGTCAAGTTCAAGTATAGTACCAGTTCACATTAGAACTTTATGAAGCAGTTAAAGAAAAATAAATATCATCATAAAAATTCTAGAATTTAAAGACTGGATCAAATACGCAAGTTATTCCATTAGTTTAAACATGTTCATAGTGAGCAGATTTAAGTCAATAATGTGCTCAAAAGGATAGATTGAAAAGTTCAAAAATATAGAAGATTTTTTTTAAATGCCACAGTCAAGGCTTGATGGGAAAAATTCACAGGAATTTTTTCAAAAGACCAAATCAAAGTTTTTTAAAAGAAGCTACCGAGAATTTTTCTCCAATATATATACGGCCAGTTTTAAAATCAAAGAAATTTCAGAAGAAAAGTTCAAATCAGATACCCAAGTCATAAGAATAATTCAAGGTCCATGAATCGTCTAGAATCAGAGGCTCAAGGGTTTAAAAAACCCTATAAATACACAATCATCATCGGCATCAGGATATAGAGCAGAAAATTGAAATCAACCAACAATAATTCAGAAAAATCATTTCAATTCAGAGCACTCACCGAAGATTTCAATTCGCTATCTAAAGGGGAAGCCAATCGAAGACAAGGTGCTTCAAAGGATTCAAATCTATAGAAGAATTCCAGAACAATTTCATCAATCATGATCGGATTTGGAGGATAGCAGAAACCCTAGCGCCGCCATTTTTAATTCCCAGAAAAGAAGGGTTGAACTGAATTACAAAGGGAGCCGGTTTTCTCTTATGTTAAAAAGGGGATAACCCTTAACCTTTAACTCCTAGGGTTTTATTATCTTTTACTTGTTTTTATATTTCAAATTTCATCTCTTAGAGTCAATAACTACTAGTGTATGTAGTTGAAAATCACAACTTAACGGATCGAGTTGTGTCAAGGTCTTGAGCGTAGGGTTTAAACAGTCGGGAGCGAAGGTCGCAAGTTTACAAGAGTCTGTAAGCGAAGAGATTGTTTATAATTCCTAGTAGAAACCTTGAATGCAGCAGTAGGCACAGTTTTGCTGAAGCTGGGTATTTTCTGTAACACCCCGAAAATTCTATAACTGTGAAATTAACAAATTAAAGTATAATTAATCTGAAATCAAAGAACTAAGGGAAACGGGATACGCCATTTCGTTCGTCTCGGAAAAATACGCGAAATAGAGTCCGAGTTTTCGAAAAACGGAGTCCGTATGAAGAAGATATGACCTTCGGAAGTTTTGAATCAAATTTAAAATTCAAACAGAATAAAAATAATTAAAAATCGGGCCCAGTGGGCCAGGGCGAATAAACACCCGCCTAGGCCACCCAGGTCGACTGGGCTGTCGACCTGGGCTACCCATGTCGACAGGGCTGTCGACAGCCCTATCGACAGGGGTATCGACCTGGTCGAGCCCAGTCAACCTGGCTGGCCAGGTCGGTGTGTGGTCGAATTTCTGTGGTCTGCTTTGTCATTAGGGCTAGGTGGCGGGTTCTAATTGGTCTCTCTATCTAATGAATGGCTACGATCTAACCTAGCAACATCAATGGTCCTAATCAATTCCTAACCTCTATATAAACAACCCTAGACTAAACCCTAATCTATTCATTCAAATTAAGAACATAGCCGCCATGTTGCTGAGGAACGACTAAGAGTAGCCGCCAACTAGAGAGAGAATTAGGAAGAAAGTTCTAAAGCCTAAAGCAATTCAAGCAACCTAAAGCCAATCAATTCAACAAAGGAATCATATCTCTTAATTAGAGAATTCGCCGCAACCATTGTAAGTAGAGTATTACTTTGGTATGAATAAACAATTGTGTTGATGTGTATGCTTGAATTGTGGCAATGAAAGTAATTCATATTTGTGCGTTCTTATCAATTTATATACGTTTGGATATTCTTGAATTATGTTATTCAATTATAAAGAACTACATGCGGTAGTTCTATGCAAGTATACGTTTGGAATATTGCGCAAAGTATATAATCTATGTTGAGGCTACATGTATGTAGTTGATTGAAATCCATGCAAGTTTGGGGCTTTGTTATTATGTCAATATGATGTATATTTTTGTGCATAAATCATTTTGCAAGTAATTGAAACAAGTTTGGTTGTTATAGTTCATATGAAACTATGTTGGAATTTTGACACCATAATCCATGTATTAAGTCATGCTTTTGCAAAACTTATGAATATGGCTAGGCTATGAATGATATTTGGCATAATTGAAATCTATGATTAAGTCTATCTTGTTTAAAAGAATTATATGATGACATATGTGAGACATGGCTAGGTTAGACTCAAAAATCCCTTTTTTGCAAGTTTAAAGCAAACACCATGTTTAGGAATATTTATGCATAAGTATATTTATACCATCGTTATGTGATTAGACTTAAATCATGATTAAGTTGAACTATGCTTTTGTGTTAGTAACAAAGTATCCCCTTTGTAAACATGTAGAAACCTTATGAACATAACTTGTTTATGTTTATGCCATGTTTATGCTAGAAGTATTTATGCCATGCTTATGTTAGACATTATGCCATGTTTATGCTAGAAGTATTTATGCCATGCTTATGTTAGACATTATGCCATGTTTATGCTAGAAGTATTTATGCCATGATTATGTTAGACATTATGCCATGTTTATGCTAGAAGTATTTATGCCATGCTTATGTTAGACATTATGCCATGTTTAGGCTAAAAGTATTTATGCCATGCTTATGTTTGACATTATGCCTAAATAAGAATATAGGTTCATGTTGTAGTTAAACCTATGCAAGTTCACATGCTTTGATTCATGTCACCTATGTTGCCACTATGCAAGTACACCAATTTCTATTTTGTATTTCCGATGTCGTATTGCAAGTTCATGCGCTCACCTTCCCCTCTTTGTGTATACGCCATAAGCCTCCCCTTTTCGCATGGCTAAATTGGGCTTTAAAAGGCTAAGCCCAATATATATAAACGGACGTGTAAAACGGGGGAAAATAACGTTGGGTTAAAATTAATTAATGAATGAAAATATAAAATAGAAGGGCCCAAGTTCAAGTATGGGTTGGGCCCGTGATTGGTGTAACCTTTACACCATTAACTTAATAATGGGCCGCAAATATTTACATATAAGAAATAAAGAAGAATGACAAGATATGTAAATGTAGAAAATACGATGTGTTTAACCCGAGGTTGGATTGAGTTGTGATGTAAACCTGCCCGGAACCGCCCGGCTGTCCAGTAGTCACAACAATACCTATCCAATGTAGGAGGTTAAACATGGAGCCCAGCAAGGACCCGAGGTTAGACTGAGTTGTGGCGTAAGACTGCCCGGAACCAACCGGCAACAGGCAGCCACAACAATACCTGTCTAATGTGAGAGGTCAGGGCCTTAATAAGACAATTAAGGCTGAGTCAGGATTGTTAGGATTAAGTGAACTAAAGACTTAATCAAAAATGGAACATGCTAAACTAAACGGACTGGTGGGGGTTAGGTTAGAAAACACTTAACCAACTTAGCATGTTGGCTAGAGATAGAAAACCTAGTAACGGGGGACCCTTTTCAGCAGTAACCCTAAAAGGTGTATCAGGATACCCTGAAACTAGGCAGGGTGGGGCACGATTACTGGGCTGATTGTAAGAGGTCAAAGCGACGGCGGTGGTGTAGCAGTGTAGGTTCTAACGGAGTGCGGGCGTGCACACACTCCGTCGCAGAAAAATAAGGCACTGGACACCAGTAGCATACCTGTGCACTCTAAGGTTGTGTCGGGTTGCCACTATGGGACTTGATACACCCCATGGTGGGACCAGCATAGGTAACTACAGACATCGGGGGCCGTAAGACACATGTAACTTTGCGAGTAGGAGCCGATCATCATAGAATGGATCACATCACCCTGATTTTGGGTGCCAGTTGGAAACTAGTTTATATGGGTTCAGAGATTAACATGGGGTACGATAGTATATTCGACCCTAGACAACTTAACCAAGTTTATAGTGCATGCCCACTTCCTGTTTATACTTATCATACCCAGTTCTTTATTCATAGACAAAATAGTACTAGACTTACTCAGGCTTTATGTCTGACTCTACTTTTCTTTCGTCTTCTTTCTTCCGTTCCCCCCCCCCCCAGGTCCTCAGGGAGGGAACACAGCAGCTTGACCAACCTCAACATCCAGCTTGAAGAAGAGAAATGTATTGCTTGGACTTTCCTGTTTTGAACTATGGCTTTGGACAATCCACTATGGGGACTTTTGCAGTTTATCTATGCTTTATTTATGCTTCTTTAAATCATGTACTCAAGACAGATTATGAAAGTGTTATGCTATGTTTTTGGAAAGGATATTGTTGTAACACGTATTTGACTTTATGAAATAAAAGTTTGTTGTTCTTCCGCTGTTTACAAATATGTGTTCTTATATCTGTCTTGTATATCTGTGACTTGTACTTATAAACCTCCACCAAAATTAGGGCATTCCCTTTGAGAGTGACCCTAACGGAGGTGGGGTGTTTCACTTGGTATCAGAGCATAGGTTTACCAGATAAGATAAAAAGTTTTGAAAAATTATTTTCAAAAAAGAAATTTAAAGAAGCATTTTTAAAAGAAAAATATTATTTTATTTTGAAAAGGGCAAAGTCCACTCCCCAAAGCCGTAGGAACTATCTCTTATCCTTCGTTTTGAATCTATCCTTTTTGTTTCAGCATGTCCCAAGATCTTAACTTGCCGGAAGGGGTGCCAATACCTGGTTGGTTTAGACGGTTCTTAGAAGCAAGAGCCACTCAGCCAGGTCCTACCATTCCTCCTCCCCCAGCGGAAGGAAATCATCCAGCTGCAGCAGCACCTTTTCCTCCACCTCCTCCTCGGGGAAACACATTCGCTAAGATATGTAAAGATTTTAAAGCTATGGGAGGAAGGGATTTCCATGGAACTGAGTCCTTCGTAGCAGCTAGGAATTGGCTGAAAGAAACGGAAGACCTATTCATCATCTTTGAGGTAGAGGATAGACAAAAAGTACAACTGGCGGTGTGGCTATTGAAGGGCGAGGCTTCCTACTGGTGGGAAGTCACTAATGCTGAAAGACCAGTGGAGACATGGGAGGACTTTAGGGCAAGGTTTGAGACTAAATTTCTCTCAGATGCGGAAAGAAGTTTGCAGTTGGAAAAATTCTTATTTCTTAATGAAGAGGACAAGGGCAAGAAGAAAGAGGGTTTGCAGCCCAAGAAGACAGACTTTAAGAAAGGCGGGAAAGGCAACAAGGAGAAGAGGAAGTGCAATTTCTGTGGCAAAGTGGGGCACTTAGTAAAGGACTGCCGGAAAAAGAAGGCCAAGGAGAATGGTGGGTGCTTTTCTTGCGGTGAGACAGGCCATAGGGCTAAGGACTGCCTGAAGAAACGAGGACAGGGGCAGAGGGCTGGATCCACCCCAGGGGCACAGGTTCATGTGCTAGAAGCGCCACCTCTGCAACAGCGAGGTATAAATACTTCTGTAGAAAGCGTAGTTGATCTTTATGATCACCCCGTTCGCACTTTATTTGATTCCGGCGCATCACACTCCTTTATCTCGTCTGCTTTAGTAGAATCTCTGCACCTAAAAACTAGTATGGTAGAGGACCCCTTAATTGTTTCAAACCCAATTGGGGGCCCAGCTCATTTGTCTATGATCTGTTTGGATTTGAAAATTTCTATTCTAAGTGTTGAATTTCTATGTAGTGCCTTTGTTTTGGGCTTTTCGGGGTATGGTTTGATTTTGGGTATGGATTGGCTATCCAGTAATGGGGCCATCCTTGATTGTGAGAAAAGGGTTGTTAGGCTCCTAACCCAGCTCGGTAATACTTTGGAAATTTCTTGTAATCCCTCGTATGCGGTTATGCTTAGTTATCTTGAATCGCTAGATGCCTCTGTTGAAAACTTGCAATCAGTTAGAGTGGTCCGGGAATATCCGGATGTCTTTGAAGAGGTGAAGGGCTTGCCTCCGAAGCGGGAAATAGACTTCCGCATATATCTTGTAGATAATGCAAAGCCCGTTGCGTTGCCCGTTAGACACATGACTCCACGAGAAAGGAAAGAGCTCAGTAAACAGATTAAAGAGCTTCTAGAGAAGGGGTTCATTAGGAGGAGCATTTCAGAATGGGGCGCTCCGGTGGTGTTCGCTACAAAGGCGGATGGTTCACTCCGTCTATGTGTTGACTATAGGGAGCTCAACAAGCTAACGAAAAAGAATAGGCACCCTCTCCCTAGAATTGACGATTTATTTGACCAGCTTGTAGGGGCGTCTGTTTTCTCCCAACTCGATTTAGCAACCGGTTTTCATCAGCTAAGGGTGGCTGAAGATAGCATCGATAAAACGACGTTTAGAACCCCAGACGGCTTCTTTGAATGGCTTGTCATGCCTTTCGGCTTGACAAATGCACATGCTTACTTCGTGGACCTGATGAGTAGGGTATTTAGAGATTTCCTCAACAAATTCGTAGTGGTCTTCGTAGATGATATCCTTATCTTCTCAAAGAGTGAAGAGGAACATGCTCAACACTTAAGGGCAATCATGGAAACTTTGCGAGTCCATCAACTAAAAGCCAAATTCTCCAAATGCCACTTTTGGAGAGAAGAGGTGAGGTTCCTTGGGCACATAGTATCCAAACAAGGGTTAGCGGTGAACCCTGCGAAGGTAGTGGCGGTACAGGATTGGAAGACACCAAGGAATGCAACTGAGGTCCGAAGCTTTCTAGGACTAGCAGGTTTCTATCGAAAATTTATAAGGGATTTTGCGAAAATCTCAGCTCCGCTCACGAAATTGACTAAGAAGAATCTAGTGTTCAATTGGGATTTGGATTGCGAATTTGCTTTCCAACGACTAAAAAGGGCTCTCACAACAGCCCCAGTTTTGACGCTGCCAGATGGGAGCAAGATGTTCACTGTTTATACGGATGCATGTGGGACAGGGCTAGGCGTCGTCTTAATACAAGAAGGAAGGGTAGTAGCTTATGGCGGGAGGCAGTTGAAGGTGCACGAAAAGAACTACCCAACCCACGATCTCGAGTTAGCCGCCATCGTCTTTGCACTCAAGTCTTGGCGACACTATCTCCTAGGTGAGAAGTTCGAACTTTACACTGACCATAAATCGTTGAAATATCTTTTCTCGCAGAAGGATCTTAACTTGAGGCAACAAAGATGGATGGAGTTTCTTGCCTCGTACGATTTCGAAATCTCCTATATTCCGGGCAAAGGCAACGTAGTGGCAGACGCGTTGAGCCGAAAGAAATTGACCCTAAGCCCGTTGTTTGTTGAAAGACAAAGCCTAGAGTTTATAGCCAGCTTCGACTTTAGGCCCTCCTCCGATTTCGTACCAGGCTTGCTAGCATCTCTCGAAGTGCGCCCAACTTTAGTGGATTCAGTAGGGACAACACAACGCGAAGACCCTCAGCTTGTGGAAATAATTGATAGGCTAATTAGGGGTGAGACTTCAAGTCACCTCAACCGATACTCCATCGACGATAAGGGTTTGCTAAGGCGAGACGGAAGACTATGCGTCCCACAGACAAAAGATTTAGTAAAGAAGGTTCTAGAGGAAGCACATCACTCCAAGATGACGATACACCCAGGAGGAGATAAAATGTACAAAGACATAAAAAGGACTTTCTTCTGGAACGGCATGAAAAAGGACGTGGCAGAGTTCGTTTCTAAGTGTATGGTGTGCCAACAGGTTAAGGCGGAACAGAAAAAGCCTGGCGGACTACTACATCCTCTGGAGGTCCCACAGTGGAAGTGGGAGAGCATCTCAATGGACTTCATCGATGGGCTGCCTAGGTCTAGGAGAGGCAACACTAGTATTTGGGTAATAGTGGATAGGCTTACTAAAAGCGCCCACTTTTTACCTGTCAAAAGTAAAAGAACTGCCTCATCCCTAGCATCACTTTACCTCAAGGAAATCGTTCGACTCCATGGAATACCATCTAGCATTGTTAGTGACCGAGACCCCATCTTCACCAGCGAGTTTTGGTGGAGTCTGCAAGAAGCTGTAGGAACGCAGTTATGCTTGAGCACAGCCTATCATCCCCAAACCGACGGCCAAACAGAGAGAGTGAATAGAGTTTTGGAAGACCTCTTAAGACTGTGCGTCCTTGACTTCGGAGGGACATGGGAAGACCACCTTCCTTTGGTGGAATTTGCCTACAACAACAGCTATCAAGCAACCATCGGAATGGCGCCCTTCGAAGCTTTATATGGAAGACCGTGCCGATCGCCCACTTGTTGGTGGGAGTCTACTGATAAGCTCATACTTGGACCAGATATGATCCGAGAGACTTCAGAGAAAGTAGACTTAATACGAAGAAGGATGAAGATGGCCCAAGACAGACAAAAGTCCTATGCCGACAAGAGGAGGACCGACCTTGAATTCGAAGTTGGAGACAGAGTTTTTCTCAAGGTATCACCGCTAAGGAACGTTGTTCGTTTTGGAACCACAGGAAAGCTAGCACCAAGGTTCGTAGGGCCATTCCCTATCATCGAGAAGATTGGGAAAATGGCTTATAGATTAGAGCTACCCGAGAAGTTGGCTGGAGTCCACAACGTTTTTCACGTTTCACATCTCCGAAAATGTCTGCATGAGTCTGCTGAGGTGGTAGAGCCAAATATCCTCGAAGAGGCCGAAGTGGAACGCGAAGCAACCATAAGAAAAGTTCCAACCCGCATCTTAGGAACGGAAGTGAAGAAGCTACGCAACCGCGAAGTCAAGCTCGTCAAAGTTCAGTGGAGCGACGCCGAGGGAGACGCGACTTGGGAAACTGAAGCTAGAATCCGTACTGTCTACCCTTTTCTGTTCGAGGGTACATCCTTGATCTTTCTTTTTCCTTAAGTTGCGCTTTTATCTATCTTTTTAGGTATATTTCCTCGACCGTATCTTTTAGGTAGAAGCCCTTTTGATGGAAACATGTAGTTGAAACATGTTATGTATGATGGTTGCAAGTGGTTGCAAGTGATTGCTAGTGGTTGCTCGTGGTTGCATATACACACACAATCTAGGTTTTAGATCGGCTCAGTCACTTCATATTGCATATGCATATATGTTTGCATTCGTATATGGTTGAACTGTAATGTGTTGTCATGTGGATGTTGCATTTGTATTGAATGATTGTGCACTCATGTAGAATCAAGAATAGGAAAATTTGCATGCATAATGGATGCATGGCACTTACATAATTCGCATTAAGGAGGTCAACTGAATCAGTAGACCGCCTGATTTTGCATTAGATAAGTTCATATACACACACACTTCGCATATGATCATGAAGCATTAGAAGTCTTTTAAGGACAATGGATGCTCGTGTTTGATGGATGAGTAGATGGATGATTGGATGTTAGGATAAACATTCCTCCTAGCTTGAAGATTTCGGGGACGAAATCCTTTTAAGTGGGGGAGAATGTAACACCCCGAAAATTCTATAACTGTGAAATTAACAAATTAAAGTATAATTAATCTGAAATCAAAGAACTAAGGGAAACGGGATACGCCATTTCGTTCGTCTCGGAAAAATACGCGAAATAGAGTCCGAGTTTTCGAAAAACGGAGTCCGTATGAAGAAGATATGGCTTCGGAAGTTTTGAATCAAATTTAAAATTCAAACAGAATAAAAATAATTAAAAATCGGGCCCAGTGGGCCAGGGCGAATAAACACCCGCCTAGGCCACCCAGGTCGACTGGGCTGTCGACCTGGGCTACCCATGTCGACAGGGCTGTCGACAGCCCTGTCGACAGGGGTATCGACCTGGTCGAGCCCAGTCAACCTGGCTGGCCAGGTCGGTGTGTGGTCGAATTTCTGTGGTCTGCTTTGTCATTAGGGCTAGGTGGCGGGTTCTAATTAGTCTCTCTGTCTAATGAATGGCTACGATCTAACCTAGCAACATCAATGGTCCTAATCAATTCCTAACCTCTATATAAACAACCCTAGACTAAACCCTAATCTATTCATTCAAATTAAGAACATAGCCGCCATGTTGCTGAGGAACGACTAAGAGTAGCCGCCAACTAGAGAGAGAATTAGGAAGAAAGTTCTAAAGCCTAAAGCAATTCAAGCAACCTAAAGCCAATCAATTCAACAAAGGAATCATATCTCTTAATTAGAGAATTCGCCGCAACCATTGTAAGTAGAGTATTACTTTGGTATGAATAAACAATTGTGTTGATGTGTATGCTTGAATTGTGGCAATGAAAGTAATTCATATTTGTGCGTTCTTATCAATTTATATACGTTTGGATATTCTTGAATTATGTTATTCAATTATAAAGAACTACATGCGGTAGTTCTATGCAAGTATACGTTTGGAATATTGCGCAAAGTATATAATCTATGTTGAGGCTACATGTATGTAGTTGATTGAAATCCATGCAAGTTTGGGGCTTTGTTATTATGTCACTATGATGTATATTTTTATGCATAAATCATTTTGCAAGTAATTGAAACAAGTTTGGTTGTTATAGTTCATATGAAACTATGTTGGAATTTTGACACCATAATCCATGTATTAAGTCATGCTTTTGCAAAACTTATGAATATGGCTAGGCTATGAATGATATTTGGCATAATTGAAATCTATGATTAAGTCTATCTTGTTTAAAAGAATTATATGATGACATATGTGAGACATGGCTAGGTTAGACTCAAAAATCCCTTTTTTGCAAGTTTAAAGCAAACACCATGTTTAGGAATATTTATGCATAAGTATATTTATACCATCGTTATGTGATTAGACTTAAATCATGATTAAGTTGAACTATGCTTTTGTGTTAGTAACAAAGTATCCCCTTTGTAAACATGTAGAAACCTTATGAACATAACTTGTTTATGTTTATGCCATGTTTATGCTAGAAGTATTTATGCCATGCTTATGTTAGACATTATGCCATGTTTATGCTAGAAGTATTTATGCCATGCTTATGTTAGACATTATGCCATGTTTATGCTAGAAGTATTTATGCCATGCTTATGTTAGACATTATGCCATGTTTATGCTAGAAGTATTTATGCCATGCTTATGTTAGACATTATGCCATGTTTATGCTAAAAGTATTTATGCCATGCTTATGTTTGACATTATGCCTAAATAAGAATATAGGTTCATGTTGTAGTTAAACCTATGCAAGTTCACATGCTTTGATTCATGTCACCTATGTTGCCACTATGCAAGTACACCAATTTCTATTTTGTATTTCCGACGTCGTATTGCAAGTTCATGCGCTCACCTTCCCCTCTTTGTGTATACGCCATAAGCCTCCCCTTTTCGCATGGCTAAATTGGGCTTTAAAAGGCTAAGCCCAATATATATAAACGGACGTGTAAAACGGGGGAAAATAACGTTGGGTTAAAATTAATTAATGAATGAAAATATAAAATAGAAGGGCCCAAGTTCAAGTATGGGTTGGGCCCGTGATTGGTGTAACCTTTACACCATTAACTTAATAATGGGCCGCAAATATTTACATATAAGAAATAAAGAAGAATGACAAGATATGTAAATGTAGAAAATACGATGTGTTTAACCCGAGGTTGGATTGAGTTGTGATGTAAACCTGCCCGGAACCGCCCGGCTGTCCAGTAGTCACAACAATACCTATCCAATGTGGGAGGTTAAACATGGAGCCCAGCAAGGACCCGAGGTTAGACTGAGTTGTGGCGTAAGACTGCCCGGAACCAACCGGCAACAGGCAGCCACAACAATACCTGTCTAATGTGAGAGGTCAGGGCCTTAATAAGACAATTAAGGCTGAGTCAGGATTGTTAGGATTAAGTGAACTAAAGACTTAATCAAAAATGGAACATGCTAAACTAAACGGATTGGTGGGGGTTAGGTTAGAAAACACTTAACCAACTTAGCATGTTGGCTAGAGATAGAAAACCTAGTAACGGGGGACCCTTTTCAGCAGTAACCCTAAAAGGTGTATCAGGATACCCTGAAACTAGGCAGGGTGGGGCACGATTACTGGGCTGATTGTAAGAGGTCAAAGCGACGGCGGTGGTGTAGCAGTGTAGGTTCTAACGGAGTGCGGGCGTGCACACACTCCGGCGCAGAAAAATAAGGCACTGGACACCAGTAGCATACCTGTGCACTCTAAGGTTGTGTCGGGTTGCCACTATGGGACTTGATACACCCCATGGTGGGACCAGCATAGGTAACTACAGACATCGGGGGCCGTAAGACACATGTAACTTTGCGAGTAGGAGCCGATCATCATAGAATGGATCACATCACCCTGATTTTGGGTGCCAGTTGGAAACTAGTTTATATGGGTTCAGAGATTAACATGGGGTACGATAGTATATTCGACCCTAGACAACTTAACCAAGTTTATAGTGCATGCCCACTTCCTGTTTATACTTATCATACCCAGTTCTTTATTCATAGACAAAATAGTACTAGACTTACTCAGGCTTTATGTCTGACTCTACTTTTCTTTCGTCTTCTTTCTTCCGTTCCCCCCCCCCCCCCCCCCAGGTCCTCAGGGAGGGAACACAGCAGCTTGACCAACCTCAACATCCAGCTTGAAGAAGAGAAATGTATTGCTTGGACTTTCCTGTTTTGAACTATGGCTTTGGACAATCCACTATGGGGACTTTTGCAGTTTATCTATGCTTTATTTATGCTTCTTTAAATCATGTACTCAAGACAGATTATGAAAGTGTTATGCTATGTTTTTGGAAAGGATATTGTTGTAACACGTATTTGACTTTATGAAATAAAAGTTTGTTGTTCTTCCGCTGTTTACAAATATGTGTTCTTATATCTGTCTTGTATATCTGTGACTTGTACTTATAAACCTCCACCAAAATTAGGGCATTCCCTTTGAGAGTGACCCTAACGGAGGTGGGGTGTTTCATTTTCTGTGTGTAATTTTTCTTTCTGCAATTTGTTATTTTATTTTAAATTTATTTATTTTGCAATAAACCCTATTCACCCCTCCCCCCCTCTAGGGTTAATTTAGATCCTACAAGTGGTATCAAAGCGGGTATTTTTAACTCTAGAGTCATGAATTTGTCTAATAATGCTTTTTATGAGGGTCAGTCCATAGCTAGGCCACCAATGTTTAATGGAACTGATTATGCCTATTGGAAAGCTAGGATGAAAATTTACTTAAGTTCAGTCGATTATGATGTATGGGATATCGTTGAGACAGGCTACAAACCTCCCGTGATGATTATTAATGATATTGAAATTCCTAAGCCAAAAGATAAGTGGGATGCTAATGATAAAAAATTATTCTCAACTGATGCCAAAGCAATGAACGCTTTAATTTGTGCTCTTGATAAAACCGAGTTTAACCATATATCTCATTGTTCAACTGCACAGGAAATTTGGCATACTCTGGAAGTTACACATGAAGGAACAGTACAAGTCAAAGAATCTTGTCTCATACTACTCTGCAATGAATATGAAAATTTCACGATGCGTAAAGACGAAGATATAAAAGAGATGTATGGTTGATTCTCCACACTGATTTATAATGCTAGGGCTCTTGGTAAAGTCTACACTGAAGTGGAATTAATACGCAAAATACTAAGAGTACTGCCAATAAACTTTGAAGCCAAAGTAACAGCCATTCAAGAATCAAAAGATCTAAGTAAGTTAAGAATAGAAGAGTTGATTGGAAACTTGATCGCTTATGAAATGGAGCTAAAAGCCAAAGAAGGACGCGATGAGTCAGAATCAAAGAAAAAGACAATCGCTCTAAACAGCACTGTTGAAAGTAATGATGAAGCTGAGAATCCCATTGAAGAATTGGCAATGGTTCTTAAAAAGTGGTCTAACAAGAAATACAAGTCACGAAAGAAGAATTTAAAATCCAACAAATCCAAGAATTCAGACAACTCAGACGATGAAGTCATATGCTACAACTGCAATAAACCAGGCCATATCAAACCAAATTGTCCACTACTTCAGGAAGATAGAAAGAAGAAGAAGAAAGCTTTTGCAGCTACATGGGATGATGAAGAAGGAGAAGAAGAAGACTCTGACAGTAATAAAGAGGAAGCCAATTTGTGTCTTATGGCACAGTCGGATTCAGAAAGTAGTGAAGAAGATTCCACTGAGGTGCCAAATTACTCTTATAAAGATTTAATCTTAATGTGTCATGATCTTACCAAAACAGTTGATTCTCTTGAGCTAAAAGTTAAGAAATTAAAATCTGATAGGTTAAAATTGGTTCACGAAAACAATAGGTTAGAAACTGAGCTTGAAAAAGTAACAAACCTTGATTGTGAAAACTGCAAGGTTTTAAAACAAGAGCAAACAGAATTTGAAACAAAGTTTGAGAAATTGAAACAAGAACACTTGGCTTTAAAAGAAAGTGATGACACAAAAAGAAACAATTTCATCAATAGATGCACTTCTCTTGTAAATGAAAATGCAGCACTTAAAACCAAAATAAAAAATCTTGAAATAGCATTAAGTAAGTTTTCAAAAGGGGAAAAGTCATTTAGGATGCTACTTGGAAATCAATTATATACTAATAATAGAAAAGGATTAGGATTTGGGAAAACACACATTAATATGAATGATAATGTGAAGGGTGGAAGTGTTTTTCCTAAATGTATAAAATGTGGAAAAATTGGACATAACAATGAAAAATGTCAAAGTAGGAACAATAATAAAAAATTCATACAAATTTGGGTTCCAAAAGGGTCGACAAGCAATTGTAATAGATTTGGATTTGGTAAGAACAAACAAATTTGGATTCCAAAAGGATCTATTGTTCAAAATCAAAATTTTTCAGTTACTAATTTTATTAGACCTATGAGTTTCTCTAGGTCATTCACTTCTTCTCGTGTGTAGGTATGTTGGCGGGCTAAGGAACAACAAGAATGGTACTTGGATTCAGGTTGTTCCAAACATATGACAGGAGATAAATTAAAGTTCCTTGGCCTTGAAAATCATAAAGGAGGAAGTGTGATAATTGGCGATAACAGAAAATGTAAAATTATCGGTAAAGGTAAAGTAGGTAATAGTACCTTCTCCTTAACTGATGTTTTATATGTTGAAAACTTGCATCATAATCTCATTTCCATAAGCCAACTATGTGACAAAGGAATGAGTGTGATATTTGATAATGAATCTTGCAAAATTATTGAAAAATCCACAAACAGTATTGTGTTCACGGGAAAAAGAAAAGGAAATGTTTATACGATTTCATTTGATGATTTGACTCTCTCACGATGTTTAGTAGCTACGGATGAAGAAGTTTTCTTATGGCATAGGAGATTGGGTCACGCTAGTATGAGTCTCTTGGAAAAACTTGAATCAAAAGAATTGGTAAGAGGACTACCACATCAGAAATATAAAAATAATAAAGTGTGTAAATCATGTGCTATGGGAAAATTCAGTCGTTCATCATTTCGTCCCAAAAATATTGCTAGTACTAATAGGGTACTTGAATTGATTCACATGGATTTATTTGGACCAAATGAAATTGCTAGCTTGAATGGAAAACGTTATTGTTATGTGTTGGTTGATGATTATTCTAGATTTACATGGGTTTATTTTCTAGCCAAAAAAATCCGAAACTTTTGATTACTTTTCAAAGTTTGCAAAACTCGTTCAAAATGAAAAAGGTGTTTCAATAAAAACTTTAAGAAGTGATCACGGTGGTGAATTTGAAAATTTGGATTTTGAAATTTTTTGTGAAGAAAATGGTTTTAAACACGAATTTTCTGCTCCTCGAACACCCCAACAAAATGGGGTAGTCGAAAGGAAAAATCGTACATTACAGGAATTGGCTAGATCTATGTTAAGTGAATATAATTTGCCTTTGACTTTTTGGGCAGAGGTAGTTAATACATCCTGCCATGTAATGAACAGAGTAATGATTAGACCAATACTTAACAAAACATCCTATGAATTGTGGTTTAACAGAAAGCCTAACATTTCATATTTTAGAGTTTTTGGATGCCCTTGTTATCTTCTTAATACAGGTGATCATCTTGGTAAGTTTGAATCAAAGGCTGATGAGGAAATTTTCATGGGTTACTCTTCAAGAAGCAAGGCGTATCGAATCTTCAACAAACGATCGAAAACTATTGTTGAAACCATAAACGTGAAATTTGATGAATCAGATCTGGATACGGTGAACAAGGAGAAAAACGACGAGGGAATTACATATGAGGGTGAAAAAGAAAATAATTAAGAGAAGACTGGCAGTGATGATTCAACAAAACAAATATTTGAAGTCGAAAAGTTGAAATTCAAAGCCAATCATCCTCCAGAATTGGTAATAGGAAATCCAACGGCAGGTATACGAACTCGTTCATCATTTAATAAAGATATATTTGCCTTTTGTATTCACAGCTGTTTTATTTCTGAAACTGAACCTAAAAGTGTTGAAATTGCACTTAGTGATGAAAGTTGGATTTTAGCAATGCAAGAAGAACTAAATCAATTTGAATGGAATAAAGTTTGGTAATTAGTTCCTAGACCAAATGACTATCCAGTAGTAGGAACTAAATGGGTGTTCAAAAATAAACTTGATGAATCCGGAAATGTAATTAGAAACAAAGCTAGGTTGGTTGTAAAAGGATATAATCAAATTGAAGGCATTGATTTTGATGAGACATTTGCACCAGTAGCTAGGTTAGAAGCCATTAGAATTTTGCTCAGTTTTGCATGTTACAAAGGTTTCAAACTTAAACAAATGGACGTAAAAAGTGCGTTTTTAAATGGAGAATTAAAGGAAGAAGTTTTTGTGGAACAACCCCCTGGTTTTGAAAATCATGAATTTCCAAATCATGTATTTAAACTTGAAAAAGCATTATACGGTCTTAAACAAGCTCCTAGAGCTTGGTACGATTGTTTAAGTGCATATCTTTTGGAAAACGGTTTTAAAAAGGGTAGTGCTGACACTACATTGTTTCTATTACATGAAGGTGATGATTTTTTAATATTCCAAATTTATGTTGATGATATTATATATGGTGCTACTAATGATTGTTTGTGTGAGAAATTTGAAAAAGTCATGCAGGATAAATTCGAAATGAGCTTAGTAGGTGAATTAAAGTACTTCCTAGGATTTCAAATCAAACAAAGCACCAAGGGTATTTTCATATCACAAACAAAATACATTGCTGAATTGCTGAAAAGATTTGGACTAGAAAACGCGAAACCACTCAGAACACCGATGATTCCTTCAATCAAGCTTGACAAAGACGAGAAAGGAGTTGCAGTTGATCAGAAAAAATATCGTGGAATAATTGGTTCACTTCTTTATCTCACTGCATCTAGGCCGGATATTATGTTTGCTATTTGTTTATGTGCACGCTTTCAGTCTAATCCAAAAGAATCTCACTTAAAAGCCACAAAAAGAATATTAAGATATCTCTTGCACACACACAAATTTGGTTTATGGTACCCCGCATGCAATAATTTTGAATTAATTGGATATTCTGATGCTGATTATGCTGGATCCCTTGTTGATAGAAAGAGCACTAGTGGGACTTGTTTTATGCTAGGACACTCGTTAGTCTCATGGTCAAGTCGAAAACAAAATTGTGTTGCTTTATCCACAACTGAGGCTGAATACATTGCTTTAGGAAGTTGTTGTGCACAAATACTATGGATGATGCAAACTCTTTCAGACTTTGGTCTAATTTATAAAAAAGTACCACTAAAATGTGACAGTAAAAGTGCTATAGACCTGTCTAATAATCCTGTTCACCATTCACGCACTAAACACATAGATGTGAGACACCATTTTATTAGAGATCCCATTTCACGAGAAGATATTTGTATTGAGTTTATTTCAACTGATTATCAACTTGCTGATATTTTTACAAAACCTCTTCCCGAAGATAGATTTTCACGATTACGCTTAGATTTGGGAATTATAGAAATTGATTGATCATTATCCATTTAAAAAAAATTCTTAAATAGTTATTCAAAAGTTAAATGATTGATCATTTGAACTATTTTGGAACTCATTGAAGTTATGTCAGATCTTGAAATTGTGATGAGTATTGACTAGAATATTTTTTTTATATCATATCATAAGGAAATATTTTTAAATCTCATGATGATTGGACAGATTTTATAATATTTTTGAATTAGAGCTTATTTCACGACCATCTTCTATATCTACCATACTTCTGTCATTCATCATGGTTTTATTTAATTTGGGGAGTTCTAATTACTCTTGGAATTAAAATAATAATAATAATAATAATAATAATTTATCCTTGGTACTCACTCCCATTTAAAAGTCCTCGCGGTTATGCGTGGGTGAATTACCTTAATCTCTATGTGCTGCCATTCTCACTTAAAAGACCTGTGGGTTGTGCATGGATGAAACTCATTAGAGAGGATAAAGTTAAGTTACTACTAACCCCATTTAAAAGACCTTTGGGCTATGCGTGGTTAGAAAGTGCTTAACACATTTTTGAGCGTATCTAAAATCTTTAAAATTTATATTCAAATATTCAATTTTTATTGAACTCTCCTCATTCTATAAAATCCATCGTAAATCCATTCATTCTGAAAGTGAAATTTGCTTCTGATTCAAAGAATATTATGATTTTTGTTTGATTAAATGAGATTTACGGTATATTTTCCTCTTGATTTGGACTCATATTTCTAGTCTATATTCATCGCTGTTTTAATTTCTGTCAATTTTTTTTATGATTACAAAAGGGGGAGAATGGTCAAGATTTTGATGGATGAGTAAACATTTATAGAATATTTCTTTAAATTTGGTGTCTGATTAATTTATTTCATAATTTTCAAATCTATGCATCAATAAGGGAAGCTTAGTTGTAGGGGGAGCATACAAATAGGGGGAGTAATATACTTCACGTTTCAAACACATTCAAAATCTTTTATTTGTTTGTCATCATCAAAAGGGGGAGATTGTTGTATATAACAGTGTTGTATACACAATTATATGATTTTTGTTTGATGATAACAACCAAATATATTTTATTATTGAATGTGCTTGTAAATGCACTGATATACTACACAACAGACAGGAATATAATATTTCTATTTAAATAAAATATAACTGTGCAGAAATTTAAACAATCACACGGTATTTTTATTTAAATAAAAATATTTTATTTCAATATCAAAAAGCACATCTTTTATAACTCCACTATTTGACATACTATATTTCATTCATACAAATCTGTCACTCTATACAACTATATTTGCAGACATTGTTATACATTGACACTGATATTTTTCCACTGACTTTTGTCTTCTATCTTCTGCCTTCACAGTCTTCAGTTAAGTACTGTAGTCATACCTGTCACAAGAAACAAACACACACAGTAGACTGCAACAAAAATAATTTAAATACAAGCAAATATTTTTTTTAATTTTATCTGCCTCAGAATTTTGGTGTGTATCTCATCATTTTTCTAGACTTGGACTGATATGCAGGGACAGAAAAATTCGTCTGATGGCTGCATGTACACACGTGTATAAATATACATGTGTGCACTGCCCCGTCGATCAGTGTACAACTGAGGAGTAGTCATAATGGACCATCTCGACCCAGTGTACAATCAACAATGGGACAATCAAATACAAGTTTAAGAAATAAAGTCAACTCAGCAAAGTGGCTCAACTTCAAAATGCAAACCAGCATGTAAGTCAAAACAGAAAAGGTGAACATAAACAGACCAAGTACATGTCAGCATGAACAAACAACAAGATCAAGGCAGTGTCGAGCCAAGTATTTCAGACAACACAAGCGCATGAGAAATCAATTTCAGAAATGCAAGTATGTACTGACAGCAGCAAAATTGTGCTGCATGAGGAAGTGTACATGAATGAGTGGTACAATTACAAAGTAGCAATGAAGATTGAAAAAGTAGCATGAATACAAACATCAAAGAAGTAGCACAGTTCAAAACAACATGTATAAGGCAGCAATACAAATGAAGACATGGTGCAATACAGGCAAGACAAAAGAAGTACAAGCATAGGGGCCGAGCACAAGAAGTATGATCAACACAGTGTTCTACAACAAGTTCAAGTGTTCATAGAAACATGGGCAAGGTGAAACATGAAAGCAACAGTCCAGTCATACATGAATACATGGATCAGAATTGGTACAACACATATAAACAGGTCAAGCAAGTTCAAGAGCAATATTAAAGTTTTAAAATTGATCAAGAATAGTATATGCTCAACTATTCAAGGCAAATCCCAGTGTAGTGACAATTCAATAAAAAAGAAGAAGGAAGAAAGTACTTAAGTAAAATATACATTCACAAGTTCAAATTTGACATTAGAGCTCAAAGTCGAGATTACAAGGCACTGTCAAGTTCAAGTATGGTGCCAGTTCACATTAGAACTTTATGAAGCAGTTAAAGAAAAATAAATATCATCATAAAAATTCTAGAATTTAAAGACTGGATCAAATACGCAAGTTATTCCATCAGTTTAAACATGTTCATAGTGAGCAGATTTAAGTCAATAATGTGCTCAAAAGGATAGATTGAAAAGTTCAAAAATATAGAAGATTTTTTTTAAATGCCACAGTCAAGGCTTGATGAGCAAAATTCACAGGAATTTTTTCAAAAGACCAAATCAAAGTTTTTTAAAAGAAGCTACCGAGAATTTTTCTCCAATATATATACGGCCAGTTTTAAAATCAAAGAAATTTCAGAATAAAAGTTCAAATCAGATACCCAAGTCATAAGAACAATTCAAGGTCCATGAATCGTCTAGAATCAGAGGCTCAAGGGTTTAAAAAACCCTATAAATACACAATCATCATCGGCATCAGGATATAGAGCATAAAATCGAAATTAACCAATAATAATTCAGAAAAATCATTTCAATTCAGAGCACTCACCGAAGATTTCAATTCGCTATCTAAAGGGAAAACCAATCGAAGACAAGGTGCTTCAAAGGATTCAAATCTATAGAAGAATTCCAGAACAATTTCATCAATCACGATCGGATTTGAAGGATAGCAGAAACCCTAGCGTCGCCATTTTTAATTCCCAGAAAAGAAGGGTTGAACTGAATTACAAAGGGAGCCAGTTTTCTCTTATGTTAAAAAGGGGGTAACCCTTAACCTTTAACTCCTAGGGTTTTATTATCTTTTACTTGTTTTTAAATTTCAAATTTCATCTCTTAGAGTCAATAACTACTAGTGACTATAGTTGGAAAAATCACAACTTAACGGATCGAGTTGTGTCAAGGTCTTGAGCGTAGGGTTTAAACAGTCGGGAGCGAAGGTCGCAAGTTTACAAGAGTCTGTAAGCGAAGAGATTGTTTATAATTCCTAGTAGAAACCTTGAATGCAGCAGTAGGCACAGTTTTGCCGAAGCTGGGTATTTTCTGTGTGTAATTTTTCTTTCTGCAATTTGTTATTTTATTTTAAATTTATTTAATTTGCAATAAATCCTATTCACCCCCCTCTAGGGTTAATTTAGATCCTACAGCTGCTATAGAGATAATTATTTTTATCCACCTACATATTCTATCATAATTCATTTTTGTTTTAAAGGTAATATAACATTCTTGTGATCTGCTTTTACTGCCGTAATTATTTATCGTTTAGCAAGCTCTAAATGATGGTTCATCAAAGAAAGTCGGCAACAGTTCTAAAAAAAGATGTTAATGATTCACTGACCCTGATTTTATTCACTAACAGCATTCTATAATTTTCTTGCAGAATGTTACTTCTTGTAAGCGTCTTCGGTGGATGAAGAATTCAGAGGCTGTTAACATCGGTAAGCTTTTCCATAGCTTCACTCCTTACATGTTCACCTAACTGCATACCGGTGTCTTGGCTTTCTTACTGCATCAGCTATAAATGAATAGTTCAGGTAAGTTTTCTATTTGGTTTTCTAAACTGTATTGCATGACATCATACCCCTTTTTATTTATTTGTTGTGTTAACTTATGTTGTACTTCATTATTTTAAAAATTTAAGTACGACACTTTTTAGTTTTTATATATTTTACCGAGTTAATATATAGTAATTCATGTTCTTGAAATCAATTCAAGAGTGATACTTTTTATATATTTTACTAAGTTAATATACATTAATTCATGTTCTTGAAATCTGAACCAACATATTAAAAAATGTGATGAATTTAAGTGAATGGTCGTCAATGTAGATAAGGAGTATGTAAAAATGTAGGATGCCCAGTAATGATGAATTATTATCTTCGTAAATTTATTTGTTACTATGTTTCATTTTGAACTGCTTGCTAAACCTGTACTTGCATATATTTTAATGTAGTAAACTGAATAAAAAAGAAACGGTTGATTAGTTGGTTCCCAGCCTACCATGTTACTAGTAGCTGAAATACAGGTTTAAAAATAGGAAGTTGAAAATAGAACTAGTAGCATTAGATTCTGAATAGCACAAAGGAGAGTGTTAATACAATTCACAAGAATTTGTGGAAATATTTATGTGCTCGTGTATGAATGATATGAAGTTTTATTGAGATATAAAAGAAACATTCCAATAGCAACATTAGATTCTGATATTTTTGAATCATTTTTTGTGCAGATATGGAATTCAAAAGACAATATGATGAATGCAGATGTGTAAAAAGTGCTTACGATCAAGTTTGGTTATCTTTACCTATTATTTTATTATATTGTCAACCTTATATTTGCGTAACTTGAATTTATTGTTTATATTTGTATTATTTTGTTCCCTTGAAAATATGGTTTATCTTTGTTGTATACTAACTTGTTTATGAAAAACTTGCTTGTAGTATTTCTTTCCATACCTTTTTAGCTTTAATTTGAAGAATGGTCAAAAAACATCAATTGTATATTTTTAAATAATTTCCATGTTTTGAACCCGCAACATGGTGGTGATGCCATAAATTATCAGTTTGAAACAAGCATTCCTGGATGTTGTAGGTTATTAATTTGAAATATTCACCAAGTATTGCAGATTATGAACTTGAAATGCTCATTGAGTGTTGCAAACTATCAATTTGAAACACTCATCGAGTGTTGCAGACTATCAACTTGAAACACTCACCGAGTGTTGCAGATTATGAACATGAAACACTCATTGAGTGTTGCAAATTATCAAACTGAAATACCTACTTAGTGTTTCAATTTGTCAATTTGAAACACCTATTAAGTGTTTCAATTCTTCAATCTGAAACGCCTGTTAGGTGTTTCAAAAGTCCGCAACATGCTAATCTGCAACACCTAAAAAGTGTTTCTAATTTTTTTTAGCAACATTTCATTACCATTTCAAATTGGTCATTTTAGTGTTATAAATCGTTCCTAACCCCACTTTAGTAGCTTCCCTTTGATCCATCATCACTACTCATTATTCAGGAGTATCGCTATCCTTTTTTGAAGTCGTTGCTTTGCTCATAATCTTGGTATCACCATCGTCAGTTAACGAACCACTAATCGGAGAGCCATCATGTTAAAATCCCCATCGAATGGACCATCATGTCCTACTCATCGAACTCATACCATTATCCATTTTAAATTGACCAGATGACCGATAAGAATGGTGGCCAATATCGACCACTCTATAGTAATCGATAACGACTACTTTGATCATCAAAACAAAATGTTGGTCATTCATCATGAAATCAAGCTTATCAACAAGTCCATCCTAGTCTTCAAGTCAACCATCAAACTCCGATTCGCTCTATCTTCAGATAGATCACCAAGCTCCAATGTTGTTCCATCATCGAATCTATATTTGCACTCTAAAGCTCCTCTGAGAATTTATCTCTTCTATTCAAGTCTGTTCACCTCGTGCGCTCAATCAACACACCCAGGCATGTGCGTTTGATCAATAAGCAACCCAAACTCCAATGAAAGAAATATTTCCTAATTCTAGATTGCCTACGAACAACGTTTTAAGCTAAACTAAGCAAACAATACAACCATGCAACCAATAGTCATACAAATTACTAAATTAGCATACAAAAAATGATAATATCAATAATAGATCAAATAAAACCTGCCTATAGCAATCAAAGTGAAATAAATATCCGAATAACCTAAATTTATCAAAGTGCTCAAACCAGCGCACAATAGCATGTAAACAGGTAAATCATACGCATAATAGTGTCAATTAGGTAAAAGGTCATAATTATGGTTAAAACTATTTAACACTTAATAATAATAGTATTAATTAATTAATTATTAGGTTCAACTATCCTAGATATTACATTTTATAGTCGGAAATCATTTAAAATTTCAAATTTACACTATAGAACAAATGCAGTTCAATGAGAGATAATATCACTCACCTTAGACTAATCGGCCCAAACAATCTCTAAAGCGCAAAGTTTGTCAGTACAAGTCCAATGGAAGAAACGTTGTACAAATCCGACTGTGTATGCAAAAGTTACACATTTTATAAGTTTATCGACCATTTACACAATTAAATCATTCTAAACTATAATTAACCAAAACTTAATACCTTGACTAGCCTAATCCTTTTTCTTCCCCAAGTCCACTTCTAGGTCATGCACACATATCACCGTCGCGCATTCCAAGTGGTGATATAGAGCTCTGGTCATCGGATTTACGAACTGATCGCACCACCATTTCCCTCTTTATAAACTCCACGTTCCTATAGCCAACACTTGAACTTCAACCTTCCGCTTCAAATTGTGACCTGAATATTTCCATTCGTTCCTGTACCCATGTGACCGCAGCAAGCCTTGGATTGTGATTTTAGGCTGAGTAAATTGCATGGTTGAAATTTTCAAAGTCTTGAAGAGCGGCGACCCCATACAAAAGGGAAAGATGAAGCTACAATGATTCTAAATAGTAGATGGCCAATAAGATTGCCCGAATTTGGGGAATATTTGTTATTTAATACTTTTATTCACAACTAGACCCAAAACTCATGAACTTCAATCAATACGTACCACCTGTTGTTATATATGTAAAAGCATCTTCTAAACACAATGTGACTTGTCTCGAGACCGAATTCGACCGTATGTGGAAGATAACCTTTAAAACTCGAATTATATAATTTCAGCTTCTTACAAAAATGACACATGATTAATTTTTGCACTAACGAATAGTATGTCCAATCATTATGAAATTTAATGGTATGCAGTAACTCACTACTAAGATTCCAGAAATAATAATTTCAGCGCAATCCAAAAATGTGCTCCCAAAGTGATGATTTACGCGTATTTCAAGACCGATTTGGTCCAAGCTCAAAATATAGTGACCCTTATACTTTTTATTTACGCAACAAATCATACTAATTCAACGGAACTAGTCCCAAGTCTTGATTCGATAATTTGTGAAAAATCACCTTTCGAATTGTCACTATGTTAATTAACGATTAGTATTTAAATAAAATATTTAAAAATCAAATCGATAAAATATGGGTTGTTACATTCTTTGCTCTTTAAAGAATTTCGTCACCGAAATCCTCAAGGACAAAACAACGCTACCCAACATTCTCAAACAAGGGATGACTCAAGAAAAATCGTTACTTAATGCTCTCAATAGCAACAACTGAAAGCGATGACAACAAAGAAAACATACTCGGAATTTGGCATGGAGCCAATTTTCTCATTCCTAAGTACAACACTATCAAAATTGGGATCGATGTAGCTTAGCCAAACATTTAAATCGTATACTAATTTTCCAACTAAATAGATGGTGGAAAATAAAAGTGATAACTTAGTAATTTGGAAGACAATTCAATATAACAATGTATATTGAATTTCTTTCCAAATTTAACAAAATTCATGGAAAATTTCGCCAGCACCTAATTTGTTTGGCTTGATCCATATAAATCATAACTCTCTATACAAGTCTCATCCCAAAAAAAGAAAAGAATACCCCAAAAGTGACTACCCATACATGGAAAATAAAATCACCAAAATGCACCTAATGACAAAAGCTACTACTCTACATCTACAACATATCTCTTTTCAGACAAGCTTAGCATTTAGATACAAATAAATGCGATAAGCATCCAAACAAATCAAATCTTGCTTTTTATACATGTGCACGCACTCAATAAAGAGGATTAGATACAGTAGTAGAAACAGCAACATGGAAAACAAACATGTTAAATGAATAGAATTTATCTAACATAAGCATGTCAAATCGTGTATGGATTTTTTTTCAAATAAAAGACTACAATATTATAATTATAATATGATTATCCCGCATGCGTAATAATCATATAAATAAAAATAGACAAGTAAAAATCATCAATCAACATGCATAAGCAACATAATAACAACTGTAGAAATAACATCCATATTTACCCTACCATGAAGGATACTGACCTGATTGATATGAAACAAAAAATATTATATTTAATCCATATATGACTCGATAAGTTGGTTGTCATTCCAAAAATCAAGAATATTAGTCTAGCGTCTCCCGTTAATCCGAATCAAGTATAACTTGAGCACTATCATAATATTCCCAATTCATATGACAACGTATCGATGGAAACCATCGATGACAATTCTCGCATCAATTTGGAATCTCAAATTTTATAGAAAAATATTTGATTCATCCCATCTAGAGACTGCTAGCTGACATCACATTCATTATGTCAGGAACAAGCAACACCTCTTCCATATGAAATCAACCACCATGATCGAGTCCATACTACTTCACCTCGCGTTATGCAGTCGTAACTAGTAATAAACTCAAGTGTAATTCACTAAAGGAATATCGCTTCCGAACTGGTACAGCTCCAACTTGACTTAGATGATCACCCATCCCATATATATATATATATATGTATATATGTATATATATATATGTATGTGTGTGTGTATATATATACAGATACACAAATTCATAGGAGGTTAAGGATTCCTACCATCGATGCCGATGAAGGTTGAGATACCTTTTGGAAAAGAGAAACTCCAATGACATGACATTACTAGATGACTCTAATCTGCTTGCTAATAATGAGTGCCTGCTGTACTCTAAAGCAAACACTATCACCATCGACACCAAATTAGGATTCAAATACTCCTCGTGCAATTTCGGTTGTTGACCAAAACATGACAACCTTCCATTGGGAAATAAACTACACATAAACCATCTGCACTACCAAATAAGTAGTATCGATCTCATTCCTGCTCGAAATGAGAGATCGACATGCCCTGGGTCAACTCTAACTTTCAAACCATCCTGTTGTATCTAATAATTCTTTGATTTTTGTTTGATGATAAAAAACATATATTTATTACTATAAATGTATTTGTAATTGTATTGATATACTACATCACAGACAGGAATACAATATTCATATTTAAATAGAATAGAACTTCACAAGAATTTAAATATTCAAATAATATTTTATTTAAATATAATATTTTATTTCAACATCTCAACGGTATAAATTTATAACTCCACTATTTGTACAACGCACTGAAATAAAATATATTACATTTCATATTAATTTTCATTTGTATACAATGCTCCTCACTACAGTATACTCAATTACATTTCACTCAAGTTGTACAAATTCATTATGCACTCATATATTGTTTCATAGCTTTGTCTTATGTCTTCTACCTGTTTCATTGTCAGCCCAGTCTTCTACTTACCTATCATAGAAGAAACACACAGTAATCTGGAATAAAAAAAATTATTCTAACAGATATAATTTTTATTTAAAAATTTATTTACCATATAATTTTGGTGTGTTTCTCATCATTTTTCATGACTTGATCTGATTTCTATGGACATCCATTTGCGTCTAGATAGCTTGTGATATTCATAGTGATACACTATAAGTACCACAAGGTAGACAATCCTCTAGTGCTCACATATATAAACTGGATGTGCACTATACATGTGTATGTATAGACACATATTTCTCTGTGCAAGGCTAATATGGTCAGAAAGGGACAAATATATTGAATATGATGTGTTAGGTGAAGCTTGACAATATTTTCATGCCGCAAGTATCCATGAACACTCAAGTACCAAATACAAACACACACATATATATATACACACATACATGTGTGTGTGTGTGTGTGTGTGTATATATGTATGTATGTATGTATATGGTGTTACATGCACACGCATATCGATGTATAGTGCTTAAGACTGCAAGCAACTGAGGAGCGACCATGAAGACCAAACTCGACCAGTGCAAGAGCATAGCAATCAAAAAAATGAACCAGTATGGACACAACAAGTATACAAATGCAAATACAAAACAATTAACATTTCAGGTAGCAAGCTTTCAATGCCAAGTACTCTGACAAGCAAAGTGATCAAGCATGCCAACAAAAATTGTCATGTATGGAAAGTTTCATATATATATGCATACAGTCAAAAGCTCAAAGTAACAACAGACAAGAACAAGGTGTAAAGAAAGAACAAGATCAGGAAAAAGGAAACAAATTTCCAGTTTTACTAAAACATTCATGTTTAGGCATGTTTCAATTCATTTTGAACATTTGAAAATTTGGTAACTACAAAGGCTCAATATTTCCAGAATTGTGAAAGAATCTCAATTGCATGGATGTGCATGCAAATAACACATAACACAGCAACAACAGGCATGCAAAAGTTTTAAAATCAATGAATCAGGTTTACAAACCTCTTTAGCAAGAATTTTTTTATTCTGCATGTATTAAATTGAGAAAGTTTTTGGGCAAGCTAATAGTGGCAAATTCTTTCTGGGCAAGAAAAACATTTTTTTGGCAACAATTCAATATTGGACAAGTTTGCATTCACTAGGCTGTGTCAAAGCTCAAGTGCAACATGGACTGGAAAAAGTCGTGGTAAGTAAACAATGGTGAAGCAGTAATAAAGCTTATAGATTTTAACAAGAGCAGCAACCTTCAATTTATTTTTTTTAAATGCACAATGGTAAAAAAAATGTATGCATTCACGTCACATATTATTTTTAAAAATAAACAATCATCCATGTGTAAATTGGCAAGCTTTAGCAGGAAATTAAATCCATATCAAGGTAACAATTCGAATATGCAAGAAATTTAAGTGTGGACTCACGACAACAAATATGAAACGGTAAAATTTAGATGTGCATAATTAAAACTGAGCATGAAACAATTTGTTTTTGTTTTTTAGAAATGAAATCAATTAGGTTAACTTATCAGGCAAGGTTGAAAATCATGTGTGCAATTTTTGTCTAGAAAAATAGATTTGTTTTTGGCATGAAAAGCAACCTTTATTCCCAAAATTACAACACAGTTATGGCAAGAAATCAAAACAAGTGTTTTCTGAAATCAATCTCGGCAAGCATTAACTTCCAGAATGGACTATGATGCACAAACAACAAGGATTTATCTACACGTCTTAAGGAATGGTTCTAGAAAATTGTATTTGCAATCATGCTGAATCAACACTGTGACAATCCCAAAATCCGAGGGGCAGTATTAAGGATAGTCATTGGAATATAACACATTAATCATCATAGCAGAGTATAGATAATAGCAAAAACAATAAATAGGATAATTTACATGAATATGACAGCAGAATCACAACATGTAACAACATCAGAATATCACAGCTTAGGATATAACTTAGTAAATAAAAAGGGAAGTGATCAGTCATCATCGCCAGAGGCGGAATACATACATGCAGTGAGACATAATAAGGGTATCAGTCTACATCGCCGAAGGCGGTACATATATATACGATAATAAGTACGGAAAGTAAATCAGTCTGCATCGCCAGTGGCGGAATCATAATATCAGTACAATAATGGCGGAAAACGTCAAAGTCGTCTCTGTGAAGTCAGCCTCGCCATGAGCCAAAATGCACTCTATGCAACAGTGCAGAGCCAAAAACAACCTGTCACCTATGAACTAGGCTGCCCGTGTGAAAATAAGGGCACCCGCGTTTGCAAAGTGAAACAAACAACGAGTCAGTCATGGGGACTGGTATGAGGAATCTATTTAACAGTTTAAAACAACAGTAATAAGCAAATCATAGGACCACGCCACTTTCGCGGAACGGGTTTACTCCAGTGATTGCTAGTGCATTTAAAACTAAGTAAATTCTTTTAAAACAACGCAATGCTTTTTAAAAAAAAAAGAATGAAGCCATTATAAGACTCAGGTCCCATCATACAATGCAACGCAAGCCGGAGGATAGACTTTTCCCTTATAATGGCCAAATATGCTTGATACGTATAAAGCAAAATCATTTGATATTATTACTAGTGCATATATGTTTCAAAACTGAATAGCATCATAAATATCAATCATAGGCGGCATAGCTACCATCTACTATGTCGCCATACTAGTTCTACAATCGAGTCCGTTATTTCGTATTGGAAATTGGATTTCCATCATGAGTCGAGGCAAGGGGCAAGCTCCTCTCTGCTTCGAGACATTCTAGCAAATGCCTCAGGACTACGCACTCTGGGCAACCCTGGATTCGGCTGGGTCAGTCCTTTCTTACGTTTGAGGATTGGCAATTCCTGAACACACGTTTCCCGGTCCTTACAGACCTATAATCGAGGCGCCTTGCATTCCAACAACCACAAAGGTGAAAAGTAGATATAAATGTCAGGGCTGGTAAGTCACTGACACCACCATAGCTAGAAAGAAACGTCGTGCTCTCCCAGCGGTCAGTATCCCGTTTTTAACTCATACCGAGATGTGAGGCTCGCGAATCTACGAAATACACAAAGCTAGGCCACGTAGACCGGGCTTTGATTATCATCCACAAGACTTCTCTTTGCAACAGAAGCCTTGATCACAGCATCTTGGCATGCCACATAGGCAGTCCACTCCATACGATTGATTTCCATCGATATATAACCTCTGAGCTCGTATGTCTCAGAGAAGGGCGTTAAGCAAAAGAATAAATTCTCCGCCGCCAAACAGATATATATTTAACAGAGATCAATCAGTATAGAACAAAATCCAATGTCGGACACACAGTCCATTTACAAGTTCGTTCTGGGTCTGAACGAAACCGGAGGCGTCAAATTCCTCGTATATCCGTCCAATCAACACAAACGTTCAGACGGCTACTACTTCCGTTGCTTCACGGTAGCTACTCCGGTCAGGAACCTCAGCAGCGCCCATCCAACCGATACGAAGATCGTCGGTCTTGAACCGTCTTTGCATTTTCCCATTCGAATCGCTCGATAAATTATTTGAAATGAGGGTTTGCTCGGCCTTTTCAAATAATTCACGTAATTAGAATTTAAATCGATTCTTTCCATGGTTATATTATTCGACATCCATCTTTCAGTTATTTAGTGTTATTTTTGTGTCAAGCACGTACAACCATCAAATATCAAACAATTCAAGCCCAATTGGTCTATTTGCAATCTATGTTGCTTATAATATTTTATAACGATTTTTCGCCATTTTTATTTAATTAAAAATGGCCATATTTAATTAAACGACGTTTCAGGTCGTGCCATGGCACTGGCGCTGTTTTTCCCCTAATTTGTTTTACACATATCGGAAAATCTAACCATTGGATTTCTACAAAGTCAATATCAGTGGGAAGATATTCCCAAAGCGAACCCAACGGTTCCAGTTTCGTGAAAATCCGACGGTCGGATCTTCCACACTAGTCGTTTGAAGTTACGGTTTCAAAATTCGAACTACAGCGTCGTTATTCGATTTAATTTAATTATATTTATATATAAATATAAATGATTCTGACGCTGTTTTTCTTCAGATTTGAATTAAACATTACGGACAATCCAACCGTTGGATTTTTACAAGGTTGGTGCCGTTGGGAAGATATTTCCAAGGCGAACCCAGCGGTTGCGGTTTCGGGAAAATCCGATGGTCGGATTTCTCGTACTAATCGTTTCAAATTACGATTCCGAAACACGAACTGCACGGCTTCGATTCCTTCTAATTATATTTATTTTTCTGTATATAAATATAGTTCATTCTATAATTCCAACTATAGTTCATTCTATATTTTCAACTTCGTTTTCACTTCAAATATTTCACTAACGCCTTAATATTTCGAAATTTTTTGCCATAACCTCCTTTGTACGGGGAGGGGTTTGGAAATTTATTGGGTCGTGTTAGGTACCCAATAAATCCTAAAAAGCATCCACATATTTATAGTGATATATTCTGGTGTTTACGGGGGAGCATGTATAGATAATCACTCCAGAGAATAAATTCTTGTCACCCCGTTTCCGTGTGGAAATAAATAGTCCATGTGCCGTATCTAATAATTAGAGAGACATGATTATTGTCAACTCCAGACCCATGTGGGGTTTTTATTAATCTAGCAATTTATCGTTATATTTTATATAGTCCATATCAGTCATCAGTTCAACCTGTAGTATAAAATCATCTCCATACAAGCCTCTCGCTCGTATGGTAAATCTTCCACCTCGTCACACAAGCTCCAATTGCTTATGTGAAATATGATGAAGTATGCCTATCGTCAAGAAGTATGCCATGTAAGTGTAGTTCAAAATTAATTGTTACTATCCTATGGCGATGTTTATTATTTCACACAGAATAACCAGCACTCCGCATCCAATGGCATTCACAGGAGTTGATATAAAAATAAAATTACGCAGCCAACTCATCAAGGCTTACCTATTTGTCGGGCACGCAAATAATTTCTTTACTCTACAGCTAATCCATTTTTCCTGTTCAACACATGTATATATATGCATAACAAAGCTAATAATAATATTTCTAGCAAACTATTATTTATTTCAACACGTGTGTATTTTTATCAAAGCGTATACATGATGAAAGAAATATTTTAATCATCAAAAATATTTATTCAACACATGAATGTTTTTAACACTTCATATTCACAATAAAAATGTAGTTTTTATTGTCTATTCATTTTATTTTAAAATACGATAACATTCAACACATGAATTTCAACTCGACGAACGAATTTCAATTCAACACATGAATATTCTCTATAGTTTGTATATATATAAAAATGTGATTTTTATCGCTAAAGCTATTTGTTTAAATTCAAATAATATTCAACACATGAATTTCAACTCAACGAATGAATTGCAACTCAACACATGAATATTCGCTATAGTTTGAATATATATAAAAATGTGATTTTTATCGCTAAAACTATTTGTTTAAATTTAAATGATATTCAACACATGAATTTCAACTCAACGGATGAATTGCAACTCAACACATGAATATTCGCTATAATTTGAATATATATAAAAATGTGATTTTTATCGCTAAAACTATTTGTTTAAATTCAAATGATATTCAACACATGAATTTCAACTCAACGGATGAATTGCAACTCAACACATGAATATTCGCTATAGTTTGAATATATATAAAAATGTGATTTTTATCGCTAAAACTATTTGTTTAAATTCAAATGATATTCAACACATGAATTTCAACTCAACGGATGAATTGCAACTCAGCACATGAATATTCGCTATAGTTTGAATATATATAAAAATGTGATTTTTATCGCTAAAACTATTTATTTAAATTCAAATAATATTCAACACATGAATTTCAACTCAACGAATGAATTGCAACTCAACACATGAATATTGGTTTCAATATATGTAATTTATTTTAACGAATGAAAATTATTCTAACACATGTATATTTCAGAAAATTTCGGCAGCATAACGGCAGGGTAGTTAAAACCGGGACCGTCCCTAGTACAGCTCCTCGCTCTACCTTAAAACCTCGCGGTTTTTGACAATGGGGATCATGCATCTAGTTCGCACGCAGGCGGCATGTTTTATTTTCAACTCCACAATCCTATTCTAATTTGTTTCAACCACAAGAGGGTATTTTTCAACCACAAAGGTATTTTTCAACCACAATATCAACCACAAACAATTATTTCCAACCATTCGTCATACCACATAATATCACGTCAATCACAAGCAATAAATATCGTCCATGGTCTGTGGACGAGAGGAGTATATATATATATATATATATATTATAATTCACTTGCATTTCATCACAATTCAAAGCATATATGTTTCATACAACGCTTGTATAATTTATACATCGCTAATATAACTTATACAACACATGTACATGAGGTATACAATGCGTATATAATTTACACTTCGCTTATATAATTTATACAACGCGATTCCATTCACACAATTCAGTTTAGATTCCTCACATTGGTTATTGCAGTGCTAAAAATCGTAGGAAGATCAGAAAAATCTGCGGCTTCTTCTAGAATGTAGAGAGCCTCCTTGCGGTCACGGTGTCTCCTGTTTCATCGAATTTCGTTAACAAACGAAAAAGATATTATTTTTCAAAGTTTTGCAACGCTTTATAGTGTTATTTTCATTTCAGAATAATAAAGGTCGTACCTTTATTTTTGATTCAAAACTAGGGTCGAAAAATTCGTGCAATCTATCGATCGTTGCTTCGATCAGGTGGTGCCACGTGGAAGGGGGCGGCGAAGGCTTCACAGCGCTGGTGGTTTGAGGGGTCGCGATGGCAGATCGGGGCGGTGGCGGCGCTGGGAAGTCGATGACTTCCTGGCTTCGATTCAGGCGGAGGTGGTGATGGTGGATGTCGGGTTGGGGTCGGATCTGAAGAGGGGCGAAGGGGCTTTCGAGTGGTGGTGGTGGCGCGGTCTGTAGGTGGCGGTGGCGGTCGGAGCAACGTGGACCGTCGAGAGCTGGGTGGCGGCTAGGGTTTCCATAGTTTTTTTTTTTGAAAGGAAAAATCCTATTGGCCGAGGATTTATAGGAAATTTTAAATAGTGTTTTTACTAACGAACTCGAAATCAAACACAACGACTGTCGCCCCTAGCTAAATACCCCCATTCCGGACACAATGGGATATGTTTCGTTGGCCAATTCGACTGTTACAGTCAGTTAATTTTCAAATTAAAGTATAAAACATTTAATATTTAATTTGAACGTACCTTTCAATTTTCCAGGGCCACAAACTGAATCAAAAAATTCCAGAAAAATAAATCTAGCTTTGTTTTGACGATACGGTCCTAACAAAACCAGTTTCGTCGAATTCTGAGCTCGTTTGAAAAATGGCCATTTTTAGGTCGACCCATTTTAACAGAAATTGACCAATCACATTTTCTTTTGCCCCGCTCACATACTCGCTTCAAAAATTATGAAATTTGAAACCTAGTAATAATTTGACATCCCGGACCCAACAAAAGTGGTTTCGTCGAATTCCGAGGTCGTATGCAAAATATGAATTTTCAGGGGCTATATATGCTATATAGCGACCTTTCTGAAAATTCAATTGGCCATAACTTTTGATTCCCGTTATGAAACTTCAATTTTTCAGATTCCTTAGAAAGGTATTCATAAACAGATTTAAATATTTTCAGTTTCACTAAAATCCGTTATATTTTCCACCCGGTACAGTCAGACAAAGTTTGTATTCAAAATTTCAAACTGCAATACTATACCCAATTCTCTATTTTATTAAAATATGCTATTTCAATTATTCAAATTCCTTGGTAATAACCAAATTTAAAAATTTTAAATTGGTTCACATTTTCCGGGTTATTACAAACACTTCCAAAATTGCTTATTCGTCTCTGGAAAGAAATAAATTTCATCATTCGAGTTTCCAGGAACCATTTACACACTCACGACTATAATAATTTCCAGAAATAAATCCAAGGCTTGGCATCAATCATGCAAGAGTCAAAGGGCCACATAATCAAATATCACACAAGATTTTCAAAGCTAATTGAATTCAAACAAGGAAGGGCAACAAAAATCTCGTAAGCAATCAACGAATTCACGTACCAAATCACCTCAAGCCATTTTAGAAATCAGAGAGTTAATTTAGGATTTCTATATCCTATTTAAACATCATTTTCATTACAGGCAATAGAGATCGAACACACTATAATTCGAAAGAAAATTCAAAGAAAAATTCAGAGAACTTACGTATTACTTCGATCGTGAATTCCCAAATCTATCGTGTAGCAAGCCCGAAGAACACAAAGCCATAGAGAATCAAATTATCAATCGATCAAATTTTGGTAATTTAGGAAAACCCTACAAATCGTCGCCGCCATTTTATTTCCCAAGGAAGAGAGCAATCGGCCAAATGAAATGAAGATGGAAGCAAATAAAATGGTCCGGCCTAGTGTATTGTAATAGGGGGTTTGATTTGTGTTTTTATTTAATATTGTTTTGGTTTTTTAACTTGTGTAAAATCATCATTTTGGTTTTCTATTTTTCTGTAAAACTAGATCATTTACGTATAAGATTTTAACTAGTAATTTTCTAGTGTCTACAATAACTAGGGTTTACTAGTTACTAATTTGTAGCTAGGGGAAAATCTGATTTCGGGGACAGAAATCAGTGCAGTGTTTTGAGTGTAGGATTAGAACAGCAGCAGGTTGTGCGAGTATACACAACTGTATAGGCGATTAGCCAAGGGTTCACGAGTTTATAAGTTTTTGTATGTGGGAGTCTGTTTAATACCTAGTAGAAACCTTAGGGAATGATAGCTAAGGGTTCACGAGTTTATAAGTTTTTGTATGTGGGAGTCTGTTTAATACCTAGTAGAAACCTTAGGGAATGCAGAAGTAGGCAGGGTTTGCCAAAGCTTGGTAAAATCATTGTGTCATTTAATTTCCGCACTTATTTACTCCTCTGCTATTTATGCCGTAATTATTATTCTGTGTTGTGATTTGTTTTATATTCTCGATAAAGTTCAATAAACCCTATTCACCCTCCTCTAGGGTTAATCTAGATCCAACAAGTGGTATCAGAGCAGTTGTCTAATTAACTTTAGAGTCATAAGTTTAATGAATAATGCTTTTTCTAAGGATCAATCCATTGTTAGGCCTCCTATGTTCAATGGTAGTGATTATGCATAATGGAAAGCTAGGATGAAAATTTATTTAGTATTTGTTGATTACGATGTTTGGGATATTATTGAAACAAGATATAGAACTCCCACTGCAATTACTAGTGGTGCTGAATTTCCTAAACCAAAGGATAAGTGGGATGCTAATCATAAGAAGTTGTACTCTATTAATGGTAAAGCTATGAATGCTTTAATTTGTGCTCTTGACAAAATTGAATTTAATAGAAATTCTCATTGTAATACAGCATAGGAAATCTGGCATACTCAGTAGGTTACCCATGAAGGAACGTCCCAAGTGAAAGAATCTCATCTTGCCCTATTCAGCAACGAATATGAAAACTTCACCATACAAAAAGAAGGGATTATAAAGGATACGTATGGTCGTTTCTTTGTGCTATTTACAAAGCTAAAGCTCTTGGAAAAGTATATTCTGAAGTAGAACTAATGAGGAAAATTCTACGAGTTCTACCAATGAATTTTGAAGCTAAAGTCACAGTAATCGAAGAATCAAAGGATCCGAGCAAGCTAAGCTTGGAAGAGCTAATTGGAGATATGATGACTTATGAAATGGAGCTGAAGGCATGAGAAGATCGCAATAACCCAGAACTACGGAAGAAGTCAATTGTTTTGTCCAATACTATAGACAACGATGACGAAGACACCATCGAGCAGCTGACTATGGCTGTTAGAAAGCTCACGAAATGGGACAAATTCAAATCATGAAGGAACAAACCAAAAGCCATCAAATCTAGCAGCTCTGAAGATTTAGACGAGGAACCAACCTGCTTCAAATGCAAGAAGGTCGGGCATATCAAACCAAACTGCCTACTGCTTCAAAATTATAAATGAAACAAAAAGAAGAAGAAAGCTTTTGCAATAACATGGGATGATGAGGAAGGAGAAGAAGTGTAACGACCCGGAAAAATGCGATCTTGGTTATCCGATATACAACACATATCGAACATCCAAGGATCGAAAATAACCGAATAGTTAATGAAAGAAATTAGAAGGTGAGAATAGATAAGATAGAACTTATAGAATAGAAGAAGAAGAAGAACATCATCATCAGAGTAAACACGAATCTCACAGCGGAACGAATAAAATATAACATAACATATCTTTGAAATAACATCAGTATATCTATACAATAACACTTATCAGAGTACAACACTTACAACAACAGCGGAAATAATAATAGCTATAGAATCCTGAAGCCTCCTGCTCCAAGCTCTCCAAGTGTATCTGTAAAATCCCGACTACTTGACTGCCCGTACAAATTTAGGCACCCAAGAGTTTAGGGAAAACAAAATAAACTCCGGGTCAGTCATGGGACTGGTGTGAATAAACTCAAATCATTTAAACAGGTATATGATAATTCATAAGACCACGCCGTGAATACGGAACGGGTTTTTCCCTTATGAGAATCCAAATAACTTTTCAAAGCAATATCATTCTGATATTATAATAATGTCTAAGTACAAATAAATATCAATCTAGCAGAAACGCTTGCATCTCACGTTACTACATATATAGTATACAATCAAAATCGCAAGCATGTATTGGATGATTGGATTTCCAACTATGACAAGGTATGGAACCACCTTCCGATCAGTGTACTCTAGGAACGATACACTGGAGTTCAACAAGAACATCTTGCAACTCAGCCACACATGACCGACCACTCATTTCGCTTGAGTGTATCGAATGTACATCACCAACGGTTGGGATCAGCAACCGTTCCCGTATATATAAGGGACAGCATTGATAGATTTAAGAAACAAATGAATATTCACTAGATAGGTGATTATACACCCTACTTCGGTGCGACCGACTTAGCCATGCTGCCTGCCCGATTTCTGTCATTTACCGGTTGATGAGGCTAGAAGCTACGCTTTATCATCACATCAGATTCACTTCGAATGCCACATTGTCAGATCCATCAGAATCACTAATTGACGTCTACAACCATACATTACGTGTCAGCTAAAAGAAGTTTCCTTCTCCGCTTCCACTCTTGGTATAGTTGAAGAAATCAATGTACGTGACCGTCTGGAAATACTATGTCAGACATCCATCTTCATTCACTTAGAAATGTCACATCGTCATACCCGCCAAATCACAAATTGACTTATCCAAAAATAACACGGGTATACAGCTAAGAGAAACGAATTCCTCCGCCACCAAACGTGAATACGTTTGAACAGATCAACTTACGCGATCCATTGGATATACTCTGTCAGACCTTCGTCCATACAAATTGTCCTGGGACTGGACAAACCAAAGGGCACTATTCTGTAAACAGGATAGCCCTTGCTTTTTACTCCGTCTTCAATTATCTTTGGCATATATGATTCGCGACGCTTATGCCAATACAGAGTGGTTCTATGGATAATAATCCAACCGGTCTCTCCATATTAACAACGTTAAAATGGTCAAAACTTCGATAGTCGGTGAGTTAACTATCAAAGAAAAACAAGTCTGCAAACAACGATATTATTTCCGAATGGAAATTATATCGAACAAACATCATTTAACATAAATCTCTTTAGTTCATTTATTTACTTATCTCCTGTTTCCCTATATTCTAAATTCTTATTTTATTTTATCAGAAAACATTTCTGATTCTCGTTTGGAAAACATTTCCAAAACTCCTTTACGATCAAACCTTACCATTTCTTAGTTAAGAAGGAAGTCACTCAAGTTGGGGTATAATTACCTCTCAGACCTTAACTGAACAACGTTATAACTTCGAAATGGTCAAAGTTTATCTTTTAATCTTTAACAACTTCTTTACGCCTTTCTCGGATTCAATTTTACTAATCCACTTCTATATTTAAAACATTGGTTATAACGATAACGTTATAATCCTTACTTTCGAATTATCTAACTTTAATTATAACTTCTATTCTTATTAGTGAATAATTAACCTAACACTTATTTATTTATAAATAAATAAATATCTATTTAGACACTGGAAAGTATAAGTACTTTCCTGAATTTGATATAATCGAATTTGCCGATTAACTCTCTTCGAGAAATCTCTATTTGATTAACTCTTCTTCGAATAACCTATATTCGATTTACTCCTTCTCGAACAAATGATATTCGATATCTCTCTTCGAATAACTAATATTCGATAACTCTTCCTTTTCAAATATCTCATATTTGAAAATCTCACTTCGATTAAACTATAATCGATAACTCCCTTCGATGAAACTAACATCGATAACTCCTTTCGATGAAACTAACATCGATAACTCCTTTCGATGAAACTAACATCGATAACTCCTTTCGATGAAACTAACATCGATTACTCCTTTCGATGAAACTAACATCGATTACTCCTTTCGATGAAACTAACATCGATTTATTTAACTCGACAAACTTAACTCGACTAACTTAACTTGACTCGACTAACTCGACTTACTTGGTTCGACCAATTCGATTCGATTAACTAGGCTCGACTAACTTGACTAACTTAACTCGACTTACTTGGTTCGACCAATTCGATTCGATTAACTAGGCTCGACTAACTTGGTCGAACCACCCGATCAACTCAACTTATTTAACTTAACTTATTTCTCAACTCGATCAACTCGATTAACTCCTATCGAATAACTAATATTCGATTAAACTCCATTCGCTTGACTCTAGATCGCAGCGATCACAATGGTTATGCCTGACTCCCTCAGGAAATATCCGACCGCCGTAGGCTATTTACAGCCCTGCGAATTACGCTAGCAGTCGTACAAGATGGCAACTTACCCTGAATACTATGTTTGACTAACTCTGTCTCAAATAACTATATTTGATTAATTCTAGTTCGTTTTAACTCTAATCGATTAACTCTAACTAATTAACTCCAACTGGTTAACTCTAACTGATTTAACTCTAACTGGTTAACCCTATTTGACTAACTCGACTTGACTAACCCCTTTCGAATAACATATTCGATTAACTAACTTTCGAATACCATATTCGATTAACTAACTTCGAATACCATATTCGATTAACTAACTTCGAATACCATATTCGATTAACTAACTTCGAATACCATATTCGATAAACTAACTTCGAATACCATATTCGATTTCTCCTTTCGAATGTCTATATTCGATTAACTAACCTCGAATACCATATTCGATTTCCCCTTTCGAATGTCTATATTCGATTAACTAACTTTGAATACCATATTCGATTTCTCTAACTTCGAATACCATATTCGATTTACTTTATTCACTTAATAAAGATTCCCTTTTTAACAACGTTTTATTCATTTGAAAACATTTACTTTTAAATAATGGTTCTATACTTTAAAAATGATTTCCTTTTTATAATGTTTCCTTTCCAATTCTACTTGTAAATGGTTTACAAATATTCCCTTTTCAAATTTACTCTTGAAATATTCCAACTCCTTAAATTCCCGGGAAAATTCGCCATAACCTCCTTTGTATCGGGAGCATCGGGAAAATCCCCAAACTCGCCACACAGGCCTTTCCATTCAAAAAGAAAATGGTTTGAAATTATTTCCTTTTTGAATATCTCCTATTTATAAATATCCCAATTTATAAATATTCCTTATTTATAAATATTCCACTTTATAAATATCTCTTATTTCAATATCACTTTGAAAATTATTCCTTACCAACATTCCGGTATGTTATGGTATTCAATCATATCAAATCACGATGTTTCATTATCGTCCCAACACATATAATCGCCAACAGATTATATATCACATTATATATCACAATATATAAATCACAGTAAAATAACTGTTGAGGAATCCAGTTGGATTCCTCCAACCTGTTTCCCTGCATCCACAGATGTTACACAATAAAATCAACATCACTTTCAGTTCCATATGATATATTCTATTAAACGGAATCAATATAGAAATTTAACTAACTGACTGGCAGTTCAATCAAACAATCAACACACAGTCAAACAGACAAATTTTAATAGTTCTAACAATACAACATGAAATTATAAACTGGTCAGAGTTAGTGAGATTTACTCACATTCGCGCGTTAGCCGTTAAATAACGGTTTGCGTTTATTTGACTGCGACGGACAATTTATTTTGCCATAAATTGTAATGTGCTCAGATTCACTCCCGGTCAGTCTCATTGTGTTGCTCCCGTCCATACGATCCCAACGCAACTTACGGTTCGTCAATCTGATTTCATATGACCGAGATATTGCGTTATGAAGTTAATACAACATTTTAAAATCTTAAAACAAAATTAATTGAATTGAAATGGGCCTCACCCCCCTTTACTCCCTCGTGGCCCAATATACCCAAGCCCACCGTAAAAAGCTTTCTCCCCCAAATTGAAATACCGAACTACATTCAACCCGTATACTCCTGCATCCACAACCCAATCGTTGACCTCCTCTTGACCAACGCTTCCACCACCTCGGCCATCGAACTCCGGCGCCAATACCACCGAATCACTCCTCTACAAAATCCGCACCACCCCAGCACCATACAATCGAAATTGAAACTACCCTGTTGGTGCGACGAACAGCTCCCAACGTTGCTATGCTGAAACACCCCGTCAGTTATCAATGATCGAATCCAACCAGAAATCGCTACAAGGTGCGGAACTCACCGCCAAACCCGAATCCAAGGTCCAAAACTCGAATTGAGGATTGCGGTTTATGATTTCTGTAACCCTAGTTATTAGCTGTTCATTCGCAACCCCATAACAGATGTCGAGCTCACCGAAAATCACCTCAAGTTGAAGCAAAGCACTTGGCAAATCTAAAGAAACTAACTTTGTAATTTATCGGATTTTATTTGAATTTACTGTGAATTTTGAAGGTGGATGTTTCCACTGTGAAGATGAAAAAGGAGAACGGCGCATTTTTACTGAGTGTTGACTTCTGAGGAATTTTGTTTAGGGTTTAAGAAAGTTTTGAAGTGTATTTATAGGCTAGATATTTTTGAAGATATTTTCCTAGATATTTTTTTCCCATTTTTATATTCATTTATATTTATTTTCTGCACTTTAAAAATTCATGTGATCACACACAATGCCTAAAAATCACGAAATTGGACAGGTAGCTAGAGTTCGACATTACGGTCCCAACGAAACTGGTTTCGTCGAATTCCGACTTCGTATGCTCACACAGTGTATTTAACTGTCAGAATACCGACTGTTTTCCACTCTAAAAATTCGTACGGCCACACAGTGACTCTAAAAATCACGAAACTGGAAATCTAACAACTATTTGACATTGCGGATCTAACAAAACTAGTTTCATCGAATTCCGACTTCATTTGCAAAAGTGGCTATTTTTAAAGCCCTGAATAGCCCTTTTTAAATATATAAATATATTTAAATACAATTAAATTAAATATAAATAAATTAATATTATCGTATATCTTCACATATGATATCGTACAGCTCCAGAATATCATATCAGAATTTACATTTTGATATTTCGTATTTTAGATTTATCGATATTCAATTTATATCGAAAATCCTTTTATAACGTAAAAAAAACGTTGCGAATTATAAAGGAATTCTACAGCGACTTTTCTGAAATTTGATTTGGACATAACTCAAAATCTACCCGACGAAATCCCGATTTTTCTCTTCCACTAAAAAGATATACTCCACCAGCTCCACACGTTTCTTGTTTCGCAGAAATCCGGCTTAAAACGAATCCTGTACATTCAGTTGAAGTTCAAATCGCCAAATAACGAACTGCCGCGTCATTACGCACTCTATTTTAATTATATTATAATTATACGTTCAAACCGTCGTCGATTGAATATATTCGTTATTATATTTCGAATCGAAACTCAACCAAATCTCGTATACTATTCAATTTACACGATATTGTGAATTTCACTATTTCTGACTCTTTCGACATTATAATATATTATTATATTATAATTATTAATTAAATATTCAATATTATTTAATTCACGTTCTCGATATCGATAAATCGATATTTAAAAATTAAATAAATTAATTGTTCAACAGCTAAAAATGCGGGTCACTACATTCTTCCCCACTTAAAATAATTTCGTCCTCGAAATTGCTAAGCTAGGGGACGACCCTATCTTCTGGGTAAAAATTTATCTGTTTACCTCTTGTCTCCGGTTTCAACTGAACCAATTAATATCGACTAAAATATTAATTTATTCCGACTAACTAAATTTTCAAAAATTCTGAAAATTTTCTAACACCTTAACTTTTTGAAATTTTATGCCAGCACCTCCTTTGTACTGGTCAATATTTGCGGGGCCGGCTTCGGTCGCCCTAGCCTCCAAAAGTCTCCTATACCAAACAGGTACGTGTACTCCCTCCGGAATGGCAAACTCCAACTCGCCTCTCTGGGCCTTCTTTAACCAAAAAGAAAATCAAACAGCCAAGCGGCTTGCCAATTCGGCTCATAAATTCCAAACTCATATAAAATATAAACTTGTACCTTTTTGTTGGGTATAACATTATATCCCTACTATCTGTTATCAACTCGGCATATACAAATGCCATCCCAATCAACTCCAACCAAGTTATTCTTAACACAACCATTTGCTTAAGCCGAATTCAATTTCAAATTCGAGTTTCAAATTCCAAACTCTCGACTTCTCATTTCAAATCCAAATCCAGATTATTCTCTAATCCAATTCAATTCTATTTATCTCAGTTCAAGTTAATATTTCAAATTATTTGTACCATCTTATTCTATTTAACTTCATAAGTTAAAATTAAATTCTGAAACTTAATTTCCTGGGTCTATTTCAAATCAAATTTGAAATTTCAATGCCAATTCAAAACCTTTGAATTTCTAAACAACTTGTTTTCTCAAAACAATTCAAAAACAAAACCTTTGGTAGTAGTCCGTCACTTAGAACTCGAAAATGAACACTGATGATGTCGCGATTCATCATCAGAATCTATTTTCCAGCTATCGAAGTGAGTTCAATACTATATCACCTTCAGTTTGAAAAACGTTTTTCAAAATCTCCCAGGAACTTAAAATTTCCTTATTTTAATTCCAATCTGATTTAAATTCAGATTTTTCTTCATTTTATTTCATATACTTTACTTATATGAATTCTGATTAGTCATTTACATAACCATTTCACTTCTTATAACCTCATTCGATTATAATAACAACCAACACAACCAATTATACTATGTTAATTTCAAAACATACCATGTCGGTTCATCGTATTCAAGTGTTTATAGAACTCCTACCGATACAGTGGATCAAACTGATCGACCAGAATTCATAAGCCACTCAACCAATAAAACTCCACAATATAAAATCATTTTATATTAACTAACAAATACGTTCACTCGTATATATACACTCAAACTCAATCTAGGATATGACTAATCCCATCTCTACTGAATCACGCCACAGAGCCAAGTAATTCTTAACTTAAGCTCTGATACCAACTGTAACGACCCGGAAAAATGCGATCTTGGTTATCCGATATACAACACATATCGAACATCCAAGGATAGAAAATAACCGAATAGCTAATGAAAGAAATTAGAAGGTGAGAATAGATAAGATAGAACTTATAGAATAGGAGAAGAAGAAGAACATCATCATCAGAGTAAACACGAATCTCATAGCGGAACGAATAAAATATAACATAACATATCTTTGAAATAACATCAGTATATGTATACAATAACACTTATCAGAGTACAACACTTACAACAACAGCGGAAATAATAATAGCTATAGAATCCTGAAGCCTCCTGCTCCAAGCTCTCCAAGTGTATCTGTAAAATCCCGACTACTTGACTGCCCGTACAAATTTAGGCACCCAAGAGTTTAGGGAAAACAAAATAAACTCCGTGTCAGTCATGGGACTGGTGTGAATAAACTCAAATCATTTAAACAGGTATATGATATCTCATAAGACCACGCCGTGAATACGGAACGGGTTTTTCCCTTATGAGAATCCAAATAACTTTTCAAAGCAATATCATTCTGATATTATAATAATGTCTAAGTACAGATAAATATCAATCTAGCATAAACGCTTGCATCTCACGTTACTACATATATAGTATACAATCAAAATTGCAAGCACGTATTGGATGATTGGATTTCCAACTATGACAAGGTATGGAACCACCTTCCGATCAGTGTACTCTAGGAACGATACACTGGAGTTCAACAAGAACATCTTGCAACTCAGCCACACATGACCGACCACTCATTTCGCTTGAGTGTATCGAATGTACATCACCAACGGTTGGGATCAGCAACCGTTCCCGTATATATATGGGACAACATTGATAGATTTAAGAAACAAATGAATATTCACTAGATAGGTGATTATACACCCTACTTCGGTGCGACCGACTTAGCCATGCTGCCTGCCCGATTTCTGTCATTTACCGGTTGATGAGGCTAGAAGCTACGCTTTATCATCACATCGGATTCACTTCAAATGCCACATTGTCAGATCCATCAGAATCACTAATTGACGTCTACAACCATACATTACGTGTCAGCTAAAAGAAGTTTCCTTCTCCGCTTCCACTCTTGGTATAGTTGAAGAAATCAATGTACGTGACCGTCTGGAAATACTATGTCAGACATCCATCTTCATTCACTTAGAAATGTCACATCGTCATACCCGCCAAATCACAAATTGACTTATCCAAAAATAACACGGGTATACAGCTAAGAGAAACGATTTCCTTCGCCACCAAACGTGAATACGTTTGAACAGATCAACTTACGCGATCCATTGGATATACTCTGTCAGACCTTCGTCCATACAAGTTGTCCTGGGACTGGACAAACCGAAGGGCACTATTCTGTAAACAGGATAGCCCTTGCATTTTACTCCGTCTTCAATTATCTTTGGCATATATGATTCACGACGCTTATGCCAATACAGAGTGGTTCTATGGATAATAATCCAACCGGTCTCTCCATATTAACAACGTTAAAATGGTCAAAACTTCGATAGTCGGTGAGTTAACTATCAAAGAAAAACAAGTGTGCAAACAACGATATTATTTCCGAACGGAAATTATATCGAACAAACATCATTTAACATAAATCTCTTTAGTTCATTTATTTACTTATCTCCTGTTTCCCTATATTCTAAATTCTTATTTTCTTTTATCAGAAAACATTTCTGATTCTCGTTTGGAAAACATTTCCAAAACTCCTTTACGATCAAACCTTACCATTTCTTAGTTAAGAAGGAAGTCACTCAAGTTGGGGTATAATTACCTCTCAGACCTTAACTGAACAACGTTATAACTTCGAAATGGTCAAAGTTTATCTTTTAATCTTTAACAACTTCTTTACGCCTTTCTCGGATTCAATTTTACTAATCCACTTCTATATTTAAAACATTGGTTATAACGATAACGTTATAATCCTTACTTTCGAATTATCTAACTTTAATTATAACTTCTATTCTTATTAGTGAATAATTAACCTAACACTTATTTATTTATAAATAAATAAATCTCTATTTAGACACTGGAAAGTATAAGTACTTTCCCGAATTCGATATAATCGAATTTGCCGATTAACTCTCTTCGAGAAATCTCTATTTGATTAACTCTTCTTCGAATAACCTATATTCGATTTACTCCTTCTCGAATAAACGATATTCGATATCTCTCTTCGAATAACTAATATTCGATCACTCTTCCTTTTCAAATATCTCATATTTGAAAATCTCACTTCGATTAAACTATAATCGATAACTCCATTCGATGAAACTAACATCGATAACTCCTTTCGATGAAACTAACATCGATAACTCCTTTCGATGAAACTAACATCGATTACTCCTTTCGATGAAACTAACATCGATTACTCCTTTCGATGAAACTAACATCGATTTATTTAACTCGACGAACTTAACTCGACTAACTTAACTTGACTCGACTAACTCGACTTACTTGGTTCGACCAATTCGATTCGATTAACTAGGCTCGACTAACTTGACTAACTTAACTCGACTTACTTGGTTCGACCAATTCGATTCGATTAACTAGGCTCGACTAACTTGGTCGAACCACCCGATCAACTCAACTTATTTAACTTAACTTATTTCTCAACTCGATCAACTCGATTAACTCCTAACGAATAACTAATATTCGATTAAACTCCATTCGCTTGACTCTAGATCGCAGCGATCACAATGGTTACGCCTGACTCCCTCAGGAAACATCCGACCGCTGTAGGCTATTTACAGCCCTGCGAATTACGCTAGCAGTCGTACAAGATGGCAACTTACCCTGAATACTATGTTTGACTAACTCTGTCTCAAATAACTATATTTGATTAACTCTAGTTCATTTTAACTCTAATCGATTAACTCTAACTAATTAACTCCAACTGGTTAACTCTAACTGGTTAACCCTATTTGACTAACTCGACTTGACTAACCCCTTTCGAATAACATATTCGATTAACTAACTTTCGAATACCATATTCGATTAACTAACTTCGAATACCATATTCGATTAACTAACTTCGAATACCATATTCGATTAACTAACTTCGAATACCATATTCGATTAACTAACTTCGAATACCATATTCGATTTCTCCTTTCGAATGTCTATATTCGATTAACTAACCTCGAATACCATATTCGATTTCCCCTTTCGAATGTCTATATTCGATTAACTAACTTCGAATACCATATTCGATTTCTCTAACTTCGAATACCATATTCGATTTAATTTATTCACTTAATAAAGATTCCCTTTTTAACAACGTTTTATTCATTTGAAAAGATTTACTTTTAAATAACGGTTCTATACTTTAAAAATGATTTCCTTTTTATAATGTTCCCTTTCCAATTCTACTTGTAAATGGTTTACAAATATTCCCTTTTCAAATTTACTCTTGAAATATTCCAACTCCTTAAATTCCCGGGAAAATTCGCCATAACCTCCTTTGTATCGGGAGCATCGGGAAAATCCCCAAACTCGCCACATAGGCCTTTCCATTCAAAAAGAAAATGGTTTGAAATTATTTCCTTTTTGAATATCTCCTATTTATAAATATCCCAATTTATAAATATTCCTTATTTATAAATATTCCACTTTATAAATATCTCTTATTTCAATATCACTTTGAAAATTATTCCTTACCAACATTCCGGTATGTTATGGTATTCAATCATATCAAATCACGATGTTTCATTATCGTCCCAACACATATAATCGCCAACAGATTATATATCACATTATATATCACAATATATAAATCACAGTAAAATAACTGTTGAGGAATCCAGTTGGATTCCTCCAACCTGTTTCCCTGCATCCACAGATGTTACACAATAAAATCAACATCACTTTCAGTTCCATATGATATATTCTGTTAAACAGAATCAATATAGAAATTTAACTAACTGACTGGCAGTTCAATCAAACAATCAACACACAGTCAAACGGACAAATTTTAACAGTTCTAACAATACAACATGAAATTATAAACTGGTCAGAGTTAGTGAGATTTACTCACATTCGCGCATTAGCCGTTAAATAACGGTTTGCGTTTATTTGACTGCGACGGACAATTTATTTTGCCATAAATTGTAACGTGCTCAGATTCACTCCCGCCCAGTCTCATTGTGTTGCTCCCGTCCATACAATCCCAACGCAACTTACGGTTCGTCAATCTGATTTCATATGACCGAGATATTGCGTTATGAAGTTAATACAACATTTTAAAATCTTAAAACAAACTTAATTGAATTGAAATGGGCCTCACCCCCCTTTACTCCCTCGTGGCCCAATATACCCAAGCCCACCGTAAAAAGCTTTCTCCCCCAAATTGAAATACCGAACTACATTCAACCCGTATACTCCTGCATCCACAACCCAATCGTTGACCTCCTCTTGACCAACGCTTCCACCACCTCGGCCATCGAACTCCGGCGCCAATACCACCGAATCACTCCTCTACAAAATCCGCACCACCCCAGCACCATACAATCGAAATCGAAACTACCCTGTTGGTGCGACGAACAGCTCCCAACGTTGCTGTGCTGAAACACCCCGTCAGTTATCAATGATCGAATCCAACCAGAAATCGCTACAAGGTGCGGAACTCACCGCCAAACCCGAATCCAAGGTCCAAAACTCGAATTGAGGATTGCGGTTTATGATTTATGTAACCCTAGTTATTAGCTGTTCATTCGCAACCCCATAACAGATGTCGAGCTCACCGAAAATCACCTCAAGTTGAAGCAAAGCACTTGGCAAATCTAAAGAAACTAACTTTGTAATTTATCGGATTTTATTTGAATTTACTGTGAATTTTGAAGGTGGATGTTTCCACTGTGAAGATGAAAAAGGAGAACGGCGCATTTTTACTGAGTGTTGACTTCTGAGGAATTTTGTTTAGGGTTTAAGAAAGTTTTGAAGTGTATTTATAGGCTAGATATTTTTGAAGATATTTTCCTAGATATTTTTTTCCCATTTTTATATTCATTTATATTTATTTTCTGCACTTTAAAAATTCGTGTGATCACACACAATGCCTAAAAATCACGAAATTGGACAGGTAGCTAGAGTTCGACATTACGGTCCCAACGAAACTGGTTTCGTCGAATTCCGACTTCGTATGCTCACACAGTGTATTTTTAACTATCAGAATACCGATTGTTTTCCACTCTAAAAATCCGTACGGCCACACAGTGACTCTAAAAATCACGAAACTGGAAATCTAACAACTATTTGACATTGCGGATCTAACAAAACTAGTTTCATCGAATTCCGACTTCGTTTGCAAAAGTGGCTATTTTTAAAGCCCTGAATAGCCCTTTTTAAATATATAAATATATTTAAAAACAATTAAATTAAATATAAATAAATTAATATTATCGTATATCTTCACATATGATATCGTACAGCTCCAGAATATCATATCAGAATTTACATTTTGATATTTCGTATTTTAGATTTATCGATATTCAATTTATATCGAAAATCCTTTTATAACGTAAAAAAAACGTTGCGAATTATAAAGGAATTCTACAGCGACTTTTCTGAAATTTGATTTGGACATAACTCAAAATCTACCCAACGAAATCCCGATTTTTCTCTTCCACTAAAAAGATATACTCCACCAGCTCCACATGTTTCTTGTTTCACAGAAATCCGGCTTAAAACGAATCCTGTACATTCAATTGAAGTTCAAATCGCCAAATTGCGAACTACCGTGTCATTACGCACTCTATTTTAATTATATTATAATTATACGTTCAAACCGTTGTCGATTGAATATATTCGTTATTATATTTCGAATCGAAACTCAACCAAATCTCGTATACTATTCAATTTACACGATATTGTGAATTTCACTATTTCCGACTCTTTCGACATTATAATATATTATTATATTATAATTATTAATTAAATATTCATTATTATTTAATTCACGTTCTCGATATCGATAAATCGATATTTAAAAATTAAATAAATTAATTGTTCAACAGCTAAAAATGCGGGTCACTACAAGAAGTCTCTGGCAGTAGTGAGGAAGAGGTTGCAGATCTATGCTTTATGAAACAATCAGATTCAGAAGATAATGGAGAAGAATTCAATGAGACAAAACAAACTTGGGTCCCTAAAGGCACTTTGCTAAAATCTAATGGTTTGTTGTACAAACAAGTCTGGGTACCAAAACATATGAATGAAACTGTGAGTAGTTTTACAAATTTTGTCAGACCACTCGATTCCCTAAACTGTTAAGAACAAAGATGGATGAGGAACTGCTTTGCAAAAAAGAAACTGAAGTCAAATTGCTTCATATCATTAAATCATTCACAGTTCTTTAGCCAAGTCATTTGAATTAGAGATTCATCTGCTCAGACCGAATTCAGGTATGATCTCTAAACTCATCTCTATTAGTATTTTTTTTATTTCTCCTTCTACCCCTTCTATATTTTTTGGCTATTTCTAATTTGATTTGACACTGCCATATTATTTTTCCTTTTTTCGAGTTTCATAACTTCAATTGCAAAATTCATGGTCTTCTGGAAATTCGCTTTATTTGAATAAAACTCTCATGTTTTAATCATTTCCATATCTTGAATTCAAAATTATAATTTTCTACAATTCTTTTGAAGTTTAATTCTTTTCTTATTTCTGAATTCCTAATAGTGCTGAAGCTTTTTGTTGTTATATCTTGAACACTGTTAAGTTGAATTCTAAATTTCTGAAGATCTGAAAAATTAATGAAATTTCACACACCTCTGCTGCTTTGAATTTTTTCTAATTCATTTTCGAAAAGACTTGAAAATCCATACTCATTACAGTACACTGCTATTTTTCAGTTGTGATAATTTCATTGATTTTTAGATTGGCTTGATTATTACTGAATTGAAAAACTATTGGCTTGAATCATTGTGTTACATCTTGAAATTCATCTTTATTCATGATCATCTTGGTTGAACATTTGTTTGTTTGAAATCGTTAGAAATTATTGATATTTTGAATTTCACACACCTCTTAGATTTAAAATTAATAATCTTGTGTGATTGATTCTTAGTATCTAAAAATTTACATTTATCCAAGTGGTTTCAAATAAATGTTTTAATTTTGGATCATGAATATCTCTCAATCTTGGTGTAAATATTCTAAAAATTTCTTTTGTGGTTGTTAGAAATAATTGTGAAAAACTCATTGAATATCTGGTCTTGTAACTCACTATAATTTCATGATCATTTGGCTTGAATATGTGTTTGTTTGAAATCACTTAAAATTATTGATTTCTTGAATCTCACACATATCTAAGACTTGAAATTTATAATCTGGTGTGATCAATTCATTGAATCTTTAAATTTTCATATTTCCTCAAATGATTTCAAATAAATTGTATTTTGGATCATGAATCACCTTTTATGACTATCAATAAATGAAAAAAAAATCTTGAAAAGTCTGCTTTGAATTTGTTTGTTGTGCTGCTCTGATAAAAGGAATCGATTTGAAAATGTTTTTTTTTTGTAAAAATGATTGTTGCTTTGAGAAATTGTTCTAATTTGGATTATAATTTGTCTGCTTGAACTTGTCATGAAGTTTTTGAAAATGTTCTTATGAAACTTCTTCTGATTTTGGTTTCCTGCTTTGAAAGATGGAACTGATTTGTAAATTTATCTACTTGGCTTTGTGATTGGATTATGTTGTCTGAGATATCTTTGTTAGCTAGCGGTGTCATATTAAAATCCTCGTTGATAGAGACAACAAGTGGTATCAGTTTGGAAGTGTTGAATTTTTATTGATCTGATTCTCATTCCATACATATATTTTCTCCCTCTTGTCTTGTTTAAATCCTTCTGAATTCCCTCTTGTAATTGATTTTTCAATTTTAAAATCATTTATTGATTTTTTACTCAGAAATTGAAATCAATAACAAAAAAGAATTGTATTTAGAACTCATCAAAATTATTATCAAATTATTGATATTATGATGAGTTGTGACTATTATACATTTCACAACAAGAGGAGTTTTTATTTAAATTTTCATGATGATTGAAAAATTGTTATAATATCTTTGAATTGGCGCTTATTTCATAAACATCTCCTTTATCTACCATTATTCTGCCATCCATCATGATTTTATATTAATGATGAGAGTTTAATATTTTTAAAATCATCTTAAATAAATAGTGGAAATATTTGTGATGGAAATGTGACTATGCTATTTTTCAGAATTAGCAATAGTTGAGAATTTTCAAGAAGCCCGGTACAGTTGAGCATTTTTCATAATATGATTAATTTAGAAATTTAGTTCACAAACCATTTCTGTACCTACCATATTCCTATCATCCATACCGGTTTTATATACTGAGGAGATTTTCCTTTAAACCAGAAAATAATAAAAATATAATATTCATAAGTGTTTCTCTAACCTCATTTAAAAATTCAAGATCTGGTCATGCATGGTTATGAGATTACTTATATTTAAGCTACAACTGGCCTAATTTAAAAATCCATGATCTGGTTGTGTGTGGTCAAGTGTGCTCTTAAATAAAAAGAGAAAGAAAACAAAATAATTTGCTAAAAATAATTTTTTATATGAAATTCTGCTTGGTGTGTAAAAACCAGCCTAACATTCCATTTTCTAATCTGTGAAATGTGTTAATATTTTATGAAATATTATGGTTTGTTGATTGATAGCTATTGAGATTTGAGATTATTCGATTGCATCACTTAAATTGAATATATAATTATAGTCCAAATCCATCACTGTTTTGTGCTCATTTTTATAAAAATTCTTTTGAAAAAAATTGGAATCAATATTTTTTTTAACTCTCCTCATTTTTATGAAATTCATCATAAATCCATCCTTCTACAATGTAAAATTTGCCTCTAGTTCTTAGAATATTATGATTTTTGTTTGACTAATTGAGATTTATGATGATCGTTCTTCCTTTTAAGCTGATATTATATTTTTAGTAAATTATTTCATCATTATTTTAATTTCTGTATCCTTTTGATGATAACAAAGGGGGGAGAATGGGTTAAGATTTTGATTGATGAGTGAATATTCTTTTAATATTTTAATACTGAAGTGTCAATTATTGTTTTTCACTCATGCACATATTTAGGGGGAGATTTTATTGTTTTCCACTCACGCACATATTTAAGGGGAGTTTTGTTGTAGAGGGAGCATTCAAATAGGGGTACAATAATTCATTGTCAAACACATTTATTATAATATTATATTCAGAATCTTATTTTATGTTTGCCATGGTCAAAAGGGGGAGATTGTTGTATCTAACAATTCTATGATTTTTATTTGATGATAATAAACATATATTTGTTATTGTAAATGTGTCTGTAATTTTACTGTTATATTACATCACAGATAGGAATATAATATTTTTATTTAAATATAATACAACTGCACAAGAATTTAAATATTCAAACAATATTTTATTTAAATATAATATTTTATTTCAACAACTCAACAGTGCAAATCTATAACTTCACTATTTGTACAACTCAATGAAATACAATACATTACATTTCATATTAATTTTCATTTGTATACAATGCTCCTCACTACAGTACACTCAATTACATTTCACTCAAGTTGTACAAATTCATTCATATGATCATATATTGTTGCATAGTTTTGTTTTATGTCTTCTTCCTGTTTCACTGTCAGCCGAATCTTCTGCTTACGTGTCACAGAAGAAACACACAGTAATCTGGAACAAAAATATTTTTATTCTAGCAAAAATAATTTTTATTTTAAAAATTTATTTGCCTATAAATTTGGTGTGTTTCTCATCATTTTTCATGACTTGATCTGATTTCAATGGACATCCATATGTGTCTAGATATCTTGTGATATTCATAGTGATATGCTTAAATACTACAAGTGTAACACCCCTAAGTCCCACATCGTGGAAGCCTGTGTGAAGTGGGTACTTATATAGTAGAGCCCATCTCTTACTAACGCCGAGGCCTTTTGAAGAACAAAACTCCACATCTATACGGTGGCTAAGTTAAGGACAATCTTTTGCGCGAACGGATGTACGGGTTGTTACAGTGGTATCAGAGCCAATACCCAGCCGGAATTGTGGCTCCTATGTAGCGTCTGGGTGAGGTGTTTGTGAGCCAACGGGGACGTTGGACTCTGTAGGAGGGGAGAATGTAACACCCCTAAGTCCCACAACGTGGAAACCTGTGTGAAGTAGGTACTTATATAGTAGAGCCCATCTCTTACTAATGCCGAGACCTTTTGAGGAACAAAACCCCACACCTATACGGTGGCTAAGTTGAGGACAATATCTTGCATGAACGGATGTGCGGGTTGTTACAACAAGGTAGACAAAACCTCTAGTGCTGACATATATAAACTGGACATGCACTATACATGTGTATGCATATACACATATTTTTCTGTGCAGGCTAATAAGGTCAGAAAGGGACAAATATATCGAATATGATGTGTTAGGTGAAGCTTGACAACATTTTCATGTTGTAAGTATCCATGAACACTCAAGCAACAAATATAAACATATACACACACACACACATATATATATACACACATGTGTGTGTATATACATATGTATGTATATGGTGATACATGCACACGCATAACGATGTATAATGCTCAAGACAGCAAGCAACTAAGGAGCGGCCATAAAGACCAATCTTGACCCAGTGCAAGAGCATAACAGTCAAAACAATGGAGCAGTACGGACACAGTAAGTATACAAATGCAAATACAAAACAATTAACATTTCAGGTTGCAAGCTTTCAATGCCAAGTACTCTGACAAGCAAAGTGATCAAGCATGCCAACAAAAAATGTCATGTATGGACAGTTTCGTATATACATGCACACAGTCAAAGTCCAAAGTAACAACAGACAATAACTAGGTTTAAAGCAAGAACAAAATAAGGCAAGAGGAAACAAATTTCCAGTTTTTACTAAACCATTCATGTTTGGGCATGTTTCACTTCATTTTGAACATGTGAAAATTTGGTAACTGCAAAGGCTCAATATTTCCGGAACTGTGCGGTGCATGGATGTACATGCAAATAACACATAACACGACAACAGCAGGCATGCAAAAGTTTTAAAATCAGTGAATTAGGTTTACAAACCTCTTTAGCATGAATTTTTTTAATTCTGCATGTACTAAATTGAGCAATTGTTTGGGCGAGCTAATGTTGGCAAATTCTTTATGGGCAAGAAAAACAATTTTTGGCAACAATTCAATATTGGACATGTTTGCATTCACTAGGCTGTGTCAAAGCTCAAGTGCAACATGGACTGGAAATAGTCATGGCAAGTAAACAATGGTGAAGCAGTAATAAAGCTCGTAAATTTTTACGAGAGCAGCAACATACTTCTTTTTTTTAAATACACAAAGGTTAAAAAATGTATGCATTCACATCGCAAATTATTTGCAGAAATAAACAATAATGCATGTGTAAATTGGCAAGCTTCAGTAGGAAATTAAATTTGTATCAAGGCAACAATTCAAACACAAGAAATTGAAGTATGGACTCACGACAACGAATATGAAATGGTGAAATTTAGATATGCATAATTAAAATTAAGCATGAACCAATTTGTTTTTGTTTTCAGAAATGAAACCAATCAGGTTAACATTTCTGGCAAGGTTGAAAATCATATGTGCTATTTTTTTCTAGAAATACAGATTTGTTTTTAGCATGAAAAGCAATCTTTATTCTAGAAATTGCAACATAGTTATGGCAAGTAATTAAAATAAGTGTTTTCTGAAATCAATCTCTTCAAGTTTTAACTTCCAGAATAAACTATAATGCAAAAGCAGCAAGGATTTATCTACGCGTTTTACGGAATGGTTCTGGCAAATAGTATTTGCAATCACGCTGAATCAACACTTCTAAAATTGGTTATTCATGTCTGGGAAGAAATAAATTTCATTATTCAAGTTTCCAAGAACCATTTACTCCTCACGGCTACAATAATTTCAAAAAATAAATTCATAGCTTGGCATCAATCACACAAGAGTCAAGGGGCCACAAAATCAAAAATCACACAAGATTTTCAAAGCCAATTGATTCAAACAAGGCAGGACAACAACAATCTCGCAAGCAATCAATAAATTAATGCACCAAATCATCTCAAGCCATTTTAGAAATTAGAGAGTTAATTTAGGATTTCTATATCCTATTTAAACACCATTTTCATCAAAGGCAATAGAGATCGAACACACAACAATTCGAAAGAAATTCAAAGAAAAATTCAGAGAACTCGCTTATTACTTCGATCGTAAATTCCCTTAATCTATCGTGAAGCAAGCCAGAAGAACACAGAGCCATAGAGAATCAAATTATCAATCGATCAAAGTTTGATTAGGAAAACCCTACAAATTGTCGCCGCCATTTTATTTCCCAAAGAAGAGAGCAATCGGCTTTTGCGTTAGTGTGTAGTGGACTGGTCTTCCTAGTGTGGAAGCATTTGGTTGATATGCTTTCTGCATATCTTCTGTCCTCCCTTGTAGTTCCTTTTCATCTTGTTTAATAAAATAGTGTTACGGATCACTATAAAAACCGGTAAATGTGCAAAAAAAAAAAAGAGCAATCGGCCAAATGAAATGAAGATGGAAGAAGATAAAATGGTGGACGACCTAGTGTCTTGTAAATAGGGGTTTAATTTGTGTTTTTATTTTATATTGTTTTGGTTTTTAACTCGTGTAAAATCATCGTTTTGGTTTTCTAGTTTGTTTATAAAACTAGATCATCTAGTTATATGATTTTAACTAGTAGTTTTCTAGTGTCTGTAATAACCAGGGTTACTAGCTGCTGGTTTGTAGCTAGGGGAAATATGATTTCGGGGAAAGAAATCAGTGTAGGGTTTTGAGCACAGGATTAGAACAACAGCAGGTTGTGCGAGTGTACAAAATTGTATAAGCGGATAGCGAGGGGTTCACGAGTTTATAAGTTTTTGTATGCGGGAATTTGTTTAATACCTAGTAGAAACCTTGGGGAATGCAGCAATAGGCAGGGTTTGCCGAAGCTCGGTAAAATCTTTATGTCATTTAATTTCCGCACTTTTTTACTCCTCTGCTATCTATGTTGTAATTTGTTTTACATTCTCGATAAAATTCAATAAACCCTATTCACCCCCTCTAGGGTTAATCTAGATCCAACACATCCAAACTCTTGTAGGACTCATAGCAACATCATACTTGAGATGACATGACCCAAGTATTCCACTTTTCTCAACAGAATGTGAAACTCCAACAAACCAACTACAAAATGTGACAACTCACTGGTTGGCCCAAACAACGTAACCAACCAGTCAAGATCAAAGCAACATGTGAGATGTCGTAATTGGCACATGTCAACCGACTACTCACAATCGATAAAATCTCCTCGGGATTCCCAACTAAAAGAACATCAGCAACTAGATCGATATGGAACTCGATTCCAATACGGTGGCAATCTGGTCACCTATACCAGGATCAACGAATGTTCTGTAGCAGAAAAGCCGGCCCACCTATTTTAGGTGTAGTTCGGGTTTCTGCAGAACATAACATCTCCCGATCGTGGCCGACGTTATCCGAAGCGCCTCATTCCATCATCCACTAAATAAATTGCCTCGGCTTCATACCATAGCATCACTATCTCAACTAGAAGGAAACATTAGTCCTTAACTTTGATGTACTTCACCATATTTTGGCTCATTACCTATTGTGAAGCCCTAAAGTAAAGCTTCCACACAAAGCTCTGCTTTTTAGCAAAAGCTTTGATAATCAAGTTAATTCACAACATATAATCAGTGTCAATTAATACATAACCCTCTGAGTACATATTTCACAGAGGAGGGTGTTAAGCTAAGAGGATAGATCCTCCGCCACCTATCTGATATATCATCAATAGAAACCAATACATTATGCCATAAAATACAACGTCATACATACATCCATTTACAAGTTCATTCTAAGTTTTGAATGAAACTGAAGGCATTTTATTCCATGACCCCGCCTAGGGGCAAAAGACCTTGCAATCTGAATCACTTTAAGTATGGTTAGATCGATGTCACAATATAACCCCATATTGGGTGGCCACCCGAGGCATCAACGAAAAATCCTTCCGATGTAAAGGTCTTCGGTCTACAATCAGAGTCGTGGTCATTTTAGTTAGCTCTTATCATGTCATATAGTTATTCACAATGGGTTGAAAAACCGGTCATTCCAAATAACTAGCGCATCTTTAAAATCTATAGAGATTTACATGATATCATGAGTCTTATTCGATTTGGAATATTCTTTTACTCAAATCATTCTTCATATTGAGAATTATTCCCTTAAATCTTAGCAAGGATTTACATACTTTAAACTCTTTTTTAAGTCTTTCCATGGAAATCACTTCAATTGATTATATAATCTCGTTTCACAAATTTAACTCGACCCAAGGTTTCTACGCTTTATCGGGATTATGGAAACTCATGACAAAGGTAATTTCTCAAATCATTATTCATTCCCATCCTATTCGTCCTACGAAGGGAAACTAGCAAAACACCATAACTAATTGCCCTTGTATTTTGGTAAATTCAATTACCTTCATTAATACCATTCTTTCAGTCCAAACCTATTTAAAAGATTTAATTTATCTTTATGGGGAGATCATATTTACCCAAACCCAACCCATTCATTGATCATTGATTATGGTAAATTACTTTGTCTTTCTTTGATCATATCTCTAGCCAAAAATCGTATATACGATTTCTTAATCTATCATTACACCAAAAACTCGCTTATCTTCTTTTAAGCAATTCTTAAACTTTGTTCCCATTGTCATTTGCTTTAGGAAACTCTTCCATTAAATCTTTATATTCGAATTAAACAAAGATTACTCTTCAATGAAACTTGGAAAATTATCCTTCGTTTAAATGGGTTATAGAACAAATGTTTTTTTTAAGAGATTATTCACAATAAACCTAAAATCTTCTTTCATTTTCAATGAAATCTTCACGGAAATCATATCATCTCATAATTGATACAAATTCCCATATCAGACTAATAGTATATGAGGAATAACGACAAAGCCTTCTAAATTCCTTAAATAGTAAAGGTCTTCACCTACAGAGACTTATCTCAACTAGAACCAAATCGTTCCTATTCAATTCTAATTAAATTAGGAAAACATAAATTGGTTTCAAAATTTTCAAATCCCAAATATAAACTATTATGTTAATAGAGTGAAAGCTTTTAACAATGGCGACCTCCGTTCCCCCAATTTTTACTTCTCGTAAATAAATTGCCTTTATTCTAGATTCTGACTTTTGATCTATATATCCACCAGATCAGAATCTTTCTCAAAAACATGCAAAGCAAGATCATTCTTTAAATCTAAACAATTTACACTCTCCAGATCTAGACTCGAAGACCCATTTTGCAGATCTAGTATCTAATTCTCAGACAATTACAAGAATGGCAATTTTAATTCAAATAAAAACCTAGGTAGATATTTTCACTGAAGAAAAATCGCATTTAGACTCAATTCAACTTAATTACTACGGGCCTGTCACTGAAGGTAACTTCAAATTAGCTATAGTTGATGAAAAATTAACAAATAGGGCTAGAGAAAATTGGGTTAACTTTGTAGTGTTTTACGTTTTTGGAAATCAACCTTATTATAAGTTCTTGAAAGAGTATATCGATAGGAACTGGAGTTTGAAAGGACAATACTAGTTATACACACGGGAAAATGGTATTTTTATAATAAAATGTGAAAATGTTAAAGATTGCGATAGAATCCATGCTTCAGGTCCTTACTATTACAACAAGAGACTTCTTTTCATGAAACAAGGAAACCTGGGTTGAAATTATCCCATGAATTTCTACATTCGATTCCCATTTGGATTATATTCCCAAATCTAGATTTAGATTTTTGGTCACTGAAAGCTTTAACTAGATCGCATCTATATTGGGTCAACCCCTTAATTTGGATAGTATGATTGAAGTTCTAATTATAATTTCCTATGCGAGAATTTTTATAGAAGTTAAATGTGATTTCTCCTTTCTTAAGAGTATTCATATTAAATGTTCTAATGGGGAAATAGTATGGCAGAGGGTAAGTGTGAATGGAAGCCTATTGCAAATTCTTTTTGTAATATTTTTGGTCACTCTACTGATCAATGTAAAGCTTTTAAAGCGTGGGTTCCTAAAATAGTTCATATATATCTAATAAGATGGATATTGAGGTAAATTCGAATAATCAAGAAACAGTAGATGAAGGTATGGCTGATAGGAGGGCACTTATAATGATAATATGGTTTCGGTAGTGGATTCTAAAGGAAGTAGAGAAACTTTAAAATTGGACAGTAAGGCCTATACTAAAATGGAAGTAATTCATAGCAGTGGTGAGGGAGTTTCTAGCCCGTTGATAGTGTCATCTAATGATAAAATTGGTTTTCAGGGAATTATTAAGCATAATAATGAGTTGGTCAAAAATTCTTGTAGCAGTTAAAAAGAATGATGATAGAATGGAAGTTTTTGGAGATAACAGTAAATTTCAAGATAGTGAAGAAACTCCTCGTAAGGATTCTCTGTTGGATGAATCTGACAGTTCCACTAGTAGCTTCAAAAGGAGGAAAATTAAATTTAACTATAACAAGTTAAAAGGGGGATGTAAGTTTATAAGTGATGGACCTTTAGTTGAGATGAATCCCAAATGGGTTAAACTTGTTTCTTAGATTCATACTAGGTCTAAAACGAAGAAAGTTAAGGATGAGAGTGGCATGCATGGTGGTGTCATTAATGGAGGTATATCTAAGAAATAATTCTCTCTTCTAGCTCTTCTTTGGTTTGATTTGTCAAGTTTAGTATGATGCTGAATTGTTATATTTCTTTGTCTTTTTGTCTCTTGGTTATGCTTCTGGCTTATCTTCTTTTTTTTGGAGTTGTTATGGGTATTATTCTATTTTGGTTTTGATGGTTTTATTTGTTTGAGGTGGGTTTGTAGTTCCGCTGGGTTTTGAATTTTCTATTTCTTGATTTACTCCTTGTTGTTTGGAGCTTGTATAGTGTTTTACTTGTGATTATCTTGGAGCTGATAATGGATGTTGATCTCTGAAGCTTGGTTCTCATGTGCCTAAGTTGTTTCTTTTTGTGTGTTGAGTCAGTTAGATTATACTGTATTTGTTATCTGGGTTGTCTGGTTAGTAAGATATTGTCTTTGGAAAACTTGGCATTTACTTTTCTGTACAGTTGTTCGTTGTTTGTAATCTTCTATTTTTGGCCAAGCTTTCCTTCTTTTGTAACCTTTCCTTGTAAGTATAGTACCCTTTACTGTTAAAAAAATTCAAATCTCAAAATATATTAAGATCCGCTTTCTAATCATTTGGCTTAGTTTACAACTCATTTGGATATCACTGGTTATCTCAAAGTGAAAATTAGGCTAAGGTCCCTATTTTAGTTCAAAATCCACGCCACATGATCCTAAACTTTAATTATAAATCTGGTCCCTCTTTATAGCTACCGCCCAAAATATTTGCTCCCTTAAGCCTTCTGTTTGTGCCACTTCCGCCTTTTCCCTATTTGAACCCAAAAAAAGGCGCTTTGAGGTAAAAAAAAATATATTCTAAATTCTGGAAATGTCCTCAGGAGTCCACGAAAAAATCAAAAAAAAGTTGCTTGCTTTTGTGCAACTATTTCCTATAGTAGCATACATGTATGCAAGTATTCTTTCAGCGTTTTCCATTGAAAATTTGGACCAATATATGCATACATGTATGCAACTTTTAGCAAATAACTGCATACATGTACGCATACAAAGTTGAACTGAGATTCATGTGTTACGAAAAGTTGCATACATGAATGCTACTATTCTGTATGTATGCATGCTTGTGTGAAACAAAAGGGACGACGGCTTCTGAATATGCACATGAATGCATGCACGTTGTGATGACCCCAAACTCCCATAGTACGAAAGCAAGGATAATCATTGGAATATAACACATAAACAATAACAGCTGGACAGAAATATAGAATTACAGCAGATAAAATACATCAAATTACACTGGAAATAATATATCATCAGAGTTACATAGCATAATAGGATCATACTTAGTACATAATACAGTTTTCGACTTAATATAAAATGTCTGCAGCGGAATCAAACTAATATACTAAATGAAGTCTTAAAGCATAATAGAAATGATAGGATCCATCTTCAGCTTCATAGCCATCCAGAATGAGTCTGCTAAAACCTGTATACAAGGCTGCCTGTGTGGAAAAGAGGGCACATGAGTTTGCAAAGTGAAACAAACTACGAGTCAGTCATGGGATGGGTATGAGAAATCTTATTTAACCTACTTAATGATAAGGCTAATCACAGGACCACGTCGCTAACGTGGAATGGGTTTACTCCATTGGATTGCCAGTGCATAAATAAAGTAAATCGTTAAACAACGCAATGCTTTTTAGAAAAATGAAACCATTATAAGACTCAAGTCCCATCACACAATGCAACGCAAACCGAAGGATAGAGTTTTACCTTATAATGGTAAAAAATGCTTTATACGATAAAACGGATTGATATTATTATTAGTGTATATATGTTTTAAAACATATCAATCATAATGTATCAATCATAGACAGCATAGCTACCATATACAATGTTGCCAAATATAGGTTTACAATCAAAACCGTATGGGTTGTATTGGAAGTTGGATTTCCATCATGAACCAAGGCAAGGGATCGTCCTTACCGAATTCGAGACAATATAGGCCAAATCTTAGGATACAGCCGCAACTGCACCTAGGAGCGCCAGAGCCGGTCCACAAATATGTTAGTGGATTAGTAATGCTTGAACAATACGTTTTCCCGCCTTATGGGGCGTAAATCTGAGCCTCTAGGGACTTAATATCCGAGGTACCTCAGTTTCCATCATCCACATAAGTAATAATATCTGGGCTCCATACCATGACACCACTTCTAGCTAGAAAGAAACCCATGTTATCCCTGGGGTCATTCTCCCATTTTTGGTTCATACCGGGGTGTGAGGCTCGCTAAGTAACGCTATACACAAAGTTGTGTTAAAATAAAGTTGTGTTTTGATCATCAACCACAAGGCTCTGCTTTTCAACAATAAGCCTTGATCATTTGCATCTTGGCATGCCACACTGACAATTCACGCCATGCGATCGATAACTATCAACATATAACCTCAGAGCTCGTACGTCTAAGAGAAGGGTGTTAAGCAAGAGAATAAATTCTCCGCCACCAAATAGATATATATTAAATAGAAATCAATCAGCACAGAATAAAATCCAATGTCAGATAGACATCCATTTACAAGTCCCTTCTGGGTCTGAACGAAACTGGAGACAACTTATTCCTCGTTCCATATGTCCAATACGGAAGAGAGGCTCTCGCATATCCGAACGATCAACAAGTACGTCTGGACAACTACCACTGTAACCCTTTCAAGGCAGCAACTCCGATCAAAGGCATCAGTAGTCATCCATTCGATGTGAAGATCACCGGTCTTCAATCACCGTCTTCAAATCTTCGACTTCCAATTGTCATATAATTATTTGAAATGAGATTTAACTTGGACTTTTCAAATAATTCTCGAATATATATAATTTAAATCAATTCTTTTCATTCCATATCGTTTATAATATTTTATAACGATTTATTGCTATTTTTATTTATTTAAAAGTAGCCATTTTTAAATAAATGATGCTTCAGGTCATTACATGGCCCAGACGCTGTTTTCTTCGAAATTTGATTTACAAATTTCTCAAAATCTAACCATTGGATCTTAGAAAAATTTATATCATTGGAAAGATATTTCCAAAATGAACCTAACGGTTCCAGTTTTGGGAAAACCCGATGGTCGGATCTCTCGGTATAATCGTTTGAAGTTACGATTTCAAATCGCGAACTACAGCAGCGCGATTCGTTTTATTTTAATACATATAAATAAATAAATATATATATATTTAAACCATTCAACGATTTCAAGCCATTTTCATTTCAACATTGATTTCTTTATATGAAATCCTATATTACATTAAAAAGGTGATTTTTAATGCAATAAACAATTTCATTTCAGCATTGGTTTCTTCTATATGAAATCATACTAACATTAAAAAAGTAATTTTTAATGTTAATGCATTTATTCAAAACTTGAATAATTTAATGATTCTATCTTATATTTAAAAAGAAATTGTAATCTTTTTAATCATTCATCTATTACATTCAAAATGTAATCTCCTTATTCTTTTATTACGTTAAAAATGTAATCTTTTTATTCATTTCTTTTATTACATTAAAAATGTAATCTTTTATTCATTTTTTTTATTACATTAAAAATGTAATCTTTTATTATATTAAAAATGTAATCTTTTATTCATTTCTTTTATAATATTAAAAATGTAATCTTTTATTCATTTCTTTTATTACGTTAAAAATGTAATCTTTTATTCATTTCTTTTATTACATTAAAAATGTAATCTTTTATTCAATTCTTTTATTACATTAAAAATGTAATCTTTTATTCATTTCTTCTATTACATTAAAAATGTAATCTTTTATACATTTCTTTTATAACATTAAAAATGTAATCTTTTATTCATTTCTTTTATTACATTAAAATGTAATTTTTTATTCATTTCTTTTATTACATTAAAAATGTAATCTTTTATTCATTTCTTTTATAACATTAAAAATGTAATCTTTTATTAATTTCTTTTATAACATTAAAAATGTAATCTTTTATCCATTTCTTTCATAACATTAAAATTGTAATCTTTTATTCATTTCTTTTATTATGTTAAAAATGTAATCTTTTATTCATTTCTTTTATTACATTAAAAATGTAATCTTTTAAAGAAAACATATTTTATATAGCAATGGACATTTTTAATGTTTCATTTACAATAAAAATGTAAATTTCAATGGCAATACATTTTATTTTTCAAAATGTTTATTTTATTTTTTTTAATGTAGCATTTACATTAAAAATGTAAAATCTAATATTAATACATTTTTATTTCAAAATGTTTTATTTTAATGTTTCATATTCATTAAAATGTAAATTTCCAATATAAATACATTTTTATATAACATGTTTTATTTTAATGTTTCATATACATCAAAATGTAAATTTCCAATGTAAATACAATTTTATATAACAATGTTTTATTTTAGTGTTTCATATACATAAAAACGTAAATTTCCAATGTAAATACATTTTTATATAACAATGACCATTTTTGACTTACAACAAAAATATGAATTTTATGTTGACATATAATGATCATTTTCATATTCATATATATATATATATTAAAAATCTAATTTTCATATTATTCAAACAATTAATACATAATAACATGAATATTTTATAACACAAGAATATTTCAGAAAATTTCGGCAGTATAACAGCAGGGTAATTAAAATCGGCACCGTCCCGATGTACGGCTCCTCGCACTACCTTAGGCATCGCGATGTTTACAAGGGGTTTAATTTCCTAATACATTTTTTTCTAGTTAATCTATTGCCACAATATCAACCAATTTTATTTCAACCACAATCAAACAACAAAAATCAACCAATTCCACATCACAATACAATCAAGTCGCCCATGATCTGTGGATGACGGGTGTCGGGAGTTTCTAAACTCCGTCTGCATCCTAAAATATTTTTATTTAATTAATTTGGATTCAGAAATATCACCTTGCTTTCTGCTTTTCCAAAAATTGTAGTGAGCTCTAAAAATTCTCCGGTCTCTTCTAGAATGTAGAAGATGTCGTCATGATCCCAGTGTCTCTTAGTTCACTGGATTTCGACCACATAGCAAAAGGATATGATTTTTATTTGATTTTCCAACTTTGCAACACTTTAAAGTGTTATAAATGGTTTTAAAAATAAAAATCGCACCTTCAGTGAATCGTTTAGAACTAGGGTTGGATTTTTCTTCCAATCCGTGAAGTTATACGACGATCTGAGTATACAGCGTCGTCGAGGAGGGAGTGGCGCATCGGCGCACGGTGGTGGGGATACGTGCGATCTCCAGAGGATGGCGTGGCGGCTGCTGGAAGGAGGCGACTTCGTGGGCTCCGATCTCGTCCAATACGCAATGAAAATTATCCAAACTGGTATGGATTTATAGCTTGAGGAATTCTCTACAAAAACTTCCAAAGGGCCCTTGGATTTCGTTGAGAGATTTGAGAGGAACCGGAGCTGGAAGAGGAGAAAGGGTTTCCGTCGTTCGTGAGGGGGACAGCGTGAAAATGAAATAAGATTATATGCTATATGCGTATTTATACCGTATTTCTATTTTATTTTATTTTATTTTATTTCAATTTAATTCCTATATCGCTCTTAACTCCAAATCGAACCCAACGAGTGTCGCCCTTAGATAAATACCCTCATTCCGGACACAATGGGATATGTCTTGTAAGTCAATTCTATTATTTCGATAAGTTTTTCTTTTAAATTTAAATAAAAAACATTTAATTATTTAATTTGATCATACATTTTAATTTATCAGTGCTACATACTGATTCCGAAAATTCCCAAAAAATAAATCTAGCTATTTTTTGACAATACGGTCCTTACAAAATTAATTTCATTGAATTTGGAGACCGTTTGAAAAATGGCCATTTTCTGGTCGATCCAAATTGACTAAAATTGAGAAAACACATTTTCTTTTGCCACGCTCACATGTTAATTCCAAAAATTATGAAAATTGGAATCCTGCAATAATTTGACATTTCGTATCCAACCAGGGTGGTTTCGTCGAAAACGGAGGTTGTTTGCAAAATTGCTATTTATACGGGCTATATATTATATTAAATTCCATAACGACTACTCTCAATATTCAACTGGCTATAACTTTTAATTCCCGCTATGAAATTTCAATTTTTCGGATTCGTTGGAAAGATATTTTTAAACAGATTTAAATGTTTTTGGTTTCACCAAAATCCGATTTAATTTGCATCTTGTACATTCAGTCAAAGTTCAAATTCAAATTTTCAAACTATCGCGCAATTTCTAACTCCTTTTAAAATTAAAAAAAAATTCATTCTAACTTTGATTTAAATAAATTTCTAATCGTTATTATTTAAAATAAATTATTTTAACTATTCAAAATAAAATAAAATAGCCAAAATAAAATTTTTAAATTGGTTCTGATTTTCTGGGTTGTTACAATTTCCCCCACTTAAAATCTTTTCGTCCCCGAAAAGGAAACAAAAGTAAAGTACATAAATGTAAAATATTGTAAATATACCTTGCACCAGAGCTAATCAGAGATATTTACTCTACACTGGGGATAAGCCTGTTTGATGTCATCCTCGGTCTCCCATGTACAATCTCTAGGATCTCCGCTTCAGTGCACTTTGACTAGATGAATTCTTTTGTTCCTCAGAACTCGGGTTTCTTTGCCAATGATCTTTACCGGCTCCCTTCTCACTGCTAAGCTTGGTGTAATCTCCAAATCTTGTTGTGCAGCTTCCTCCACAATGAAGTCTGGATCATGTACATGCTTCTGAAGTTGAGACATATGGAATGCATCATGTACCCCTAGCAACCAGTTGGGTAACTGAACCCTATAAGCGAGAGTTCCAATCATTTCTAGAATAGGGAATGGACCAATGAATCTAAGGGCCAACTTCCTAGTCTTCCCAACACGAAATACTCCTCTTAATGGGGAAACTCTCAAGTATACATAATCACCAACAGTAAATTCTAAATATCTTCTTCTTGAATTTGCATAACTTTTCTGCCGGCTCTGAGCAGTCAGTAATCGCTTCTTAATAAAATCAACTTTGTACGAAGCTTCCTGAATCATGTCGGGACCCAATACTAGTCTATTGCCTGGTTCTACCCAACATGCGGGAGATCTACAAGGTCTGCCATACAAAGCTTCGAATGGTGACATTTGCAAGCTTGCTTGGTGACTGTTATTATAAGAGAACTCAATAAAATGCAAGTGAACTTCCCATGATCCACCAAAATCGAGAATACATGCCCGCAACAAGTCTTCAAGTATACGATTCACCCTCTCAGTCTAGCCATCTGTTTGAGGATGATAAGCGGTGCTCAGATTTAATGTTGTCCCCATCTCCTCTTGGAATGCTTCCCAGAATTTACTAGCGAATATTGGATCATGGTCACTAACAATGCTACTGGGAACTCCATGTAGTCTGACAATTTCTTTGAAATAAATTTTCGCCAAACTTTGAGATGTTCTACTAGATCTGACAGGAATAAAATGGGCAGACTTCGTGAAACGATCAACGATCTCCCAAATAGTCCCGAGCCAATGAGGGAGAAAGTCGACAATACTGTCACTGCCTTTTCTAGTTCGGGGCAAGCCATCAATAAAATCCATGGAGATTTGATCCCACTTCCAACTTGGAACTTCTACTGGTTGTAACAAGCCGACAGGTTTTTGCTGATCACTCTTGACTTGCTGGCAAGTAGAACACCTGTTGACATAAATGGAAATGTCTCTTTTCATAGATTTCCACCAGAACGTGCGCTTGAGACCATGATACATCTTACTCACCCCTGGATGAATACAAAGCTTGAATTTGTGACATTCATCCATTACTTCTCTTCTGAGCTTAGGGTTATTCAAGACACAAATTCGGCCTTTCAACCTCAGAACTCCTTTGTTATCAATTTGGAAAGTCGAGGGTTCGCCTTCCTGAACACTTTTACTAATTCTCTGAATAAATTCATCATCTTTGTGAAGAGTAGAGATTTTGTCAATCAATGAAGGTGTAATGATGAGGTTGGCGAAGACAAGATTGGTGACTACCGCATTCTTTCTGCTGAGCGCATCGGCTACAACATTGGCTTTTCCTAGAGTATACAAGATGTCCAGATCATAGGCTGCAAGAAATAACCAACATTGCTGCCTCAAATTCAAGTCCCTTTGGGTGAACAGATACTTCAAGGATTTATAATCTGTATATAACTCGAACATCTCACCCAAAAGATAGTGCCTCCATATTTTTAAAGCAAACACGATGGCCAACAACTCAAGATCATGAGTAGGATATCTCTTCTCATGTGGCTTCAATTGACGGATAGCATAAGCAACTACTTTATCTATTTGCATTAATACCGCACCAATACCTTCAATAGAAGCACCCGTCCAAACTTTCAAATTTTGATTGCCATCAATAATAGTCAACACTGGAGTAGTAGTCAACCTTAGTTTCAACTCTTGGAAAGCTGCCTCCCATTCAGGCGTCTAATTAAACTTTGTATGCTTCTTTGTAAGCTTCGTTAGTGGACAAGATAGTTTTGAAAAATCTTTAATGAATTTCCGATTATAGCCAGCCAATCCTAGGAAACTTCTGACTTCAGTAGGAGTGCTAGGCTGCTTCCAATTTTGAATAGCTGCGATCTTACTTGGATCCACTGAAATTCCTTCCTTCGATACTACATGACCGAGGAACTTTACTTCTTCTTGCTAGAATACGCATTTAGAGAATTTGGCTTTTAAAACGTTCTTTCTCAGAATTTCCAAAACTTGTTCCAAATGTTTCTCATGCTTGGCAGTTGACTTAGAGAAGATTAAGATGTCATCAATGAAAACCAGCACAAATTTATTCAGCTCGCGGAATACTCGATTCATCAAATCCACAAAATAAGCTGGAGCGTTGCATAGGCCGAACGACATTACTAACCATTCATAAAATATGTCTGGACCTCTGAAAGTTGTCAAAGGAACACACTCTTCAGCAGTACACTGTTGATGAAAACCTGTAGTAAAGTCCATTTTAGAAAATACTTTAGCTCCATTCAAACGATCCAATAAATCATCTATACGGGGCAACAGATATTTATTCTTGAGTGTCTGCTTATTTAATTTCGGTAATCCACACACAGTCTGAGAGTATCATCTGACTTTGGAACAAACATTACTACTGCACCCCATTCGAAAAGCTAGGCCTGATTAGACCTTTCCACAAAAGCTGTTTAGTTTGATTACCTAGTTCTTCTTTCTCTTTCCATGTCATTCTTCGAATAGGATGCACCACTGGCCTTGCATTCGGAACCAAATCAATCCTGAAGTCGATTTCTCTTCGTGGAGGTAAGCTATCAACTTTTTCGAACACATCTGCATAATCTTTGACGATAGGGATATCTTCAATAGCCGCAGGAGAAATATCAAGAGCAGACCAAAATTCTTTTCTATTTGAATCCGGACCTATGCATGGTATCGTTATAAAAATTTTATACTTGGTCTTCACCTTAAAGATTCTTTCTGCACATTTAACCTCGGCCTCATATTTGGTTAACCAGTCCAGCCCAAGAATGATGTCAAATTCAGAAAAATCCATGATGATCAAATTAAAAGAAATCTGGAAACGGAAAAAGGAAACATGCACTCTACAATACACACCGAGAATAAGAGAACCTCCTATCGGATTATGAACTCTAACCGATTCCTTAAGGTTCCTTAGTTTTAATTTCAACTTCTTAACTGTATTGCTTGAAATAAAGCTTTGTGATGCACCCATATCAAACAATACTTTAACTGGAATATTGTTGACAGTAAGAGTACCTTCCAAAATATCTGGCCTTTGCGGACTAGCCGAGGGTGCTGGAGTTTCTGCTACTTCATTTACATGAGCCATCTTGGTCGTTTTCAAAAGCAGGCAATCTTGCTTTACATGACCGGTCTGATGGCAAAGATTACATTCTCTATCCTCTTGAAACTTTTTGTTGGATTTAGATCCATCATTCTTTCATTTCTTCCAAGATTTGCAATTCCTTAACAAATGCCCTAGCTTATTAAAGTTATTGCATATGGCAGTCGTTAACGGTTCTTTCCCAGATCTTGGCCTTTTCTTATTGTCTTTAGGCTTCTTACTGACCTTAGGCTTTGTACTTGCCTTAGTGCTATCAGTTTCAAATTTTCTTTTACTACTAGAGCTGTCAGCTGTCTTCCTCTTTATCTTCCCAACCATGTTGTTTATCATCATAGCGATAAGCCATTTGTATCATCTCTGAAAATGGGAGATTCACATGAGAAAGTACTCTACCTTCGTATTTATTTTGAAGTCCATTAATAAATCTCAGATTCTTCCTTACAGGGTCTTGAATTAGTTCTGGGGCAAAACGAGAAAGTTCATTGAATTTATTCTTATATTCCTGGATGGTCATATCTCCTTGTTTCATATTGTAAAACTCATCATATAGTCGCTTAGTTGCTTCTGGAGGAATAAATCTTTCTTTGAAAATTTCTTTAAATCTATCCCAGCTAATATTACCTTCTGGAATTTCCTCTGTAATAGTTTCCCACCAGATTAGAGTTTCGTCTTGGAGTGCCCAAGATGCCAGTATTCGTTTTTGATCATCTCTCAGCTTTAAGCCTTGAAAGATTCTCTCAGAAGAACGCATCCATGCTTGTGTTTCAATAACGGATTCTTTTCTTGAGAAATGTACTCCACCCAGATTTTGACACTTCATTATTAGATCTTCTAGATCTGGTTCTAGTTGTGGGAGCACGATTGGCTCATTAGATTGTCAAACCATAGAATTACCTCTTCTGTTTCTGCCACTCGTTTTCTACTATGTCTGCTAATAGCAGACAAAGAGTCAGGCCAACAATAAAGATATTGCAAAGCATAGAGACATATATTTAAATGTAAATGAATCTACGGGAGTGTATTTTATTCTTCTATACTCATTCTAGGACATTGCTAGTCATATTTATAATGATTTATTCGTTTTAGAATACTGCTGATTCTACTTCTGTCCAGTTTGTAAATGTGTTATATTCCGAGCTAAGTTTAAACAAAGCTCTGATACCAACTGTGATGACCCCAAACTCCCGTAGTACGAAAGCAAGGATAATCATTGGAATATAACACAAAGACAATAATAGCAGCACAAAAATATAGAATTACAACAGATAAAATACATCAAATTACACTGGAAATAATATATCATCAGAGTTACACAGCATAATAGGATCATACTTAGTACATAATACAGTTTCGACTTAATATAAAATGTCTGCAGCGGAATCAAACATAATATACTAAATGAAGTCTGAATAGCAAAATAGAAATGACAGGATCCATCTTCAGTTCCATAGCTATCCTGAATGAGTCTGCTAAAACCTATATACAAGGCTTCCCGTGTGGAAAAGAGAGCACCCGGGTTTGCAAAGCGAAACAAAATACGAGTCAGTTATGAGACTGGTATGAGAAATCTTAATTAACCTATTTAATAATAAGGCTATTCATAGGACCACGCCGCTAACATGGAACGGGTTTACTCTATTGGATTGCCAGTGCATAAATAAAGTAAATCATTAAACAACGCAATGCTTTTTAGAAAAATGAAACCATTATAAGACTCAAGTCCCATCACACAATGCAACGCAAATCGGAGGATAGAGTTTTACCTTGTAATGGTCAAAAATGCTTAATACGATAAAACGGATTGATATTATTATTAGTGTATATATGTTTTAAAACATTTCAATCATAATGTATCAATCATAGACGGTGTAACTACCATATACTATGTCGATAAATATAGGTTTACAATCAAAACTGTATGGGTCATATTGGAAGTTGGATTTCCATCGTGAACCAAGGCAAGGGATCGTCCTTACCGAATTCGAGACAATCTAGCCCATGTCTCAGGATACAGCCGCAACTGCACCTAGGAGTTCTAGGGCCAGTCCACAAATATGATAGTGGATTAGTAATGCCTGAACAATACGTTTCCCCGCCCAATGGGGCGTAAATCTGAGCCACTAGGGACTCAATACCAGAGGTACCTCGCATTCCATCATCCACATAAGTAAAAATGTCTGGGCTCCATACTATGACACTACTTCTAGCTAGAAGGAAACGCATATTCTCCCTGGGGTCCTTCTCCCGTTTCTGGTTCATACCGGGGTGTGAGGCTCATGAAGTAACGCTATATACAAAGATGTGCTAAAATAAAGTTGTGCTTTAATCATCAACCACAAGGCTCTACTTTTCAACAATAAGCCTTGATCATTTGAATCTTGGCATGCCACACTGACAATTCACGCCATGCGATCGATAACTATCAATATACAACCTTTGAGCTCGTACGTCTCAGAGAAGGGTGTTAAGAAAGAGAATAAATTCTCTACCACCAAACAGATATATATATATATATATATCAAATAGAAATCAATCAGCATAGAATAAAATCCAATGTCAGACATACATACATTTACAAGTCCGTTCTGGGACTGAACGAAACCAGAGACACCTTATTCCTCGTTCCATGTGTCCAATACGGAAGAGAGGCTCTCGCATATCCGGACGATCAACAAGTACGTTCGGAAAACTACCACTGTAACCCTTTCAAGGCAGCAATTCCAATCAAGGGCATCAGTTGTAACACCCCGCCTCCGCTAGGGTCACTCGCAAAGGAATGCACTACCTTTAGAGGGGCATTATTGGTAAACATGCACAGAAATATCACAAGACAGAACATATAAAATAGCGGAAGTAAAATCGAACTTTCATAAACATGAATACATAAGGTCTAAAGCCTTTTACATCAGAGTACATCAAAACCTGTCTTGCAATAGTAAAGAAGCATAAAGACTTTTTCATAAATTATTCCCCAAATAAAACAGTAAAGTAGCCATAGCCAGGAAAAGTCCAAGCCATCCATGATGACCTTCAAGCAGAAGAAGTCCGAACTAAACAGCAGTGTTTCCTCCCTGTAACCTGGGGGGGAACGGAAGAAAAGAGGCGAAACAAAACGGGTCAGTCAAAAAGACTGAGTAAGCCCTATCTACTATTAGTATAAAAACTAGTAAAGTTAACTGACATGAGAAACTGAGATGAACATAAGCATGATAACAAGATAGATAAGCTAAATCAAAATAACAGGATGAACTACTGAACTCAGATAAACTAGGGTGTCGTGATAAACTATGGTGTCAAGATAAAACAAGGTATCACATTGTCAGGTTTCTATCAAGTATAATATCCCAAGATATCTATCGCGTATAACGTCCCATGGCATCTATCCTGTATATCTGCTTTGCACCTACCGTACTAGTACCCCAACTGTATTACGTGTTATCCGTGAATGACCCTTACTCAAAAGTCGTGTAATGGTCCATGTCAACCTAATATGCCGCATATATAGGTTACTCAACTCATATGTTTCTTTCCATGTATAAGTTCAGTCCTTTGCCGTAGGCTGTACGGGCTTTCCCATGTAAATGGTTTATCCTTGAAGTTGTTTTGGACTGCAACCCTTGATCTAGTTGTGTTTTCTTACCATGAACTATCGCACGTCCACTTAGGATTTATGCCACCTAGGACCGCTAGGGATTATGCTACCTAATGAACGTTTCCGTGTCTCGGTTTGGGTTTTGGCCACCTAGGACCACTAGGGATTACGCCACCCGTCAACCGCGCCCTTGATCCCACGTATGTATCGTGAATCGTTTTCCATGTCTAGATGCACATGTTCCCTAATGTGCCATCCGAGTTCCGTGCCAGGGCAAATCAAGAAATACGGAACTTGGTCGGGAGCTTTAAATCGTCTGCCGATGCAGATATCAAGGTCTGTTTTTGTACCCGTGGCTATGGTCCCACGTGACCCCTCCCTCAACTACTGAAAGGCAATCCAAGAAAAATCATGTATAAGAACCACTCCACGGCCCCACTATAGCCCACTTTCCTACGGGCCAACCTCACCCATGACTCGATAGCAAGCACATGGTCTGTTGGGGGTTCCCTGCCTTTCCGCACGTACACGATTGACTAAAGATGGTAGGTAGTCGGCGATGTGCTATCCAGGGCAAAAACCAAGAATCGTCGACTCCACGCTAATCCATCCCAGTCTTTAGGTCGCTCGCATAGCAACCAAGGCATACTCTTGGTCCTTCTAACGCAGACCTTAACCTCTCATGGGCCTAATATAATTACCTGGCAGCCCACAGAGGGATCCCAAGAATATCCTCACGTCCCTCGAAGCTTCCACTTCGGCACCCAGTGCGCTGGAGCTTTTATCCAAGTCAGATAACTTGCTCCCCCTCGTATACTAAGCGATGACCTACCGTATCAGGTTACTCATCGTTTTGTGAATTAATCCTATGTCCTTAGCTAAGAATTATTACTTAGTTACCCTTAACTAAGGTTTACCACTTAGCTTCCTTTCCCGTTATCCTTGATTAACCACGAGTCTCTACCTAGTTCCTCTAACTAGGGTTTGTCTTATTGGGTTAAGTGTTATCATTCAAGTCCATGCCTTAACCCGCCCACGAATCACGTCAAGATTGGCTAAGTATTTAAGTTCAAGACTTAGCCCTACAAGTTGGTTAAGTATATATTAACTTGAGCCTATCAAATTGCTTAGTCAAACCGGTCAAGTGTATTCAAGCGATTCGTGACTTAGCCTTATCATGTCTTCACGTTATATTGGTTGAGTATGGGTTAACTTAGCCTCCATAAATTCACGAGTTAGATTGGTTAATTATAGATCACTTAACCACATCAAATTAACGAGTTAGATTGGCTAAGTTTAGGTCACTTAACCATATCAAATTAACGGGTTATATTAGTTAAGTGTTTAACCTAACCCCCTTTAAACTACCAAGTGGGATTAATTAAGTCTAAGCTAACTTAACCCCATCCGATTATCGTGTTTAGACTAGTTGAGTCTAATCTTAACCCCATCCATTAACTGTATCTTTTGGTTAAGTGTCATTAAGAAAACTTAGTTAACCTTGCCAACTTATCATGCTGGATTGATTAAGTGTTGGTTAACTCAATCCCCGTCCACTAGTCGTATAAAAATGGTTAAGCGTCATTAGGCAAATCAAATCACTTAACCTACCCAACCTTGTCATGTTTTGTTAAGTATCATTAGCCTAACCAATTTACTTAACCCATTTATCCATGTCATATTTGGTTAAGAGTCATTAATCAAATTAACTTAACCCTATCATGTGGCATTAATTACTTAATGCACCCCAACCTCTCACATTAGACTTTGTTGTGGTTACTAGTTAAGCCGGTCGGTTCCGGGTAGCTTTACACCACAACTTCGTCTAACCTCGGGTTCAAGCACAACATGACCAACTTCTCACATTGGGTCCTATTGTTTGCAACTACTAGTTAGGCCGGTCGGTTCCGGGTAGTTTTACGTTGCAAACTCAACCCAACCTCGAGTTGGCCACACTTATATTATCTAAGTGTCATGTTCATCATGTTTCCAAAACATGTTACAAGTTTTTCAAGCATTTGGGTAGACCTAACTTAATAGGTAAATTCCCAAAGGGTAGACCTAACTTAATAGGTAAATTCCCAAGCTTATGTTTTTATGCATACTTACATGTCAACTTCCATGTTATATTTCAAGCCATGTTTTCAAGTTGTATTTTCATGTCATTAGAAATTACCCATAACATAACCCAACGCTTTTAAACTCGCATATACGTTCGCAACAACGTAATGGATTAAAAGAAGAGACTTGGCAAAGGAATGACAAAAATGGGTATTAAGCCACAAGTTAATCATGGTGGCAAATGAGGCACAAATGTGTTCATTAGCTTGCATGTTACATTCTTAAGTCCCAAAAACATGCATAAACCCAAACTTGGTACATAAGCGAATCATGGTGACAAAAGACATGGAATGATGGCTAGAAACTCGCATATATCATCATATAAGGATTATGACTTCATATGCAAGTTGACATAATGATTATGAAGATTCTCATGTTGCATAATGCAACATTTCAACATAAAGGTTGTGGCTTTTAGTTCATAAGATCAAGATAATGACTTCATAAACTTGCATAACATGATAGCATGCATCATTCTAATTAATCAAACCCAAACTTTCAACATGAACATTTAACTTCATAGTTAATATCTAAGAGTAGGGAAGGGCTTACATAGCTATGAAGGCACAAATCGAAATGCAAAACAAAGATTGTGATGAAGCCTATGCATGCCATCACCCAAAAACCCAAAGATGAACACTCCAAATCAACAAAAATACCATCTTTATGAACAAAGATCAAAGCTTTTGCCTTGAAATCAACTTGAGAAGCTCTCATACTAACATAGGGACTCTCTAATACTCTCATGATCATGAAACCTCTCATAGAAATGAAGTGGAGGCTAGGATAGTTGAGTGGAGGCCATGAGAGTAGCAATTTTGCCATAGTTTAGTTGCATGAATGAATAATGAGGGTTTAGGGGTAGGTTAGGGGCTTATTTATAGATTAGGCAAGTGTTTTAGGCCATAGGATTAAACCTAGATTCAATCCAAGCCACCAAAGTATGTCTTGGGGAAGAAGTCAAGTGTAGGAACCATCTAGGGCCTTTAGATTAAAGATGAACCATGAGAACCATCCAAATGCAAAATCTGCATTTGAGCGAATCGGCCCACGGGTTGACAGCCAAACACCCTGGATTAACCCCTAGTCGACCCAGCGGGCTTGGGTCGACCTCAAAAATCGGCCGGTTCGGTTATTCCCCTCTCCCAATTCGCTGTTTTGAACATTTTTGCATATTTATTTATTTAATTTTCAATTATATATATATATATATCAATATATATATATTTCTCTGCGCAACCCATTTCACTTAATTAAGTATCCTTTAATTTGGGAATTTTTCGTGAAACTTCGCGAGGCCATATCTTGGTCATACGGACTCCGATTTTCGAAAACTCGGGCTCTATTTCGCGTATTTTTCCGAGACGAACGCAATGGCATAGCCCGTTTCACCTGATTCAGAATTTAAAATTAAATTCTGCCTTGATTCTCGTCTTAATCATGTTATCGAAATACGGGTTGTTACATTCTCCCCACCTTTTAGGATTTCGTCCCCGAAATCTCCAAGTTAGGAAGAACATATCCTACCGTCCATCATCCATCTACTCAAAACATCATCCACAAGCAACCATTGTCCTTAGATGATTTCTAATGCTGTATGAATATATGCAAGACGTGTGTGTACATGTTCCTTAGCTAATGCTAATGATCAGGCCTGAATAATCTTTCTAATGCAAAAATATGTATAGTGCCATGTATCCAACGTGTATGCAAATAGTCCTAGTCATATAGATACTATATGCGTGCACAATCATTCATTCATATGCAACAACCGCATGATAATACACTCGATTTCATCCATAAACAAGTATAAATACTCGTGCATATGCAATATGAAATGTGACCGAGTCGAGCTAGTATCTAATGTGTATTCGCGCATCCACGAGCAACCACTTGCAACCACTTGCAACCATATCAATCATAACATGTTTCAAATACATGTTTACATCCATAGGGTTCTACCTAGGATTCCCTGAAACAGGGTCGAGAAGATAAACAAGACAAACTCCTTACGGGGTTTGTAACAGAAAATAGGACCGAGAGGATGTCCACAAAAGATAGCCTACAAGTAAGCTCTACCGAAAACAGGGATCAAGAATATACTCCCAAAAAGAGATATCATGCGCGTATCTAGTCTTTGACCATCAAAGTCGTCTTTCCTGAGCTTAATTCCATCGTGCCTTGACCGTCTTTTAACTTCACGATTTCGCAGCTTCTTATTTCCTGTTTCCATAACATGAGCTAGAACTCATTTCTTTGTCGCCTCTCGTTCCACTTGCACTTATCCTTTTCCTAGAATACTTGACGCAAACATGACTACGTACTCATGATCTCATGCAAGCTTTCCAAAATTCACTAGTGAATCTCGGACCTCGTACCACAAGGTATTCCACGTAGAAGAACTTTCTCTTGAAAGTAAACAGATGCCAACCAGGTTATCAAGCGCACTTACTTGGGTGATTTCCATAACCCGTGCATAAGTGAAATAAACCATCCGTCTTATCGGCGAACACCACTCGATCGGGCTTCAAATTTCCAATAAAGGCATCAAGGGATTCTAAGTAATTAATCATGACCGAACCCAAAAAGGTTACATGAGACTTCGAGGGTATTACCAAGGCTAGTCAAAGAGTCTAACTACCCTCCTATCAAAACCGAGAGTGGCACCCCTTACTGGATAACCACTTCATCCATAACCGAGGCATGTTATTCTCAAATCCAAAACAAGTCATGAATAAATGGACCGGTTCTCCACAGGACTTGAGACAAAAATGGGATTCTCTATTACGCTAGTACTTAAGGTGCAGAGACTCAACTATCGAAGCAGACTTAAATGATACGAACAATGAAGTCCTAATGGGATGATAGAGAAGAAAAGCTAAACCTTTAACAAGATCGTTACCCTCCTTCCGAGGTACTCTAGAAATGAGAGCATACTACTGCCCTCCCGATGATCTTGTCCTTATCCCATGATACTCAACTATCCGTCCCGTTCCATCATGCCAAAGGTACTCTCTCGTCATGGGTTTCATTGTTCATCTTTCTCTCTCATTCTGGGTTGAGCCATACCAACAAGTTGTTCATCCTTAAACTCGCATCCTTTATCCTCTTTCTCACTATCCTTTCTTATAACGCGGCCACTGGTCTCTCGAGAACCACCTCCATCGCATGGAAAGCACTTTCGTAGATAGAAAAGACTAGTCGCAGTTAAAACCACTGTGACTACAGATGGAGGAAAGAAAGGAAAAGAGATTCAATTAAGGAAACAAGGATAGTGCTAATGGCCTTTGGGGAATAGCCTTTTTCTTTTAAAAGAAAATTTTCTTGAAAAATGTTTCTTTATAAACGATTTTCAAATAGTTTTCAGAAGGTCTTTAAAAACTTTTGCCCAGTCTGGTAACCTTCTGCTCTGATACCAAATGTAACACCCCGCCTCCGCTAGGGTCACTCGCAAAGGAATGCACTAGCTTTAGAGGGGCATTATTGGTAAACATGCACAGAAATATCACAAGACAGAACATATAAAATAGCGGAAGTAAAATCGAACTTTCATAAACATGAATACATAAGGTCTAAAGCCTTTTACATCAGAGTACATCAAAACCTGTCTTGCAATAGTAAAGAAGCATAAAGACTTTTTCATAAATTATTCCCCAAATAAAACAGTAAAGTAGCCATAGCCAGGAAAAGTCCAAGCCATCCATGATGACCTTCAAGCAGAAGAAGTCCGAACTAAACAGCAGTGTTTCCTCCCTGTAACCTGGGGGGGAAACGGAAGAAAAGAGGCGAAACAAAACGGGTCAGTCAAAAAGACTGAGTAAGCCCTATCTACTATTAGTATAAAAACTAGTAAAGTTAACTGACATGAGAAACTGAGATGAACATAAGCATGATAACAAGATAGATAAGCTAAATCAAAATAACAGGATGAACTACTGAACTCAGATAAACTAGGGTGTCGTGATAAACTACGGTGTCAAGATAAAACAAGGTATCACATTGTCAGGTTTCTATCAAGTATAATATCCCAAGATATCTATCGCGTATAACGTCCCATGGCATCTATCCTGTATATCTGCTCTGCACCTACCGTACTAGTACCCCAACTGTATTACGTGTTATCCGTGAATGACCCTTACTCAAAAGTCGTGTAATGGTCCATGTCAACCTAATATGCCGCATATATAGGTTACTCAACTCATATGTTTCTTTCCATGTATAAGTTCAGTCCTTTGCCGTAGGCTGTACGGGCTTTCCCATGTAAACGGTTTATCCTTGAAGTTATTTTGGACTGCAACCCTTGATCTAGTTGTGTTTCCTTACCATGAACTATCGCGCGTCCACTTAGGATTTATGCCACCTAGGACCGCTAGGGATTATGCTACCTAATGAACGTTTCCGTGTCTCGGTTTGGGTTTTGGCCACCTAGGACCACTAGGGATTACGCCACCCGTCAACCGCGCCCTTGATCCCACGTATGTATCGTGAATCGTTTTCCATGTCTAGATGCACATGTTCCCCAATGTGCCATCCGAGTTCCGTGCCAGGGCAAATCAAGAAATACGGAACTCGGTCGGGAGCTTTAAATCGTCTGCCGATGCAGATATCAAGGTCTGTTTTTGTACCCGTGGCTATGGTCCCACGTGACCCCTCCCTCAACTACTGAAAGGCAATCCAAGAAAAATCATGTATAAGAACCACTCCACGGCCCCACTATAGCCCACTTTCCTACGGGCCAACCTCACCCATGACTCGATAGCAAGCACATGGTCTGTTGGGGGTTCCCTGCCTTTCCGCACGTACACGATTGACTAAAGATGGTAGGTAGTCGGCGATGTGCTATCCAGGGCAAAAACCAAGAATCGTCGACTCCACGCTAATCCATCCCAGTCTTTAGATCGCTCGCATAGCAACCAAGGCATACTCTTGGTCCTTCTAACGCAGACCTTAACCTCTCATGGGCCTAGTATAATTACCTGGCAGCCCACAGAGGGATCCCAAGAATATCCTCACGTCCCCCGAAGCTTCCACTTCGGCACCCAGTGCGCTGGAGCTTTTATCCAAGTCAGATAACTTGCTCCCCCTCGTATACTAAGCGATGACCTACCGTATCAGGTTACTCATCGTTTTGTGAATTAATCCTATGTCCTTAGCTAAGAATTATTACTTAGTTACCCTTAACTAAGGTTTACCACTTAGCTTCCTTTCCCGTTATCCTTGATTAACCACGAGTCTCTACCTAGTTCCTCTAACTAGGGTTTGTCTTATTGGGTTAAGTGTTATCATTCAAGTCCATGCCTTAACCCGCCCACAAATCACGTCAAGATTGGCTAAGTATTTAAGTTCAAGACTTAGCCCTACAAGTTGGTTAAGTATATATTAACTTAAGCCTATCAAATTGCTTAGTCAAAACGGTCAAGTGTATTCAAGCGATTCGTGACTTAGCCTTATCATGTCTTCACGTTATATTGGTTGAGTATGGGTTAACTTAGCCTCCATAAATTCACGAGTTAGATTGGTTAAGTATAGATCACTTAACCACATCAAATTAACGAGTTAGATTGGCTAAGTTTAGGTCACTTAACCATATCAAATTAACGGGTTATATTAGTTAAGTGTTTAACCTAACCCCCTTTAAACTACCAAGTGGGATTAATTAAGTCTAAGCTAACTTAACCCCATCCGATTATCGTGTTTAGACTAGTTGAGTCTAATCTTAACCCCATCCATTAACTGTATCTTTTGGTTAAGTGTCATTAAGAAAACTTAGTTAACCTTGCCGACTTATCATGCTGGATTGATTAAGTGTTGGTTAACTCAATCCCCGTCCACTAGTCGTATAAAAATGGTTAAGCGTCATTAGGCAAATCAAATCACTTAACCTACCCAACCTTGTCATGTTTTGTTAAGTATCATTAGCCTAACCAATTTACTTAACCCATTTATCCATGTCATATTTGGTTAAGAGTCATTAATCAAATTAACTTAACCCTATCATGTGGCATTAATTACTTAATGCACCCCAACCTCTCACATTAGACTTTGTTGTGGTTACTAGTTAAGCCGGTCGGTTCCGGGTAGCTTTACACCACAACTTGGTCTAACCTCGGGTTCAAGCACAACATGACCAACTTCTCACATTGGGTCCTATTTTTTGCAACTACTAGTTAGGTCGGTCGGTTCCGGGTAGTTTTACGTTGCAAACTCAACCCAACCTCGAGTTGGCCACACTTATATTATCTAAGTGTCATGTTCATCATGTTTCCAAAACATGTTACAAGTTTTTCAAGCATTTGGGTAGACCTAACTTAATAGGTAAATTCCCAAAGGGTAGACCTAACTTAATAGGTAAATTCCCAAGCTTATGTTTTTATGCATACTTACATGTCAACTTTCATGTTATATTTCAAGCCATGTTTTCAAGTTGTATTTTCATATCATTAGAAATTACCCATAACATAACCCAACGCTTTTAAACTCGCATATACGTTCGCAACAACGTAATGGATTAAAAGAAGAGACTTGGCAAAGGAATGACAAAAATGGGTATTAAGCCACAAGTTAATCATGGTGGCAAATGAGGCACAAATGTGTTCATTAGCTTGCATGTTACATTCTTAAGTCCCAAAAACATGCATAAACCCAAACTTGGTACATAAGCGAATCATGGTGACAAAAGACATGGAATGATGGCTAGAAACTCGCATATATCATCATATAAGGATTATGACTTCATATGCAAGTTGACATAATGATTATGAAGATTCTCATGTTGCATAATGCAACATTTCAACATAAAGGTTGTGGCTTTTAGTTCATAAGATCAAGATAATGACTTCATAAACTTGCATAACATGATAGCATGCATCATTCTAATTAATCAAACCCAAACTTTCAACATGAACATTTAACTTCATAGTTAATATCTAAGAGTAGGGAAGGGCTTACATAGCTATGAAGGCACAAATCGAAATGCAAAACAAAGATTGTGATGAAGCCTATGCATGCCATCACCCAAAAACCCAAAGATGAACACTCCAAATCAACAAAAATACCATCTTTATGAACAAAGATCAAAGCTTTTGCCTTGAAATCAACTTGAGAAGCTCTCATACTAACATAGGGACTCTCTAATACTCTCATGATCATGAAACCTCTCATAGAAATGAAGTGGAGGCTAGGATAGTTGAGTGGAGGCCATGAGAGTAGCAATTTTGCCATAGTTTAGTTGCATGAATGAATAATGAGGGTTTAGGGGTAGGTTAGGGGCTTATTTATAGATTAGGCAAGTGTTTTAGGCCATAGGATTAAACCTAGATTCAATCCAAGCCACCAAAGTATGTCTTGGGGAAGAAGTCAAGTGTAGGAACCATCTAGGGCCTTTAGATTAAAGATGAACCATGAGAACCATCCAAATGCAAAATCTGCATTTGAGCGAATCGGCCCACGGGTTGACAGCCAAACACCCTGGATTAACCCCTAGTCGACCCAGCGGGCTTGGGTCGACCTCAAAAATCGGCCGGTTCGGTTATTCCCCTCTCCCAATTCGCTGTTTTGAACATTTTTGCATATTTATTTATTTAATTTTCAATTATATATATATATATATCAATATATATATATATTTCTCTGCGCAACCCATTTCACTTAATTAAGTATCCTTTAATTTGGGAATTTTTCGTGAAACTTCGCGAGGCCATATCTTGGTCATACGGACTCCGATTTTCGAAAACTCGGGCTCTATTTCGCGTATTTTTCCGAGACGAACGCAATGGCATAGCCCGTTTCACCTGATTCAGAATTTAAAATTAAATTCTGCCTTGATTCTCGTCTTAATCATGTTATTGAAATACGGGTTGTTACATCAGTAGTCATCCATTCGATGTGAAGATCGTCGGTCTTCAATCACCTTCTTCAAATCTTCGACTTCCAATCGTCGTATAATTGTTTGAAATGAGATTTAGCTTGGAATTTTCAAAATAATTCTCGAATATATATAATATAAATCAATTCTTTTCATTCCATATTGTTTATAATATTTTATAACGATTTATCGCTATTTTTATTTATTTAAAAATAGCCATTTTTAATTGAACGACGCTTCAGGTCATTACATGGCCCTAGCGCTGTTTTCATCGAAATTTGATTTACACATTTCTCAAAATCTAACCACTGGATCTTAGCAAAATTTATATCATTGGAAAGATCTTTCCAAAACGAACCTAACGGTTCCAGTTTTGGGAAAACCCGATGGTCGGATCTCTCGGTATAATCGTTTGAAGTTACGATTTCAAATCGCGAACTACAGCAGCGCGATTCGTTTTATTTTAATACACGCATATATATATATATATATATATATATATAAATTTAAACCGTTCAACAATTTCAAGCCATTTTCATTTCAACACTGATTTCTTTATATGAAATCCTATATTACATTAAAAAGGTGATTTTTAATGCAATAAACAATTTCATTTCAGCATTGATTTCTTTTATATGAAATCATACTAACATTAAAAATGTAATTTTTAATGTCAATACATTTTTTCAAAACTTGAATAATTTAATGATTCTATATTACATTTAAAAAGAAAATGTAATCTTTTTAATCATTCATCTATTACATTAAAAATATAATCTCCTTATTCATTCTTTTATTACGTTAAAAATGTAATCTTTTTATTCCTTTCTTTTATTACATTAAAAATGTAATCTTTTATTCGTTTCTTTTATTACATTAAAAATGTAATGTTTTATTAATTTCTTTTATTACATTAAAAATGTAATCTTTTATTCATTTCTTTTATCACATTAAAAATGTAATCTTTTGTTCATTTCTCTTATTACATTAGAAACGTAATCTTTTATTCATTTCTTTTATTACATTAAAAATGTAATCTTTTATTCATTTCTTTTATTACATTAAAAATGTAATCTTTTATTCATTTCTTTTATTACATTAAAAATGTAATTTTTTATTCATTTCTTTTATTACATTAAAAATGTAATCTCTTATTACATTAAAAATGTATTTTTTTATTCGTTTCTTTTATTACATTAAAAATGAAATCTTTTATTCATTTCTTTTATTACATTAAAAATGTAATCTTTTATTCATCTCTTTTATTACATTAAAAATGTAATCTTTTATTCATTTCCTTTATTACATTAAAAATGTAATCTTTTATTCATTTCCTTTATTACATTAAAAATGTAATCTTTTATTCATTTCTTTTACTACATTAAAAATGTAATCTTTTATTCATTTCTTTCATTACATTAAAAATGCAATCTTTTAAAGAAAACATATTTTATATAGCAATGGACATTTTTAATGTTTCATTTACAATAAAAATGTAAATTTCAGTGGCAATACATTTTATTTTTCAAAATGTTTATTTTAATTTTAATGTAGCATTTACATTAAAAATGTAAAATCCAATATCAATACATTTTTATTTCAAAATGTTTTATTTTAATGTTTCGTATACATTAAAACGTAAATACATTTTTATATAACAATGTTTTATTTAAATGTTTCATATACATTAAAATGTAAATTTCCAATGTAAATACCTTTTTATATAACAATGTTTTATTTTAATGTTTCATGTACATAAAAATATAAATTTCCAATGTAAATACATTTTTATATAACAATGATCATTTTTGACTTGCAAAAAATATGAATTTTATGTTGATATATAATGATCATTTTCATATTCATATATATATATATATATATATATATTAAAAAACTAATTTTCATACTATTCAAACAATTAATTTATAATAACATAAATATTTTATAACACAAGATTATTTCAGAAAATTTCGATAGCATAACGGCAGGGTAATTAAAACCGGTACCGGCCCAATGTACGACTCCTCGCACTACCTTAGGCCTTGCGATGTTTATAAGGGGTTTAATTTCCGAATACATTTTTTTCTAAGCAATCTATTGCCACAATATCAACCAATTTCATTTCAACCACAATCAAACACCAAAAATCAACCAATTCCACATCACAATACAATCAAGACGTCCATGGTCTGTGGACGACGAGTGTCGGGAGTTTCTAAATTCCGTATGCATCCTAAAATATTTTTATTTTATTAATTTGGATTCAGAAATCCTACCTTGCTTTCAGCCTTGCCTAAAATTGTAGCGAGCTCTAAAAATTCTCTGGTCTCTTCTAGAATGTAGAAGACGTCGTCATGATCCCAGTGTCTCTTATTTCACTAGATTTCGACCACATAGCAAAAAATATGGTTTTTATTTGATTTTCCAACTTTGCAATACTTTAAAGTGATATAAATGGCTTTATAAATAAAAAACCGCACCTTCAGTAAATCATTCAGAACTAGGGTTGGATTTTTCTTCCAATCCGTGAAGTTATACGACGATCTGAGCATACAGTGCTGTCGAGGAGGGAGTGGCGCGTCGGCGCACGGTGGTGGGGCCAGTGCGATCGCCGGAGGATGGCGTGGCGGCTGCTGGAAGGCGGCGACTTCGTGGGCTCTAATCTCGTCCAATATGCGATGGAAATTATCCGAACTGGTATGGATTTATAGCTTGAGGAATTATCTATAAAAACTTCCAAAGGGCCCTTGAATTTCGTTGAGAGATTTGAGAGGTAGCGGAGCTGGAAGAGGAGAAAGGGTTTCCGTCGCTCGTCAGGGGGGGCGGCGTGAAATGAAATATGATTATATGCTATACGCGTATTTATACTATATTTCCATTTTATTTGATTCTATTTAATTTCAATTTAATTCCTATATCGCTCTTAACTCCAAAACAAACCCAACGAGTGTCTCCTCCAGCTAAATACCCTTATTTAAGACACAATGGGATATGTCCCGTAAGCCAATTCAATTATTTCGATAAGTTTTTATGTTAAATTTAAATATAAAACATTTAATTATTTAATTTGATCGTACATTTTAATTTACTGGGGCCACATACTGATTCCAAAAATTCCCAAAAAATAAATCTAGTTATGTTTTGACGATTCGGTCCTGAAGAAATCATCGAATTTGGAGACCATTTGAAAAATAGCCATTTTCTAGTCGATCTGAATTGACAAAACAAATTTTCTTTTACCACGCTCACATATTAATTCCAAAAATTATGAAAATTGGAATCCTTCAATAATTTGACATTCTAGATCTAACCAGGGTGGTTTCGTCAAAAACGGAGGTCGTTTGCAAAATGGCTATTTATACGAGCTATATGTTATATTAAATTCCATAGCGACTATTCTGAATATTCAATTGGCCATAACTTTTGATTCCCACTATGAAATTTCAATTTTTGGATTCGTTGGAAAGATATTTTTACATAGATTTAAATATTTTTGGTTTCACCAAAATATGATTTATTTTGCTTCATGTACATTCAGTTAAAGTTCAATTTCAAATTTTCAAACTACCGCGCTATTTATAACTCCTTTTAAAATTAAAATAAATATGTTCGTTCTAACTTGATTTAAACAAATTCCTAATTGTTATTATTTAAAATAAATTATTTTAACTATTCAAAATTCAATAAAAAAAATCCAAAATAAAAAATTTAAATTGGTTCTGATTTTCTGGGTTGTTACAGTCTCCCCCACTTAAAATCTTTTCGTCCCCGAAAAGGGAACAATAGTAAAGTAGGAAACAAAATGGAAAATGTAAAATATTGTAAATATACCTTGCACCAAAGCTAATCAGAAATATCTACTCTACACTGGGGATAAGCCTGTTTGATGTTATCCTCGGTCTCCCATGTACAGTCTATACGATCTCCGCTCCACTGCACTTTGACTAGATGAATTCTTTTGTTCCTCAGAACTCGGGTTTCTTTGCCAATGATCTTTACCGGCTCCCTTCTCACTGCTAAGCTTGGTGTAATCTCCAAATCTTGTTGTGCAGCTTCCTCCACAATCAATTTTGGATCATGTACATGCTTCCGAAGTTGAGACACATGGACTACATCATGTACCCCTGGCAACCAGTCGGGTAATTGAACCCTATAAGCGAGAGTTCCAATTCTTTCTAGAATAGGGAATGGACCAATGAATCTAGGAGCCAACTTCCCAGTCTTCCCAAAACGAACTACTCCTCTTAATGGAGAAACTCTCAAGTATACATAATCACCAACAACAAATTCTACATCTCTTCTTCTTGAATCTGCATAACTTTTCTGTCATCTTTAAGCAGTTAATAATCGCTTCTTAATAAAATCAACTTTGTCTGATGCTTCTCGTACCATTTGGGTCCTGTAACACCCCGTGTATTCTATAACTGTGGAATTAACAAATTAAAGTATAATTAATTTGAAATCAAAGAACTAAGGGAAACGGGATACGCCATTGCGTTCGTCTCGGAAAAATACGCGAAATAGAGTCCGAGTTTTCGAAAAACGGAGTCCGTATGAAGAAGATATAGCCTTCGGAAGTTTCTGAATCAAGTTTAAAATTCAAACAGAATAAAATAACTCAGAAAAATCAAGTTTAAATTCCAAAATGGGGCCCAATGGGCCAGGGCGGAAAAATACCCGCCTAAGGCACCCAGGTCGACTGGGCTGTCGACCTGGTCTAACCAGGTCGACAGGGCTGTCGACAGGGCTGTCGACCTGGTCCAGAGCCAGGTCAAACCCAGTCCAACCTGGCTGGCCTATTCTATGTTGGTCGATTTTCTGTAGTCTGCTTTGTCATTAGGGCTAGGTGGCAAGCTCTAATTGGTCTCTCTTCCGAATGAATGGCTACGATCAATCCAAGCAACATCAATGGTCCTAATCAGTTCATAAACTCTATAAAATGACCCTAGACTCTACCTAGGTTTCTTACACAATTCTCTAGCCTCCATTGCTCTCTTCTTCTAATTAAAAATAAAAATGGCGTCTCTGCTCTGCTGGAATTAAAACTAGAAGATAATCAACATCAGCCTAAGCAACTCAATTCAAACTAGAGATTAAAGTTTCTGCAAAGATTCTACAACAAGTTAAAGTTCTTTCTTTAATCCAATCAAGGCAAGTACAGTTATTCTCCGCTATAAACGTTAATTATGATTTTGATATGCATTTAAAACTGAGTTTGAGGTTGTATATATATTCTCTTCTGTTGGATCTGTTTTCTGTGACTGGTCTGTATCCCTTCTGTTTTTATAGCCAGGCTACCACGAGCCTGTGCCTAATCTCATAAGAGATGAACGTATGAACGCAAATTTTGGGATAAATAATGAATGATGCGAAATTTGACAAATTGAATGTATGACTTTAGGTCTGAGGCATAAAATATATTGGACATATGCATAAATTTGACTATGAACATATAATTTATGCATGTTGTATGCATAGTTATGTTGTAATTTAGAACTGTAATTAATGAGCATATGTTGTAAACTAGATTTGGATCTATGCATATTCTATGATAGAAGAAAAGAGGAACTATTGTAAGATTACATATGATTTGAGACTTTGGACAAAATGCATATAAAAGTCAAGATCTGATTTTTAGAAGATATGATTTAAAGATTTATATTGTTGGGTAGAGTTTGCATAATGATTCATGACTCAAAAAGAAGAAGATATGGAAACTTAGGTGTAAAGATTTACATTAATTAGGATATCTATTATTGTGATTACACCTAAATAGGGATTTTTGGATATATGGCATGCATTGGAATTAATGGTTATATTTGGTATAATTTATATGTGAATCTGCTGTAAAATGCTAGTTTAACAAAAAAAATTGGAACATATGTTATAGGGTAAATTATATCCATATTCTGCGCTATGTAAATGTATGCAAACATGGAAGTATATGATCATATTGTGAATCATGACATTATTTAGGCATATGAACTTAGGCCTAATTTATGTTTAGGCAAGGCATGTAAATAGAACCTTTAGAAATATTAAATTTGCTAAATCTGCTAATTTGCCAAGTTGCCTAAACTGCTAGTTTTGTTATATTGCCTAGACTGCTAATTTGAGACGACCCGATTTCCCGTTCTCACGGAAACAAGGTTATCTTTTGGAATATAACACAGAAACAGATAATAGCAGAACAGAATTAAATAAATACACCAGAATGAACAACAAAATATACTGGATAAAAGTAATCATCAGAGTTACACAGTATACAGGATCTTACTTAGTACAAATACAGTTCAGCTATACATAAATGTCTACAGCGGAAATAAACAAAATATGTACAATAGGAGCTGAACAGCATAAAAGGAAATAAATGATAGAATCCATCTTCAGCTCCAGCTATCCAGAAAGAACCAGCTAAACCTGAATACAAGGCTGCCCGTGGAAAAAGGGGCACCCGAGTTTGAGAGTGAAACAAACTACGAGTCAGTCATGAGACTGGTATGAGAAATCCACTCAACACATATATATAATTGGCTAATCACAGGACCACGCCACTTTCGTGGAACGGGTTTACTCCATTGGATTGCCAGTGCTTTAAAACAAATCTTTCTTTTAAACATCGCTATGCTTGTTATAAAAATGAAACCGTTATAAGACTCGGTTCCCATCACACAATGCAACGCAAACCGGAGGATAGAGTTTTTACCTTATAACGGCCAAGATATGCTTGATACGAATAAAACAAAGGCATTTGATATTATTGCTAGTGTTTATATGTTTTGAAAACAATTTCAAATCATAACTATCAATCATAGACGGCATTAATGCCCCATACCACTATGTCGCCATATATAGGTATACAATCAAAACCGCACGATGTCGTATTTGGAAATTGGATTTCCGTCATGAACCAAGGCAAAAGATAGTCCTTACCGAATTCGAGACGCTCTAGCCCATGTCCCAGGACCCAGACACAGGTGGGCCCTTGGATCGTCAGGGCCGGTCCACCGATGTGGATTAAAATTCCTGAACACTGCGTTTCCCCGCCCTTTGGGGCGTAAACGAGCCAACGAATGACTCCATCGGACCCGGATCGTCCGATCAAACCGAGGCGCCTCGCAACAGCAACAACCACATAGGTGAAAAGTATATAAATGTCAGGGCTGGTAGGTCACTGACACCACCCTAGCTAGAAGAAAACGCATGTCCTCCCTGAGGTCCTTTCTCCCGTTTTAGGTTCATACCGGGGTGTGAGGCTCGCGAATTTACGTTATACACAAAGCTACGCCACACAGGCGGTGCTTTGATCATCATCACAAGACTTTGCTTTTCAACAGAAGCCCTGATCACTGCATCTTAGCATGCCACACAGGCAATTCGCACCGTGCAACTGATGACTATCAATCACACAGAACAAATTCCAATGTCGGACACACAGTCCATTTACAAGTCCGTTCTGGGTCTGAACGAAACCGGAGGCACTAAATACCTCGCAAACCCATCGACCAACACGTACGTCTGGACGATCACCACTCATTATCCATATTTCGGGATGCCTCCCAATCAGGACCTCGGTTACCATCCAAACGAGGTGAAGATCTCCGGTCTTCGACCATCGTCTTCATCTTCGAATTTCAATCGTCGGCCGATTATTCGAAATGAGAATTAACTCGGCCTTTTCAAATAATTCACGTATATTTAGAATTTCAAATCGATTTATTTCAATGGTTAAATTATTCGACAACACCAATTGTGTTCTTTATATAGTTTTCACACCAAACACATTCAACCATCAAACATCACATAAATCAAGCAAATTTAGTTTATTTCCATTCCATATCGCTTACGATATTTTATAACTATTTATCGCTATTTTTATTTATTTTAAAATAGCCATTTTATTCAAAACGACGCTTCGGGCCATAAGGCGGCCGTGGCGCTGTTTTTCTTCAGATTTGATTTACACATATCTGAAAATCTAACCATTGGATCTTCACAAAATTTACATCATTAGAAAGGTCTTTTCAAAACGAATCCAACGGTTCCAGTTTCGGGAAAATCCGACGGTCGGATCTCCCGGTACACTCGTTTGAAATTTCGATTTCAAAATACGAACTGCAGCGTCGTTATTCGATTAAATATAATTATATATATATATATAAATAAATATAATCGTTTCTGGCGCTGTTTTTCTTCAGATTTGAATTAAACATTCCAGACAATCCAACCGTTGGATTTCTACAAAGTTGGTGCCGTTGGGAAGATATTTCCAAGGCGAACCCGACGGTTGAGGTTTCGGGAAAATCCAATGGTCGGATTTCCCGCACTAGTCGATTGAAATCACGGTTTCAAAATACGAACTGCACGGCTTCGTTTCGTTTTAATTTTATTTATATTTATATATTTATATAAATATAGTTCATTGAATGATTTCCATATCGTTTTCACTTCAAATATTTTTCTAACACCTTAAATTCTGGAAAAATTTCGCCATAACCTCCCCTGCACCGGGAGCATCGGGAAATCGCAAATAGCGTTCCCGGTCCTTCTAATCTCAAAAAGAAAAAGAAGAAGCCAAGCGGCTAGCCAACAGGCTCAAAATCATCACCCAAACAAATCAGTAAATGTGTACCTATTTGTCGGGCACAAAATTTTATTCCTCTTCTCTAGCCCCTTTGCTATAACCTGTTCAATGAATATGCATATACATATATATACAGTTCTTATCATTTATCCTTTTCTATTCAACTTCATATTTGATTTCTGTTTGGTTTAAAGACACCATTTATTCTAATGCTACATACATAGGTGCAAATCATTTCATTAGCTAATTAATGAATATTTCATCTCATATATGTTTATTTTGAACAAGTGGCTATTTTTAACACTTCACATTTCAACGATTTATGCATACAATAAAAATGTGATTTTTATTGTAAAACAATTCATTTCAAAACACTATTTTTCTATATAGTTCATATAGTCGATAAAAGGTGATTTTTATTATCAAACAATTTATTTCAAAATATGAATACCATTCAACACATGAATTTCTAAACAACGAATGAATATCAATTCAACACATGAATGTTTTCAATAGTTTTTATATATAGATAAAAATGTGATTTTTATTATCGAACAATTTATTTCAAAATATGAATACCATTCAACACATGAATTTCTAAACAACGAATGAATATCAATTCAACACATGAATGTTTTCAATAGTTTTTATATATAGATAAAACTGTGATTTTTATTATCGAACAATTTATTTCAAAATATGAATATCATTCAACACATGAATTTCTAAACAACGAATGAATATCAATTCAACACATGAATGTTTTCAATACAATGAATAAATATAGTTTAAGCATATGAAAATAATTCAAACACACGAGAATATTATTCAAAATTTCGGCAGCATAACGGCAGGGTAGTTACACCGGCACCGTCCCTAGTACGGCTCCTCGCTCTACCTTAAAACCTCGCGGTTTTTGACAATGGGGTTCATGCATCTAGTTCGCACGCAGGCGGCATGTATATATTTATTTCATTTCCACAAACTAATCCTATGTGGTTTCAACCAAATATTTCACAACCACAATGGGTATTTTTCAACCTCAATCAACCAATATCAATCACAAACAATCCCAAACAATCATTCAATTTTCACAACAATTTCAACCAATAAATATCGTCCATGGTTTGTGGACGAGGGGCGTATATATATATATATAGATATTTATATATAGCTATTCACTTTCATTTCACACACATATATAATATTTTTAAATCAGAAATCTCACCAATAGCTATCCAACTTCACGACTCTTCCTTTTCAGAAATCTTCGCCTTTCTGTCGCTTTCACCCGTATTCTCTACACATGTAAAAATCGAATTTTTACTATGCTATTTAATATATAAAAATTTGATTTCTACTTCGACTTTCAATATTTAAAAATATGATTTTTACTTCGACTTTCGATATATAAAAATATGATTTTTTACTTTCGACTTTCGACATATAAAAATATGATTTTTACTTCGTAAAGTTCAAATCCTTTTTTCTCTTTAAAGATTAAACCTTTTTCCCATTTAAAGTTTTTACCTTTAAAACAAATCAGTTTTTATTTTTAAAACAAATCAGTTTTTATTTTTAAAACAAATCAGTTTTTAAAAATGCTTTTCCAATCAGTTTTTAAATCTTTTAAAATCAGTTTTAAAAATTCTTTTCAAAACAGTTTTTAAATCTTCTTAAAATCAGTTTTTAAAATGCTTTTCAAAACAGTTTTTAAATCTTCTTAAAATCAGTTTTTGTAGTTTTATAAAATTCAGTTTTTATTCTTTTATAAAATTCAGTTTTTATACTTTTAAAAATCAATTCGGTTTTTATTCCTTTTTATATAAAATCAGTTTTACTTCTTTAAAACAAATCGGTTTTTTAATGCTTTAAAAACAAAAATCAGTTTTATTTCTTTAAAAACAAAATCAGTTTTATTTCTAAAAAATCAGTTTCAGTTTCAGTTTTTATTTTTAAAACAGTTTCATACTTTTAAAAAGAACAGTTTAATCTTTTAAATAAAATCAGAATTAAAATAAAATAGATAAATAAAATTAAAAACTTACAGAGGAGCGGGGGGGGGGGGGGGGGGGAAAGGAGACGACGTCGGCGGCTCGGGTCTCGATCGGTGGTGGCAGTCTTCGATCTCCAGGGGGGGCGTCGCGATGCTTGGGGTCTGGTGGCGGCTTGGGTCTTCAGGGTGAGGGAGCTGGGAGGAGGAGGCGGCTTCGAGGGTAAGGGCGGCGGCTCGGGGTTCGAACGGGGAGGCGGCGATCGATTTAGGGTTCTTCTTTTTTTTTTTTTTTTCGTTGCTGAATAATGAAACGGGGGGGGGGGGGCAAGCAGAAGAAAAGGAGGGAGATTATATTTTTTTTATTATTTAATTTTGCAAAAAGGTTGACTTTTACATACGACCTCGAAACGAGGCCCACCGCCTGTCGCCCCTAGCGTTTCACCCCCATTCCGAACACAATGGGATATGTATCGCAAGCTGATTTGATCGTTACAATTAGTTTCCTTTTGAATTTACATTTAAATCACTATATTGAATTTTAAACGTACATTTCAAATTACCAGGGTCACATACTAACTAGAAAAATTCCAGAAAAATATTTTCTAACTTCGTATTGACGATACGGTCCTAACAAAACTAGTTTTGTCGAATTCTGAGACCGTTTGCAAAATGGCCAATTTCCAGTCGATTAAAATCAACTGAAACTGGTCAAACGCGTTTTCCTTTGCCACGCTCACATATTGATTCGAAAAATTATGAAATTTGAAACCTAGCAATAATTTGACACTGCGGATCCAACAAAAGTGGTTTCGTCGAAATCCGAGGTCATCTGCAAAATGTCCATTTTTAAGGGCCTGAATTCCATAGCGACTATTCAGAATTTTCAACTGGACATATCTTTTGATTCCCGCTATCAAATTTCGATTGGTCGGATTCGTTAGAAAGTTAATATCAATTAGATTCCATTATTTTTGGTTTCACTAAAATCCGGATTGTTTTGCACCCGGTATATTCAATTGAAGTTTGAAATCGAATTATCGAACTACCGCGCCATTTTCAATTCTATATATAATTATAATTAATTATATTCGTTTTCAAATGTCGATTCAAACTCAGTTTTCATTGCCATTATCTAAAATATTTATTTTAAATAATTAAAATCCATTATTTTAGCCAATTTAAAAATTTTAAATTGGTTCAGATTTTCTGGGTCGTTACAATCTCCCCCACTTAAAACTTTTCGTCCTCGAAAAGGAATAAAGTCGAAAGTGGTTTGATAAATCTACGATCTCACAATACAACAACCAATTTGTTTCTAATATTCAGAGTATGGAATAAACAATGCACATCCATGGGAAGAAAATAGCAACAGAATAGAGAATTAAATGGTAATGCAAGGTAGGGTAAATGTACCTTGCACCAGAGTCAATCAGAGATATCTACTCGGCATCTAGGATAAGCTTTCTGAATGCTCTCCTCAGTTTCCCAAGTACAATCTCGTGGATCTCCACTCCATTGCACTTTGACTAAGTGAACCTTCTTGTTTCTCAGCTCTTTGGTTTCTTTGCCGATGATCTTTAGCGGCTCTCGCCTCACAGCTAATTCTGGAGTAATTTCAATATCCTGCTGAGCTGCTTCTTCCACGATCAAGTTTGGATCATGAACGTGCTTTCGAAGCTGAGATATATGAAATACATCATGCACACCAGGCAACCAGTCAGGCAGTTTGACCCTATAAGCGAGAGTCCCAATCCGTTCCAGAATAGGAAACGGACCAATAAATTTAGGCGCTAACTTTCCAGTTTTACCGAACCTGATAACTCCTCTCATCGGCGATACTTTCAAATATACATAGTCGCCAACTTCGAAGGATATATCTCTTCTTCTTTTATCGGCATAGCTCTTTTGTCGGCTTTGAGCGGCGAGCAATCGTTTCTTAATAAAATCGACTTTGTCGGCAGCTTCTCGAATCATATCAGGACCCAACACAAGTCTATTTCCAGGCTCGACCCAACAAGCAGGAGATCGGCACGGTCTACCATACAATGCTTCGAATGGCGACATTGTCAGACTCGCCTGGTAGTTGTTGTTATAAGAGAATTCAGCCAAATGCATGTTGTCTTCCCATGATCCACCGAAATCTATAACACAAGCCCGCAATAGATCTTCTAAAATGCGATTCACCCTCTCAGTCTGACCGTCTGTCTGAGGATGATAAGCGGTGCTTAGGTTTAACTTCGTTCCCAGCTCGACTTGAAATGCTTCCCAGAATTTGCTAGTGAATATTGTATCTCTATCACTGACTATACTGAGCGGCACTCCATGTAGTCTAACTATTTCCCTGAAGTATATCTGCGCCAGACTCTGAGCGGTTCTATTTGATTTGACAGGTATGAAATGGGCGGTCTTCGTGAAGCGATCTACGATCACCCAAATACTGTCATTTCCTTTTCTGGTTCTGGGCAAACCATCAATGAAATCCATAGAAATATGTTCCCACTTCCAGCCAGGAACTTCTAGCGGTTGTAATAATCCAGCCAATTTCTGTTGGTCGCTTTTAACTAGCTGGCAAGTAGGGCATTGGCTAACGTATATAGAAACGTCTCTCTTCATAGCCTTCCACCAGAATGTTCTTTTGAGATCGTTATACATTTTGGCTACGCCAGGATGGATACTCAGCTTGGACTTGTGACACTCGTCTAACACTTCCCTTTTTAGCTCAGGAATGTCAGGAACACAAATCCTTCCTTTCAATCTCAGGGTCTCGTCGTTATCTATTTGAAAACACGAGGGTTCGCCTTTCTTAATCCTTTTGATCATATCTTTTATAAAGTTATCCCCCTTCTGAAGAACAGATATTTTGTCAATCAAGGAAGTTGTGATAATAAAGCTGGCAATCATTACATTCTTTCGGCTCAGAGCATCGGCCACGACATTGGCTTTCCCTGGAGTATATATAATTTCAAAGTCATATGCTGCAAGAAACTCCAGCCAACGTTGCTGCCTCAAATTTAAGTCCTTCTGAGTGAACAGATACTTTAACGACTGGTGATCTGTAAACAGTTCAAATCTCTCGCCCAGAAGATAGTGTCTCTAGATTTTTAAAGAGAATATGATAGCCAATAACTCAAGATCATGAGTTACGTAGTTCTTCTCGTGTGGCTTCAGTTGACGACTAGCATAAGCAATTACTTGGCCTCTTTGCATTAACACTGCGCCAAGGCCTTCTCTAGAAGCATCAGTCCATACTTTTAAATCTTGGTTGCCATCGATGATGGTTAACACTGGAGCTGTCGTTAATCTCAACTTCAGCTCTTCGAAAGCCTCCTCACTCTCTTGAGTTCATTTGAATTTAGAATGCTTCTTCGTAAGCTTCGTTAAGTGACCAGATATCTTCGAAAAGTCTTTAACGAACTTTCGGTAATAGCTAGCCAATCCGAGAAAACTGCGGACTTCAGTGGGAGTACTGGGCTGTTTCCAATTTTGAATAGCTGTGATTTTGCTTGGATCCACAGCGATTCCTTCTTTCGATACAACATGGCCCAGAAATTTCACTTCATCTTGCCAGAAGATACATTTGGAAAACTTGGCTTTCAATACATTCCTTCTGAGGATTTCTAGAACCTGTTCCAGATGCTTTTCATGTTCGGCCTTTGATTTAGAGAAGATTAGAATATCATCAATAAAAACCAAAACAAATTTGTTCAGTACTCCTCTGAATACTCTATTCATCAGATCGACGAAATAAGCTGGAGCGTTACATAAGCCGAACGGCATTACTAACCACTCATAGAATAAGTCAGGGCCTCTGAACGCTGTCATTGGAACACACTCTTCGGCAATTCGAAGTTGATGGAATCCTGTAGCTAGGTCCATTCGTGAGAATACTTGTGCTCCATTTAATCGATCCAACAAATCATCTATTCGCGGCAATGGATACTTGTTCTTTATTGTCTGTTTGTTCAAATCACGATAATCCACACATAGACGTAGAGTACCATCAGATTTTGGGACAAATACCACTGCTGCACCCCAATCAGAGAAACTAGGCCTGATCAGACCTTTCCATACTAGCTGTCGTGTTTGATTGTCTAATTCCTCCTTCTCTTTCAAGGACATTCTTCGAATAGCGTGAACTACCGGCCTTGCATTGGGAATCAAAGAAATTTTGAAATCTATTTCTCTCTGCGGAGGTAAGCGAACAACTTCTTCGAACACGTCCGCATAGTTCTTGACGACAGGAATATCTTTGATGAGGTCGGGAATATTCTCAGTGATCTCAGGGATATTTTCTATTTGGGCTGGAGAAACATTCAAAGCTGCCCAGAAGTCTTTTCTATTAGCATTCTGACCTTCACAGGGAATGGTTATAAAATCGCCTGATTTAATCTTCGCCTTTACGACTCTGTCGGCGCATTTAACCTCAGCTTCATATTTAGTCAACCAATCTAACCCTAAGATAAGGTCAAACTCTTTAAAATTCATAACGACTGCGATGGTAGGAAACCGATAACGAGAGAAAGAAACCGGCACTCCACAAATCCAACTGAGATCAATGGAACCCCCAACTGGATTCTGGACAGTCATTGGTTCCTTGAGCTTCTTCAAATTCAAATCCAGTTTCTTAGCTGCATCTTTGGAAATGAAGCTTCGTGACGCGCCTGTGTCAAACAGTACTTTGACTGGAATGTTTTTGACAGTAAGCGTGCCTTCTAAAACATCGGGCCTTTCTTGATTAGCTGAGGGCTCAGAAGTTTCTGCTACTTCGTTTACCTGTACCGTTTCAGATTTCTGAGATAGCGGGCAGTTTTTCTCAATATGACCAGCTTGATGGCACTTCCGGCATTTCCTACTTTCCCGAGCCTTCCCACCGGATTTGAATCCACCCTTGCTTCGTTTCTTTAAGGGCCCACAATTTATCGACAAATGCCCCTTTTGATGGCAGTTATTGCATACGGCAGTTGTGACAGGTTCTTTTTCAGATCTAGCCCTTTTTCGATCTACCTTAAGCTCTTTACTGTCCTCAAACCTCATACTGGCTTCAGGAATATCAGTTTCCGACTTTGCTACGACACTAGAACTAACTTCTTCTTCGTCGCATAACATTCCTTTCTTATGGAGATCTTCATACTGATAGGCCATATATATCATTTCAGAAAAAGGAAGCTTCACATGCCCCAATACCTTATTCTGGTATTTCCTTTGAAGCCCGTGAATAAATCTCATATTTTTCCTCTTCGGATTTTGAATTAGATGAGGGGCAAAGTGAGAAAGTTCATTGAATTTCTTATGATATTCGGGGATGGTCATATCACCTTGTATTAGATAAGAAAATTCATCACATAATCTCTCGGTTGCTTCGGGAGGAGTAAATCTCTCTAGGAAAATCACTTTGAATCTGTCCCAGGTGATATCACCTTCTGGATTATCTTTGATGATTGTTTCCCACCAGATTAAAGCTTCTTCTTTGAGCGCCCAAGATGCTACTAACCGTTTCTGGTCATCTCTCAGCTGGATATGCTCAAAGATTCTTTCGACAGAACTCAACCAAGCTTGAGTTTGAATAATAGATTCATTGCCCGAGAATTGCGCTCCGTTCAGATTTCGATATTTCTTTAATAGAGCCTCTAGATCGGGTTCTGTATTCCTTCTGTTTCTGGCACTCATTTTTCTAGTACTTCTGCAATTAGCAGATCAAGTGTCAGGTCACAGAAAAGGTACTTTAAAACATAGAAACACATACTTCAATGTAAATGTGTCTATCAAGGTGTAATTTCATTCTGCTTTACTCATACTAGGATATTACTGATCCTATCTGTATAGAGTTACCCGTCCTAGAACACTACTGGTTCTATTTCTGACGAGTTTGTTCAAATGTTATATTCCAGAACTAAGCTTAACCAAAGCTCTGATACCACGATGAGACGACCCGATTTCCCGTTCTCACGGAAACAAGGTTATCTTTTGGAATATAACACAGAAACAGATAATAGCAGAACAGAATTAAATAAATACACCAGAATGAACAACAAAATATACTGGATAAAAGTAATCATCAGAGTTACACAGTATACAGGATCTTACTTAGTACAAATACAGTTCAGCAATACATAAATGTCTACAGCGGAAATAAACAAAATATGTACAATAGGAGCTGAACAGCATAAAAGGAAATAAATGATAGAATCCATCTTCAGCTCCAGCTATCCAGAAAGAACCAGCTAAACCTGAATACAAGGCTGCCCGTGGAAAAAGGGGCACCCGAGTTTGAGAGTGAAACAAACTACGAGTCAGTCATGGGACTGGTATGAGAAATCCACTCAACACATATATATAATTGGCTAATCACAGGACCACGCCACTTTCGTGGAACGGGTTTACTCCATTGGATTGCCAGTGCTTTAAAACAAATCTTTCTTTTAAACATCGCTATGCTTGTTATAAAAATGAAACCGTTATAAGACTCAGTTCCCATCACACAATGCAATGCAAACCGGAGGATAGAGTTTTTACCTTATAACGGCCAAGATATGCTTGATACGAATAAAACAAAGGCATTTGATATTATTGCTAGTGTTTATATGTTTTGAAAACAATTTCAAATCATAACTATCAATCATAGACGGCATTAATGCCCCATACCACTATGTCGCCATATATAGGTATACAATCAAAACCGCACGATGTCGTATTTGGAAATTGGATTTCCGTCATGAACCAAGGCAAAAGATAGTCCTTACCGAATTCGAGACGCTCTAGCCCGTGTCCCAGGACCCAGACACAGGTGGGCCCTTGGATCGTCAGGGCCGGTCCACCGATGTGGATTAAAATTCCTGAACACTGCGTTTCCCCGCCCTTTGGGGCGTAAACGAGCCAACGAATGACTCCATCGGACCCGGATCGTCCGATCAAACCGAGGCGCCTCGCAACAGCAACAACCACATAGGTGAAAAGTATATAAATGTCAGGGCTGGTAGGTCACTAACACCACCCTAGCTAGAAGAAAACGCATGTCCTCCCTGAGGTCCTTTCTCCCGTTTTAGGTTCATACCGGGGTGTGAGGCTCGCGAATTTACGTTATACACAAAGCTACGCCACACAGGCGGTGCTTTGATCATCATCACAAGACTTTGCTTTTCAACAGAAGCCCTGATCACTGCATCTTAGCATGCCACACAGGCAATTCGCACCGTGCAACTGATGACTATCAATCACACAGAACAAATTCCAATGTCGGACACACAGTCCATTTACAAGTCCGTTCTGGGTCTGAACGAAACCGGAGGCACTAAATACCTCGCAAACCCATCGACCAACACGTACGTCTGGACGATCACCACTCATTATCCATATTTCGGGATGCCTCCCAATCAGGACCTCGGTTACCATCCAAACGAGGTGAAGATCTCCGGTCTTCGACCATCGTCTTCATCTTCGAATTTCAATCGTCGGCCGATTATTCGAAATGAGAATTAACTCGGCCTTTTCAAATAATTCACGTATATTTAGAATTTCAAATCGATTTATTTCAATGGTTAAATTATTCGACAACACCAATTGTGTTCTTTATATAGTTTTCACACCAAACACATTCAACCATCAAACATCACATAAATCAAGCAAATTTAGTTTATTTCCATTCCATATCGCTTACGATATTTTATAACTATTTATCGCTATTTTTATTTATTTTAAAATAGCCATTTTATTCAAAACGACGCTTCGGGCCATAAGGCGGCCGTGGCGCTGTTTTTCTTCAGATTTGATTTACACATATCTGAAAATCTAACCATTGGATCTTCACAAAATTTACATCATTAGAAAGGTCTTTTCAAAACGAATCCAACGGTTCCAGTTTCGGGAAAATCCGACGGTCGGATCTCCCGGTACACTCGTTTGAAATTTCGATTTCAAAATACGAACTGCAGCGTCGTTATTCGATTAAATATAATTATATATATATATATAAATAAATATAATCGTTTCTGGCGCTGTTTTTCTTCAGATTTGAATTAAACATTCCAGACAATCCAACCGTTGGATTTCTACAAAGTTGGTGCCGTTGGGAAGATATTTCCAAGGCGAACCCGACGGTTGAGGTTTCGGGAAAATCCAATGGTCGGATTTCCCGCACTAGTCGATTGAAATCACGGTTTCAAAATACGAACTGCATGGCTTCGTTTCGTTTTAATTTTATTTATATTTATATATTTATATAAGTATAGTTCATTCAATGATTTCCATATCGTTTTCACTTCAAATATTTTTCTAACACCTTAAATTCTGGAAAAATTTCGCCATAACCTCCCCTGCACCGGGAGCATCGGGAAATCGCAAATAGCGTTCCCGGTCCTTCTAATCTCAAAAAGAAAAAGAAGAAGCCAAGCGGCTAGCCAACAGGCTCAAAATCATCACCCAAACAAATCAGTAAATGTGTACCTATTTGTCGGGCACAAAATTTTATTCCTCTTCTCTAGCCCCTTTGCTATAACCTGTTCAATGAATATGCATATACATATATATACAGTTCTTATCATTTATCCTTTTCTATTCAACTTCATATTTGATTTCTGTTTGGTTTAAAGACACCATTTATTCTAATGTTACATACATAGGTGCAAATCATTTCATTAGCTAATTAATGAATATTTCATCTCATATATGTTTATTTTGAACAAGTGGCTATTTTTAACACTTCACATTTCAACGATTTATGCATACAATAAAAATGTGATTTTTATTGTAAAACAATTCATTTCAAAACACTATTTTTCTATATAGTTCATATAGTCGATAAAAGGTGATTTTTATTATCAAACAATTTATTTCAAAATATGAATACCATTCAACACATGAATTTCTAAACAACGAATGAATATCAATTCAACACATGAATGTTTTCAATAGTTTTTATATATAGATAAAAATGTGATTTTTATTATCGAACAATTTATTTCAAAATATGAATACCATTCAACACATGAATTTCTAAACAACGAATGAATATCAATTCAACACATGAATGTTTTCAATAGTTTTTATATATAGATAAAACTGTGATTTTTATTATCGAACAATTTATTTCAAAATATGAATATCATTCAACACATGAATTTCTAAACAACGAATGAATATCAATTCAACACATGAATGTTTTCAATACAATGAATAAATATAGTTTAAGCATATGAAAATAATTCAAACACACAAGAATATTATTCAAAATTTCGGCAGCATAACGGCAGGGTAGTTACACCAGCACCGTCCCTAGTACGGCTCCTCGCTCTACCTTAAAACCTCGCGGTTTTTGACAATGGGGTTCATGCATCTAGTTCGCACGCAGGCGGCATGTATATATTTATTTCATTTCCACAAACTAATCCTATGTGGTTTCAACCAAATATTTCACAACCACAATGGGTATTTTTCAACCTCAATCAACCAATATCAATCACAAACAATCCCAAACAATCATTCAATTTTCACAACAATTTCAACCAATAAATATCGTCCATGGTTTGTGGACGAGGGGCGTATATATATATATAGATATTTATATATAGCTATTCACTTTCATTTCACACACATATATAATATTTTTAAATCAGAAATCTCACCAATAGCTATCCAACTTCACGACTCTTCCTTTTCAGAAATCTTCGCCTTTCTGTCGCTTTCACCCGTATTCTCTACACATGTAAAAATCGAATTTTTACTATGCTATTTAATATATAAAAATTTGATTTCTACTTCGACTTTCAATATTTAAAAATATGATTTTTACTTCGACTTTCGATATATAAAAATATGATTTTTACTTTCGACTTTCGACATATAAAAATATGATTTTTACTTCGTAAAGTTCAAATCCTTTTTTCTCTTTAAAGATTAAACCTTTTTCCCATTTAAAGTTTTTACCTTTAAAACAAATCAGTTTTTATTTTTAAAACAAATCAGTTTTTATTTTTAAAACAAATCAGTTTTTAAAAATGCTTTTCCAATCAGTTTTTAAATCTTTTAAAATCAGTTTTAAAAATGCTTTTCAAAACAGTTTTTAAATCTTCTTAAAATCAGTTTTTAAAATGCTTTTCAAAACAGTTTTTAAATCTTCTTAAAATCAGTTTTTATAGTTTTATAAAATTCAGTTTTTATTCTTTTATAAAATTCAGTTTTTATACTTTTAAAAATCAATTCGGTTTTTATTCCATTTTATATAAAATCAGTTTTACTTCTTTAAAACAAATCGGTTTTTTAATGCTTTAAAAACAAATCGGTTTTTTAATACTTTAAAAACAAAAATCAGTTTTATTTCTTTAAAAACAAAATCAGTTTTATTTCTAAAAAATCAGTTTCAGTTTCAGTTTTTATTTTTAAAACAGTTTCATACTTTTAAAAAGAACAGTTTAATCTTTTAAATAAAATCAGAATTAAAATAAAATAGATAAATAAAATTAAAAACTTACAGAGGAGCGGGGGGGAAAGGAGACGACGTCGGCGGCTCGGGTCTCGATCGGTGGTGGCAGTCTTCGATCTCCAGGGGGGGCGTCGCGATGCTTGGGGTCTGGTGGCGGCTTGGGTCTTCGGGGTGAGGGAGCTGGGAGGAGGAGGCGGCTTCGAGGGTAAGGGCGGCGGCTCGGGGTTCGAACGGGGAGGCGGCGATCGATTTAGGGTTCTTCTTTTTTTTTTTCGTTGCTGAATAATGAAACGGGGGGGGGGGGGGGGGGGCAAGCAGAAGAAAAGGAGGGAGATTATATTTTTTTTTATTATTTAATTTTGCAAAAAGGTTGACTTTTACATACGACCTCGAAACGAGGCCCACCGCCTGTCGCCCCTAGCGTTTCACCCCCATTCCGAACACAATGGGATATGTATCGCAAGCTGATTTGATCGTTACAATCAGTTTCCTTTTGAATTTACATTTAAATCACTATATTGAATTTTAAACGTACATTTCAAATTACCGGGGTCACATACTAACTAGAAAAATTCCAGAAAAATATTTTCTAACTTCGTATTGACGATACGGTCCTAACAAAACTAGTTTTGTCGAATTCTGAGACCGTTTGCAAAATGGCCAATTTCCAGTCGATTAAAATCAACTGAAACTGGTCAAATGCGTTTTCCTTTGCCACGCTCACATATTGATTCGAAAAATTATGAAATTTGAAACCTAGCAATAATTTGACACTGCGGATCCAACAAAAGTAGTTTCGTCGAAATCCGAGGTCATCTGCAAAATGTCCATTTTTAAGGGCCTGAATTCCATAGCGACTATTCAGAATTTTCAACTGGACATATCTTTTGATTCCCGCTATCAAATTTCGATTGGTCGGATTCGTTAGAAAGATAATATCAATTAGATTCCATTATTTTTGGTTTCACTAAAATCCGGATTGTTTTGCACCCGGTATATTCAATTGAAGTTTGAAATCGAATTATCGAACTACCGCGCCATTTTCAATTCTATATATAATTATAATTAATTATATTCGTTTTCAAATGTCGATTCAAACTCAGTTTTCATTGCCATTATCTAAAATATTTATTTTAAATATTTAAAATCCATTATTTTAGCCAATTTAAAAATTTTAAATTGGTTCAGATTTTCTGGGTCGTTACATAATTAGATTGAAATGCCTAATCTGTTATATGCCAAAATCTGCTAAGTTGCTAAATCTGTTAAATCTGTTAAGTCATATAAAATCTGTTATCTGCTATGTTGATATAATCATCCTGTTATTGATATAATCTGAATTGGCATATATATTGGGCGTGCGCATAAACGGTAAATTATTAATTAATTGGCCGCAAAGATAAACATGGCTAACTCGAGGTTAGAATGAGTTTGCGGCGTAAATCTGCCCGGAACCGCCCGGCACATCCAGTGGCCGCAAACAATATGTTCTAATGTGAGAAGTTAGTCATAACATGCGTAAGACACGAGGTTAGGTCTGGCTTGTGGCAGAAGTCTGCCCGGAACCGCCCGGCATATCCAGCGGCCACAAGCTACCGACCTAATGTGAGAGGTCTGTGCATTAATAATTAATTAATGCAAAATCTAAGATAAGAATGACGTCTAAAATGTATTGGGGAAAATAGGGTTAAACCAAAGGGATTAATAGATGTAGTAAAACCCGTCCATGAATCTGTAGGCCCAATACAAAGTTAGACAAATCTGAAAAATCTGTACATCTGACCTGTTAGTCTGAAAACTTGTTAACTTAATTTGTGAATTAGTAAATATGAATTCTGTATGTCTGAACAAGTTAATCTGAAATCTGTTAGTCTAGGGACACAAGGTTAGGAGGGGAATTACTTGTGTCATCTGTTGTTTGGGACCCATATTAGTCAGTAACCCTTTCTGGTATCAAAACTTTGACCCAACAGTAGGTAGGGTCCGGGCACGCTTACTGAACTAATTATAAGTGGTTCATTTTGATAATGGCGAGGGGTGTTGATGGTGCGTTCCAACCGGGTCATGTGCGTGCATGGATCCCGGTCTGCCTCTGAGGATGTAAGACGCCGTGACATCTGTAAATAGGTCTGTGCCAATTGGTTGTCACTTTAGGGAGTGATACACCCTACTGTGGGGCCGACACAGGATATTTATGTATTAGGGAGCCGATCGCTTGGGGTAGGGTTTTAGGGTACGCTTAGTTCTGTCTGTTTCTGTTGGTACCGTCTGTTTCTGTTGGGTGGTAACACCTGTCTGTTCCTATGTGGTACCGTCTGTTCGGGTGGTAAAGGCCCATTACTAATGTACACCTAATTCCACATTCTGTCTCCATAGGGATAAATCTGTTTCTTCTTCTGTTTGTTTCTGATCGGGTAGTAAAGGCCCATTATTAGCATTCTGTTTCTGTTAAAGTATTCTGTACCCATTCCTGCTTCAATTTAGACATTAGGGTGACACCTAATTCTGCTATACTAGTATTAGTACAGAGAAGTGTAAAACAATAGTTTATATCATTCTGTTTTTCTGTTATATCTGCTACACCTGCTATAGTTATCTCACATCCAGTTTTATGTTCATATCATATTATTATTATCTGTTCATATGCTGAAAGTCACTGGACTTGCCAGACTTTTTGTCTGACCCTTGTTGTTTTCGCCTCCTTTCTTCCGTTCCCCCCCCCCCCCAGGTTATCCAAGGAGGGAAATACTTTAGCTTGATCCGGATTTCTCTTTGCTTGAAGTGCTTAAAGTATGGCTTGGCTCTGTATAGCTTCCGTTCCATGGGGATTATGATTTTAAACTATGCATTTTGAAGGCTTTTGTACAAGACTGATATTTTGTACTTGAATTCTGAAATTGAAAGGATGTAACCATATTAATTTCTGTTTCCGCTGTAATAAAGTTAAAATTTTTCAAGTACTGTTTTATCTGTCTTGTAAGTTTCTGTTCTGTTTACTAAAATGCTCCACCAAAGTTAAGGCATTCCCTTTGTGAGTGACCTTAACGGAGGTGGGGTGTTACACTTGGTATCAAAGCTGAAGGTTACCAGATTGGGTAAAGTTTTTGAAAACTGTTTTCAAAAAGGTTTTGAAAGGAAGTATTTTCAAAAATAAAGCTTATTTTGAAAAACATGATCCCCAAGAGCCATATATCTTTCTTTCAGTCCTTTTTGTATTGAACCTTTCCTTTTTCGTTCCAGCATGTCTGAAGCATCTGAGATACCAGAGGGTGTTCATGTACCCGGTTGGTTTCGTCAATATCTTGAGGCTAGGACCGCCGCTGCAGGTCCAGCAAATGATCCCCCTCCTCCACCCCCTCCTCGTGCAATTGCTTTCTCAAAGATCTGTAGAGATTTTGGGGCCATGGGTGGAAAGGATTTCAAGGGAACTGAATCATTTGTAGAAGCGAGGAATTGGCTCAAAGAAACTGAGGATCTATTCGTTATCTTCGAGGTGGACGATAGGCAGAAGGTACAGTTGGCAGTATGGCTGCTCAAAGACGAAGCTTCCTACTGGTGGGAAGTCACTAACGCCGAGAGGCCGGTTGAGACATGGATGGATTTCAGAACAAGGTTTGAGACAAAATTCCTCTCGCAAGCTGAACGAAGTTTACAACTGGAAAAGTTCTTATCTCTTAAGCAAGGGAGTACGACGGTCAAGGAATACGTCAACCAGTTCAACCAACTAGCTAGGTTTGGATTGGATTTAGTCAACACTCAGCATAAAAAGGCTCTCCGCTTTGTTAAAGGATTGAATGAGCCACTGCACAGCTTAGCCATGACCCACGTACCTATGGGAGCGACTTACGAGAAATTGGTGGACATGGCACTACTGCACGAGGAAGACAAGGGCCCGAAAGAGACAAAGAAGGAAGAACCACAGAATAAGAAAGCGGGGCCCAAAAAGGAAACACAAAAGAAGGATGAGAAATCTGAAGATAAGAAGGGGAAAAAGTGCTTTACTTGTGGGAGCTCAACTCATCTGAACAAGGATTGCAGAAAAAGGAAGGGCGCTTGCTTCAACTGTGGGGAGATGGGACACTTCACTAGGGACTGCCCGAAGAGACGAGGACAAGGAGGGCAGGCGAACACTCTTGAGGCTAGTGGCTAGGATAGAAATAGGAAAATTTCTATAGTAGGTTTAATTTCTTTATCTGATTGTGACTTTTTCTGATTTTGGTATTTTGATTTTGTAATCGATACTCTGCACTTTAATGCTGGTATTATTTCTGAATTCCGCTATAGACTAAGACCCATAAGGGTTATGGATCATCTGTTTGAGACTGGGGTTTGAGGGATATCTGTGTTAGGCGTCAAGTATGACGCATACATTCTGAGTTTTCGTGGGGTGTCAATTTGATATTGGTTTCGGTCTTTGGGGCCGATACTTAGGACCCATGTCTAATGGGAACCAAATTTTCGTTCTATCTGTACTCGCTTCCATCATTCGACTGTATCCTATCGATCGAATATTTGAACTTTAGGTAGAAACTAATGGGTGTAAACATGTGTTTGAGACATGTTATGTTTGATGGTTGCAAGTGGATGCAAGTGGTTGCTAGTGGTTGCCCGTGGATGCATATACACACACTAGGCACTAGATCGGCTCGAAAACACTCTCATACTGCATATGGATGGGTGAGCATTTTTTTTCTTGTGGATGCAAATTGGTTGATTCAGCACATGGATGTTGCATTTGAGTGAATGGTTGTGCACTCATATAGAAATAATGTATATCATCAGAATTCTATTGCATACATGTTGGACTCATGGCACTGACATAATTCGCATTAAGGAGGTCAACTGAATCAGTAGACCGCCTGATCTTTGCATTAGATAAGGAACATATACACACACTTTTGCATATGTTCATACAACATTAGAAGTTTTCTAAGGACAATGGATGCTTGTGGATTATGGTTGAGTAGATGGGTGATTGGATGGTAGGACACATTCTTCTTAACTTGAAGATTTCGGAGACGAAATCCTTTTAAGTGGGGGAGAATGTAACACCCCGTGTATTCTATAACTGTGGAATTAACAAATTAAAGTATAATTAATTTGAAATCAAAGAACTAAGGGAAACGGGATACGCCATTGCGTTCGTCTCGGAAAAATACGCGAAATAGAGTCCGAGTTTTCGAAAAACGGAGTCCGTATGAAGAAGATATAGCCTTCGGAAGTTTCTGAATTAAGTTTAAAATTCAAACAGAATAAAATAACTCAGAAAAATCAAGTTTAAATTCCAAAATGGGGCCCAATGGGCCAGGGCGGAAAAACACCCGCCTAAGGCACCCAGGTCGACTGGGCTGTCGACCTGGTCTAACCAGGTCGACAGGGCTGTCGACAGGGCTGTCGACCTGGTCCAGAGCCAGGTCGAACCCAGTCCAACCTGGCTGGCCTATTCTATGTTGGTCGATTTTCTGTAGTCTGCTTTGTCATTAGGGCTAGGTGGCAAGCTCTAATTGGTCTCTCTTCCGAATGAATGGCTACGATCAATCCAAGCAACATCAATGGTCCTAATCAGTTCATAAACTCTATAAAATGACCCTAGACTCTACCTAGGTTTCTTACACAATTCTCTAGCCTCCATTGCTCTCTTCTTCTAATTAAAAATAAAAATGGCGTCTCTGCTCTGCTGGAATTAAAACTAGAAGATAATCAACATCAGCCTAAGCAACTCAATTCAAACTAGAGATTAAAGTTTCTGCAAAGATTCTACAACAAGTTAAAGTTCTTTCTTTAATCCAATCAAGGCAAGTACAGTTATTCTCCGCTATAAACGTTAATTATGATTTTGATATGCATTTAAAACTGAGTTTGAGGTTGTATATATATTCTCTTCTGTTGGATCTGTTTTCTGTGACTGGTCTGTATCCCTTCTGTTTTTATAGCCAGGCTACCACGAGCCTGTGCCTAATCTCATAAGAGATGAACGTATGAACGCAAATTTTGGGATAAATAATGAATGATGCGAAATTTGACAAATTGAATGTATGACTTTAGGTCTGAGGCATAAAATATATTGGACATATGCATAAATTTGACTATGAACATATAATTTATGCATGTTGTATGCATAGTTATGTTGTAATTTAGAACTGTAATTAATGAGCATATGTTGTAAACTAGATTTGGATCTATGCATATTCTATGATAGAAGAAAAGAGGAACTATTGTAAGATTACATATGATTTGAGACTTTGGACAAAATGCATATAAAAGTCAAGATCTGATTTTTAGAAGATATGATTTAAAGATTTATATTGTTGGGTAGAGTTTGCATAATGATTCATGACTCAAAAAGAAGAAGATATGGAAACTTAGGTGTAAAAATTTACATTAATTAGGATATCTATTATTGTGATTACACCTAAATAGGGATTTTTGGATATATGGCATGCATTGGAATTAATGGTTATATTTGGTATAATTTATATGTGAATCTGCTGTAAAATGCTAGTTTAACAAAAAAAATTGGAACATATGTTATAGGGTAAATTATGTCCATATTCTGCGCTATGTAAATGTATGCAAACATGGAAGTATATGATCATATTGTGAATCATGACATTATTTAGGCATATGAACTTAGGCCTAATTTATGTTTAGGCAAGGCATGTAAATAGAACCTTTAGAAATATTAAATTTGCTAAATCTGCTAATTTGCCAAGTTGCCTAAACTGCTAGTTTTGTTATATTGCCTAGACTGCTAATTAGATTGAAATGCCTAATCTGTTAAATTTGTCGGTTGAAATGCCTAATCTGTTAAATGCCAAAATCTGCTAAGTTGCTAAATCTGTTAAATCCGTTAAGTCATATAAAATCTGTTATCTGCTATGTTGATATAATCATCCTGTTATTGATATAATCTGAATTGGCATATATATTGGGCGTGCGCATAAACGGTAAATTATTAATTAATTGGCCGCAAAGATAAACATGGCTAACTCGAGCTTAGAATGAGTTTGCGGCGTAAATCTGCCCGGAACCGCCCGGCACATCCAGTGGCCGCAAACAATAGGTTCTAATGTGAGAAGTTAGTCATAACATGCGTAAGACACGAGGTTAGGTCTGGTTTGTGGCAGAAGTCTGCCCGGAACCGCCCGGCATATCCAGCGGCCACAAGCTACCGACCTAATGTGAGAGGTCTGTGCATTAATAATTAATTAATGCAAAATCTAAGATAAGAATGACGTCTAAAACGTATTGGGGAAAATAGGGTTAAACCAAAGGGATTAATAGATGTAGTAAAACCCGTCCATGAATCTATAGGCCCAATACAAAGTTAGACAAATCTGAAAAATCTGTACATCTGACCTGTTAGTCTGAAAACTTGTTAACTTAATTTGTGAATTAGTAAATCTGAATTCTGTATGTCTGAACAAGTTAATCTGAAATCTGTTAGTCTGGGGACACAAGGTTAGGAGGGGAATTACTTGTGTCATCTGTTGTTTGGGACCCATATTAGTCAGTAACCCTTTCTGGTATCAAAACTTTGACCCAACAGTAGGTAGGGTCCGGGCACGCTTACTGAACTAATTATAAGTGGTTCATTTTGATAATGGCGAGGGGTGTTGATGGTGCGTTCCAACCGGGTCATGTGCGTGCATGGATCCCGGTCTGCCTCTGAGGATGTAAGACGCCGTGACATCTGTAAATAGGTCTGTGCCAATTGGTTGTCACTTTAGGGAGTGATACACCCTACTGTGGGGCCGACACAGGATATTTATGTATTAGGGAGCCGATCGCTTGGGGTAGGGTTTTAGGGTACGCTTAGTTCTGTCTGTTTCTGTTGGTACCGTCTGTTTCTGTTGGGTGGTAACACCTGTCTGTTTCTGTGTGGTACCGTCTGTTCGGGTGGTAAAGGCCCATTACTAATGTACACCTAATTCCACATTCTGTCTCCATAGGGATAAATCTGTTTCTTCTTCTATCTGTTTCTGATCGGGTAGTAAAGGCCCATTATTAACATTCTGTTTCTGTTAAAGTATTCTGTACCCGTTCCTGCTTCAATTTAGACATTAGGGTGACACCTAATTCTGCTATACTAGTATTAGTACAGAGAAGTGTAAAACAATAGTTTATATCATTCGGTTTTTCTGTTATATCTGCTACACCTGTTATAGTTATCTCACATCCAGTTTTATGTTCATATCATATTATTATTATCTGTTCATATGCTGAAAGTCACTGGACTTGCCAGACTTTTTGTCTGACCCTTGTTGTTTTCGCCTCCTTTCTTCCGTTTCCCCCCCCCCCCCCCCAGGTTATCCAAGGAGGGAAATACTTTAGCTTGATCCGGATTTCTCTTTGCTTGAAGTGCTTAAAGTATGGCTTGGCTCTGTATAGCTTCCGTTCCATGGGGATTATGATTTTAAACTATGCATTTTGAAGGCTTTTGTACAAGACTGATATTTTGTACATGAATTCTGAAATTGAAAGGATGTAACCATATTAATTTCTGTTTTCGCTGTAATAAAGTTAAAAATTTTCAAGTACTGTTTTATCTGTCTTGTAAGTTTCTGTTCTGTTTACTAAAATGCTCCACCAAAGTTAAGGCATTCCCTTTGTGAGTGACCTTAACGGAGATGGGGTGTTACAGGTCCCAATACTAGTCTATTGCCTGGTTCTACCCAACATGCGGGAGATCTACAAGGTCTGCCATACAAAGCTTCGAATGGTGACATTTGCAAGCTTTCTTGGTAACTGTTATTATAAGAGAACTCAACCAAATGCAAGTGATCTTCCCATGATCCGCCAAAATCAAGAATACATGCCCGCAACAAGTCTACAAGTATATGATTCACCCTCTCAGTCTGGACATCTGTTTGAGGATGATAAGCAGTGCTCAGATTTAATGTTGTCCCCAGCTCCTCTTGGAATCCTTCCTAGAATTTACTAGCGAATATCGGATCACGGTCACTAACAATGCTAATGGGAACTCCATGCAGTCAGACAATTTCTTTGAAATAAATTTTCGCCAATTTGAGCTGTTTTAGTAGATCTGACAGGAATAAAATGGGCAGACTTCGTGAAACGATTAACGATCACCCAAATACTATCATTGCCTTCTCTAGCTCGGGGCAAGCCATTAATAAAATCCATGGAGATTTGATCTCACTTCCAACTTGGAACTTCTAGTGGTTGTAACAAGCTGGTAGGTTTTTGCTAATCACTCTTGACTTGCTGGCAAGTAGAACACCTGTTGACATAAATGGAAATGTCTCTTTTCATAGATTTCCACCAGAACGTGCGCTTGAGATCATGATACATCTTACTCACCCCTGGATGAATACAAAGCTTGGATTTGTGACATTCATCCATTACTTCTCTTCTGAGCTTAGGGTTATTCGGGACACAAATTCGGCCTTTCAACCTCAGAACTCCTTTGTTATCAATTTAGAAACTCGAGGGTTCGCCTTCCCAACTCTTTTACTAATTCTCTGAATAAACTCATTATCTTTCTGAAGAGCAGAGATTTTGTCAATCAATGAAGGTGTAATGATGAGGTTGGCGATGATAAGATTGGCGACAACCGCATTCTTTCTGCTGAGCACATCGGCTACAACATTGGCTTTTCCTAGAGTATACAAGATGTCCAGATTATAGGCAGCAAAAATTCTAACGAACGTTTCTGCCTCAAATTCAAGTCCCTTTAGGTGAACAGACACTTTAAGGATTTATGATCTGTATATAATTCGAACTTCTCACCCAAAAGATAGTGCCTCCATATTTTTAAAGCAAACACAGTGGCCAACAACTCAAGATCATGATTAGGATATCTCTTCTCATGTGGCATCAATTGATGACTGGCATAAGCAACTACTTTGTCTCTTTGCATTAATACCGCACCAATACCTTCAATAGAAGCATCTGTCCAAACTTTCATATTTTGATTGCCATTAATAATAGTCAACACTGGAGCAGTAGTCAACCTTAGTTTCAACTATTGGAAAGCTGCCTCACATTCAGGTGTCCAATTAAATTTTGTATGCTTCTTTGTAAGCTTTGTTAGTGGAAAAGATAGTTTCGAAAAATCTTTAATGAATTTCCGATAATAGCCAACTTCCAAAATTGGTTACTCATGTCTGGGAAGGAATAAATTTCATCATTCAAGTTTCCAGGAACCATTTACTCCTCACGGCTACAATAATTTCCTGAAATAAATTCAAGGCTTGGCATAATCACACAAGAGTCAAGGGGCCACAAAATCAAATATCACACAAGATTTTCAAAGCCAATTGCTTCAAACAAGGCAGGACAACAACAATCTCGCAAGCAATCAATAAATTAACACATCAAATCATCTCAAGCCATTTTAGAAATTAAAGAGCTAAATTAGGATTTCTATATCCTATCTAAACACCATTTTCATCATAGGCAATAGAGATCGAACACACAACAATTCAAAAGAAATTCAAAGAAAAATTCAAAGAACTCACTTATTACTTTGATCGTAAATTCCTAAACCTATTGTGAAGCAAGCCAGAAGAACACAGAGAATCAATTATCAATCTATCGAAGTTTGATTAGGAAAACCCTACAAATCGCTGCCGCCATTTTATTTCTCAAAGAAGAGAGCAATCGACCAAATGAAATGAAGATGGAAGCAAATAAAATGGTGGACGACCTAGTATCTTGTAAAAAGTGGTTTAATTTGTGTTTTTATTTTATATTGTTTTGGTTTTTAACTCGTGTAAAATTGTCGTTTTTTTTTTCTAGTTTGTTTGTAAAGCTAGATCATCTAGTTATAGGATTTTAACTAGTAGTTTTCTAGTGTCTGTAATAACTAGGGTTACTAGCTGCAGGTTTGTAGCTAGGGGAAAATATGATTTCGGGGAAAGAAATCAGTGCAGGGTTTTGAGCGTAGGATTAGAACAACAGCAGTTGTGCGAGTGTACAAAATTGTATAGGCGGTTAGCGAGGGGTTCGCGAGTTTATAAGTTTTTGTATGCGGGAATCTGTTTAATACCTAGTAGAAACCTTGGGAAATGCAGCGGTAGGCAGGATTTGCCGAAGCTCGGTAAAATCTTTATGTCATTTAATTTCCGCACTTATTTACTCCTCTGTGATCTATGCTCTAATTTGTTTTATATTCTTGATAAAATTCAATAAAACCTATTCACCCCCCTCTGGGGTTAATCTAGATCCAACACATCCAAACTCTTGTAGGACTCGTAGCAACATCATACTCGAGATGACATGACCCAAGTATTCCACTTATCTCAACGGAATGTGAAACTCCAACAAAACAACTACAAAATGTGACAACTCACTGGTTGGCCCAAACAACGTAACCAACCAGTCAAGATCAAAGCAATATGTGAGACATCGTAATTGGCATACGTCAACCAACTACTGACAATCGATAAAATCTCCTCGGGATTGCTAACCAAAAGAACATCAGCAACTAGGTCGATATGGAACTCGACTCAAATATGGTGGCAATTTGGTCACCTATACCAGGATCAACAAATGTTCTGTAGCGGAAAAGTCGGTCCACCTATTTTAGGTGTAGTTCGGGTTTCTGCAGAACATAATGTCTCCCGATCGTGTCGACCATTATCCAAAGCGCCTCATTCCATCATCCACTAAGTAAATTGCCTCGGCTTCATACCATGGCATCACTTTCTTAACTAGAAGGAAACATTAGTCCTTAACTTTGATGTACTTCACCCTGTTTTGGCTCATTACCGGTTGTGAAGCCCTAAAGTAAAGCTTCCACACAAAGCTCTGCTTTTCAGCAAAAGCTTTGATCATCAAGTCAATTCACAACATATAATCAGTGTCAATTAATACATAACCCTCTGAGTACATATGTCACAGAGGAGGGTGTTAAGCTAAGAGGATAGATCCTCCGCCACCTATTTGATATATCATCAATAGGAACCAATACATTATGTCGTAAAATACAACGTCATGCATACATCCATTTACAAGTTCGTTTTGAGTTTTGAACGAAATTGAAGGTACTTTATTCCATGACCCCACCTAGGGGCAAAAGACCTTGCAATCTTAATCACTTTAAGTATGGTCAGATCGCTGTCACAATATAACCCCATATTGGGTGGCCACCCAAGGCATCAACAAAAAATCCTTCCGATGTGAAGGTCTTCGGTCTACAATCAGAGTCGTAGTCATTTTTGTTAGCTCTTATAATGTCATATAGTTATTCACAATGGGTTGAAAAACCAATCATTCCGAATAACTAGCGCATCTTTAAAATCTATAGAGATTTACATGATATCATGAGTCTTATTCGATTTGGAATATTCTTTTACTCAAATCATTCTTCATATTGGGAATTATTCCCTTAAATCTTATCAAGGATTTACATACTTTAAACTCTTTTTTAAGTCTTTCCTTGGAAATCACTTCAATTGATTATAAAATCTCATTTCACAAATTTAACTCAACCCAAGGTTTCTACGCTTTATCGGGATTATGGAAACTCATGAAAAAGGTAATTTCTCAAATCATTATCTCATTCCCATCCTATTCGTCCCACAGAGCAAAACAAGCAACACACCATATCTAATTGCCCTTGTATTTTGGTAAATTCACTTACCTTCATTAATACCATTCTTTCAACCCAAATTTGATTAAAAGATTTCATTTATCTTTACGGGGAGATCATATTTACCCAAACCCAACCCATTCATTGATCATTGATTATGGTAAATTACTTTATTTTTCTTTGATCATATCTCTAGCCAAAAATCGTACATACGATTTCTTAATCGATCATTACAAGAAAAATACGCTTATCTTCTTTTATGCAGTTCTTAAACTTTGTTCCCATTGTCATTTGCTATAGGAAACTCTTCCATTAAATCTTTATATTCGAATCAAACAAAGATTACTCTTCAGCTAGACTTGGAAAATTGTCCTTCCATTAAATGGGTTATATAACAAATGTTTTTAAGAGATTATTCACAATAATCCCAAAATCTTCTTTCATTTTCAATGAAATCTTCACGGAAATCATATCATCTCATAATTGATATAAACTCCCGTATCAGACTAATAGTATATGAGGAATAACGACAAAGCCTTTTAAATTCCTTAAATAGTAAAGGTCTTCACCTACAGAGACTTATCTCAACTAGAACCAAATCGTTCCCATTCAATTCTAATTAAATTAGGAAAACATAAATTGGCTTCAAAATTTTCAAATCCCAAGTATACACCATTATGTTAATAGAGTGAAAGCTTTTAACAATGGCAACCTCCGTTCCCCCAATTTTTACTTCTCGTAAAAATATTACCTTCATTCTAGATTCTGACTTTCATCATATATATCCACCAGATCCGAATCTTTCTCAAAAACATGCAAAGCAAGATAGTTCTTTAAATCTAAACAATTTACACTCTCCAGATCTAAACTCGAAGACCCATTTTCCAGATCTAGCATCTAATTCTCTGGCGATTACAAGCAAGGCAAGTTTAATTCAAATAAAAATATGTTTTCACTGAAGAAAAATCGCATTTGGACTCAGTTCAGCTTAACTACTACGGGCCTGTCATTGAAGGTAACTTCAAATTAGTTATCATTGATGAAAAATTAACAAATAGGGCTAGAGAAATTTGGGTTAACTTTGTAGTGTTTTACGTTTTTGGAAATCGGCCTTATTATCAGTTCTTGAAAGAGTATATCAATAGGAACTAGAGTTTGAAAGGAAAATACCAGTTATGCATACGGGAAAACGTATTTTCTATAATAAAATGTGAAAATGTTTAAGATTGCAATAGAATCCTTGCTTCAGGTCCTTACTATTACAATAAGAGACTTCTTTTCATGAAACGTGGAAACCTGGGTTGAAATTATCCCGTCAATTTCTACATTTGATTCCCATTTGGATTATATTCCCAAATCTAGATTTAGATTTTTGGCCAGTGGAAGCTTTAAGTAGATCGCATCTATATTGGGTCAACCCCTTAATTTGGATAGTGTGATTGAAGATCTAATTATAATTTCCTACGCTAGAATTTTGATAGACGTTAAATGTGATTTCTCCTTTCTTAAGAGTATTCCTATTAAATGTTCTAATGGGGAAATAGTGTGGCAGAGGGTGAGTGTGAATGGAAGCCTACTGCAAATTCTTTTTGTAATATTTTTGGTCACTCTACTGATCAATGTAAAGCTTTTAAAGTGTGGGTTCCTAAAGATAGTACATACTTATCTAACAAGATGGATATTGAGGTAAATTCGAATAATCAAGAAATAGTAGATGAAGATGTGGCAGATAGGAGGGCACTTATAGTGATAATATGGTTTTGGTAGTGGATTCTAAAGGAAATGGAGAAAATTTAAAATTGGACAGTAAGGCCTATACTAAAATGGAAGTAATTCACAGCAGCGGTGAGGGAGTTTCTAACCCATTGATATTGTCATCTAATGATAAAATTGGTTTTCAGGGAATTAGTAAGCATAATAATGAGTTGGTCAAAAATTCTTGTAGCAGTTAAAAAGAATGATGATAGAATGAAAGATTTTGGAGATAACAGTGAATTTCAAGATAGTGAAGAAACTCCTCATAAGAATTCTCTGATGGATGAATCTGACAGTTCCACTAGTAGCTTCAAAGGAGGAAAATTAAATTTAAAAATAACAAGTTAAAAGGGGTATGTAAGTTTATAAGTGATGGACCTTTAGTTGAGATGAATCCTGAATGGGTTAAACTTGTATCTTAGATTCAAACTAGGTCTAAAATGAAGAAAGTTAAGGAAGAGAATGGCAGGCATGTTGGTGTCATTAATAGAGGTATATCCAAGATATAATTCTCTCTTCTAGCTCTTCTTTGGTTCGATCTGTAAATTTTAGTATGATGCTGAATTGTTATATTTCTTGGTCATGTTGTCTCTTGGTTATGCTTCTGGCTTATCTTCTTTTTTTAGAGTTGTTATGGGTACTATTCTATTTTGGTTTTGATGTTTTTGTTTGTTTGAGGTGAGTTTGCAGTTCCGCTGGGTTCTGAATTTTCTATTTCTTGATTTACTCCTTGCGGTTCGGAGCTTGTATTGTGTTCTACTTGTGGTTATCTTGGAGCTGATAATGGAAGTTGATCTCCGAAGCTTGGTTCTCATGTGCCTAAGTTGTTTCTTTTTGTGCGTGGAGTCAGTTAGTTTATACTGTGTCTGTTATCTGGGTTGTCTGATTTGTAAGATATTGTCTTTGGAAAGCTTGGCATTTACTTTTCTGTACAGTTGTTCGTTGTTTGTAATCTTCTATTTTTGGCCAAGCTTTCCTTCTTTTGTAACCTTTCCTTGTAAGTATAGTACCCTTTACTGTTAAAAAAAAAAATTCAAAAAATATTAAGATCCTCTTTCTAGTCATTTGGATTAGTTTACAACTCATTTAGGTATCACTGGTTATCTTAAAGTGAAAATTAGGCTAAGGTCCCTATTTTAGTTCAAAATCCACACCACATCCCTCCCAAACTTTAATTATGAACCTGGTCCCTGTTTTTAGCTGCCGCCCAAAATATTTGCTCCTTTCCGCCTTTTGTTTGTGCCACTTCCGCCTTTTCCCTATTTTGACCAAAAAAAGGCGCTCTAAGGTTAAAAAAAAATTCTAAATTCTGGGAACGTCCTCAGGAGTCCGCAAAAATAAAAAAATAAAAAAAAAATTGCATACTTCTGTGCAACTATTACCGATAGTAGCGTACATGTATGCATGTATTCTTTCTGCGTTTTCTGTTGAAAATCTGGACCAATATATGCATACATGTATGCAACTATTAGCAAATAACTGCATACATGTATGCATACAAAGTTGAACTGAGATTCATGTGTTACGAAAAGTTGCATACATGAATGCAACTGTTTTGTATATATATGCATGCTTGTGTGCAACAAATTTAAAAGGGACGATGGCTTCTGAATATGCGCATGAATGCATGCACGTATTCTGTACAAGAGCATAAATGTGTGCAACAATGTCTGAAAATGGCGAATGCTTAAAAAAACGGGTCAAGTTTGAATATATGCATAAAAGGATGCGTATATTGTTGTTCAACTGCATACATATATGCATTTATACTGCAGTTTGGTGCAACACTGAAATATAAGCATGAATATATGCAACTATTTATGAATAGGTGCATCTTTTGATGCATAAACCTGTTGTTTCGCTGTTTTTGTGTTATCTTGGGTTTTGATGTGATTTTTGATTGTTTTAACGCATGAATTTTTTGGCGTGTATGTGTTTTCTTTAATATTGAAATTTCATGATTTTTTTATATATTTTTTTAATATTTTTTTCATGAAGTTTCAAAAAAGAGGGACCTAATTTACAATAAGTTTAGCAACGGATGTGAGCCTAATTTTGAAACTTAATAGGGACCTGTGACAAACGGACCCCAAAGTGAAAATTATATTCGAAAGGTTGTATTTATTCAATCTCCAATAAGCGCCCTGCGTTTTTTAGTTTTATATTATATATGGAGCGTGAGATGCAAGCGTTCCGCTAGATTCTATTTATTTGATGTAGACATTATTATAATATCACAGGGTTTTCGTATCAAAGTGTTTTGGGTTATAGTAAGGTAAAAATCGTCACAAATAGCGTTGCTAATAACAACTTATTTTCAGAAAATAGTTTTTAAACTGTTTAAAACTTAGTATATCCAATCCGAAACACTTCCAATCATTTATTATTATTTATCATTATTTATCTCTATTTTTTATAATTAAAAAATAGCTCATTTCTATTAAATCCAATTTCGGGTCTCAAACTGCATTAGTGTTGTATTTATTCAAATTTGATTTGAACTTATTTCAAAATGTAACCATTGGATCCTAAAAATTTACTTTAATCTCTTTCCATTTCCAACCAAATATTTTTCGTTTCGGGAAAATCCGACAGTCGGATCTCCCAGTACGTCAATTTAAAGTCAACGGTCGAAATTCGCGAATTATCGCTGCGCGACTAGTCCTATTCAGACCAAACTTGGATTTATATTTTAAATCGAATCGAATTGCTTTCAAAATAGTTTACTGATTATATAATAACTTTCGGAAACTACATTTCCAATATTTAACTTTAAATTCAAATATTCCTTTGTTTAAAAATTATAATATTATTAAAATAATATTATTTTCCAAACTTCAAATTTTGAAATCCAAACTTTCCTGAAACTCATTATAAAAATAAATAAGATAGTTTGGATAATAAAATCTAGTTAAAACATTTTCTGAATCCAAACCGAACTTCACTTTTTAAAGTTACTATTCACTTTTAAATTTAAATTTAAAACTTGCCTTGATTATTCAAAAACTTATTCAAATAAATTTTCAATCTTTACGAAAACAATTTGTAATTACTTGAATTATCTTTACAAATCATTTCGGATCAAAAATTCAAACTTTTATTTTTCGCTTAATATTTTATTAATAAAATATTCAATTAAATTTGGATTTGGAATAAACTCAATTAACCACCATATAATTCAACTTATATGGGTTTAACCCATCATTAACATCCAATTATAACATAATGACATCATAAACATAAGCATTAAGGTCATTAACATTCAATTACTATTTCAAATCACTTTAACTTGAATATTAACCATTGTTAATAATTTATTTGCTACTATTAGCAAATCCAATTGTGTCAAATTAATTTCAACACACATCACAGCAAGTTGTCAATCAATGTCATATCAAAATTAATTGATGTTACTATTCGTTCATAACATAACAATCACGTTATACTAGTGCGTGTGTGTGTATATAACAATCAATGTCATATCAAACCTTAATGGCTAGTGTGGGGTCCGGAGAGGTAGTGGTGGTGGAAGAGAGGAGGTAGAGGTTGTTTCGTGGTGTTAAGGGGGTTAAAGGTGGTAGTTTTAGGCTTTTAAAGGGGAAAGGAGGAGCTTTTACTAGAGGGAGGCCAACATAGGGTAGGGGAGCTGCGCACGTGCATGCTGGGCTAAGGGGTTGTTGGGTGGTCGGTGTGGGGAGGTTTAGGGAGATGGAATGGAGTTTTGGAGAAGAAGATAAAAAAGAAGTAAAACAAAATGAAAATGGAAAAATGGAAACAAAATGATAACTTATACTATTCTAATTGCTTAGAAAGGTGGCAAAGTAAGAGGGAGTGACATGTAGAAGGCAGAAGTAATGAGGTGTCAAAAGGGATGAAAGTTTAGTAAAGTGTGTAAAGGTTGATTTTGATTTGCTTAATCTTAAGTTTAATTAAACGAACTTTATACATTTTCAACCTGTACGATCAAACCGTAAGTCCGATCGATTTGAAATTTGATATCCTATTATATTTCATAGATATGGATATAATGAAACTGGTCTCGTCGAATTCGAAGACCATTTACAAAATGGCTTATTTCTGTGCTATTAATAAATGTGAAAATTAGCGTCACGTCCTTAAAATGGAAGATGGTTTGAGCGAAATCCTCCCCTAAAGATTCATATAAAGTGGGTCCCTATTTTTGGATGCTTCGTGTTTTTTAATATTTTTTGGCGTTGTTGTATAAAATATTCAAAAATTGCAAATATTAACGAGAGTAATCTACCAAAAAAACTGCAATATCAGCAATTATAGTGAATAATTGCTGACATGTCAGCAATTATTCAACCAGTTTTTAGTTGAAAATCGAATGAATAATTGCTGATATATCAGCAATTATTCATATATTCTTGCTGATATATCAGCAAATATGCTAGAACTTTTTTCAAGACGTATGAATTATTGTTGATATATCGGCAGTCATTATGTATAATTGCTGACATATCAGCAACTATGTTAAAGGTGATGGAAGGCTTACGAAAACTTGCTGATATATCAGCAAGTATTATATTTAATTGTTGATATATCAGCAAGTATTTTATATTTGACGAAAAAGTGAATTAATTGAAGGCAGATGCAAAATTGCAGCAAAGACTGCAATTATTACTGTAAATTACTGATATAACAACAACTGTTTTGCGATTAATGCAAATATTTGGAAAAGTTGTTGAAATATCAGCAACAATTGCAAATAGTTGTATCATTTGCTGCAACATACTGGAGCATGCTGTTTTTTTTTTTTGATTCATTTTTTGTAGTTTTAATGCATGAAAACGGTGATTATTATGTGTTGGATTTAATTTTTAATTTTTCTGATTTTTTGATGATTTTCGAAAAAAACAGGGACCTAGTTTACAAAGTTTTAAGACAAGAAGTTTTTATTTATTTTGAAACCTATGTGACAAATGTAACACCCCGTATTTTCCGAGAATATTAAAAGAACGAATTAAAGAATACTTAATTTTTAAAGTGAGAATTAAGGGAAACGGGTTACGCCACTGCGTTCGTCTCGGAATTCTGCTTGAGATAGAGTCCGAGTTTGCGAAATCGGACTCTGTATGAAGGAGTTATGGCCTTTGGAAGATTCAAGAGAAATTCAGAAAATTAAATAGTAAAATAACCCAGACAGGTCGACCTAGAGGTCGACCTATACCAAGGCAGGTCGACCTGGGGGTCGACCTATCCCAGGGCCAGGTCGACCTGGGGGTCAACCTACCCCCTCGCCCAGATCCAAATATGAGACGATTCTGACTCATTGCTGAGTCCTTTCTGACCTATTGCTGAGTCACTAGGTCTTAGGTGGCAATTCTGGATAACTCTATCTATTCTGGATGGTTGTGATTGCTCCTAAAACGATCTAACGGCTCACATAGGATTTAACTTCTATAAAATCAACCCTAGTCCTCAAACCCTAAATCACACAAATTCATTCCAAGGAGCCACCATGCCATCCATGATCGTTCTAGTTTAGCCACCATTCCTTCTTCAACTTGAAAGCAAGATTAAAGCTACGAATCAAAACTAACTTAGAGAATTGATAGTCTTCTTCAAGGGATTGCTTTCCAATTTCAGAAAACAGATCCCAGAAAATAAGACTTTCTTTTCTTTGTAAGTCCTGTTATTGTTTAGATGTGAATGATTAAAAGTTGTGATTTGTAATAAAATGAAAACTAGAGTAATTCCTAGTTGTAAGATAATGACGATGTTGATTTATGCCTATTCTTGTAATGATTCTATCGTATATGCTTGTGAGATTATTGTGGTTATTATGTTGATGTTAAACCAATCGTATATTATGTAAATTTGGTGACTTTTTCATGTTATGTAACATGCAAGTTGTTTAGATCTACATTTAGATCTATGTTTATTGAATCATGCAAGTTATTTAGATCTATATTTAGATCTATGTTTATTGAATCATGTAAGTTGTTTAGATCTACATTTAAATCTATGTTTATTGAATCATGCAAGTTGTTTAGATCGACATTTAGATCTATGTTTATTGAATCATGCAAGTTATTAGGCTAAGACATGTATTATGTTTAGATCTACATTTAGATCTATGTATATTGAATCATGCAAGTTGTTAGGCTAAGACATGTATTATGTTTAGATTCACATTTGGATCTATGAAAATTGGATCCAAAAATTAAAGCTCATATTTACATGCCTTGTTAAACTTGTGTAAAACCATATGCTTAAGATTCATGTTTGTTGGATCCAAGATAAAAGTTCATATTTACATGCCTTGTTAAACCTGTATAATTCCATAGGTTTATGATTCATGATTGTTGGATCTAAGATAAAAGTTCATATTTACATGCCTTGTTAAACCTATATAATTCCATATGTTTAAGATTCATGATTATTGGATCCAAATTAAAGTTTACATTCACATGTCTAGTTGAACTTGTGCAATTCTATATGCTTAAGGTTTATGTTCATTGGACCCAAAATAAAAGTTTACATTTATATGCCTAGTTGGATTTGGGTAATCTCCTATGATTAAAGACTCATGTTAGTTGGATCCAAAAATGCAAGTTCATTATATTATGCCACGTTTAAATGATACATGTTTAGTTAGTTCCTTATACGTTGTGTGAATGGTACATGCTCCCTTCTTTCCCCTTTTGTATATAAGTTAGGCTATGTTATGAGCCTAACATTCTATGTGAATTTTGCTAACGTATGACGGGGGTAATGTTGGGAATACCTTAATTCATATTAATGGCATAATTTGTCCCATAAATATATGAATGAATAGTGGCATAAAATTGGCATAATTTACATACTTAAAATTATGAACATGATTTAGAGAGGAACTGGGCATGACTTGAATAACAATAATTTACATATAAACACAAAAGGTAAATATGTAAATTTAGGAAAAGTCGAATATGCCTAACCCGAGGTTAGATTGAGTTGTGGTGTAAAACTGCCCGGAACCGCCCGGCACATCCAGTAACCACAACAACGCTTATCTAATGTGAGAGGTTAGTGCATCATGCCCAAGGAAAACCCGAGGTTAGATTGAGTTGTGGTGTAAAACCTCCCGGAACCGCCAAGCACATTCAGTAACCGCAACAACACATATCTAATGTGAGAGGTTGGTGCATTAATAAATCAATTAATGCTAATGTACAAGATGAATGACTAGGGTTAAGTTCATAGGAACACTTAACCAATATAACATGAATGACTAGGGTTAAGTTCATAGGAACACTTAACCAATATAACATGAATGACTAGGGTTAAGTTCATATGAACATTTAACCAATATAACATGAATGACTAGGGTTAAGTTCATAGGATCACTTAACCAATATAACATGAATGACTAGGGTTAAGTAAATGATAAACAATTAACCAATATAACAAGATGAATGACTAGGGTTAAGTTAATATGAAACACTTAACCAGTATAGCATGATGAATGGGTAAGGTTAAGTAATAAGAAACACTTAACCACTATAACTTGATTTGTGGTAAGGTTAAGTTAAAACAAGAGGGCAACAATTAACCAATATAACTTGATTTGTGGTAGGGTTAAGTTGACACAAGAAGGAAACACTTAACCAAAGTAACATGACAAGTAGGTTGGTTAAGTAACTAGGATTGGTTGATGACACTTAACCAATACAACATGATGAACACGTGGGGTTAAGTTAACAAGAAATGCTTGACCAATATAACTTGATGGACGAACGGGGTTAAGTTAATTGGAAACACTTAACCAATCCAACATGATAAGTGAAGAGGGTTAAGTTAATAAGAAACACTTAAACAACATGACATGATGAATGGGTGGGTTAAGTTAACATGAACGGACAACACTTAACCAAAATGGCATAATGTGCGGGAGGGTTAAGTACATATCAAGTTGGGTGTGTAATATTAGTAAATATAGGCCCACAAACTTAACCATTAAATAAACATGCTCGAATCAGAAGGAGGGTCAAGTACATATCGGGTTGGTGGGTAATATTAGTAAATATAAGCCCACAAAACTTAACCATTAAATAAACATGCTTGAATCGATGGGAGGGTTAAGTAAATTTCGTGTAGGTGGGTAATATTTGTATATATAGGCCCACAAACTTAACCAGTAGGAAACCCTAGTAACTGGGACCCATTTCAGCAGTAACCCACATAGATGTATCATGGTACCCTGAACTAGGAAAGGTGGGGCATGATTACTGAGCTGATTATAAGCGGTCAAAACAGTGGCAGGGGGTACGTCAATGTAGGTTCCGACAGTTTACGGGCAAGCACGTACTCCGGAGTGGGAAAAAGCAGGCACTGGGTACCAGAAGTCATGCACTATGCGTCTTGAATCGTGTCGGGTTGATGTCATAAGGATTGATACACCTTATGGTGGGGACAACACATGGTATCTACACGCAAGAGAGGGCCGATTGACACAGACACAAGAGAAATTAATACAAGTAGGGAGCCGATTGATAGGGTAGTAAAGGTACATCTAACACATCCATGGCAATTAGGCAGATTGAGATGAAATCCTCATAATAGATGTACACCTGAAGGCTACCACAATTGCGGGGATTGGGATCACGGTACCATATTATCATTTTATATAGAGTACTAGTTGGGACACTAGTTAGGTGGTGCAGAGAAGTGAAATGAGTGCGATAGCATATTCCGCCTTATTATCTTATTTCTAGGGTGTTGACCTAGATTTAGTTTATTCCTATCATAACCCTTTTCTTGTTTACATGCTAAATAGTCACTGGACTTACCAGACTCATGTCTGACCCATTTTCTTTCGTCTTCTTTTCTTCCGTCCCCCCCCCCCCAGGTCCGCAAGGAGGGAATACTTCATCTTAGATCGGATCATTTCCAGCTTGAAGAGAGTAGATGTATTGCTTGAAACCTTTTTCCTTGGGCTATGGCTTTGGATACTCTCTTATTGGGGATTTATGCTGCCTTACTTTTGTTTTAATGCTTCTTTATGTTTTAATTCAAGACAGATATTTTGTTATAAAAATTTGAAAGTATGTTTGAGACAGTTGTTGTAATATTTTAACTGAATCACGTACTTATGAAATAAATTTAGTTTTTCCGCTGTTTATTTGTCTGTCTTGTAATTTATCTGCATCTTTTACCTAAAATGCTCCACCGAAGTTAAGGCATTCCCTTTGTGAGTGACCTTAACGGAGGTGGGGTGTTTCACTTGGTATCAGGGCTGATGGTTGCCAGATCAGATAAAAATTTTGGAAACTAATTTTCAAAACGGTTTTAAAAGAAGCACTTTCAAAAGAAAAGTTTTGTTTTAAAGGCATATTCCCCCAAAGCCATAAGCACTATCTTTAGATCCTCTGTTTGAATCCTTGTTTCCTTCTTTCCTGAGTCTCCGGGGCTTCCGGCTTTCTGGGAGTTAACCTCATCGTGGCATGGTTCCGTAGGTTCGATGAGACTACGACCCCTGTCAAAGGGCGAAGAAGTGCCCAACCTCCATCCATAGTTGTAATAGTTTCACCTACGGCTAATTCTCTTCCAAGCTTTGTAGGGTTTCCCGTGCGATGGAGGCAACGTTCGAAAGGCTTGTCAACATAGTTCACAAAGGAGGTAAAGAGAAAGAGGCAAAAGGGGAAGAATCACAAACAAGGGATTGGAATATAAGAAGGGCGGAGGAAATAATAGATCCCACAACAAGAGGAACTATCTTTTCTGTGGTATAGCGGGTCATTTAATTATAGGAAGTAAAAGATAAGTGGTTGTTTTCAGCATGGTGAGGCAGGGCATCTTATCAAGGATTTCCAAGAGGACAAGGACAAGGACAAAGGATAGGATTTACAGGAAGGCAAGTGCATGATTTCACCGCCAGCGTATCTGAGAGAAAGATAGTAAACTTTTCTTTTTCTTTTTGATCATCCTGTTAGTACTCTTTTTTATTTCAGCGCTTCACATTCGTTTATATCGGTTTCCATAGTTGAGTCTCTGCACCTTAGAACTTGTATAATAGAGGATCCCATTATTGTCTCAAATCCAATTGCCGGTTCGACTCATTTATCTTTGGTTTGTGAGGATTTGAGAATAGTTATATTAATGCTTATGTTTTTGGTTTCATGGGCTATGGGTTGATTCCAGGCATGGGATGGTTAACTAGTAATTGCGAAAGGAGGGTAGTTAGACAATTTACTTGCCTCGGGAATACCCTCGAGATTTCGAGCGATCCTAAGGGATCAGTTAGGCTTAGCTACCTAGAATCACTTGATGCATCTATCGACGATTTGCGATCCGTTAGAATAGTCCATGAGTACGAGGATGTTTTGATTAGGTTAGGGGTTTTCCCCTTAAAACTCGAGATAGACTTCCGCATATATCTAGTTGACAATGCAAAGCCAGTTATGCGATCAACGATAATTTTGGAACAAGATTGGCAAGGATAGCCAGTGTCGGTCAAGTGCTCAATTGTTTGGTTGTTTTGCTAGTATCATCTCACATAAATCGTCCAAATTCGGAGGAGGTATTCCTTGGGTGCTTGCCAGATATTGGTTTAGGCCTTTGGGGCTTGTACTTGAGGGATGACGAGTTCGACTAGGATGGTTTGCGTGAGAGATAAATGGTTGTGGCAGGCGCCCTAAGTAAGACTGACCTTAAGAGAGGTAAAAAGTACATAGAAACCTTTAGCTTTAGACCCTCAAATTTGTGACATGATGGATAAGCTAAGTAGAGGAGAGACCTCTAATCATCTTAGTATATACACCTGGTATCATGGTTAACACCTGTTTATCTTAGAAAGATAGTTCGACTACATTGGATACCCTCTAGCATAGTAAGTGATCGAGGTCTTATCTTTACTAGTGGGTTTCGGAAATGGAGGTCAAGAAACCTCGCAATTGTGAAGTTAAATTAGTTAAGGTACAGTCGAGTGAAGCTCAAGAAGATGCGACTTAGAAGACTGAAGACTAGATACGCACAACCTACCTCTTTTCTTTTTGAGGATACATCCTTGATCTCTCTTTCCTTAAGTTTATGCATGTAATGACCCGCATTGGCAGAGGTATTATGATTAATTTATTTTATTATATCAATGGTGATATAGAGGATTTAATGGTCGTGGAATTAAATAATAGTGAATATTTAATTAAAATAATAATTAAATAATATATTAACTTCTGAAATAATCAGAATTGGCTGAAATGACGATATAGTGTGAACCGGATCATCTGTGATATTTCATTCAGCTTGGAATTGAATTTGAATTACGAATATATTCAATCGTCGACAGTTAAACGTATAGTTTATAATATAATTATAAACGAGCTTGAAATGGCACTGCAGTTCATAAATTGGCGATTCGAACTTCAACTGAATGTACAGAGTTCGTTTTAAATCGGATTTCTGTGAAACAAGAAACGTGTGGAGCTGGTGGAGTGTATCTTTCTAGTGGAAGAGAAAAATCAGGATTTCGTCGTGTGGATTTTGATTTATGTCCAAATCAAATTTTAGAATAGTCGCTATGGAATCGTTTATCGACCGTAATGGTTTATTCGATATAACTAGATATCGGGTGTGAATTCAGACAAGGTTCTTTTGGGAAATAGTGATAATTTAATTTTTAGAATTTTACTGTAATTTTTAATTAATTTAATAAGCGACTTTTTATTTGAAGTATTTCGCACCCTGAAATCAACATTTTGAAGTTTCAAAATATAAGACCACCTACCGGTATTATTATATTTCTGGAGTCGGGACACCTCGCTCATCACGATGGTGTGTTTATTTCTGTTCGACGCCGTCGGACATAAATGAAATCTTATGTTACTAAAAGTTAAAACAAAATGTATGGTTCCTTAATGCTCCACGCCCTTCTTTTTCTATCCACAAATTCTTTGTGTCATAAAAGAAGGCCTCCCTTAACGTTCTCTCAGCCACAAATCGGATCGACGAAAACCCAAATAAATACACAACACTTAATCATTTTTGAGTCGCACTCTTCTTCTTTCTTTTCAGAAAAACGCAAGTTAGAAATTCCCAATCAACTCATATAAAATCTCATAAATCCTCACACATACAGATTCGAAATCCCAAATGAAAAGCTTCCCTCTTGTATACATTTTTTTTTAGTTCGATGTAGGGGTTTTTCCAGCGAGGTTTCTGAAGCGGGAAGGGACGAGGAAATAAAGGGAATCTGGGCGCATGTTTGGTGGAGTAGTTGATTATGGAAGGAACAGTAGGGGAGGAGAGGTACGCGTGAATAGGGGGAAAAGGGGAGCAAGACTCTTCGTACAGTAGAGTTTTCATGTGGAAAAGAAGGGGATAGTACGGGCTTTATGAGGTTGGGATGGAGTTGAAGTGTGGTAGGAGATGGGGACGGTTCTGATTTGTTTCGTGAGTAGGTGGTTTTGCATGCAAGTAAGGCAAACGTGGAGCACAGTTTAAGGATACAGGTTATCTAAATAAAAATATATTGGTATTCTCGTTAATCCCAATAGTGGTATCAACGAAGTGATGGTGTTTATAATAGTTAAGGGTAGGTGCGGTTACAGTGGAGATGCCATTTGCAGTAAGGTGTCCAAATTTCATTCTTTTTGGTAACATGGTGGTATGGATGGGGAGATGAATACGATGGTGCGTGTGTTTATATAAAGTGGAGTTTGCCTAGTTTTGCGCTGGAAAGCAAGGCGGTAGTAGCAGACTTTTGGTGATAATATAGTTCAATATTTACACTGTACAGTAAGGGTGTTGACGCAAACATGAAGGTGGAAGGGGTTTTGTTCAGTGTAGTTAAAATTGGTTTCAGTTATGGTTCCTGGTTGTCAAAAGAATGGTAATGGTAGTGTCGAAAGTAAGAAGCAGAGGAGACATATATTTTACAAGTAAAGGAAGGTGCTTGCGTGTTCTTCCATGAGGCGTGAGCATATACTATGAAACAATGGGACTGACTGGGAGCGAATCCGAGCTCGTTACAATTTATGGCGAAATAAATTGTCCGACTGAATCAGATAACGCAAACCGTTATTTAACGGCTAACGCGCCAATGTGAGTAAATCTCACTAACTCTGAACAGTTTATAATTTCATGTTGTATTTTTAGAACTGTTAGATATTGGCTGATTGACTGTGTGTTGACTGTTTGATTGAACTGCTAGTCAGTTAGTTAAATTTTCTATATTGATTCTGTTTAACAGAATATATCATATAGAACTGAAAAGTGATGTTATCTATATTGTTTAACATCTGTGATGCAGGGAAACAGGTTGGAGGAATCCAACTGGATTCCTCAATATTTATTTTACTGTTTTCATATATTGTGATATATGATGTGTTATGTAATCTGTTATGGATTATGGGTGTTGGAATGATGTTGATCATTGTTATTCGATATTGTAAATATCATAAAGACCCTGGGAGGTAAAAAGAATTATTTCAATGTATATTGAAATAAAAGGGATTTTATAAAATCAACAGATTTTATAAAAGGAAATATTTCGAAAGTAAAATAAAAGGGAAAAATGTTTTTAAAACGAATAGATTTTTATAAAAAGGGAAATCATTTGTAAAGTGAAGAACCGTTACTAAAAGTAAATCTTTTTAAATGAATAGTTATTCGAAAAGGAGTTAATCGATGTTTGTAAATCGATTAGAGTTAAAGCAAAGGAGTTAATCAATGTTAGTAAATCGATTAGAGTTAAAATTAAAAAGGAGTTAATCAATGTTAGTAAATCGATTAGAGTTAAAGCAAAGGAGTTAATCGATGTTAGTTTAGTCGATTAGAGTTAAAGCAAAGGAGTTAATCGATGTTAGTTTAGTCGATTAGAGTTAAAGCAAAGGAGTTAATCGATGTTAGTTAATCAATGTTAGTTAATCGATTTGAGAATAACGTAAAATGAGTTAATCGAATATAGTTATTCGAATAGAAGCAAATGAATTAATCGAATATAGTTTATTCGAAGAAAGAAAAGGAGTTATCGAATATAGTTTATTCGAAAGGAGTTAAGTCAAATAGAGTTAATCCGATAATGGTAGTCGAATAGAGTAAATCAATAGTGTTAGTCGAATAGAGTTAATTGATAAGGGTTAAATCTAATAGAGTTAAGTGAAAAGAGTCAATCGAATATAGCTATTCGAAGAGGGTTAAGTAAGGAAGTTAGTTAAAGAAATATAAAGTGAACTTTGCTAATTTCAAAGTTAGAAATGTTGTTCAGTTAAGGTCTGAGAGGTAGTTCTACCCCAACTTGATTGGCTTCGTTTTTAACTAAGGAATAGTTAAGGTTCGGCAGTAAAGGAAATGGTTTGAGTTGGCATCGCGATGGTTTGTTTAAACATCTGTCTAAGTCCAATGAAGAAGCTTTGGAAATGTTTTCCAAATAAGAAACCAGGAATGTTTTTTAATAAAGAAAACAAGAAATGGAAATGTTTCCCATTGTTAATAACGTATATTTTTCCCAATTTAGAAAATAGCAAAATGTTGAATATAGGGAAACAGGAGATAAGTAAATTTATGAAATAAAGAGATAAATGTTGAATGATGTTTGATCGATATAAATTTCCATCTGGAAATAATATCGTTGTTTGCACACCTGTTTTTTTATTCGATAGTTAAATCACAGACTATCAAAGTTTTGACCATTTTAACGTTGTTAATATGGAGAGACCGGTTGGATTATTGTCCAAAGAACCACTCTGTATTGGCATAAGCGTTGCGAATCATATATGCCAAAGATAATTGAAGACGGGGTTATGCAAGGGCTATCCTGTTTACAGAATAGTGCCTTCGGTTCATCCTGTTCCTGGATGACTTGTATGGACGGATGTCTGACAGAGTATTTCCAGACGATCACATATATTGATTTCTCCAACTGTACCAAGAGTGGAAGCGGAGAAGGAAACTTCTTTTAGCTAACGCGTAATGTATGGTTAAGGACGTCAATCGGTGATTTGATGGATTTGATGATGTGGCATTCAAAGTGAATCTGGTATGATGATAAAGCGTAGCTTCTAGCCTCATCATCCGGTAAATGACAGAAATCGGGCAGGTAGCATGGCTAAGTCGGTCGCACCGAAGTAGGGTGTATAATCACCTGATCTAGAGTTTCATTTATTTCCAAAAATCTATTGTTGATGCTGTCCCATTCGGGAAACGGTTGCTGATCCCAACCGTTGGTGATATACATTCGATACACTCAAGCGAAATGAGTGGTCGGTCACGTGTGGCCGGGTTGCAAGATGTTCTTGTTGAACCCAGTGTATTCCTCTCTAGAGGTACACGAGCGATAGGTGGTCCCATACCTTGTCATAGTTGGAAATCCATTACCCAATACGTGCTTGCGGTTTTGAGTTGTATACTATATATGTAGAACGTGAGATGAAAGCGTTTCTGCTAGATGATTATATATACTGTGGTTGATAGACATTATTATAATATCAAAAGGGTTTTTGATATAAAGATATTTTGGATTTTCATAAGGGAAAAACCCGTTCCGTTATGCGGCGTGGTCTTATGAGATATCGTTTACTTGTTCGAACTGTTTTTAAACTGTTTTACTCATACCAGTCCCATGACTGACCCGGAGTTTACTTTGTTGTTTTCCCTAAACTCTTGGGTGCCTAAATTTGTATGGGCAGTCAAGTAGTCGGGATTTTACAGATATAGTTGAAGAGCTGGAGCAGGAGGCTTCAGGATCATATAGCTATAGTTATTTCCGCTGTGTTGTAAGTGCTGTACTTTGATAAGGATGTATATTCAAATATAGATGTATATTTCAAAGTTATGTTACATATATTATATGTTATTCGTTCCGCTGTGAGATTCGTGTTACTCTGATGTTGTGTTCTTCTTCTTCTATTCTAATTTTCTATCTTATCTTTCCTCACCCTCTAATTTCTTTCACTAATTACCAGGATTTTTCGATGTTTTGGTTATCGAAATCGTGTTTATGTCGATAACCAAAGTCGCCGAAAATCCGGGTCGTTACAATGCATGCTTGTATATACCTTTTAAGTATATCTCCTCGATTTTATTCCTTAACCTTAGGTAGAAGCCAATGGATGTAAACATGTGTTTGAAACATGTTATCATTCGTGGTTGCAAGTGGTTGCTAGCGGTTGCTCATGGATGCATATACACACAATAGGCACTAGATCAGCTCAGTCACTTTAATATTGCATATGCATGAATGAATTTTATATATATGAACTGAAACTTGATGTGTTATCATATGGATGTTGCATTTGTAAGAATGATCCTGCACTCATGTAGAAGTTATAAAGTACGATTAGTAATAACTGCATACATGATGGACTCATGACACTGACATAATTTGCATAGAGGAGGTCAACTGAATCAGTAGACCGCTTGATTTTGCATTAGATAAGGACATGTACACACACTATGCATATGACCATGAAAGCATTAGAAATCTTTTTAAGGAAAATGGATGCCTGTGATTGAATGGTTGAGTAGATGGATGTTGGATGTTAGGATATGCAGCCTTCTTAACTTAGAGATTTCGGGGACGAAATCCTTTAAGGAGGGGAGAATGTAACACCCGTATTTTCTGAGAATATTAAAAGAACGAATTAAAGAATACTTAATTTTTAAAGTGAAACGGGTTACACCATTGTGTTCGTCTCGGAATTCTACTTGAGATAGAGTCCGAGTTTACGAAAATCGGACTCCGTATGAAGGAGTTATGGCCTTCGGAAGATTCAAAAAAAATTCAGAAAATTAAATAGTAAAATAACCCAGACAGGTCGACCTAGAGGTCGAGCTATACCAAGGCAGGTCGACCTGGGGGTCGACCTACCTCAGGCCAGGTCGACCTGGGGGTCGACCTACCCCCTTGCCTAGATCCAAAATCTGAGACGATTCTGACTCATTGCTGAGTCCTTTCTGACCTATTGCTGAGTCACTAGGGCTTGGGTGGCAATTTTAGATAACTCTATCTAGTGTGGATGGTTGTGATTGCTCCTAAAACGATCTAACGGCTCACATAAGATTTAACTTCTATAAAAGCAACCCTAGTCCTCAAACCCTAAATCACACAAATTCATTCCAATGAGCCACCATGTCGTCCATGATCGTTCTAGTTTAGCCACCATTCCTTCTTCAACTTGACAACAAGATTAAAGCTACGAATCAAAACTAACTTAGAGAATTGATAGTCTTCTTCAAGGGACTGCTTTCCAATTTCAGAAAATAGATCCCTGAAAACAAGATTTTCTTTTCTTTGTAAGTCCTGTTATTGTTTAGATGTGAACGATTAAAAGTTGTGATTTGTAATAAAATGAAAACTAGTGTAGTGACCCAAAAATCCGGTCCAATTTGAGCTGACTAAATAACACAAGTCCAACCCCAAATTGCACTAGAAATTCAAGAAACTAATAGAAAGAAGATAGAGGGTGAGGATAGATAAGATAGAAACTTAGAATAGAAGAAGAAGAAGACAACAACAACAACATCAGAGTAACACGAATCTCACAGCGGAACGAATAAAATATAACATAACTTTTGAAATACAAAGTTATAACTGTTTATACATACCATTTTCAGAGTACAACATATAACATCACAACGGAATAAATAATAGCTATCGACTGCTGAAGCCTCCTGCTCCAAGCTCTCCAAGTGCATCTGTAAATCCCGACTACTTGACTGCCCGTACAAATTTAGGCACCCAAGAGTTTAGGGAAGACAAAACAAATAAACTCCGGGTCAGTCATGTGACTGGTGTGAATAAACTCAAATCATTTAAAACAGGTATATGATATCTCATAATACCACGCCATGAATACGGAACGGGTTTTTCCCTTATGAGAATCCAAACATCTTTGAAAAGCAATATCATTCTGATATTATGATAATGTCTAAATACAAATAGATATCAGTCTAGTAGAAACGCTTGCATCTCACGTTCTACATATATAGTATACAATCAAAACCGCAGGTGCGTATTGGATGATTGGGTTTCCAACTATGACAAGGTATGGAACCACCTTCCGATCAGTGTACTCTAGGAACGATACACTGGAGTTCAACAAGAACATCTTGCAACTCAGCCACACATGACCGACCACTCATTTCGCTTGAGTGTATCGAATGTACATCACCAACGGTTGGAATCAGCAACCGTTCCCGTATATATATATGGGACATCATTGATAGATTTAAGAAGCAAATGAATATTCTCTAGATAGGTGATTATACACCCTACTTCGGTGCGACCGACTTAGCCATGCTGCCTGCCCGATTTCTGTCATTTACCGGTTGATGAGGCTAGAAGCTACGCTTACTTTCCATTCATTTATAACACGATCACTTTGAATGCCACATTATCAGATCCGTTAATCATTTAGTTGGATCTGCACAAATAGATTCTGGATATTATGCGAAGGGAATAAATCCGTTGGCCACCATATATATTTGTACAGTCCAACCCATTCGATCATTGGAAATACTCTGTCAGACATTCGTCCATTTACGTTCGTTCTGGGACTGAACGAAACCGAAGGCACTATTCTGTAAACAGGACAGCCCTTGCACTTTACTCCGTCTTCAATATATTCAGCATACTTGGTTTGCAACGCTTATGCCAATACGGAGTGGTTCTTTGGATAATAATCCAACCGGTCTCTCCATATTTACAACGTAAAATGGTCAAAACTTGATAGTCTGTGATTTAACTATCAATGAAAACATGTCGGCGTACAAACAACGATCTTATTTCTAGATAGAAATTTGATCGATCAACCATCATCATATATATATATATATATGTATATATATACATACATATATATTCATATTTTCTTATTTTCTATGATTAGAAAATATACGTTATTTACATTGGAAAACATTTCCAATCCTCATTCATGTTCCACTAACTTCCACAACTATCAGTCCCTAACTATAAACTAGTAAGAGAACAATTCACTAAGTATAAACCCCGAAGGCCGAAACCAACATCAGATCAACACTCAGAAAAATATTCAACTTACCAATCTCTAGTCAGTTTCTAATATTGTTTAACTCTATTTGATTTACTCTTATTCGAATAATTAATATTCGATTAACTCCATTCTCTTAACTTGACTCGATTGACTCGACTCGACTAACTTGATTCAAATAACCACTCTCAACTTAACTTAATTCACATAACCAACTTGACTTAACTTGATCCACCTAAGCAACTTGACTTAACTTGATTCACCTAACCAACTTAACTTAACTTAATTCACATAACCAACTTGACTATCTTGGTTAACTCTTTTCGAATAATTCCTTTTGATTTACTCTTTTCGAATACTATAAGTCGCTTAACTCTATTGATTTAACTATATTGAATAACTAAATTCGATAAACTCCTTTTTATTTAACTCTTATTCAAACAACTAATATTCGAATAACTCTATTTGCTTTACTCTTACTGCTTAACTCTTATTTGATTAACTCTACTGAATTAACTCTATTCCGAATAACTAATATTCGATTTAACTTTATCCTTAATAACAATGTCTATTTTAACTCTAGTCGATTAACTCTATTTCGATTAATCCTATTTGTTTAACTCATATTCGATTAACTAATCTTCGACTAACTAATAGTCGATTAACTCTATTTGGATTATCTCTTTTATATCTCGTCAATTTCCTTTTTATAACGTTTATTTTCCGTTACAACTATTCCCTTTTTTTTTATAACTTCTAATTACCGTTACAAATATTTCCTATTTATAACTTCTAATTACCGTTACAAATATTTCCTATTTATAACTTCTATTCTATTTGTTTTATCAACATTTTTCCCTTTTATAAAACTCTATTCGTTTTATAAATACTTTCCATTTATAAAACCGTGTTCGTTTTATAAATAATTTCCTTTTATAAAACCGTGTTCGTTTTATAAATAATTTCCTTTTATAAAATCCTGTGATTTTATAAAATTCCTTTAATTCAATATACATTGAAATATTCCATTCACAACTCAGGGTTTCTTATGATATTCAAAATATCAAACAACGATGATCAATATCGTTCTAACATCCATAATCAATAACAGATTATAAATCCCAACATATATCACAATATATGAAAACAGTAAAATAATTGTTGAGGAACCCAGTCGGATTCCTCCAACCTGTCTCCCTGCATCCACAGATGTTACACAGTATAATATATATCATATTTCATTTTGAAATGAAAATATCCTGCTGTACAGAACCATATTTGATTAACAGTACATAGATTAACTATAACTATGTTTTCAATCAAATCTATTTAACAGTCCAGTTTAACAATCAATATACAGCAGTCAATAAATAAAGTACAATTTATATTAAAATATAAATTGAGGAGAGTTAGTGAGTTTTACTCACATTGGACGATCATCGTTAATAACGATAACCATCGCTTGATTCAGACGGACAATTTATTTTGCTATAAATTGTAACGAGCTCCGATGGACTTCCCGTCAGTTCCATCATGTAGTGTCCATCCATATGATCCTATCGGATCTTATTTCGCTGAATTTCGATCACGTATGGTAAAGTTACAAAGGTTACAAGTTATACGCTATTTAATTTATATTAAACCAATATATATTTTGTTTTCAATTCCTTTGGGCCTTTACCTTCTTACATATCGGCCCACCAGAGAACCAGGCCCGCCCAATTTTGATGCACCCTTCTTACTCGATTTCAGAACTTCGGCCCTCCACTATTTCCACGCAACCAACAGTAGCAACCGACCATTCCCAATGTCCATGAAATCAACACTTCCTTCATACTTATTTTCTTTAATCTCCCCCTTTCAACTAATTAAGCCACTAATGTTCTTCCTCCCTCAGACATAAGAACACGCGCTCCTGTCCATTACCGTCCCCTTCTTCTACCAATTTCATCTTCTCGAATGCATCACACAACAAATGTCCGTCGACATCAGGCCATTTCCTCACTCGTTTTCTTGACAGAAAACAAATCCGACTATACCATCGCTCAGCTCTACCCTTTCTCTCTCATCTCACACCAACCACACCCACTTCGAACTCAGGAAAAGCCCTGCGTCGACCCCACTTCAGCCCTAGAATCACGCTGGAAATGTTCGAATAGTAGAACTGTCGTTGCACAGAAAAGAAAAGGGCATAGACTGAGGAGAATCCATCCAGGATTTTAATGATGTTTGAAGTTCGATTTGTCGAAATTTATATAATTTGTTCCGAATTTCTTTTTGAGGATCGAAGTTTTTTTTTTCCCTGAAAGGAAAATCAGCGGCGCACCTTAGGAGGTTGTAAATTAGGTTTAAGGAGTAAGGGCATTATATATAGGGAATTGTTTTAGATATTTTCTTTGGTCTGGTTTATTTAGAGGCCACGTTCCTTCCTTTATAGCCATTTAAAGTCTTCGCTGTGAACATCTAATGGAAAGGGAAGAGTTGGAGACGGTGTGTCTGCATCATTTATAAATGGATAAATCTGGTCATAGTATATATTGGTTTTGGCAAAGAGTCTTATTTATTAACGGTCACCTGTCATAGAATTTTGATTCGTGTTATGGACTTTAATTGACAAAAATAAAAATACCGGTGAGACCAGGTCTGTGCCACGATTCCAAAAATGTAATAATACCGGTAGGTGAACTCATATTGTAAAACCCCAAAATATATTGATATAGGGTGCACAATACTCCAAATAAAAAGTCGCGTATTTAATTAATTAAAAATTACAGTAAAATTCTAAAAATTAAATTATCATTATGTCTGAAAAGAACCTCGTCTAAATTCAAACCCGATCTCTAATTATATCGAATAAACCGTTACGGTCGATAAACGATTCTATAGCGACTATTTTAAAATTTGATTTGGACATATCTCAAAATCTACATGACGAAATCCTGATTTTTCTCTTCCACTAGAAAGATATACTCCACCAGCTCCACATGTTTCTTGTTTCACAGAAATCCGACTTAAAACGAATCCTGTACCTACAGTTGAAGTTCAAATCGCCAAATAACGAACTGCAGCGCCATTTCGAGTTCGATTATAATTATAATATAATTTATACGTTCAACTATCGTTGAATAATAATATATTCGTTATTTAAATAATTAAATAAGTTAATTATTACACCGTCAAAATACGGGTCATTACATTCTTCCCCACTTAAAATAATTTCGTCCTCGAAATTGCTAAGGTAGTGGACGACCCTATCTATTGGAATTCCTAAGATTGGTTTACCCCTTATTTCTGATTTCAACTGAACCACTTAAATTCCGATTAAAATATTAATTCATTCTGACTTACTAAATTTTCAAAAAATTTGAAAATTTTCTAACACTTTAAATTTTCGGAAAATTTCGCCATAACCTCCTTTGTACAGCCCTATCGGTAAAACTCCAACTCGCCTCTCTAGGCCCTCTCCAACCCAAAAGAAAATCAACCAGCCAAGCGGCTTGCCAATTCGGCTCATAAATTCCAAAATCATATCAATTTTAAACTTGTACCTTTTTGTCGGGTATATCATTATATCCCTACCAGCTGCTATCAATTTTGCATATATCATGCCATCCAAATCAACTCCAATCTGTCTTCATCCTCAACACAATTATTGGCTTATACTCAAGTAAAATTCCATTCAAGCTCTAATCTCAAATTTCAATCTCTCAACCTACCAATTCAATTTCATATTCACTTATTTCAAGTTAAATCCCAATTTATAAATCACCTTTACCGGTTCATCTATTTAACTCATAAGTTAATTTAATTTCTGAATTTAAATTCCTAGGTTTATTCAAATCACTTGGAATCATAATAACAATTCAAAATCCTTTGACTTCCTGAATAACTTGTTTTTGCAAAACAATTTCAAAACAAAATCTTCGGTAGTAATCCGTCACTTAGCAACTCGAAAATTACACCGATGATGTATCGATCCATCATCGGAATTATTTCCCAGCGATCAAAGTGAGTTCAATACTATATTCCTTTCAAAACCACTTTTAAACACTTCCCATTTTGAAATCAATCCCAGATATCCTTATCAAAACAAATTTAAAACCTCCCAGGATTTTAAAATTCATGTATACTTAATCCAGATTTAATTACAAACACTGGTCTGAATTTCCAGTTTTAAATTTCAATTGTGACTTTAATTTCATATTTAATTCATCTTATTTCATATACTTTACTTATATGAATTCTGTTTAGTTATTTATAACCATTTCACCTTTATAATCTTATTCGATTTTTAATAACAACCAACACATTAATATTTCCAATATATATACTTGGGTAAAATTATTTCATTTACCCTCTTTTCAAAACATACCATGTCGGTTCATCGTATTCAAGTGTTTAGTAACTCCTATCAACACAGTTTGCATTACTGTATCGACCAGAATTCATAAACTACTCGACCAATAAATCTCCACAATATAAAACAAATTTTTATATCAAATAACAAATACGTTCACTCGTATATATACACTCAACTCAATCTAGGGTATTACTAACCCCATCTCTACTGAGTCACGCCACAGAGCCAAGGTATAACTTAACCTTTGCTCTGATACCAACTGTAGTGACCCAAAAATACGGTCCAATTTGAGCTGACTAAATAACACAAGTCCAACCCCAAATTGCACTAGAAATTCAAGAAACTAATAGAAAGAAGACAGAGGGTGAGGATAGATAAGATAGAAACTTAGAATAGAAGAAGAAGAAGAAGAAGACAACAACAACAACATCAGAGTAACACGAATCTCACAGCGGAACGAATAAAATATAACATAACTTTTGAAATACAAAGTTATAACTGTTTATACATACCATTTTCAGAGTACAACATATAACATCACAGCGGAATAAATAATAGCTATCGACTGCTGGAGCCTCCTGCTCCAAGCTCTCCAAGTGCATCTGTAAATCCCGACTACTTGACTGCCCGTACAAATTTAGGCACCCAAAAGTTTAGGGAAGACAAAACAAATAAACTCCGGGTCAGTCATGTGACTGGTGTGAATAAACTCAAATCATTTAAAACAGGTATATGATATCTCATAAGACCACGCCGTGAATACGGAACGGGTTTTTCCCTTATGAGAATCCAAACATCTTTGAAAAGCAATATCATTCTGATATTATGATAATGTCTAAATACAAAGAGATATCAGTCTAGTAGAAACGCTTGCATCTCACGTTCTACATATATAGTATACAATCAAAACCGTAGGTGCGTATTGGATGATTGGGTTTCCAACTATGACAAGGTATGGAACCACCTTCCGATCAGTGTACTCTAGGAACGATACACTGGAGTTCAACAAGAACATCTTGCAACTCAGCCACACATGACCGACCACTCATTTCGCTTGAGTGTATCGAATGTACATCACCAACGGTTGGGATCAGCAACCGTTCCCGTATATATATATGGGACAGCATTGATAGATTTAAGAAGCAAATGAATATTCTCTAGATAGGTGATTATACACCCTACTTCGGTGCGACCGACTTAGCCATGCTACCTGCCCGATTTCTGTCATTTACCGGTTGATGAGGCTAGAAGCTACGCTTACTTTCCATTCATTTATAACACGATCACTTTGAATGCCACATTATCAGATCCGTTAATCATTTAGTTGGATCTGCACAAATAGATTCTGGATATTATGCGAAGGGAATAAATCCGTTGGCCACCATATATATTTGTACAGTCCAACCCATTCGATCATTGGAAATACTCTGTCATACATTCGTCCATTTACGTTCGTTCTGGGACTGAACGAAACCGAAGGCACTATTCTGTAAACAGGACAGCCCTTGCACTTTACTCCGTCTTCAATATATTCAGCATACTTGGTTTGCAACGCTTATGCCAATACGGAGTGGTTCTTTGGATAATAATCCAACCGGTCTCTCCATATTTACAACGTAAAATGGTCAAAACTTGATAGTCTGTGATTTAACTATCAATGAAAACATGTCGGTGTACAAACAACGATCTTATTTCTAGATAGAAATTTGATCGATCAACCATCATCATATATATATATATATACATATATATTCATATTTCCTTATTTTCTATGATTAGAAAATATACGTTATTTACATTGGAAAACATTTCCAATCCTCATTCATGTTCCACTAACTTCCACAACTATCAGTCCCTAACTATAAACTAGTAAGAGAACAATTCACTAAGTATAAACCCCGAAGGCCGAAACCAACATCAGATCAACACTCAGAAAAATATTCAACTTACCAATCTCTAGTCAGTTTCTAATATTGTTTAACTCTATTTGATTTACTCTTATTCGAATAATTAATATTCGATTAACTCCATTCGCTTAACTTGACTCGATTGACTCGACTCGACTAACTTGATTCAAATAACCACTCTCAACTTAACTTAATTCACATAACCAACTTGACTTAACTTGATTCACCTAACCAACTTGACTTAACTTGATTCATATAACCAACTTGACTATCTTGGTTAACTCTTTTCGAATAATTCCTTTTGATTTACTCTTTTCGAATACTATAAGTCGATTAACTCTATTGATTTAACTATATTGAATAACTAAATTTGATAAACTCCTTTTTATTTAACTCTTATTCGAACAACTAATATTCGAATAACTCTATTTGCTTTACTCTTACTGCTTAACTCTTATTTGATTCACTCTACTGAATTAACTCTATTCCGAATAACTAATATTCGATTTAACTTTATCCTTAATAACAATGCCTATTTTAACTCTAGTCGATTAACTCTATTTCGATTAATCCTATTTGTTTAACTCATATTCGATTAACTAATCTTCGACTAACTAATAGTCGATTAACTCTATTTGGATTATCTCTTTTATATCTCGTCAATTTCCTTTTTATAACGTTTATTTTCTGTTACAACTATTCCCTTTTTTTTTTATAACTTCTAATTACCATTACAAATATTTCCTATTTATAACTTCTAATTACCGTTACAAATATTTCCTATTTATAACTTCTATTCTATTTGTTTTATCAACATTTTTCCCTTTTATAAAACTCTATTCGTTTTATAAATACTTTCCATTTATAAAACCGTGTTCGTTTTATAAATAATTTCCTTTTATAAAACCGTGTTCGTTTTATAAATAATTTCCTTTTATAAAATCCTGTGATTTTATAAAATTCCTTTATTTCAATATACATTGAAATATTCCATTCACAACTCAGGGTTTCTTATGATATTCAAAATATCAAACAACGATGATCAATATCGTTCTAACATCCATAATCAATAACAGATTATAAATCCCAACATATATCACAATATATGAAAACAGTAAAATAATTGTTGAGGAACCCAGTCGGATTCCTCCAACCTGTCTCCCTACATCCACAGATGTTACACAGTATAATATATATCATATTTCATTTTGAAATGAAAATATCCTGCTGTACAGAACCATATTTGATTAACAGTACATAGATTAACTATAACTACGTTTTCAATCAAATCTATTTAACAGTCCAGTTTAACAATCAATATACAGCAGTCAATAAATAAAGTACAATTTATATTAAAATATAAATTGAGGAGAGTTAGTGAGTTTTACTCACATTGGACGATCATCGTTAATAACGATAACCATCGCTTGATTCAGACGGACAATTTATTTTGCTATAAATTGTAACGAGCTCCGATGGACTTCCCGTCAGTTCCATCGTGTAGTGTCCATCCATACGATCCTATCGGATCTTATTTCGCTGAATTTCGATCACGTATGGTAAAGTTACAAAGGTTACAAGTTATACACTATTTAATTTATATTAAACCAATATATATTTTGTTTTCAATTCCTTTGGGCCTTTACCTTCTTACATATCGGCCCACCAGAGAACCAGGCCCGCCCAATTTTGATGCACCCTTCTTACTCGATTTCAGAACTTCGGCCCTCCACTATTTCCACGCAACCAACAGTAGCAACCGACCATTCCCAATGTCCATGAAATCAACACTTCCTTCATACTTATTTTCTTTAATCTCCCCCTTTCAACTAATTAAGCCACTAATGATCTTCCTCCCTCAGACATAAGAACACGCACTCCTGTCCATTACCGTCCCCTTCTTCTACCAATTTCATCTTCACGAATGCATCACACAACAAATGTCCGTCGACATCAGGCCATTTCCTCACTCGTTTTCTTGACAGAAAACAAATCCGACTATACCATCGCTCAGCTCTACCCTTTCTCTCTCATCTCACACCAACCACACCCACTTCGAACTCAGGAAAAGCCATGCGTCGACCCCACTTCAGCCCTAGAATCACGCTGGAAATGTTCGAATAGTAGAACTGTCGTTGCACAGAAAAGAAAAGGGCATAGACTGAGGAGAATCCATCCAGGATTTTAATGATGTTTGAAGTTCGATTTGTCGAAATTTATATAATTTGTTCCGAATTTCTTTTTGAGGATCGAAGTTTTTTTTTCCCTGAAAGGAAAATCAGCGGCGCACCTCAGGAGGTTGTAAATTAGGTTTAAGGAGTAAGGGCATTATATATAGGGAATTGTTTTAGATATTTTCTTTGGTCTGGTTTATTTAGAGGCCACGTTCCTTCCTTTATAGCCATTTAAAGTCTTCGCTGTGAACATCTAATGGAAAGGGAAGAGTTGGAGACGGTGTGTCTGCATCATTTATAAATGGATAAATCTGGTCATAGTATATATTGGTTTTGGCAAAGAGTCTTATTTATTAACGGTCACCTGTCATAGAATTTTGATTCGTGTTATGGACTTTAATTGACAAAAATAAAAATACCGGTGAGACCAGGTCTGTGCCACGATTCAAAAAATGTAATAATACCGGTAGGTGAACTCATATTGTAAAACCCCAAAATATATTGATATAGGGTGCACAATACTCCAAATAAAAAGTCGCGTATTTAATTAATTAAAAATTACAGTAAAATTCTAAAAATTAAATTATCGTTATGTCTGAAAAGAATCTCGTCTAAATTCAAACCCGATCTCTAATTATATCGAATAAACCGTTACGGTCGATAAACGATTCTATAGCGACTATTTTAAAATTTGATTTGGACATATCTCAAAATCTACATGACGAAATCCTGATTTTTCTCTTCCACTAGAAAGATATACTCCACCAGCTCCACATGTTTCTTGTTTCACAGAAATCCGACTTAAAACGAATCCTGTACCTACAGTTGAAGTTCAAATCGCCAAATAACGAACTACAGCGCCATTTCGAGTTCGATTATAATTATAATATAATTTATACGTTCAACTATCGTTGAATAATAATATATTCGTTATTTAAATAATTAAATAAGTTAATTATTACACCGTCAAAATACGGGTCATTACAACTAGAGTAATTCCTAGTTGTAAGATAATGACGATGCTGATTTATGCCTATTCTTGTAACGATTCTATCGTATATGCTTGAGAGATTATTGTGGTTATTATGTTGATGTTAAACCAATCGTATATTATGTAAATTTGGTGACTTTTTCATGTTATGTAACATGCAAGTTGTTTAGATCTACATTTAGATCTATGTTTATTGAATCATGCAAGTTGTTTAGATCTACATTTAGATCTGTGTATATTGAATCATGCAAGTTGTTTAGATCTACATTTAGATCTATGTTTATTGAATCATGCAAGTTGTTTAGATCTACATTTAGATCTATGTTTATTGAATCATGCAAGTTATTAGGCTAAGACATGTATTATGTTCAGATCTATATTTAGATCTATGTTTATTGAATCATGCAAGTTGTTAGGCTAAGACATGTATTATGTTTAGATTCACATTTAGATCTATGAAAATTGGATCCAAAAATTAAAGCTCATATTTACATGCCTTGTTAAACTTGTGTAAAACCATATGCTTAAGATTCATGTTTGTTGGATCCAAGATAAAAATTCATATTTACATGCCTTATCAAACCTGTATAATTCCATAGGTTTAAGATTCATGATTGTTGGATCCAAGATAAAAGTTCATATTTACATGACTTGTTAAACCTGTGTAATTCCATATGTTTAAGATTCATGATTATTGGATCCAAATTAAAGTTTACATTTACATGTCTAGTTGAACTTGTGCAATTCTATATACTTAAGGTTTATGTTCATTGGACCCAAAATAAAAGTTTACATTTACATGCCTAGTTGGATTTGGGTAATCTCATATGCTTAAAGACTCATGTTAGTTGGATCAAAAAATGCAAGTTCATTATATTATGCCACGTTTACGTGACACATGTTTAGTTAGTTCCTTATATGTTTTGTGAATGGTACATGCTCCCTTCTTTCCCCTTTTGTATATAAGTTAGGCTAAGTTACGAGCCTAACATTCTATGTGAATTTTGCGAACGTATGACGGGGGTAACGTTGGGAAAATCTTAAATTTATATTAATGGCATAATTTGGCCCATAAATATATGAATGATTAGTGGCATAAAATTGGCATAATTTATATACCTAAAATTATGAACATAATTTAGAGAGGAATTGGGCATGACTTGAATGACAATAATTTACATATAAAAACAAAAGGTAAATATGTAAATTTAGGAAAAGACGAATATGCCTAACCCGAGATTAGAGTGCGTTGTGGTGTAAAACTGCCCGGAACCACCCGGCACATCCAGTAACCACAACAACACCTATCTAATGTGAGAGGTTAATGCATCATGCCCAAGGAAAACCCGAGGTTAGATTGAGTTGTGGTGTAAAACTGCCCGGAACCGCCCGGCACATTCAGTAACCACAACAACACATATCTAATGTGAGAGGTTGGTGCATTAATAAATCAATTAATGCTAATGTACAAGATGAATGACTAGGGTTAAGTTCATAGGAACACTTAACCAATATAACATGAATGACTAAGGTTAAGTTCATAGGAACACTTAACCAATATAACATGAATGACTAGGGTTACGTTAACAGGAACACTTAACCAATATAACATGAATGACTAGGGTTAAGTAAATGAGGAACAATTAGCCAATATAACAAGATGAATGACCAGGGTTAAGTTAATAGGAAACACTTAACCAATATAGCATGATGAATGGGTAAGGTTAAGTAATAAGAAACACTTAACCACTATAACTTGATTTGTGGTAAGGTTAAGTTAAAACGAGAGGGCAACACATAACCAATATGACTTGATTTGTGGTAAGGTTAAGTTAAAACAAGAGGGAAACACTTAACCAATATAACTTGATTTGTGGTAGGGTTAAGTTGACACAAAAGGCAACACTTAACCAAAGTAACATGACAAGTAGGTGGGTTAAGTAACTTGGATTGGTTGATGACACTTAACTAATACAACATGATGAACACGTGGGGTTAAGTTAACAAGAAATGCTTGACCAATATAACTTGATGGACAAACGAGGTTAAGTTAATAGGAAAGACTTAACCAATCCAACATGATAAGTGAAGAGGGTTAAGTTAATAAGAAACACTTAACCAACATGACATGATGAATGAGTGGGTTAAGTTAACATGAATGGACAACACTTAATCAATATGGCATAATGTGCGGGAGGGTTAAGTATATATCAAGTTGGGTGGGTAATATTAGTAAATATAGGCCCACAAACTTAACCATTAAATAAACATGCTTGAATCAGAAGGAGGGTTAAGTACATATCGGGTTGGTGGGTAATATTAGTAAATATAGGCCCACAAAACATAACCATTAAATAAACATGCTTGAATCGGTGGGAGGGTTAAGTACATCTCGTGTAGGTGGGTAATATTTGTATATATAGGCCCACAAACTTAACCAGCAGGAAACCCTAGTAACTGGGACCCATTTCAGCAGTAACCCACACAGATGTATCATGGTACCCTGAACTAGGCAGGGTGGGGCACGATTACTGGGCTGATTATAAGCAGTCAAAACAGCGGCAGGGGGTACGTCAGTGTAGGTTCCGACGATTTACGGACGTGCACGTATTCCGGAGTGGGAAAAAGCAGGCACTGGGTACCAGTAGTCATACACTGTGCATCTTGAATCGTGTCGAGTTGCTCTCCTAAGGATTGATACACCTTATGGTGAGGGCAGCACATGGTATCTACACGGCAGAGAGGGCCAATTGACACAAATACAAGTGAAATTAATACAAGTAGGGAGCCGATCGATGGGGTAGTAAGGGTACATCTAACACATTCATGGCAATTTGGCAGATTGAGGTGAAATCCTCATAATAGATGTACACATGAAGGCTATCACAATTGCGGGGATTGGGATTACGTAACCATACTATCATTTTATATAGAGTACTAGTTGGGACACTAGTTAGGTGGTGCAGAGAAGTGAAATGAGTGCGATAGCATATTCAGCCATATTATCTTATTTCTAGGGTGTTGACCTAGATTCAGTTTATTCCTGTCATAACCCTTTTCTTATTTACATGCTAAATAGTCACTGGACTTACCAGACTCATGTCTGACCCATTTTCTATCGTCTTCTTTTCTTCCATCCCCCCTCCCTCCAGGTCTGCAGGGAGGGAATACTTCAGCTTAAATCAGATCATTTCCAGATTGAAGAGAGTATATGTATTGCTTGAAATCTTTTTCCTTGGGCTATGGCTTTGGATACTCTCTTATTGGGGATTTATGCTGCCTTACTGTTGTTTTAATGCTTCTTTATGTTTTAATTCAAGACAGAGATTTTGTTGTAAAAATTTGGAAGTTGGTTTGAGACAGTTGTTGTAATATTTTAGCTGAATCACGTACTTATGAAATAAATTTAGTTTTTCTGCTGTTTATTTTTCTGTCTTGTAATTTATCTGCATCTTTTACCTAAAATGCTCCACCGAAGTTGAGGAAATTCCTTTGTGAGTGACCTTAACGGAGGTGGGGTGTTTCGACAAACTTATCCATAATAATTTTCAATCGATTTTCAACACGCGTTTATATTGCGTACACTTACATACTAACTCTGATTAGTATGAAATTTGAAATATTACAATAATTTAACGTTCCAGATCCAATGAAACTGGTTTCGTCGAAATCCAAGGTTATCTACAAAATGGCTATTTTTAGGCTATTAAAATAATATTAAGTTATCGAATTTTAATACATTTACTTTTAAATCAATTTTAAAAGTTTACTAGCCTTATTTTAATTTTAGTAAAACATAAAACAAAGTTAGAATTCATTTTCCATAGTTTATCAAGTCTAGATTCAATATCTAACGAGATTTGAAATTCAACTAGTTATCCATTTAAAAATCCTTTTAAATATTTAAAATTTGTATTTTAAATTGACTAAAAATACGGATCGTTACGAAAAATAAGGGGATCCAGCTGATTCAAATGGACATCATACCTACTATCCCTTCTTCCTGAGTAATCGCTAAAACTGCCTATATCTATAATCCTTTTGCACATGTCATCCGTAGCAGAGTTTGTCTTCGAAAATACTCTTACGACCCCTAAATTGGAGTCTCCTTGAATGGGAGTAAGTATAGAAAACCAACTTGTCGTTGAGCCTAATTATTGTTCCCAACCCCCTCTAGTTACTTTCCTTCGATCCATCATCATTACTCTGCATTTCGGAGTATTACTATCCTTTGTCGAAGTCGTTGCTTTACTTCCAGTTTGGAATCGCCATAGTCGGATGATGTACCATTGATCGAAGAGCCATCATGTCGAAATCGCCATCGAACGGATTATAATGTCCTACTCCTCGAAGTTGCACCATCATCCATGTCAAATTGACCAAATGGCCAATAAGAACAGTAGCCGATATTGACCACTCCATAGTAATTGATAATAACTATCTGATTCATGCATTTAACCAAAATTGGCCCATCCAAGGAAAAACGTCCAGCACTTGTCGTGGAATCAAGCTCGTCGCCAGGTCCATCCTCCCTCTCCAGGTTGGCCATCAAACTACACGGTCGATCCATCCTTAGATCCGTTCCCAAGCTTCAATGCTGCTCCATCATCGAATCCATCCATCTATATTTGAGCTCTAAAGCTCCTTTGAGAATTTATCTTATCCATTCGAGTCTATCCTCCTTGTGCGCCTAATCAACACATTCATGCATGTGCATTTAAAACGAACGAAATTTTCTTAATACTAGATTGCCAACGAACGACGTTTTAACCAAAACTAAGCAAACTATACAACCATGGAACCAATAGTCATATAGAATAGCATACAAACATCGATAATAGCTGAAATATATCAAACGAAACCCAAATATAGCAATTAAAGTGAAATAAATGTCTGAATACATAAATCTAGCAATATGGTTAAAACAACGCACAATAGCACGTAAAAGGGTTAATAGCGCACAATAGCATGCAACTAGATAAAAAGTGATAATTATAGTTAAAACTATTTAACTCACTTAATAATATTTTTATTGATTATATACTATGTTCAACTATCCTAAATATTACGTTTTATGATTAGAAACCATTTAAAATATCAAATTTACACTATACGAACAAATATGGTTCAGTGAGAGACAATATCACTTACCTTAGCCAAGTCAGCCCAAATAAGCTCTAAAGTGTAGAGCTCGTCAATACGAGTTCAACGAAAGAAATGACATACAGACTTGACCACGTACGCAAAATTACACATATAATAAATTTGTCGATCATTTAAACCATTAAATCAGTCTAAACTATAATTAACAGAACCTTAATACCTCGATTAGCCTAATCTTGTTTCTTCCCCAAGTCCACTTCTAGTTGTGCACCCATATCACTGTCGTGCATTCTAAGTGGTGATATAGAGCTCCAGTCAAAGGATTGACGAACCGACCACACCACCATTTCCTTCTTCGCGAATTCCACGTGCCCGTACCTATCACTTGAACTTTTGGCCTTCCCTTCAAATCGCGACCTAGACATTTCCGTTCGCTTCCATGAAAATGTGCGCCTCCCTAGAAGCTGCCTCGCTACCTCCATAATCCAGTGTACCACGCGTCTTTCCGCACGCATGCCAACGCTAATCACCACCAGCTCCAATCCCGACCGTATGCCCCATAAATCAAAACCCTAGATTTAAATGTCACGCCATGACCATCACCAAAATGCTGAGATTAGCATACGAGATAGAGCTCCTTTATGTGATCGCAACGAGCGTAGAATCATGATTTTTTGTTGAGAAAATCACATAGTTGAATTTTTCAAAAGTTTTGAAGAGTGGAAGTCATAAATGGAAGGGAAAGATGAAGCTACAGTGAGTAGATGGCCAATAAGATTGCTTAGATTTGGATAATATTTGTTATTTAATCCTTTTATTCAAAAATAGGGCCAAAAATCTGAAAACTCCAATCGATACATTCCATCTTTCGTCGTCTGTCTAAAGGCATCTTCTAAAAATAATGAGACTTGTCTCAAGACCTAAATCGATTGTATGTGGAAGTTAGCCTTCAAAACTCAAATTATACAGTTCTAGCTTCTTATGGAAATGACGCACGTTTAATTTATGCATGACCGAACGGTACGTCCAATCGCTACAAAACTTGACGATGTGAAACAACTCACTACTACGATTTCAAAAATATAAGTTTCATCGCAATCCAACACTATGCTCCCAAAACGATGATTTACGCGTATTTCGAGACCGATTTGACCAATGGTCCGAACTTGAAATATAGCGATCCTTATAATTCACATAACGAATCATATGAATTCAATGTAACCAGTCTCAAGTCCTGATTCGATCATTTGAGAAAAACCACTTTTGGAGCCGTCGCTCGATTAATTAACGATTAATATTTAAATATCCAATCATTAAAACATATGAACTCTTCATGTCGCATGTGCACTTCCAATGGTCCTTAGAAAGAGAGATTCTGATATTGTCTTGTACAACATATCTGTTCTCGATTTTTCAACCGATAACAGGTAATTTTTGAAAGGATATAAAGAGATGGCATGGACCAATATAGTTCCTCTTGGTCTAGAGCAGAGTCTTCCACCATTATGTATTCATCTTCTGCCCGTACGGAAGCTTCAGCTCATGTTCTCGCTCAACAAGTGATATTCCCTGTAGGTTCAGTCATTGACTTGTTACATCCTACTTTGAGAGTCATTTCCCGATCCGTTGGAGAGATGCCCCAACAGTAGTTACCGCTAGGATTTTTGATAGCATTTATTTGAAGTTCGGTATTCTTGAGGGAGATGTGGAGTTGCCATCAAAGAGCGAATTTGCTGATACGCCGCTGCTTGGGTTCGACACTTGTCATCGCTTTATATGTTCCACCGGTGCGGTGCCTCCATTTGTTCCACATCTATGAATGGTACTTCAGGAGATGTGCATTAATGCACACTTCTGAAAGGACCCAACGGCTATGCAGTTTTGACCTGCCTTTATGCTCTTTCCATATCAACCTTCAAATGTTTGCCTAATGTTTTCTACAGATTTCTGACTGGGTCTTATGTTTTTCTAATAGTTTTGCCTACTCCATAGGGACATAAAAGAGGGAAAGAGAGTTCCTGAAGCAAGAAGAATACCTCCATAGATATGGATTGCTGCACCTTGAGAGGTCGGTTGTTCCATGTTCATATTCGTCCCATAGTCGAGACTCATTCTTTCACCACATCTCGAGGCACTGAGAGTGAAGCCTGAGGAGGAGGAGTATATCAGCGATATCATTGGTGAATTTTGCTATATCAGCGATATCCATGATACCCCCCGTGAGATCGTTGCAAAACTGTTCACCTCCACAAGTTTAGATTCCAACTTTCATTCGGGGAAGATCACTTCAGAAGGTGTATGGATGGACCCCCAATGTTAATTACAAGGAACGCGGGTCGTGGATGCGTTGGAGTATAGATAATACGTCACACATACCATTAGAACTGCTAACACTATCACAAACACTTTTCCTTTTATTTAGGCTCATTTCGAAAAATAACCTTCTTCGAAAATTTATCCTTATTTATTTTTCCCTTCACCCATTTAAAGGGCTATTTCGGTAACGGTGAATTTACCTTTACCATGCCATTACCAGTCAACCAGTAACCATTTTTGATTGAAATTGGTATACCATTTAAAGCGATATAGCAATGGCAATTTACCATTTTATGGTAAATTATCGATAATATTTGTTCAATACCAGCGGTAATAGTAATTTTACTAGTCAATTTGAAATATATGTATACTTATCTGATATAGTTTGTTATATGCATTTAGAACCAAATAAATGATTAAATTTAGTTCGACAATCAAGTGAAATAATTCCAAATATGATTCTTTCCTTCCTTATTTATGTCTTTTATTAACTTAAATTGTGTGTAGTATAACAAAGATACATTACAATGTAAAAAAACATGTCAAGGAATGTGTTTTAATGGACAAATGATAATTTACTATTATCAGTGTAACCGGATTAACGGCATACTAGTCGATCGGTAATGGTAACGTTAAGCAATTTCAGCTTACCAGTAAAAACGGTACGATATGTATGAAATGGTAACGATAATCATTACCATTACAGTCCTACCAATTTACATCGATTTGCGCAATTTATCTGGAGGTTGAATACTAAAAATTAAGAAATTTTATTTAGATAGAAATTAGGAAAATCCACTATCTAACTCTGGATCGTTGTTTACAAAACAATTTTGCTTAATCATGTCTACTGAAATTTATTGTAAAAAAACGCTAATTTTATTTACTTAAATTTTGTTATTTTTTGTTTGCAATTAAATAATTGAAGTTCAATAACTTCAGATAATGTTCATATTTACAATTTGAGATTAAAAAAAATTGATTTGCATATCATGGGAATTTGAGACGTAAGGAGTAGGTTTTATACTTTTTCTATCTCTCGAGTTGCTTTGGCGTAAATCTCAAAGGTACTAAGAAAATCTCAAGATATTTTATATTTTGTTTGGCTATATACATCGCTGCACCTGTGTTTCATCTTTCACCGTCCCACATTTATGCTGCACGCTGCAAAAGTGATGAGATGGTTGTCTATGTTATTGGGTTATTCACCTACACAAACATCTACATGATGCTACACACCAATACATCCACATACAAAAGAAGTTGTGCACCACCACTGTACCTAAAATCACTCAACACACAACAAGGTGCAACAATAAAATCATAGATCTCAGATAACACAAGCCACGCTGAGTCGCTGACAAATACCAAAATAGAGTGACATGTTGTGCGATCGAAGATTTACACAAAAAATAAAGGATCAAACAATTAGCTAAAATCACCGTCCGGCGCAAATATGAACCTAAATGCTTCGCTGTAAGTTAGATCAGCCTGTATGGTGATTGTGTTGCTTCCATTTCCTTTGTTTGCACTATTTTATTTCTAACCAATCCATACTCAAATATAACATAACTCCACATATTTCATTTCCTTGAACCATTGATTATTACAAGCAATTGCATGTTGTTCTTAGAACAATGCAAAATAATTCAATGTCTGAGTTTTATTTATCAATGACAATAAACAATCGGAACAAAGACGCAAAAAACATTAGTTTATTTGCAAACAATGCCAATGCATATACACCAAGATTCATAGAAACGATATGGAGAATAAGGTAGCTTGTTCCATATGTCATAAATCAAGACCTTCATCTAGTGCCGTAGAGCTCATCATAACGTTTGAATCAATTTGTTTGTCGAACTTTCTCTTCCTCCGCTCTTCGAACTCTTGAAATCCATCCATCTGCAAGCAAAAGAATTAGTCTATTAAAAATAAAAGAAAAAATAGAAAAGGAAGAATTGGTCAAAATGAAACAGCCTTTTAACGCAGTAAAATAGATGTTATTTGGACTTCATACTGCACTTCTACCCACATCTAACTATGGAATAACTTGAGTTCTCAAAAACAGATTCTTTTTGTAAGACAACTATGCATTAGTGACAAGTGTTTCTAGATATGTTACATCATTACGAATTAAGCTTCATACTCTAATTTAATATAGTCAGACTTTAATATAGTCAGATGCAATGCAGCTACATTGAGTTCTCAGTTTTGCACTATAGGCCGCATGTAGCTATATGCTTATCTTCAATTTTTCGGTCATACTCCAAAAAGAGTAGATCACAGCATTATTCTATTTGACCAAACAGAAGGATATGACTCATGTATGTAGTCAGTCTAGAGCTCAATAAAGCCACAAAAGGGTAACTCGTGTTACTCACCACAAACCCCTTTGTTATCTTCTGAGAGTCCAACTTTTTATGAAGATAAATTTGATAAATAGAAGATATATGAAATTACAATGCATGTGTTACCACCCGTTATAAGATCGTCTTTCAGAAGAAGAAAAAACAAGAAATAAAACCCTTCAAACATGATATACGATTATGTATTTATTATCACTTTGGTATGCATGATGTGTACGCGTAGAATTGTTGTTGTAAACTCTTGCCAATAAACAAAAGCAGCTACAGATAATGTTTGCATCAATTATATAGTTATATAAGTAAAACTATATATGTTTAACTGGAAAATGGCATAAAATTAATTTCAACTTCAGCTGCTTTATGCTGCAAATGAATAATAATATCATGACTGAATATGTTACAGGTATAACTACATTAACTATATTATAGACCGAATTAGAAATGATACAGTTTCAGTAAAAGAATGGTTACGAAAAGTAACCACATACAATGAACAAGAATAAACACCACATGAGTTAATGCAACTTCAATATAATTGATGTGCTGCTGCAATCCAGTTCTTACTTAATCCATGATGACAACTCACATTATAATTTTCTTTCACAAAACCTGAGGAATATGATAATTTATAATAGAAGCCAACCCTAACTGTAATCTTGATATTAATCACAACTATGAAAATCACAGACCTAATCGTAAAGTATGAGAAAATACCTTGATCAAGAGCAATTAGTTTGTAATGAACAGACAAGTAAAAAAAATTATTTACTCCTCTTGGCCCCTTTATACTGACAAGATTTCTTTGATCTGGATAAAACTAGGAGGTAATACCAACAACAACCCCATCCCCCCCCAAAAAAAAAAAAAAAAAAAAAAAAAAAAAAAAAAAAAAACCTCTTTATTCCTTTTTAAATCAAGGTTTTAGCAGACCATTACATTTTTGGTGATTAACAATTAATATCCAGTTACCGGTCTATTAACTAGCAACTAAAAGGCAGACAACCTTTCTATTAATCAAAAATATAAATTATCTTTTATTTTAATTAAGCCAATTTGTATAATTCACACGAGTCTCTTAAACTTCACATATTGGGTTCTATGTTAAAAAAAATCAACATTCTCACACTTGGCTGATGTGAAATTATTTACCTTAACAATTTAATAATACAGCATAATTTGCATATTTTATGTGTGTGTGTGTATTCATATATATAAATCCATCATGATGTTGGTTATATCATGAAGCCATCACTAAGTAGCAAAATAAATATGGATCATAGAGGCCACGTGTCAATCTTTCAGCATAGTCCCTTTCATGAATCACAATAGTGGCATTCCTCTTAACATGATACATAATAACGGTTCCAACAGTAATGTCTTTATCAGAGAAAAAATCATGGTGAATTCACATAATGCATTCATGCGTATATATTTATATATAAATCATATGAAACAGGTCTCATATATTCATATCAGCAAAGACAAATAAATGAGCTCAGAGCTTCAAATTCAAAATAACATAAAGGATAAACTTTCAAAATAAGTTTTCGAAACAATTTCGCGGTCGAAGCTAGTTTTGAAACTTGTTACCAAGTAGGGCTGATTTGTGCCCAATCAACAATCCAATCTGCTCTTTTATAACTGAAATCTGTGGGGGCGCAACTATGAGTTGTGCCCCATATTTAATAAAAATAAAATAAAAAATACATGTGGACTTGTTTTCTTTCTTAACTAAAAAAACATAAATTTCATCTGGCGCAACTATGAGTTGAGCCACTACTAACATGTATCTTTTTTTATTACATAATATGCGGCGTAGCCATCGTATACTTGAAAAAAAAAAAAAAAATGGGCGCAACTATGAGTCAGGCACAAACGAGGCAGTTACAAAAAAAGCTGATTTGGCAGCTAATTGGGCAGAAACCAGACATATTAGATAATAAGTTTCCAAACTAGCTTTGGTGCCAATTTTAGTGAGCAGGAAACGCTGCTGCTTCAAATGCAAATACCAAATAAAACTGAACAACTCAGAAAGAGTGAAATAAGAGAATAAAATTGTAAATAACTAATATTCCAAACAGAGAAATGCTAATATAATTCAAAATGGGAAGTATAAAATTTGAATGAAATAAGAGTGGGATAACAATCATTTAAATTTCCTGAAATAAAATATCAACAGAACGTTCGATAAATAACATATAAAACACTGACATGCTTCTAGAAAAAAGAATAAGAAATTAATTTTTTTTATTTCTAATTATGAAAACTCAAGTTCTGTTAAACATTTTTGCACGCAAATCTTCATCTGCTGATTGTAGCAATCTTGTTAGATAGCCCCTACGGCAATTTCAATTACTAGGATAATATATTTACTAAAGTTTAAGAAAATATATTTTTATTTTTTATTAGTGTTTTTTTGTCTAACTTCTTTATGTGCCCGAGCCAAAGCGCGGGCAGGTTTTATCATCTATCAAAATAAGAAAACATCAACCGGTTTATGCAAACAAATAATAAAACTGGAACTAGTCGATCGATGCATAACATATGAAATGGAAAAAAAAAAAAATCAAATTCAGTGAACTTATTGACAATCGTTTCATGGAAATTATTGTTATTTTCCAACTTTTACCAAATTCAGACCGAAACAATAGCTCAATTAATTGTCTTTTAAATCCTGAAAAAATTGAAATAAACGAAATCTTGAAACAAATAATCTAAGTAGTGACAGCGTATTTCTTTTCTTGTAGTGCAATGTTTTCAAAACTAATATAGCACACTTTGGCGAATCGTTTCATCTCCATCGTGCCATAGGTAAAATGAAACTCGACACTCACCATGATATGCCTTTGCCACATTAATTGAAATAAATAAAATTCTCATTAACAGTTAAAACTTCCACTAACACTTGATATTGGATAGCTTATGAAGAGTGTTGTTACTTCATTAAATATAGAAACTGAGATTCTCCAATTATTAATAGTTACTAGTTTTGGTTTGTGAGAAAACAATATGATATCAATGGTGTTCAACGTAAAATTGAGTATTTGGTTTTAAGAACGCCTTTTAGAGCCCAAGCATAGCCTAGGCGGCATTGATGCTCTCCAACTTGTCCTTCATGAAATAGATATTAATAACAGACTTTCTCATACCTATTAAGAACACTCACAAGTTATTTTTAACAGCTAATAAATAGTAAACTTTTATATATTAATTATTCAAGAACGTAACCTTGTAAATGTTAATATAGTCAGCATGTAACATATACAGCAAAACTTTTTTCATCTACTTTTATAGCCGGGGGGTGAAAAGCAATTGCGGGGGGTATTTTCATCTACTTTTATAATGGGAGAGTTTGATTCTCCCTTTATGCAAATCTTTTATTACAAAATTAACCCTTTTTCCATTCCCCTTCTCCTTTTAACAATTCCATGTAACATTCAACAAAAGTAAAATAATAACATAAACAACAAAACATAAATATGTAAGAAAAACGAACACAACAATATTTGAAATAATACAAGTATTCTATTCAAAATGGTAATGGGTTCATAAATGCTCAAGGGTACCTACAAGCATATATTAGTCACTTAAATGGTGCCTTTGCACCTGGGTATAAATCACAAGGCCAAAATAGAAGGTGGGACCCTTTAAATAATCAACACTTCAGCACAGAAGTAATGACAGCATGGTTTGTGTTTTTTAAAGTTAGAAATGGTTGTCTGTATATGGATATGGAACCTTATGATTTTTCGTTGGGGTGTAACCCTCTTAGCGACGCGCCATATCGAGGCTCGGGTATGGTGAGTGGTGTTAAATAGGCAAGGGCTGAGCCGCCATTCTCTTAGTGGTGCGCTACATCGACGCCCCGATGTAGTGATAAATGAATAAGGGCCTTCGCATCTTTCTCGGCGGGTGCGAGGGGCAAGGAAGCTAGTCGATGATAGTAGGATTAGGTTAGGTAGCTGGAATGTAGAGTCCTTAACAGGTAAGCTAAGAGAGATAGTTGATATTATGATTAGGAGACATGTAAACATCTTGTGCGTTCAAGAGACTAAATGGACGAGACAGAAGGCGAAGGAGGTGGAGAACATTGGCTTTAAACTGTGGTACATAGGAGAAGTACGCAACAAGAAGGGGTAGGCATATTGATTGACAAGAACCTTACGAACGAAGTGGTCGATGTCAGAAGACGAGAGGACACGATCATCCTACTTAAGCTAGTCGTTGGTAATGCGGTTTTCAATGTCATTAGTGCATATGCCCCACAGATAGACCTAAGTGAAAAAGCCAAGAGGAAGTTATGGGAGAACTTGAATGTCATAGTTAGAGATGTGCCTAGTAGCAAGAAACTTCTTATAGGAGGAGACTTCAATGGTCATGTTGACTCATCTAGCAGGGAATTTGAGAGACTGCATGATAGTTTTGGTTTTGGCAGTAGGAACCAAGAGGGTGAAGAAATATTGAATTTCGTTTTGTCTTTTGATCTCATGATTGCTAATACCTTCTTCAAAAAGAGACAATCACATTTGATCACCTTCAGTAGCAGCCAACATTCTAGCCAGATTGAGTTTGTCCTAAATAGATGGGACAATAAACGAGATTGTGTTGATTGCAAAGTCATATCGGGAGAATGTGTTGTCTCACAACACCAGCTTTTGGTTTGCGTGTTCCGTCTTCGAGCGGTGAAGGATAAGAGAGCGAAGATTAATAGCACGAGATGGTGGAAACTCAAAGGAGACGACTTACGGGTTTTTAAAGATAGAGTGAGGGGAGAAGAGGCATGGAACGTAGAAGGTGATGCAAATGTCATGTGGAATGAGATAGCAACTTGCATTAGAAGAGTGACTACTGAGGTGTTTGGGAAAACAAGAGGAAATAAGCGTGAACCCAAGGATTCGTGGTGGTGGAACGACGAGGTGAAAAAGGCTATCAAAAAGAAGAAGAAATGCTACAAATGCATGCATCATCATAGGAGCGAGGACAACATACAGAAGTACAAAGTGTCAAAGAAGACTGCAAAAAGGGCGGTGAGTGAAGCAAGGGGTCGAACATATAAAGATTTGTATCAAAGACCGAGTACAAAAGAGGATGAAAGAGACGTCTACAGAATAGCCAAGCTACGCGAGAGGAGAACAAGAGACTTCAACCAGGTTAAATGCATTAAGGACGAGAACGATAGACTTTTTGTGAAGGACGACGAGATAGAAAATAGATGGAGAGCATACTTCGATAGGCTTTTCAACGAACGAAGTGATAGCTCTTCGATCGAGTTGGAAGACTCTGCTGACATCACCGATAAACATTTCGTTCGGAGAATTCAAGATACTGAGGTAAAGGGGGCGTTGAAACGGATGAAAACAGGCAAGTCAGTAGGGTCTGATGACATTCCTACTGAGGTGTGGAGATGCTTTGGAGATGCAGGGATAACCTGGCTAACTAAGTTGTTTAATAATATTTTCAAATCAAACAAGATGCCAGATGAGTGGAGGAGAAACATTTTAGTTTCAATCTTCAAAAATAAAGAAGATATTCATAGTTGAACAAACTGCAGAGGAAGTAAGCTTATGAGTCATACAATGAAGCATTGTGAGAGAGTCTGCGAACAACGCTTGAGGAGGTTGACAAGTGTATCTAGGAATCAATTTGGTTTCATGCCTGGAAGGTCGACTACTAAAGCAATTTTCTTGATTAGACAACTTATGGAGAGATACAGAGAGCAGAAGAACGATCTTTACATGGTTTTATCAATTTGGAGAAAGCTTATGACAGTGTACCGATGAAGATTATGTGGTGAGCGCTAGAAAGAAGAGGGTGCCATCAAAATACATTACCCTTATCAAGGAAATGTACGAAGGGGTTGTGAATAGTGTCAGTGTTTGCGATGGTGAGACCAGTGACTTTCCCATTAACATAGGGTTACATCAAGGTTCGGCTTTGAGCCTCTAAATTTTTGCTTTAGTGATGGATGAAATCACAAAAGGTATACAAGGGGAGATTCCTTGGTGTATGTTTTTTGCTGATGATGTTGTGCTGATTGATGAAAGTAGAATAGGGGTTGGTAGACAATAGGAGTTGTGGAGAGAGACCTTAGAATTGAAGGGTTTCAGGATTAGCAGAACTAAAACGGAGTATATGAAGTGTGAGTTCAGCGGTGTTAGGTCAGATGACGGGGATGCCACCCTGACCGGTCAAGTAGTACCCAAGAAAGAATCCATTCGATATATAGAATCTATGTTGCAGTTTGATGGGGAGATTGATAAGGATGTTAGTTTTAGAGTTCAAGCAGGATGGATGAAATGACAACTTGCATCTGACATTCTCTGTGATAGGAAGATCCCTCAAAAGCTTAAAGGAAAGTTCTATAGAACAACGATCAGACCGACGATGTTATATGGTGCAGAATGTTGGCCTGCTAAAAGGCAACAAGTTCAAAAGATAAGTGTAGCATAGATGCGTATGCTGTGTTGGAGCTATGGGTAGGGCTGTCAATGAATACCCGAAAAATCCGATATCCGTCCGAATCCGTATCCGAAATATCCGTTATTCGACATTATCCGAAAAGAGGATACAGATATCCGATATCCGAAAAGCTTTTCGGATACAGATATGGTTATAGTGGTATTCGTATCCGAAAAATATCGTTCGACTAGTTGATGTAATATATATAAATCAAAACAAAAAAATAGAATTAATAATTATTTTGTAACGGTTGAATGTTACTATGATATAAATTTTTATCCATTTTTAGTGAAAAATAGTAGTCTTAATGTTTAATTTTCGAATATTTTTGGATATGCTTATGGGTATTAGTATAAAACAATGTTTCATCATCACATTCCTTTATTTTCTGGTTTTTTATAAACATTAGTATAAAATTTATTTTATGCTGATCCAAACATTTTTATTTATACTCTTAAAAATTCATTAATTACTGGTGAAGTGGATAAATATTTGATATCCGTCCTTATCCGAAAAATAAGTGGATACAGATATCAAAAATCCGAAAATTAAGCGGATATAGATATCCGATATCCGAAAATGATTTCGGATACGGATACGGATATGGCACTATCTGTATCCGAAAGCATCCGTTGACAGCCCTAGCTGTGGGCATACAAGACGAGATCGGATTAGGAATGATGATATTCGAGAAAAACTTGCAGTTGCACATGTTGAAAAGAAATTAGTCCAACACCGATTGAGATGGTTCAGACATCTCCAACGAAGACCGCACGATGCATCAGTGCACGATGGAATTGTAGGCCGTGCCGAAGGCCCAAGGAGAGGTAGGGGACGACCTAAAATGACATGAGAGGAGATAGTAAAAAGAGACTTAAGGAATTGTAATATATCTAAAGAGCTAGTTTCAGATAGAAGTGCATGAAAGTTAGCAATCCATATACCAGAACCTTAGGTTTTTTTTAAAAAAAACCATTATTTTACTTTTACGAAAGTTTTTAATATTCGTTTTTGTCTTTTTTAAACCTTTATTTTACTTTTAAGAAAGATTTTTTTCTTTTCCATAGCTAGTCAACCCCAATTTATTTGGGATTTATGGCTTAGTTGTTGTTGTTGTAGAGATGGATGTCTATATATGAAGATAAGAAGATCTGTTAGTAATTTATATAATTCACATAAGGCAAACTAAAACACATGATGAGAAATAGTCTGTGTGTTTGCACTTTATAGTGTAGGTTGGATGTGACCCAAGTCTGTCAAGGCATTGGACTTTGTTATAACTGTTTAATTTCCAATTGGAAATTAAAGTTATGCTCCCACTGTTTGTCTTCCTTCCAAAAATACAGGGTACCTCTCTCTCTTGGTAAGATGAGAATATTTGGCAAAGTACGTATTGCCTTTTTTCGTAATATGGGAATATTTTCCAAGCAATATGATACAACATTCAAGTAGATCGAAGAAGCAGGAAACGCAGCTTAGTGTACCCACTTTTTCTTTCCACATCTCTATGCTTATCACTAATTGTACAACACAGACCATAGCTTTCCACTTGATTTCACATAGGCTGAGGGCAATTTGGTCCAAAATAGAAAAAACAGACACTGATAAACTGTAGAGAAAACAATGAAGACTCGTATGGCTAAACTACTTATATGAAGCCATAAGCAAGGTTGTCCCAACAGTTTAGTTAAAATGAAGGTAAGCAAAATACTAACCTGTTGAAAGTTTTCCATGGCTATGGGATTGGCATGAAGAGATATATTTTGCAGCGCTTTACAGTCTCTTAGTAAATTCTGAGGCAACTGTGAATCATTTCAAGAAATTAGCATCTTGATGGTTTTCATTTTTATATATAAAGAACATATCCATGGATTAGTGGAGATGAGTAAAAGACAAATCTTATACCAGACGAATACTGTTCTTGTTCAAAGAGAGGTGCTTGAGGGAAACAAGGTTGCATATTGATAGAGGTAGATCTTCAATTAAGTTTTCTGCAGTGAGAGATTCACTATTGAAATTACATTGCATATGTTTGTACTAAATATCATGTCTGTGAAACATGATGCATAATAGTCCATTCAATCCGTCACTTTGCACTAAAATGAAGTCTACAATGATTTTTATGGCAATGTAACAGGATATCACAATAAAATTGAAAAGAATAATGTATATACTAGAAAAAAATTCCCTCTTAATTCACAGGCATCTAGCATACCTTTTGCATAATATTGAAGTTTTCCTAATATGGCAATACTTCTGTTACTCATTTTTGAACCAAAGCAGTTTTAACAGGACTTAGAAAATTTAAACGGACTCGAATTGCTTAAAACTTTACGATAGCACTTAGAAATCATAAAAGAAGACTTAGTGAAAATTTGAGCTTCATAGGCCAACCCCTCTAGACTCAGTACCAAGTCAGCCTTTAAGTCGGGTACAACTTAAGGTGGCTTGCCAGGTGACTTCCACGTCTCCATGATTTGACTTCTCAGCCTTAGTACTTCGTGTCCAAGAGTTTGTGCAAGATTCGGATGAAGATCAGATGACTAAAGCATGGATTGGATCAACCGGACGAGTTAAGAAGACGGATGATTAATTCAACTCGAAATGACTGGAGATTGGATCATGCGACTCAACAAAAAAATAGAATGATGAACCGAGAGAAGGGATGCCAAAATCTACTAAATGGATAGCTCAGTACCAATTGAAGGCCTTGATTCGGTATTGAGTCTGCAATACGACTCGTCGCCTATGTAATTTGTGTTGAAAATGCGGCTAGCTTCTGGATTCACATGATACTGCACTTCTAGACTAATACCTGCAGATTTCCCCTACAAATATTTGACCTCCTGTGTAATGACCTGGAATTTCAGCCATTTAATTTTCAGTATTTAATTAATTTTAAATATCGAATTATTGGTATTGAAAGGGTTTAATAATTCAAATTCAAATATATGAGTTAATTTGAATTCAATAAGTTGAGTTCAAATATGAGTATTATTTAAACATTTGAATTGTGAAATTAATAGTTGAACAATTGGATTTTAGACTGAATACTAATTTGATGAAATTAAGCATATGAATTAACTCCTTTTAGGTTTAGTAAATAATAAGAACATTATTATTGACACTCCAAAAATGAGATTTTTTTTGGGGGGTGGGGGTTACGTTCGAAAACGAAATTTGGTATACATCCACCGTTTTTCGTTTTCTTCCATTTTCAGAGATCCTTTGCCAAATTTAAGAGTGAAAGTACTCAACCACATCACCGCCGAACTCCATGAATAAATACGGCAAAACCTTGCCGAATTTCACCCGTATCTCTCATTAAACATTTTTGGAGTGTCAATAACAATGCTCAATAATAATGGTGAATTCAATCTGTAATTCAACTGTAGTGATGACGGGTTAAGATAAATAACTAGAAATTATTATTATTTTTTATTCGTGTCTCGATGTCCATTGACGTATTTGTAATTTCTTATTTGGTTTTTTTTCCATGATTTTAAATTTGAAAATTATTAAAATTAAATTTGACGATTATTTAGCAAACAACGATGCTTTTGTGATTTTACAAAATGCATAAACTAGTGTATACTTTTACAATTCTGAGATCATCTTGCTACTTTGAACATGGTCGTATTTTTGTTTTATTTTTCGAAGTCCATATGCGAATAAGATCATGTACGATGGAACACCATAAAATTTAATATAAACTAGATTAAACATATTTTCCACAACACATTCTTTTCTTTTCCATTCATTTCTCTGGCATGTCCTTGTACCCGGTTGTCTAGAAATCAAAGTCAAGAAAATGGCAAGCTTCCTCCTATTTAAGAAAATAACATGAAACTCAAATAAAATCAAAAAAATATATATATATATATATATATATATATATATAAACTAGATTGCTTTGAATTAGCTAGCTAGATCTTCAAATCCTATGTCGTTCTCTGAGGTGTGGCATGTATAGATGGAGTTCGACAATTTTATGAAGTTATATTTTTAGTTGGGGACCTACTTGCAAGGACATAGGCTAAACAGAGTACGGAATCGAGGTCGGGTGCGAAGGAGAGACGGTGGGGTCGATTTCTGAGCATGCAACTCACCTGGGGAGGTCGCGACTTGCCATATGTTGAGGTCTAGAGTGGACAAATGTAACCTGACACTTAGTGATATTTATTTGGTCAAATAAACACCGATTAGATTATTGGGTAGCTTATCTTAATTGACATCTGTTAGCAGAATAATTTTCTGTTCTCCTATTATATCAATTTGGACAATTAGTGTATATTTTTACGATGCTGAGATCATGTTGCTACTTTGAACATGGTCGTATTTTTGTTTTATTTTTTGAAGACCATATGTGAATAAGATCATGTACGATGGAACACCATAAAATTCAATATAAACTAGATTAAACATATCTTCCACAAACACATTCTTTTCTTTTCCATTCATTTCTCTGGCATGTCCTTGTACCCGGTTGTCTAGAAACCAAAGTCAAGAAAATGGCAAGTTTCCTCCTATTTAAGAAAATCACATGAAACTCAAATAAAATCAAAAAAATATAAACTAGATTGCTTTGAATTAGAAGTAGCTAGATCTTCAAATCCTATGGCGTTCTCTGATGTGTGGCATGTATAGATGGAGTTCGACAATTTTATGAAGTTATATTTTTAGTTGGGGACCTACTTAGAAGGACATAGGCTAAACAGAGTACGGAATCGAGGTCGGGTGCGAAGGAGAGACAGTGCGGTCGATTTATGAGCATGCAACTCACTTGAGGAGGTCGCGACCTGCCATATGTCGAGGTCTAGAGTGGACAAACGCAACCTGACACCTAGTGATATTTATTTGGTCAAATAAACACCAATTAGATTATTGGGTACCTTATCTTAATTGACATTTGTTAGCAGAACAATTTTTTGTTCTCCCGTTATATCAATTTGGACAATTATGTATAGGATTAATTGATATGAATAATTAGAAGTTTGACGTGTCTTCCTATATTAATCCAAAGTTTGGATTATTTTTAAATAATTCCATGTTTAGGAGGTCCCTTCCCATATTGATCCCGATGACTTATTAACTTGTTGTAGTCAGTTATCAAACTTAAATTCGTCTTCCCCAAATGATTTTTCTGGAGTGGGAAACTAGTTTGGGGAAAACGAATTTAAGTTTGATAACCGGCTACAACAAGTTAATAAGTCATCGGGATCAATATGGGAAGGGACCCCCAAACTTGGGATTAATTAAAAATAATCCAAACTTCGGATTATTATGGGAAGAAACGTCAAACTTCGGATTATTCCTGTCAATTTATCCTTATGTATATATCAGTTCATTGATATTGGAAATGTGATATATAGTTGTTGAATACTAACTGTTTATTTACTTACATATATGCTTGTTTATGTAAATACCTGCGTTATGATGGAAAGTTAAATTGAATAAATTGTAGCTTATTAAGTGTTATTGTGATTGCTAAGCCTATCAGAGTAAATGTTTTAAGCCCAAACTATTCTGTTAAGGAAGTTTTTAAAGGCAAATTATTATTTAAAGTTTATTACTCTATTAATATTATTTATAATTATTTAGTTTATTGATAAAGTTTGAAGTCGATTAATTATTACATTGATGAAGTTTAAGAGTTAATAATAACAATTTATTTTATATTAAACTAATTATTTCATTGATGAGATTTGAAGTTAATTAATCACCTTAAAAATAATGTTTAAATTTAAATACTTATTTTACAAATAATGATTATACATATTCATTTTTTTTGTTTAACGGATGATTAATTATTATGTACTAAATAAGGATTTAAATATTAATTATTTATAGGATTAATTGTCAAGAATAATCTGAAGTTTAACGTGTCTTCCCATAATAATCCCAAGTTTAGATTATTTTTGAATAATCCGAAGTTTGGGGGTGTCTTCCTATAATGATCCCGATGACTTTTTGACGTGTTATTTTGGGATCAATATGGGAAGACACCCCCAAACTTCGGATTAATATGGGAAGACACAAGTAAATTGGATTAATATGGGAAGACACTCCCAAACTTCGGATTATTCAGGAATAATCCAAACTTGGGATTATTATGAGAAGACACGTTAAACTTCGGATTATTCTTGACAATTAATCCTTATTTATATTTGTAATGATGATTTAGATTAATATGATTATTTATTTATTATGATTAAAATTTAATAATCATTTATTTATAATTGTCTAAGGATTTATAAAATTATCCATTTACAATTTTTTAAATATAAGTAATTTTATATTTGCAATAGTTTTAAGATAATTTATAACTCATATTAGATTGAAATTGAACATCGTCGAATCCGTTGAACTTGTTGAGACTTAAGCTTCATTTCAGAGTTGGATTGGCATAGCTTTGAGTCTGTTGGAATTTTAAACTAAAATCAAACATTGTTTGGTTTTAGTTTAAATCCAATATCTTCGACAACATCTAAAATCAAGGTGAGTTTTCTCACTCACGACTAGCATTTTTATTAAGTTAATTAAATCTTTTGAAATGATATATGAAATGTTATGATGCATTAGAAAATTCACAATTGTTGTCATATGAATTGCGCACATGATACACGCACACAAATGACATAAATGACACGATAAAAATTGCTATGTGATTGATTGTTATGTTGATTTGTCATGTGATATGTGGGATGTTGTATTTATTTTATTTTGTTCTCACACTGCAAGTTTCCTTGGATTTAGGAAAACCACTATGTGCTTGTTGGCTAGCTTTTTGACCAAGCCACCAAGGCTCACACACAAGAAGGAAATATGAAGCTTCACTCCTTCCAACCCCTGGAAACTCGATCGTGGTCACTCGCCCATCCTCGGATCGCGACGCCCTATTGGATCGTGACGTCCTATCGGTTCGCGATGCCTTCTGCGATCCGATCCATCCTTGTTAGCTCGATCCGAGCTCCAGAAACCAGAAAATGAAGGCTATGACTAATTCAACCACGATCCGAGAATGCAGGATCTCACGACACCTGTCCACAACTGTCATATTGACCAATTCTCCATCAAGCTACGAAGCAGTCCGAGATTCTCGAAATTTGTGCCACGTATGACCGCGATCCGCCTGAAGAAATCAGCTATAAATAGCCCAGAACTTGGCTTTTTTGGGATCTTTTGGCAATTGAGAAACCTGATTCCACCATTATCATATCTCCATTGTTTCTAAAAGTTATCTCGAAATTATTGAGAGAATCACAGTTGTAAGAGTGAGATTGAGTGAAATCATTGATTGTACTTGCATTCAGCATATAATCAACAACATATAAAGTGGACGTAGGCTCGTTAACGCCAAACCACTATAAATCTCGTGTCTTTTCTGTTTTTTCTCTATATTTCAGTTATAATTCTTCATCGATTAGAACAACTTGGGTGTTAGACCCAATTTTGGATCTAACATTTTTGGTGCTTTCACTGAGAAGGAATTTTTAGTACATTGGATTGTTGTTCCGTTGTTTGGATACTCAAGTCCGATGAAAACAATCAAAAACTCCACTGTTTCAGTTTTTGAAGATTCCAGCGAAATTCAGATATCATGGCTGGAAAGAAGTCTAAGGAAGTACGAGCTTCGCAGGCGAACGAAGTTGAAAATGAAGCAATTGAAGAAAGTGTGCACGAGCAGGCCGAGGAGGAGGTCACGGATCGCCGAGAGGAGGGGGCAAACCGATCCGTTGAGGGGATCACGACCCAACCAGCTGAAGGAGTTGCCACACGCTCCCATGACCTCGTCGCGAACCGTCCCCACAACACTTCCACGATCCGATCCCGGGGGGGCGCTCCGAGCCATCGAGGTAAGGACCCTGCGATCCAAAAAGACAAGCAAAATACGACCAGACCCAGAAAGGAGATTATGGCTCGATCTTCCCGTGCTGGTACATCTGCTCGACCTGACTCAAGCTCTTTGCGTATAAGAGAGAATGTTGGCGACCGATTTGACCCTTCTGCCTCGGCTACTGAAGGGGATCTCTCTCGCATAATTGACATGTGGGAGAAATTATTTGACGAGTTAGCTGCTCAGCGGCAAGAGAGTTCAGTATTGCGACAGAATCTGACTGCTATGGACAGGCGAATTGACAATCTCACAAGGCAGAGGGTTTCCTCACCAACCCGTCTTCCTTCCCCGGAACACACATCCTCGTCTGAGGAGCCCCAAAGAAACCGACGTTGGCCCCCGCTAGAAAGGGCTGAGAACATAGAGCAACTTCGATCTCGGGAAGAAGAAGTGCTTAACCAGGGAACTAGCAATTGTAACTTGAATGAACCTACTTTACCGCTGAGGAATGGAAACGTGATTGACCTTGCTCAGAATCGACCCAATCCCCCCGCTCGTCGCTTAGTTGACCTCAGCAACAGGGGGCAAGGAAGCTCTACCCGAATCCCAGACTTTGTAGATGCACGTCAAAGAAATGCTGAAGAAGCCCATCGGGCAAGAAGTGCCGATCCTGAGTCCACCTTGACCGGGGCAGATGTTGAAGCAATGATCAGGGAAAACATGATAGCTAGCCGAGGGTATAAGGATGAAGATTGGGGGCATAGATCGCAGTCATACGCCTTTTACCGATGATATATTGGAGGTCACATTCTCGAGACGTTTTAATATGCCGACAATGAATCGCTATGCGGGCAAATCTGACCCAATCCAGCATCTGATGCGATATTCCTGGTCCATGAATGCCGCCGCAGCTACAGACGAGATAAAATGTAAGGCATTCCCTATAGTTCTGGAAGATATGGCATTAGTGTGGTTTACCCGCTTGCCAGCTCGGTCGATATCCAGTTTCAGGGAATTGAGTGAGAAGTTCGTGAACCAATTCCGCCTTCACGCTCAGAGATCTAAGAATGTGATTGAGCTGTCTCTTATTAAGCAGCGACCGGACGAAAGCTTAAGGTCGTACTTGGGTCGTTTTAATTTAGCAGTCACAGAAGTTAAAGATCCGCACGAGCAAACTGTGTTGATGGCCTTGATTGACGGTGTCGATAAAGATACCGAGTTTGGAAGATATCTGGCCGGCAAGCCGCCTCCGACCAGAGAAATATTTTATGAAAAAGCTAATGTCCGTTTACGACAGGAAGAGATATATGCTAATCGAAAAAAGAAGGCTACTGATAAGGAAGATATCCAGAGCAATGTGGCCATCAAGCAGACAGGAGATAGTTCAGGAAAGGTTGAAGTCAATGTTGGGAACAAAAATCAAGGAAATGGTCGCCAACCAGGAAATAATAATAGCAATAATCGGAAGAGAAACCGAGGAAATGATTCTCAGAGAAGATCTCGACCCAGGCCATTTGAGAGTTTCACACCGTTAAATGATACATTGGAGAATATCTTCATGGATACCTATAATGTCCTTCCGTACAAAAGGCCTCCCCCCGAGAGAGTCGACAGACAAAGAACGCGAAACTGGAAAGTTCTGTCTATTTCACCAAATCCATGGTCATTCCACAAATGAATGTCGTCACCTGAGAGACTTGGTCGAGAGGCTACTTCGAGAAGGAAAACTCGATGAGTACAGGGTCACTCCCAGAGACAGGGGGTAAGCCGCATCAGACCCAAACCAAAATCAAAACCAGAATCAGAATCAGAGCCAGCCTACTCCCCGGCTGACCCCTCAGCAAAAAGGGAAGAACATCGTCATTAACACCATAGTAGGAGGGCTTCGTCTGGCCGGGGATAGCTTTAGGGCAATGGACCAGTATGTTAATGCAACTAAACAACCCCTGATGGTAGGAGAATGCAGTAACCCTGAGGACATTGCTCCAGTCAAACAACAGAAGACAATGACTGATGACATTATCTTTCACGACAGAGATAGCATTAGCGTTCACTCCCCAACTGAGGATCCCTTGGTAATCACAGCCACAATTGGTCCGGCCATAGTCCATAAAGTTCTGGTAGATAACGGAAGCTCGGTCAACATTTTGTTCAAGAAAACGTTCGACCAAATGAAACTTGAGTCGAAGGATTTAAAATCATGCGAAGGGTGGATACGTGGATTCAATGGAGCCTCAACTGCTCCAATGGGATATGTAGAGTTGTCGGTAACCCTTGGGGAAGGGGAGCGCCAGAGAGTAAGAATCCTTCCTTTTGTGGTTTTACACGTCGAATCCCCATACAATGCATTCTTAGGTCGACCGACCCTAGCAAAGTTCAGAGCTTGCATAGCTCCTTGGTGTTTATTAATGAAGTTCCCGACTGAAGCTGGTATAGGTATAATAAGAGGAGATCAAGTCGTTGCCCGAGCATGCTACATTGCAGAGTCGAAGATGCTTCGCAAAGGAAAAGATGTAGAGACCGAAGGCGCTTCCTCCCCGGTGAGGGAGGAAACGTCATAGCAACTAAAGAAAATAACTATGGGAAAGTCGCCCAGAGAACTGCTCGAGGACATAGATCCCAGAGAGGACAAAGAGCCTGAGGGCAGAATGGCGACTCCCAATGAAACAACTGTGGATATTCCAATCGATGATGGAGACCCAGAGAAGGTCCTGAAGATTGGATCCCAGTTGGACCCTATTCGAGCCAGAGAGCTAACAGATTTCTTGAAAGCCAATTTAGATGTATTCGCTTGGACCCACTCAGATATGTGCGGGATATCTCCTTCGATCATGAGTCATTCGCTAAGCATCAACCCGAAGCATCCTCCTGTCAAACAGAAAAGGCGAATGCTTGGCCCGGAGAGGTCAGCTGCTTTGAAAGAGGAAGTTGAAAATTTGAGAAGTAATGGGTTCATCAGAGACTCAACATACCCAGATTGGATTTCCAACCCGGTCTTGGTAAAAAAGGCCAATGGAAAGTGGCACACCTGTATTGACTTCTCGGACCTGAATAAAGCCTGCCTAAAGGACAGTTTTCCGTTGCCAAGAATTGACCAGCTGGTGGATTCGACAGCTGGCCACGAACTACTCTCTTTCATGGATGCTTATTCGGGGTACAATCAGATCCCTATGCACGTCCCAGACCAAGAACACACAAGCTTCATTACATATTTGGGATTGTATTGCTATGTAGTGATGCCTTTTGGCTTGAAGAACGCCGGTGCTACATATCAACGATTGGTCAATAGGATGTTTTACAACCAGATTGGGAAGACGATGGAGGTGTACGTCGATGACATGTTAGTGAAGTCCAAACAATCATTCGACCATACTGCCGACTTAGCAGAAATGGTTGAAATTCTCCGGAAGTATGGAATGAAATTAAACCCTTTGAAATGTTCAATTGGGGTAGCATCGAGAAATTTTTTAGGATTTATCGTCAATTCGCGTAGGATCGAGATTAATCCAGACCAGATCGCAGCAATCCGGAATATTCAGAAACCTAGACAGATTAAAGATGTGCAAAGCCTCGCAGGGAAAGTAGCGGCATTGAGTAGATTTATCTCCAAAGCTACGGATAAATGTATCCCGTTCTTCGAATTAATAAAGCGAGGAAAGCGCAACTTCGAATGGACCCCTGATTGTATTGAAGCATTCCAGAATCTCTTGAATCATTTAGAAAAACCCCCGATTTTGTCTAAACCCGTAGATCATGAAGAATTATTCGTGTATTTAGCAGTGTCATCCAATGTGATCAGTTCGGCTTTGGTTAGAGAAGAAGATAAGGTGCAAAGACCAGTATATTATGTGAGTAAGAAGTTGGCATCAGCTGAACGAAATTATCCAAGGATAGAAAAGCTTGCGTACAGTTTGTTGATTGCATCAAGGAAGCTTCGCCACTATTTTCAAGCTCATCTGATTACTGTGTACACTGACCACCCGTTAAAACAAGTTCTTCAAAGGCCAGAGGCTTCGGGAAGATTACTTAAGTGGAACATTGAACTAAGTCAGTTCGATTTGAATTTTCAACCCCGACGATCAATATGGGGGCAAGTGCTGGCAGACTTCATAGCAGAGTTTACCATTCCAGAAGATGACACAATAAGCGAAGAAGTCGATCAGCCAAGGCTACTCCTCGATCCCAGTGCCTGGAAGTTGTTCACTGACGGAGCAAAAAACGATAGACGATCTGGTGCCGGAGTGGTGCTCGAAACTCCAGAAAAACGGCCGATATATTATGCTCTTAGATTGGAGTTCCGCGCCACTAACAACGACTCAGAATACGAAGCCCTAATTGCTGGTTTGAAACTCGCAAAAGAGTTGAAGATTGCAAAGTTAGACATCTTTTGCGACTCCAAAATAGTTGTGAACCAGGTCACAGGAAAATTCCAGGCCAAAAGTCCTAGGCTGATATCATATTTAGAAAGAGTGAAGAAGTTGCTGGATGGTTTTGACCATCACACCATATCCCACATTCCTCGAGCAGAGAACCAAAAAGCAGATAAATTGGCGAAGATGGCCAGTTCTGACAGTCTTGAAAATACAGAACTGGTCCCGATGGAAGTCTTACAGTCACCTAGTATAGATCAGATGGAAGTTGATCCGGTACTAGATGTTGAACCTGAAAGGGAATCGTGGATGACTCCTTTGAAGAATTTTCTAATGGATGGAACGCTCCCTACGAAGAAAAGTGAGAGGCGTGCAATAATCCGAAAGGCCTCTCGGTATGTGTTGCAAGAGGGAGTCCTGTATACACAAGGATTTTCAATGCCCCTCCTCCGGTGTATTGCCCACGGCGATATTCAGCGCGTATTGCAAGAAGTACATGAAGGCGAATGCAGAGATCACACGGGAGGCCAAACGTTGGCGAAGAAAATAATACGATATGGTTATTTCTGGCCAACCGTAAATAAGGATGCGGCCAAATAAGCGCGACGTTGTGACGCCTGCCAGAGATTTTCTAAGATCCATAGGGCCCCATGAAGCCAGTTGAAGGCAGTGACGAGTCCGTATCCCTTCGCTATGTGGGGAATTGATATCATTGGAAGCCTCCCCATAGCAAAGGGCGGAGCAAAATTCGCTATCGTAGCCGTGGATTATTTTACTAAATGGGTAGAAGCAGAGCCATTAACCACAATAACAACCAAGCGAGTAATCAGCTTCGTTGTTAGAAACATCATATGCCGATTTAGGATCCCAAGAATCGTCATAACAGAAAATGGAACTCAATTTGACAGCACTGAGTTCAGAGATTTTTGCCGGAAATACCACATCGAGAAAATGTACACCTCTGTGGCACATCCGCAAGCGAACGGCCAAGTGGAGGCGGCAAATAAAGTGATTAAATCCATCCTGAAGAAGAGATTGAGGCGGGCCAAGGCCATGTGGGTCGATGAATTGCCCTTGACACTATGGGCCTATAAAACGACCTATAAATCGGCAACGGGCCATACACCATTTTCCCTCGCCTTTGGAACTGAAGCGGTCATCCCGGTCGAGTTAGAAGTACCTTCTCACCGAGTCACCTATTACGACCCGATGACCAACAATGAGTTGCTCCTTGAATCCTTGGACATGATCGAAGAGAAGAGGGACGAAGCCGATTTACGTGCCTTAAGACATAAGCAGCAGATAGCTCGGTATTACAACAAGAAAGTCCGAGCACGAACTTTTGAACCCGGAGACTTGGTTCTAAAACGTGTCTTCCCATACTCAGTGCATATGGGTCCGAAATGGGAAGGACCGTATTCCATTCTGCAAAGACTTGAAAATGGAACCTTCAAGCTAGCAACCGTAGATGGAGATGAAATCCCCAGAGTGTGGAACGCCCAGCATTTGCGGCCTTACCTGACGTGAAATCGTCAGTTTTATTCTTTTGTTTTTAGGACCCTGTAAAAAGGCACGACTTGCCTAAAATAGTCTGGTTACTTGAACAAAAGATTATAAAGTGGACGTAGGTCATGATTCGACCGAACCACTATAAAAATATCGTGTGTCATTTACCTTTACTGCACCATTACCTATTTGTTTTATCTCGATTAATATAAATTATTGTTGTTTTTTGAGTTTGTCACAGATTATGCAGCAATATTGGAACATCCAATGCATTGGGTCACAAGGTGAAAGAGGAACCATAATTGAGGTCCACAAGGTGCGGCAAAGTAAATCACCCTACGATCAAACTCTAACTCCCCAGAATCAGGAGAGAGTATAAAGGATGCGAAGATGACGTCCGCGAGGCGTGAAGGTGCACCATGATAAAACCGTCTTGCCAACACTCTAACCCGCTGAAGGATCGGGAGAGTATAAAGGCACCAGAGATTTAGCGCCCCCAGAATTTCTGCCCCGCTGAAGGATCGGAGAGCAGACCTGAAACGAGCTCGAACTCTAACCCGCTGAAGGATCGGAAGAGTATAAAATTGTTAGAAATTTAGCGCTAAAAGAATCTTTTCCCTCCACCTTTCATAATAGGGGGCAACACACATGACTCTAATCAATCATTAATAAGCCCTGGCCAGGCATCATATTAAATGATTGATTGGGAGCATATACACACACATCACATCTCTGCACAGAAATTTTAAAATTTTGCTAATGTGATTCATGATTTAATCTTCGATTAATTATGGTTTAAATATTTGTGGCTAATGCGATAAATTAAAATTGCAGATCCGCAGGTTTAGTTCCCCTTTTTATGTGACTGATTTGCCTTGAAGGGAAACTCTTGTTCATATCACGACAAGGACGAAAGTCAAGGTCGACCGAGACGAATCATCCCCTCATGTCGTTGTGCTGGCTACTCAGGAGGTTGCACAGAGATGCAAGGAACTTGGAATCACTGCATTGCATATTAAATTAAAGGCAATAGAAATCAATTTTTATTTACGAAGATGCAGAGATACAAGATAAGATAGCTAAACAAAAGTGAGGGTCATTCTCACAATTACATTTTCTGGCCAGTGGAAAGCCTAAAAAGCCTAAAGAACAAAATATGAACTAATATCTGCATCCTACTCGTGCTTGGGGGGCTATTTTGGCTTCTTGCTCTTCTTCTGCTTCCCCGACTCCTCCTTGTCAACATCCGAACGATCACCTTTTTTCCTCTTCCTTTTATCAACAAGAGGTTCTGGCGAAGAACTAGAAGATTAGGAGGCGAGTTGTGAAGTTATTGATCGGGAGGAGAGTCATATAACCAACCCAGTTTTGGGATCGATTTCAGATATAGGGGGCACATATATTGGGTCCTGTTCTCCCTTCATAAGAACCAACTGCCTCTCTTCCCTAACCTGCTTACCAGCCAAGGTTTCATCGCCACCACCCTTGACTTCATTTGTAATAATAACGTCATCCTCTTCATCCCCGTGACCACCGTCCATGTCCTTCAAAGCAGCAATAACCTCGGCATCTGCAGGAATATCAGTGCTGGGTACCACAGGTGCCACGGTTACCTTTTCACCATCCTCAGTTTGCTTTGAAATCTCAGAAATTTCAGCATCAGTGCCTGAGGGGATATCAACTTTCTCTGCCTCTGCCCTCTCTGCTCCCCCTTTTCTCGATCAGTGTGTCACCTGTATTATGAGAGGCACATGTTAGTAACTCAACGGGCTGCTCCGCAGAACAGCGAAAAGTCATAACTGCTTTGACAAATTGCGGAGAAAATATGGAAATACCTCCAGCTGACATTTCATCCAAGTAAACAGCAGAAGCTCCGACAGCCGAAGGAGTTGGTGCAAGGGAATTAACGGATCGTCAGGACTATACTCCTCAACTTCGGGAGCCTTGAGATCCGCCGCTGAGCTCGAGCCCTCGCCAAGTTTGCTTTTTCCCTTGGCTTTAGTCTTCTCCTTCTCAACCTCTTCTTGGATTAGGCGTCTCCCCTTCTCCAAATCCTCGGGCTCTTTTCCTTTGAGGAGTCTCTGCATTAGCTGGCCTTCATCAATCTCATTGACCTTCAATCGCTGCTTCTCACCCTCGACAATTGCATCCCATATGTTGGCAAGAGTAACATGATAATCTGGGATCCAAGAAATGTCCCGAGTTTTGATGACTTGGCCTAAGAAGTCGAATACCAACTCTCCAAAACCTTCTATCTCTTTTTCAGCTTCGGCAAGCTTGTCAGCAGTGGTGGAAGCCGATTCAAGAATGCTGTTAGCATTACTCTCAGCAAGAACCGCTCGCCCCTCAGCCTGAACAAGTCGGTCACTCAAGGCCTCCTTTTCTTTTTCGGCGGCTGCGAGACTGTTTTTCAAGTCCGCTTTCTCCTTCTCCCAAGCAGCCTTTTCAGCATCAAAACGGCTCTGTGCTGTCTTCAAATCAGTATTGACCATTTTAAGATCCTCTATTTCCTTTTTCAGAGACAATCGTTCTTGGCTATTAGAGTCTAGCTCGCTATGAAAACGCTTTCTAGCTTCCTCCAATTCTGTCTTATAGTTCTCTGCGTCTCGCTGAGCTAAACCCAGTCGGGCCTGTGCATCTTCCAATTCTTTTTCCATTTTGCTCCTGGCCCTGTCATTATTCTCAATTCTCACTTTGGATCTGGCCGCGTCCGTTTCTAGGCGACGGATGACATCTGAAAGGTTAACGGCGTGCTTTTTCATTACCTCGTACGGTTTGGCTACATGGCACACATATCCCATCACCTCAGTATCCCAGTCCCTGGGAACCGGCTCAAGATCCGGCACAAACATCATCCTCTCAAAGAAAATATCGGGGAATTCCTTGCGCAAGCGCGCCAATTTAGCCTGATTTTCGGGGCCATGGATAGCATCTCGTGCAACGAGACTGTTGGAGTCGTGATCGCCAGGGTAGATCAGAGCTTCTTTTCCTTTCTTCACGATCTTGCCCTCGTCTTTATTTTTGTCCTCTGACTCGCGCTGTTTCTTGGAAGATTGGACGTGAGAAGGCGTACTTTTTGGAGGGGTTAAGTCCCTAGGAAGTTGTTTACCCTCAGCCGGTGGCAGTGGACGACTGTGAGGTTTCCCGAAACCATGCATGGAAGGAGATCGGGATCGTGTAGAATAAGTTTGAGGAGGGTCGCGAGGCCGATAACTATCCCTTCCCCGACTATCACTGTGAGAAGGATTTGGATTTGAATGAAGACTGGGTGTGCCCTCACGGAGGGAGCGATGAGAATAAGATCGTTTGTGAGTCATCTTACCTACAAAAGAAACAAGTACACATTAAAATCTTGAATACTGTTGGTATAAAAGTGTGGGGTCAAACAGTGCATGTGATTTGTGCATCCCATATAATTCCCCCTAACAGACCAGGGCCCGAAGTTAGGCTCGTCTGGGTGGTTTCTCATTCTTCAACTGGAGCATTTGTTTCCTCGGAGATAGAAAAAAATGGCTCCCCTTCGAAATCTTCCTGTGTATATACATCGTCGGGTATAGGAATCTTGTTTAATTCCTTGAATAACTGCTTCTCTGTTAAGTCACCGGGAGCGGCAGGCTCAACCGGTAGTGAGGCCCTTGAGGGAGAATCCTTCGAAGAGGCTGGGATTTCCTTAGGCTCCCCAGCCTGGGCTTCATCTCCTCTATATACATTTAAATCTTCATCATCCTGGTCAATCATCGGTGAAGGGCTCTTATGAAGTCTGGTTGTCTCGGCTGCTTGTGATGTCCCTTCTCCTTCACTCGGGGGCACATACTTGTAAGGTTTGTCATCCGCGCCAAGTCCAAATCTTATGTCCAGAAGGCGATGCCTGTGAAGATTCTCGTCAGTAATACATTTCTTGATCCTTAAGAAGTCCGATTCGCTTTTAAGAAGGGATAGTCGATTGCTGTACACTGAGCCTTCTGTCTTCGGAAAAGTGTGATCTGTATAGAAAAAAGAAGCATGTTAGCGCTCCGATTTCTTAAACAGGTTATTCATTCAAAGGCTGGAAATTTACTTGATTTAAGCCATCTTCTCGCACACCCAGCCTGTCGCTTTATATAAAACCAATCGGCCTTGGGATCCCCTATGTTGCTGTAACCATCAGACAAGACCTTCCTGTTGGCTACCGACTCGAAGAAAGAAAAATTTGGGGTCGCTGTAGAACGATGCTTGAAAAGGTAGTAGAACTTCAAGTCTTTAAACGTGAGCTCAGTTTGCAGGATTTCTGCATACGCAATGTATAAAGTGTATAAAGCTGCGTAGGCATTGGGATGAAGCTGCATCGGAGCAATACCCAATCGTTTTAGGGTTTCAATGACGATTGGAGGAAACGGAGGAATGGCGCCCACTCCACACATGAGTCGACTGACTGTCATATACCCTTCCGGAGCGAGATGAGGCCTATCTTCCCTCCCGGGTACCTTCACATCATCCCAGAGGATCCCGTGCTTTAAGCAAATTTTCTTAAGTTTTATGTCGTCCAGTTTGGAAGCTAAAGAGTCATTGAATTTCTCAGTTTCAAGTGCACCAGGAATATCATCGGGAGCTCGGTCATCCACTTCGGACTCCTCATCAAGCAAGGTACTCTCAGATGAATCCGATTCTGTTTCTGCTTCATATTCGGATTCAGAATCCTCACCCTCTGGATTAATTGGAAGAACCTCGGGGTTATGGTGCTCAGACATCTCGGGGTCTATCTCTGTTTCAGATCTTGAAGGAGAACGATTACCCGACATTACTGTTTAGGCGAGTAAACATGAGAAATTAGAATATAATTACCTGTCCCCCGTGTGTGTTAGTGCAAGTGCGTGCCTGTGCATGCATTAAAGAAAAGCATAAAAATTAGCAAGATCATTGGAGTATTAGTTGTCATATGCAGTCAAGTTATGCTGCTGTCCAGTTTAGAAAGTCTCAAGGGCTCTAGCCTAACTGTCCATTGATATACCAGAATCAAGTTGCAATATTTATTTGGTAAGTTCATCAGATCGCAAAATAGGGCCCGGATCGTGATATGTCTAGGGATCGTGATACATCTTTGGATCGCGAAGCAAATGGGGTCGCGAATCGAACTAGGCGGTGAAGCAAGGATCGGATCGTGGTATGTTTCTCACGATCCAGGTCTTCCTGCCCTCTCGTGAACCAGTAACCCATTCATCATCGCGACCCGATCCGCCCATTAAATCTCACTCCTCTCATCTGCCACCACGATCCACTTCCACGTCCTCGCCACGATCCAGCCTGACACGCTCCTTCTTCTCCTTCCTTATCCCTCCTCTCCTCCTCCGAACTCGAACAACAAAACCCATGGCGCCAGATCAGCCTCCAAAGCCTCGAACACCACAAAACTCCGCCACTTTCTCCTCTTAAATCAGTGAAAATTGGAGAGAAACAAAAATGAAATTATTCGATTACCTTAAGTTTAAAATCGAAAGGTTGTTGGAAAATTGAAGTTAGGGTTTTGGTCAGAAGCTCCAAGCGACGGCAGCAAAAACGAGAAAGGAAGAAGAAGAGAAGATGGAGGAGGGTTCGGGTTTATATAAACAAACCCGTGACCGTTAGTCTCCCCTTTTTTTTGTCCTATTCGGACCGTGGACCTCAACGGGTCATGAAACCAAGCCCATCGAGCGAAGGAACCGCTCCATCACACAACTCGTGACAAGAGGAGGCCCACCAAGCTTGAGGCCCGCACGAAGGATGAAACGGAACGAACACTTCATCCCACGGATCGTGAGGTGTTTGCACGATCCGAACCAACAAACAATAGTCAGAAATGAAAATTCAGAAATATTCGTGAAGATTCAAGAGCCTACCTGGCAATTTGACAATGAAGCCACCAAATATTCCAGAAATAAGAACTATCCAGTGAATAAAGAAATGATTGAAGATCGACTGGATATTTATACTAATTAAGAGACGCAACTTCTTGAAGCAGTACAGCCATTCAGACAGATATGACCGTTCATTCGCATCGTTCTATGAAAAGATACCTCTGTAATTTCGAAGCATGTTCCATCCTCGATAAAACATACTTCGAGGGGGCAAAATGTTGGCTAGCTTTTTGACCAAGCCACCAAGGCTCACACACAAGAAGGAAATATGAAGCTTCACTCCTTCCAACCCCTGGAAACTCGATCGTGGTCACTCGCCCATCCTCGGATCGCGACGCCCTATTGGATCGTGACGTCCTATCGGTTCGCGATGCCTTCTGCGATCCGATCCATCCTTGTTAGCTCGATCTGATCCGAGCTCCAGAAACCAGAAAATGAAGGCTATGACTAATTCAACCACGATCCGAGAATGCAGGATCTCACGACACCTGTCCACAACTGTCATATTGACCAATTCTCCATCAAGCTACGAAGCAGTCCGAGATTCTCGAGATTTGTGCCACGTATGACCGCGATCCGCCTGAAGAAATCAGCTATAAATAGCCCAAAACTTGGCATTTTTGGGGATTTTTGGCAATTGAGAAATCTGATTCCACCATTATCATATCTCCATTGTTTCTGAAAGTTATCTCGAAATTATTGAGAGAATCACAACTGTAAGAGTGAGATTAAGTGAAATCATTGATTGTACCTGCATTCAGCATATAATCAACAACATATAAAGTGGACGTAGGCTCGTTAACGCCGAACCACTATAAATTTCGTGTCTTTTCTGCTTTTTCTCTATATTTCAGTTATAATTCTTCATAGATTAGAACAGCTTGGGTGTTAGACCCAATTTTGGATCTAACAGTGTTGAAATGATTACTTACCTGAACGATTGCATAGATTTAAAAAATAAATTCAAATTGATTTAGGATGCGGATTGAAATGATATATACTCGGAATTCGAATATTATTTAAAACGGATTGCAATGATAATATCCGTATCACCTAACCATAACATAGAAAATTATATACGAACACCATGATCAATAAATAAAAATTATTTTCAGACATTTATAAATATGTATCCATTTTAAAATTAAATTTAAATATCTTAGTTAAAATTTAAGATTTGACATAATTTTAACTTGAATGTATGAATTTAAGAAATTTGTTTAATGGAAGAATTTAACATGATTTTTCTTTCTAAGTTGAATTTGTAATTCAGAGATAATTTATTTGCAAAAATCTTATTAGTATGTTGCTTTATCAAATAGACGGCTGATATTTAGTTTATATCTTAAGTTTAAAATTAATGTTTCAAATATTTGAATTCGAATTCGTATGTTAAAAAACTTAACTGATTTGAGGAATGGTTTTAATAAACTTTAAAATTAGGTTGTTGTTTTGAAAGTAAAATATAAAAATGTGATTAAGGATTTCAAATGGTTTAAGATTTAAAATTTACTTAAATCAACTGAATGGAGAGATTTGATTTCATTAAAATAAAAATCTTATTAAGCTTAAAATCCTAAATTGATTTAAATGATATGTCTTTGCAGAATGGATTTAAGTAATAAAACCTTAATACTTGAATTTTGAATGTTGACTTAAAACCAATGAAATGAATCAAACCTATCTATTTTATATAAATTATTTTATACAAATCTATCCAGTTTACTTAAACTACTTTATATCAACTTAACTATTTTGTTTGAACTATTTCATATCACTGTTATTACGGCGCTTGACTAGTCGTCGATTAGTCGACCCTGGAGCATCGACTGGAAGAGTCGACTTGCCATTAATCGAGCTTGAACCCTAAATCACGAAGTCGAACTCGAATCCTATGAGGTCGAAGTCGAAATCACGAACTTGAACCCTAAATCATGACGTCGAAGTCGAATACAAAGTCGAACCCATTCTAAAATTTGAAATTTGACTCCATATTACAAAGTCGCACCGTACAAATTTGTAGTTTACGAAGTCGAATACGAAGTTTGTAACAACCCGAAAAATTAGAACCAATTTAAAAATTTTAATTTGGCTATTTTAGTGGATTTTGAATATTTAAAATAAATTATTTTAAATAATAAAGACGAAAAGTAGGTTTGAATCGATGTTTGAAAATAAATATAATTATTTAAAATTATAAACAAGGCCTGAAACGGCGCGACAGTTTCGAAATTTGAATTCAAACTTTGACTGACTGTACCGGGTGCAAAATAAAACGGATTTTAGTGAAACCAAAAATATTTAAATCTGTTTATGATTATCTTTCTAACGAATCTGAAAAATAGAAGTTTCATAGCGGGAATCAAAAGTTATGGCCAAATGAATTTTCAGAAAGGTCGCTATAAAGAATATATAGCCCTTGAAAATAGACATTTTGCAAACGACCTCAGAATTCGACGAAATCGCTTTTGTTGGATCCGGAGTGTCAAATTATTGCTATGTTTCAAATTCCATAATTTTTGAAGTTAATATGTGAGCGTGGCAAAGGAAAATGTGTTTGGTTGATTTCAGTTAAATTGGATCGACCAGAAAATGGCTATTTTTCAAACGGTCTTCAAATTCGACGAAATTAGTTTTGTTAGGACCGTATCGTCAATAATTTTTCTGGAATTTTTAAAGTCAGTATGTGGTCCCAACAAAAATGTACGTTTAAATCCATATTTGAATGTTTTATATTTTAATTTAAAGAAAAACTGGTCGTAACAACTGAATTGGCTTACCGGGCATATCTCATTGTGTTCGGAATGGGGATAATTAGCTATGGGCGACAGTCGTTGGGTTTAATTTGGTGTTCATATGGAGGAGGGGTATTTTTGGGAAATTAAAGAATTAAAAATTAAAAATAATAAAACCTTGGCTAACCAGATTTCTCCATTCAAACCCGCATTAACCCAGAAGCCCGTAACCCCTCTAGACGACGGCGGAAAGCAATACCCACCTTCTCTCCTCCATATCTTTCGATCCACATTATAAAATCAAACGGTGTAGTTGAGAAATTTGTAGATCATCCCATCAGCTTCAAATCCATATAAGATTCATCATCTATCGTTGCTTCAATCGTGAAATCCAAGCCTCGAAAGTCACCCCGTTTCGAGCTGAACCGGGCCTTCCTCCGACCACCGGACTTGACGCGGTGGGTACCTCCTTGTGCGCCTCTCCAGGCTCTTTGTGGTGGTGCGACCTGATCTGGACATAGCTGAACGGATCGACAGAAAATTGAAGACCTAGTTTTGAATAGTGGCTGAAGTTAACGGCTGGTAAAATCCAAACTGTTTTAAACACATAAAAGCGTTGCAAATTTATTTTATTGAATAAAAAATCGTATCTTTTTCATGTGTGGTCGGAATCCAATGAAACAAGAGACAATGGACTCGTGCGGACGTCTTCTACATCCTAGAAGAGACCGGATATTTTTCTGAGCCTTCTACAAATTTTGGAGGAGTGGAACCCTATGTGAGATTTCTGAATTATAAACGATATGAAAATAACGATGTATAAATTATATAGTCGATGTATGAGTTATATAAGCGTTGTACACCTTATGTATAAGCGTTGTATAAGTTGCATGTTCGATGTATAAGTTATATATGCGTTGTAAAAATGATATATGCGTTGTAATGAATTGAAATGATATTGAAATGAAATCGAAATATAGTTATATATGTGTATATATATATACCCCTCGTCCACAGACCATGGACGATATATATTGGTTGTGATATTGTTTGGTTTGGTTGATGTGAAATTTGATGAATATCATGAATGGTTGATTGGAAATGATTGTTTGTGGTTGAAATCCCAATAGGATTAGTATATAGGAAAATTCGTCTGCGTACGAACTAGATATTGAAATCCCTATTGTCAAAAGCTGCGAGACTTTAAGGTAGAGCGAGGAGTCGTACTCGGGACGATGCCGATTTTAACTACCCTGCCGTTATGCTGCCGAAATTTTCTTAAATATTCCTGTGTTTGATTTATATTCTTGTGCTGAAACTATATTCGTGTGTTGAATAGAAATTCATGTGTTGAATAAAATTCATGTGTTGAATGACATTCATGTATTGAATAAATTCTTTGAAAGATAAAAATAACATTTTTATCATATATATAGACTATATAAAATATTAGTGTTTTAAATAAATTGTTTTAACACCAAAAACAACATTTTTACCTTATGTATGAACTATATAAAATAATCGTGTTTTGAAATAAATTGTTTTACAATAAAAATCACATTTTTATGATATATATGAACAGTTAAAAATAGTGATGTGTTGAAATAAATATTTGTTGGATAAAAATATCGTTTTTATCAAATATATGAAATGAATATGGTTTTGAAATCGAAGAATGAATTATAATTATATATATAAATATAATTAAAATAAATCGAATAACGAAGCTGCAGTTCGTATTTTGAAACCGTGATTTCAAACGATTATTGCGGGAGATCCGACCATCAGATTTTCCCGAAACCGAAACCGTTGGGTTCGCTTTGGAAATATCTTTCCAACGACACCAACTTTGTAAAGATCCAACGGTTGGATTGTCTGGAATGTTTAATTCAAATCTGAAGAAAAACAGCGCCAAAATCGATTATATATATATATATATATATATATATATATATAATTAAAATAAATCGAATAACGATGCTGCAATTCGTATTTTGAAATCGTAACTTCAAACGATTGTACCGAGAGATCCGACCGTCGGATTTTCCCAGAACTGGAACCGTTGGATTCGTTTTGAAAAGATCTTTCTAATAATATAAAATTTGCAAAGATCCAACGGTTAGATTTTCAGATATGTGTAAATCAAATCTGAAGAAAAACAACGTCACAGCCGCGTTATGGCCTGAAGCGTCGTTTGAATAAATTGACTATTTTTAAATAAATAAAAATAGCGATAAATCGCGATAAAATATTATAAACGATATGGAATGGAAATAAACTGAATTTGCTCGGTTTATTGGATATTTGATGGTTGAATGTGTTTGACGTGAAAATTACATTAATGAATTGAATTATTGGTGTCGAATAATTTAACCATTGAAATGAATTGATTTGAAATTCTAAATATACATGAATTATTTGAAAAGGCCGAGTCAATTCTCATTTCAAATAATTGATCGACGATTAAAAGTCGAAGATATGAAGACGGTGCAAGACCGATGATCTTCACGTCGAATGGAGGGGTGCTACTGATGCTCATGATAGGAGTAACTACCTTGAAGGGGCTGAATTGGTAGTCGTCCGAACGTACTTGTTGATTGTATGAATGTGCGAGGAATAAAGATCCTCCGGTTTCGTTCAGACTCAGAACAGACTTGTAAATGGATGTGTGTCTGACGTTGTATATTGACAACGTGGCATGCAGAGATGTTGTGATCAAAGCTTTTGTTGAAAAGCAGAGCTTTGTAGTTGATGATCAAAGCACGGCTGTGAGTAGCTAGCTTTGTGTTTAGCGTTGTTTCGCGAGTCTCACACCCCGGTATGAACCAGAAACGGGAGAAGGACCTCAGGGAGAACATGCGTTTCCTTCTAGCTAGGAGTGGTGCTTTGTGTTTTACACGGCCAAGCATTTTACTTATGTGGATGATGGAAAGCGAGGCCTCGGTTACTTCGGTCTCTTCGGAGCCGATGGTTTGGTCGGATATGACCAGTGACGCCCCATAGGGCGGGGAAACGCAGTGTTCAGACATTTTAATCCACATCGGCTGGACCGGCCCTGACGATCCAAGGGTCGATGCGTTCTGATCCTGAGGGGCGGGCTAGAGCGTATCGAATTCGGTAAGGACGATCCCTTGCCTTGGTTAATGACGGAAATCCAATTTTCAAATACGGCATCATGTGTTTTTGATTGTATATCTATATATGGCGACATAGTGGTATGGGCATTAATGTCGTCTATGATTAATAGTTATGATTGAAATTGTTTTTAAACATATAAACACTAGCAATAATATCAAAAGATTTGTTTTGCTCGTATCAAGCATATTTTGGCCATTATAAGGTAAAACTCTATCATCCGGTTTGCGTTGCATTGTGTGATGGGAACTGAGTCTTATAATGGCTTCATTTTTATAAAAAGCATTGCGATGTTTAAAGATTTACTTGTTTTAAAGCACTGGCAATCCAATGGAGTAAACCCGTTCCGCGTTAGCGGTGTGGTCCTGTGATTTGTCGTATTGTAAAATATGTTAAGTAGATTTCTCATACCAGTCCCATGACTGACTCGTAGTTTGTTTCACTTGCAAACTCGGGTGCCCCTATTTCTACACGGGCAGCCTTGTGTTCAGGTTTTAGCAGGCTCTTTCTGAATAGCTGGAGCTGAAGATGGATTCTATCATTTATCTCTTTTTATGTTGTTCAGCTTCTGTTGTACATATTATGTTTTGATTTCGTTGTAGACATTTATGTAAAGTTGAACTGTATTTTGTACTAAGTATGATCCTGTATACTGTGTAACTCTGATGATTATGTTTATCCAGTGTATTCTATGGTACATTATCTGGTGTATTTATTTATTTCTGTCCTGCTGTTATCTGTGTATGTGTTATATTCCAAAGATTATCCCTTGCCACCGTGGAATGGAGTTTGGGGTAGTCACAAAGTTGTTTATTATAAACTGCAATTATCTATTAATACATTGCGAAGATGTATATATTTATTTATATACTGCAATTATGAATTAATATATACGCATATATTTATTTATTTATCGACTAGTCCGACTAGTTGGACCTATATCGACTCGACTCGACTTGCCGCCGTAACAACCATGTTTCATACCTAACTCCTATTTTAAAATAAAAGTATATATTTCCAATTCGAGCAATTCAAGTCCGAAATGATTGAATATATAAAAATTAATTGAATAACGATATTTGTGACGTGTAATCCAAAGCAAACGTGAAGTTTTGATAATGACTCAATTGGTAAATACAAATTTGATTCAAACTTTAATTTAGATCAGATAGTTGAATCTATTTGAGAAATTAATAAATGAAATTGATACTTAACTTTAATCGATTTACGACGATCAAATATGATTTCATACTCTAGGGTTTAAAGCTAACTTGTGGCTCGTGGCTTATTTATAATATTAAAGAAGACCTACTTATTTAAAGTGTTTATAGAACTTAAATTGTTTTTATAAAAAGGGATTTCGCTTTTAAAAAAGATTTACAAATGATACTTTATTTAAGTTTCTCTATTTAAGAGCTTATAAAAAGATTTATAAAAAGGATTTATCAAAGCAAAATTTTAAAAGAAATTACAATTGATTCCTCTAAGTTGACCTTCTTAAATATGGTGTTGTGGACATTTCCATGCTTAATACCGAAGGAATATTACTTGGGTTATTATTGAACCGCTTTTTGGTAAAGCAGTCGCACGACAAACTTATGGTTAACGACGTGCTCGAGACTCGAGTACGCTCGTCGAAGTTTGCAAAGTAGCCTGGTCGAAGTCGCAAAGCGCTAAAATTCGTCGAAGGAAAGAAAATATTTTGGATTTTGGCAAAACCCAGTTCGATCACTCGAAAACTGCTGATTGACACAAGAAAATCACCAAAATAAAGCTGATCAAACAACTCAGGCAACTTCGGATTGGGTATGGCAAAGGATTTGAAGTTTCAGGATTTCATAGTCCGACCACCTCAAAATCAGTGATCGCATCGGGTAGATCAAGGCAAGGAATCTAGCAATTCTCGCATCACAACATTTCGCATCAGATCGGGATGCGAAATCACCTGATCGCATCAGGCCATGATGCGAAAAACACGGTTGCGCATTGTGGTACCAGGATGCGAAATCTTGGCACTTTGACACGGATGCAAAATGACAAGCTAGAAGGCGATGTGAAATTTCACGGGAGCAACACGAGGATCGTGATGCAAAATCTTGGACTAGGCGGGATGCGATACGAAACTTGGCAAGTTGCTTGGCAAGGAGGATCACGCCTTTTTCTTTGATCCGCACGTATAGATCCTGTACTTTCGTGATGTGATTTGGCATAGAGCCGGGATGCGATGTGAGATTGGCCAAAGGATCAGACACACTCCAAATCACATGCGAACCAACTGTTTTAACGTGATCACCTTGTGGTGATCAATGTTTTTGGCACTCTTTTCAGGATACAAAATTTTGACTTAGGATTCAAATTTTTGACTCGGTTTTTGTGGTGCGAATTTCGCATCCACTCGGGATACAAAATCTGGGCTGATGCATGAAAACTCCACCTATAAATACTCCCTTGCTTGGCATTCAAGGGAGTTGGATTGACTTAGTAATTTTGAACCTTAGGCATACGGGAGAGTTTTATTTGGAGCTCAATAACGGCTTCTATGGTCTTTCTCATGATTTTTAGACATCTCTTGGATTTGTAAACTTCACATAGAAGTTTGCCTACAACTTTTTGGCATTCACTTGAAATTTAGGAGCATATTTGGACGTTTTAGGATATTATTGGACATTGAAGCATCTCACTGGTCAGTGTTTTTCTTTCTAACACACCGGCACAACAAAGAAGGACATTTTTATTAAAGTTTAGAATTAACGAGATATTTGTTGTTCTATTATACAACTTTGTATGTTCAAATTGTCTGAACTTGGATAAACATTGTAATCGATAAAGCTACGATGAATGATTAATATAAAGTAGTCATAGGCGTTAGTGTCGAGCCACTGTAAAAGTTGTATATCCCTTCACATTTCTCGTACTTTGGTTTGCGGATTTACTCTTAAGTTAAGGGTTAGCGAGCGTAAATAACCAATTTACCACGTCAACACTTTGGCGCGTCAGGAAGGAAGCGCAACAACCTCGACGTTGGCTTTGGTTTTGGTTCTTGGATTTGGCTCTCGACTTTGGTTTTGGTCTTTGGATTTGGTTCGGATTTCGGATTCGACTTTGTTTCGAAAACATATTTCGCTCGCTTTTCATCATGGTTAAATGAAATAAGGTCGACGCTATTGTCGACCTCAAGGTATTGGAGGTGAAAGAAGTCATGAACTTTCTTCGACTGGAAATCTCTCGAACTTCGTTACTTGAGACGATGTCGACGGGATGATTAAGGATTTGACTACAAATTTGAATGCTCGACTTAAGCGATAAGAGGAAGCGATGAATACTTTTCTCGCTTGCATTGAGGCTAGGCTGGGAAGTACTGGAAGGCCGACACGCCAAGGGATATTGTTGGAACAAGTAATAGTGTTCCGCAAACCGCTACTTGGGACTCGAGGCAACCCCGCAAAATGATCTGCAGGGTTACGCCAATCCTCGGACCGGTGTCGTTCCCACTACACCAGGGTAATACCCCTAATTCCGACATCGCTCAAAGCAATGACGCTTTGGTTGGTCAAGTCATGGGTTCCGACATTGGTAATGTGGCTCAAGCGCCTTTGCGCGCAGGTTTGGACGGTAGTGCTCTCATGGTTCCAGGAGCAAGGATTGCGCCCGTTGTGGCTCCTCAGGTTGGAATTCAACCGAAAGTTCTCATTGTTGATCAACCGGTTGCTAACATCGACTTAAACACTGGGAGCACCAGTGTTGTTTTGGATAATCTGAATCAGTTGCTTGCTTTTGGTAATGGATCTCAAATCGCGGATGTTATTCATCGATTTACTCGAGGCGACGTCTCTTCTTCGGATTTAGATTGTGTCACTCGCAGTTTGTTCTCTTTGAATATCAGGAATTCTTGGAATCCACCGAACTTTAAATTGCCAATGTTGGAAGCTTATGATGGTTGGAAGGATCTAACTACTCACTTGATGCGTTATGTGCGCCACATGGAAGTTCTCTCTGTTTCGGATAGTGTCACGGCAAAGTGTTTTCCGCTTTACTTGACAGACATTGCTGTCATGTGGTTTCAGCAGTCGGAAACAGATTCTATCCACTCTTGGAACACTTTGGTTAATAAGTTCGTCGAGCAATTTAGAGTTCACGTCGCTTGTTCAAAAAGCGTTATGACTCTGACGGCGATTAAGCAGAAGTCCGACGAGACTATATGCAAGTTCTTGAAAAGGTTAAATGCGGCGGTGTCGTCGGTCGACAGACTCGATCCATTCACGGTTTTAATGGTTGCAGGCTCAAGTGTTTTGGATAAGACCGACTTTAAGATCTCACTGCAACGGGACCCGCCAAGGGATCTCGGAGAGTTCTATTTTGAAGCGGAAAGGTTTCTTCGTGAAGAGGATGCGAGGGCTGATAAAAAGGTTCTCGAGGCTAATGTGGTTAAGGGACCCTGGTAAAGCAAAGTATTCTGACACAAGTAAACCTCCTTCGGGGGATGATCGAAACATGGCTTGAAAGCAACCTATGTTCCCCCTTATTCGGAGCTTACCCACACCCTCGAAGAGATTTACTTGGAGGTTCATCCCACTACTCCTTTCAGAAAGCCTCCCGCAAGGGTGTCGCCTCGAGAGAAAAGGGTTTTGATTGGCATTGTTTGTTTCATGATCTCGATGGTCATAAAACAAACGAGTGTCGACATCTTCGGGACATGGTTGAATAACGTGTCAGACGCAGCGAGCTGGCACGGTTTGTTCGGACTCGGGTCGTAGTGCTTTGTCAGTTGAATGAGGCCACCTTGAACTTTTTTGGCTATCCTTGGTCGTCTTGCTCCAGTAAGGCCGCCTTGAACTTTCTGGTTTCGGAGTTTGAATGGCTAAGTTTGCTTACCTATGTAACAGGAAGCAACGAAATCCTAGGCATACTCTTCACAAACGATAAACCGTTCAATCTCCTTCACAAATGAATTTGAAATCGAAAACGACTAAGTCTACATACTACGAGAACAGGCGAGTCCCTAGGCATGCTCTTTATGGATGATAAACCATTAAGTTTTATTTACTATCTTGCTAAAAACTCCAAAAGTTTTATAACTTTAATAAAAATTACTTCGTTTGTCGGGACATCGATTGCGAAGTACAAAAAACTTAAATCGGATTGCGAACCCTAAGGACTCCGGTCCACAGTTTTTGGACTTGATTCGCCAAGTTCACACTCTGACTATTCTTGGTCGTCTTGCCTCGACAAGACTGCCTTGAACTCATATGACTATCCTGGTCACTTTGTCAGTTCCTGGCAAGATGGTCTTGATTTGTGGCAGGTAAGTCTTTACTCGTTTGGCTTTGGGTTGGCATGTCGGTTTACGACGGACGACTCACCTGGTTATAACTCGAGTGTTCTTGTTGGTGACACGGCAAGATCGCCCACTCTTGGCTTTGGATCATCTCGTCACAACGATTCATTAGGTTATCTGGCTATCGGTTACTTTGGTTTTACGAATTTCGAGTTTCCCCGATCTCCTGGCTATGGTTATTCTGGCATTCAGTCTCTCGGATCCTTGCGGTCCGTCGGTCGTTCTGGTTACTTCGGATATTCTGGTAGTTCGGTTATCTTGGTTATCTCTCAAGGAACGATCCAAAACGATCGTGGTTTTCATTGAATTTTAGGCTTTATTTTCATCGTTAACACGATCCAATGCGACCGTGGAGTTCTAGTTAGTACAACCCAGCGAGATCACGACTTTCAGGTTCTTTGGCTTTTTGGTTTTCTGATTCTATGGTTAATGCGATCCGATGCGATCATGGCTCTTAGGCTTTCTAGTTATTGGATTTTTCCTTCGGACTTCTGCTGGCTTTGGTTTACGGATTCTCAGATTTCTAGTTTACTCGCAAAACACATTTCCATTCGATCAAGGAAAACATGTTTTAGGGAGCAAAGTGTTCACCTACTTTTTGGTAAAGCAGTCGCACGACAAATTTATGGTTAACGATGTGTTCGAGACTCGAGTAGGCTTGGTCGAAGTTCACAAGGTGACTTGGCCGAAGTCGTGTAACGCTAAAACTCATCGAAGGAAAATATTTTGGATTTTGGCAAAACCTGGTTCGATCACTCAAAAACTGCTGATCGACACAAGCATATTACAAAAAAATGCTGATCGGATAACTCGAGCAACTTTGGATTGGGCCTGGCAAAGGATTTGGAGTTCAGGACTTCATGGTCCGATCACCTCAAAATCAGCGATCTCATCGGGTGGATTAAGACAGGAATCTGACAATTTTCGCATCATAGCATTTTGCATCAGATCGAGATGCGAAATCACCTGATCGCATCAGGTTGTGATGCGAAAAACACGGTTGCGCATCGTGGTACCAGGACGCGAAATCATGGCACTGTGGCACGGATGCGAAATGACAAGCGAGGAGGCGATGCGAAATTACCTGATCAACACGGAGTGGGATGCGAATTTTATGAGAGCAACATGGGGATCGGGATGCGAAATCTTAGACCAGGCCGGATGCGCTACAAAATTTGGCAAGTGGCTTAGCAAGGCGGATCATGCCTTTTTCTTTGTCTACACGTATGGATCCCACACTTTCGTGCTGCGATTTAGCATAAAGCTGGGATGTGAAGCGAGATTGGTCAGAGGATTTAGCACACTCCAAATCACATGCAGATCAGCTATTTTAACGTGATCACCTCGTGGTGATCACTGGTTGTTGGCACTCTTCCCAAGATACGAAATTTGGCTAAGTTTTTGTGAGGCAAATTTCGCATCCCTTCAGGATATGACATACGGGCTGACACATGAAAACTCCACGTATAAATACACTCTTGTTTGACATTCAAAGGGGTTGGCTTAACTTGGTAATTTTAGACCTTGGGCATACGGAAGAGCTTTTTTTTGAACTCATTAATAGCTTCCATGGTCTTCTCATGGCATTTGAATATCTCTTGGACTTGTAAACTTCACATACAAGTTTGCCTACAACTTTTTAGCATTCACTTGGACTTTTGGAGCATATTTGGATTTTTTGATATTTTTGAATATTGAAGCTTTTCACTGGTCATTGTTGTTCATTCTAACACACTTTGGCTTAACTAAGAAGAAGAACATTTTGGTCAAAGTTTAGAATTAACAAGATATTTGTTGTTCTGTTATACAACTTTGTACATTCAAATTGTCCAAACTTGAATAAACATTGTAATCGACAAAATTATGATGAATCATTACAATAAAGTGGACGTAGGCGTGAGTGTCGAACCACCATAAAAGTTATTAGTCCTTTTACATAGCTCGTACTTTGGTTATTTCTCTACGGATTTACTCTTAAGCTTACAACTTGGTTATATTTTTCAGCATATACTTAATCTGGTTGTTCCAGTTCCTGAGAACACTGAAAATTGGGGCGAGTTCATCAATGAAACTATCTATCATAGGAACAATAAAATGGAAAATGTGATTGTTGAGAGAACGCCTCATATTACGTTGGCCGAGTACAAGTATTGGTATTGACAAATTACTCATTGTTTCAGATTGAAACAATCTTCTCGACGGATAGCTACTTACATTCCTCGTGTGCCATTGGAATGTGATGTCATTGGTGGAATTTACACTGCTATAGATATGACGGAGAACATTGAGCAAAGTCGGTTTGAGCCTGAGCAGGTGAAAGTAAAATGTGTTGGGTTGAAATTTTTATTGGATTCAATCTTAGATCGAAACAAGTTGCGTCGACCTCACCCGCCTCCTCTTGCACTCCCGCCTCCTCCTCCTATTACAGGATGGGGACCCGATATCGAACAAGAAGGCGAAGAAGGCAATATTGGGAAAAGTAATGTTCAAGAACTTTGGGGTGTATCGACAGAATGGCCACGTTGGGAAGATGTTTCGCAAAGTTTTGGATATGGTCATCGAGTGCAATATTAAATGATATTTTGTTGGTTTGTCGCAACCACCACCAGAAACTCAAGAAATGCCAGGGCCATCTCAACTACCACCAACTCTCTAGAATGTCTTGCATCATCTTAACCACCACAGATAACGCAAAGTTATCACAGGAGGCGGCGAGAGAAGAGGGTCATGGCGCTAGAAGTTTGAAGACTTAGAGACGACTAGCAAGTTTGCAATGCTTTAGAGTATCTTACTAATATGTAATGAACTAGTATTTATGGTCATTTGGATGTTTATGGTCATTTGGATGTTTATGAACTAGTGCTAATTAATGCTTATGGTCATTTTGATGTTTTAAATGTCTTGAATTTAGTGTTTATCTGATGTAATTTCATATTTTAATTTTTTGGAATGTGTGAGAGTTGGATATGTTGAATGATGGAGTGAAATGGGGTATGTCTTGAATTTAGTGTTTATTTGATGTAATTGTGTATTTTAATTTTTTTTGTAATGTGTGAGAGTTGAATATGTTAAATGGAGGAGTAAAATGGGGTTGATTGAAAGTTGTTGTCATTTAAGAGCACGAAAATGATCATGCGCATTCCATTTTTGCGAATGAGCAAAGTGTTTCATGCGCAAAAATGGAATACGCAGGAAACATTTAACTCATGCGCGTTCCATTTTCGCGCATGAGCAAATTGCTTCATGCACGTAAATGGAACGCACGGAGGTTACATTCTTCCCTTTAACTCCAGCGACCATTTTCCATCCTAGTCCCCATCTTCTAACTTCACATTTTCGAGTAAGAAATTTTCCAGCGACCATTTTCAACTTTAGTTTGTGCATGAGCATAAATACGACCATTTTTCAGAGATTCGTACAAAATAAACATCTACTTAGGATGCGTTTAATTTTGAACGGGAAGGGGGTATTTGAAAGAGGTATTTTGAAGGGGTATTTGAAGAAGAATTGTTGCTAACGGTGAATGTGTTTTTTTTTCGAAAGGGGCAAATTGGAAGGGGAAGAGTTATTATTTTATTATTTATTACTTCTATGGTTTGTGTTTGTATGTGTATTGTCGAACATAATAGTAGAATGCAGAATACAAATTGCAGAATTTAAACTACATATAATTCCAGAATTGAAATTACATGATTGCGGAATACAAATTGCAAATTTTAAAATACTAAAATAAAATACACAATACAGTGAACCCTTTTAAAGCATTCCCGCAACAACTAGTTCGTTTCGTATGTTGTCTCGAACAACTGTCATGGTGGATATTGTTCCGGTTCTTTGAACGGGTTCTCATTCTCTGTTTCCACGATTTGTTATACTGTAATACACATCGAGATATTCCTCTGGAACTAGATCAGGGTTGTCATCATACGACATAAAATCCGGATCGCCGACGTTATATTTTCTTATGTAGTTGTGAATAGTCATTGTAGCTGTAACAATTTGTACTTGAACATTGCATGGATACGTTGGCATGTTATGTAAGATGAAATTTATTCTCTCTCAAATACCAAAAGTTCTTTTAATTGTCATACGCAAACTTAAATGATAGCAGTTGAAAATTTCATTGTCTAACTTTGGTACATTGTGTGTCATTAATATCTGGTATATGGTATCTCACGGTTCGGTAAGGAGTTATATACCCTTCCAAATAGTGGATACCCTGAATCCACTAAATAATACTGTCCGATAGGAGGATGAGGGAAATTACGATCCGGATTATTTATAACTTCCCCAAATACTTTAACGTCGTGGGTCCCGCTCTTACAAATGTAAAAGTTAAATCAAACGCACAAACAACCATTATATTTTGTGTAGGAAATCCTTTCCGCCCTACAAAACGTTGCATGTCTGCCTAAGACACATGAGTCATTACATGTGTCTCATCAATAGCCCCATTACAGTTTTTAAAGAAAGGAAAATATCGTGATGAAAAACGAATTTGTTCTGGAATTGGATTAAATTGGGTATCTATCAGCCTAATATTATCCACTGCCAGTAAGAGAACTGAATCCAAAACTTTATGAAAAATATGACAAATCTTGTCATTCGATCGTTGAAACCGTTCAGCAACCTGTCGTGTAAGAATAGCCAATGCGATAGTATATAGGAATACAACCACCATTTCTCTGACCGTTATGTGCATCGAAGCCTCAAATCCATAATTTTCTAACCGCTCACACAAGAATGTGAAACACAATCGCTTCATTCGAAAATTTCGTTGACAGCGGTTTGCATGTCCTGATAGTATTTCATTGACTCAAACAAGACCGAGAGTTACGGAATCATGTATTTTGCTCCTTTCCCGTATTTGATTTGCCATAATTTCATGAATATCGATAATATATTGCAAATCTTCTAAATCTTCCATATCAGAATCATCATTATTTGCCATTATATTTTGACTTGAAAACTTCAGAAGTGAAGAATGGAGAATGAAGATGGTGAAGGAGAAGTGAAATGGAATGGAGATTAGAGATGGTATGTATTTAAAAGGGGAAAAACGGCCGTTAGGTAAGTTGGTTTAACGTCTAACGCCGCGTCCGACGCATCAAACGTTAAAGCAACTTTTCCAACAGTTCACTTTGACTGGGCAAATGTGTGGGGTCCACATTGGACACCTCTGACGCGTTAGACGCGAACGTTAACTGTTCATTCCGAAAATCAGACGCTACCTTAGAAGTATTCAAACCATTGTTGTCAAACTTGCGCGTTACCTCGTGAAAACGCACGTTTTCACGCGTTTTTCTCCATCGAACGAGAAACCGCGGAATAAACATCGCAGGAAAGTGGAAGCGTTCAAAGCGCCGCTGAAAAACGTGATCTCGTGCAAACGTCGAGCAATTTTCCATGCCCAAATCTGCATCGAGATATTCTCAAAAACCCTAATCGACAGCCGATTGTTGATTCAACGCGAGAAACCTAATTGACAGTCTCGGGAAACCTAATCGACATTATTGATTGTCGATTCAACGCGAGATTGTCTCGTGAAACTCAATGGACAGTGAAGATCTCATGGAAGATTGCAATATTTTGCTGGAAGACTAAGACTTGTGTTAAGGTTATTTTGTTGGAACTTGGAATTTTAAGGTTTATGCTATGTTTTGTTATAAACTAATGATTAATGAAAATATTATGCTATGGCTATTTTGTTGAAATTTTATTTTTAATTTTCATTTTGTGGTAGCTTACGCTTTGTGTTACGATCCCACAATTTACGATCTTTGTATACTCGAGCGCTTTTTGGTGAGAACTCGAGTTTGACAACCTTGATTCAAACATAGAATTCATTACATCTACCAAGTTCATTAAATCACAAATAAACATTACATAAGAACATTCATCGAGTGTAAGATCTTATTTCATGACCTAAAACGCCAAATTTACTGCACCTATCTTCTCAGTTACTATTTAATTGATCCATTGCCCCTTAGATTCGTGTAGATCGTGTTCGTTGTAAGTTTCTTCGCATTGGTGGTGGTTTTATGTTAGGGCCTTCGTACGCAGTCCAATAACAACTATTCGAAACTGGATGAAACATAGGAAAATACGAAGCAGTATAATTTGCGGTTGTATACCATGATGCAATAAAATCAGCATTTGCTCTACTAGCTCCTCCAGAACCCCGAGAGAACAAGCAGCTAAAACATGTGAACAAGGGAAATGTTCCAACGTTGGCATATTACAAGAACAAGCAACTTCGTTTTCTGTAACTTTTACCGTATAGCCATGCATTTGTCTTGAGGCTTCCATGCGTGTCTTTGTCATTGCTTCCCACTTAGGCGTCAAGTGCGTCATCAACAACCCCGCTTGAGTACAATGCTCGTAGAAGTAATGATTTACACAATGAAAAGTTCTTGCAACCAACGATTGTACAGGTAAATTTCTTGTTCCTTTTAAAAAGCTATTGAAACTTTCTGACACATTGGTCGTCGTCATGTTAAATCTCATACCACCATCTCGATTAGCGTCCAACTTTCTTCTTGGTCTTTCAAATTTATTTCGATCCACCCATCGACTGGACATACCAACTTTATTTGCTTTCGATAGTCGGTATATTTTACTACTTCAGAGGCTGTAGCCGAAGCATGTAACAAATTCTGAAGAACATCAAATCCAAATCCATCATTTTTGAAATTGGCTTTAATATGCCTAACACAAAATCGGTGATGGTGAGGAGCAGGTCAGCCTTCTATTCATGCACGCGGAATTCCTTCCATTTATCATAAACAAATGTAATGCATCTGCTACGTAGCGAGGAAATATGCTTCCATATAGAACTTATAAACCACTTCCACGTATTTCATGACTTGGTTCCAAGAATAGCAAACGCCAAAAGATAGAGATGTTGATTAGCATCAACATCGATTACAACAAGTAGTGTGCCTAAATATTTCTCGTATAAATGTGTGCCATCAACAGAAAGTAATGGAAGACAATGTGTGAAACCTTCAATTGACGGGCCAGATGCCCAAAAAGCACCATCGAAACAGTTCGTGTGTAAACAACGTCAAATATTGTTCCCAGATTGTTGTTTTGCACCGCTTGAAGATGTTTCGGTAACTCTGCGTATGAGATATCCCAATCGTCGTATATCAGGCCTAAAGCCTTGGTTAATCCCTGCCAAGCTTTTGAAGAACTTTAATATGAAACATATTTGATATCGTTTCCTGCACTGTTTTTGTTATTATATTCGTCTTGGATTTAACAAGTGGAAGTATTTTGCTATAAATAAACTTAGCAGTAGCCTGACGGTGAAATGAGTTGATTGTAGTGTTACGACACGTGTGGTCACCTCCGTATGACTTAATTTTCCAAAAAAAAATGAGATATCTTCGTTGAAAGATGAGCATGTACCTGCCACGGACAATTCTCATCAATGTCACATCGCGTCGTATAGTCATTAGAACAAGACTTGACTACTCGATAAGAAATCGAACATTTAATCACTTATTCACTTAACTGTTCAATAAGTTTTTGTTTGGATACAAATATAAACTCAACTCGAGGACTTTGGTCAACACATTCTCGTTCGAATATCTCCATATCTAGATGAGAATTCTCCATGCATGATGTAGCCATCATTCCCGCCGTACATAAATCTTCAGATAAAGGATCTTCCATTACAACGGTTTCATCATTATCTTGTTCATCAAGCGGTTGTATATCATCATAACAAGGGTTCTTCATTAGTAACTTTCATATTCTCAATCCACAATTCCGCGTTCTATCTTTTTCTACTGTACAAGACACTTCCATACTATCAAGTTGTTGCTCAACCACTTTTTCATTGTCCACATAATTAACTTCCACTTCGGATTTATAGTTTGATGCTCCTCCAACTTCTTGTGTTGAGTACCCACAAATGGGAATTGATCAACATACAATTGTTGTAAGCAAATATAATCTCAAGAAATTATTTAAATACCAACCAACCTGTTGTTTGAGACTGAATGGGAATGGTCTCTTGAAAATTCTCGTCGAATAAGGCGTCAACCATTGGATGTTGTAACTGCTCTTCTTGGATCTTCTCACATTTTTGAACGTAGAGTTATATCACTTTCATTCCAACAATAAACATCGAATCTGTATCTTTATCGTCGTCTACAGCAATAGCGGACGAACCATCGTCCCTTATCTATTTTGTCACTAGCTTTATATCGAACTCCATTTGATCTGTTTTGGTAACATCATACATGTTTTTCTTCAGCATTTCGAACGTACAATACTTCTTAATTTTGCATCCTTTTCATTTTCCACCAACATATGTAGGTTTATCATCTTCTCTAATAATTAATTGACCGTCAAAGTAATAAATGATTGGAACAAATGCCATAATCTACAGTATTATGACATTGAAAAACATCAAAAAGAAAAAATTCAGATATGTCAAAGGAATGAGAAATAATATAACAAAATTACCTTTTTGATTTTCAAACCGGTAGAAGATTGAATTAGTTGTGAGTTCGATAGAAGATTAAAGATATAAAATAAGTTTGAATGATTGGTGAGTGAAGTTGGTGATTAGAAAATATGGTTTGAAGTTGAGATAATGGGTTTTGTTCTAGAAGGGGAATGAATGGAGGAGAATGGAAGTAGGCTGGGTTGAAATAGTGCTGAAAAACATACGAACGTTCCAAAAACGCTCATGAAGGAGTGAATGGAGGAGAATGAAAGTATGCTAGGTTGAAATAGTGCTGGAAAACATATGAGCATTCCAAAAACGCTCATGAAGGAATTCCTTCATGAGCATTTTTGGAACGCTCGTACGTTTTTTCAGCACTATTTCAACCCAACCTACTTTCATTCCTTCTATTCACTCTCATTCTAAAACAAAACTCATTATTTCAACTTCAAACCCTATTTCCTAATGATCAACTACTTCAAGAAAAATCCTTTTCCAATCTTCAATCTACTTGTAACCTGCAACTACAACAATCTTTAAATCAATTTCAGATTCAAAAGATATTTTTTTTTTGGTTTTTTCTTCTTTATTAGCAATGTCACCTATATTTTATCTTATGCGTTTTTATATTGGATTTATATACTAAGACATGGGAAATTGACGAAGAAACTTTGATGACACACTGTGAAGAGTTTGAAATGAAAAGATTGATTGATGTTGACATTCAAAAAGACACGGTGGATTATGTTCAAGAGACACGATTCGATCCGATACCGCAAGCAATGCAACCTGAACCAACCACACTAAATGCTCGTTTGCGTGCAATTGTAGCGAAACAAAAACCGGATCAAAAATTACTATAACGGGATTATGCTAGAGCGTCTACATCATGTTCCTCCAACCATGCCAACTGGCACATATCCAGAAAGTCGTTGTGGAGAAGAATGTGGTCGTAGTTTGCAAAATTGAAACTAATGCAGGACAAAGATTTTTTGGTTGCAGTTCATACAGAGAACACAACATGGACCCGAAGAACGTTCAATGTTGCAATTATTTTAAATGGATTGATCCTCCAATGTACTAAGGGGTCTTCAATACGCCCTTAAAATGCAGGAGGAAGTGAGATGTTTGAGAAAATTTGTGCAAGAATTAAGAGGAAGCGGTTCGAGTTCAAACACCCATTGGTGTTGATTCAGTTTATAGATTTCTTTTAATTCGTGTA